>CM036249.1:38477343-39187756 GCA_020698575.1 Bostrychus sinensis | reverse complement strand
CCTTACTTCTATTGAGTTTGATTAGTTATAGCATAAGTTTCCTTTGGTCTTACATCTCTATTTGTACATAGTTCACCTTGTTCTTGAGGCTCATTAATGATTTGGTTATCAATTTGTAACAAGGGGTTTTCTTGGGAGGTCATTTGTATTTTCTTGCTTTATTTTTCGTCCTTTTTTTTTTGACTCTTATTTATCAATCAGTAGTTGAGGCTGTTTACTGTGGCATAATCTGACCTCAGGATGCGCATTGGTACTTGGCCTTGCTCCCGCAGATCCAACTCTGAACTCTGAAGCCTGTAGCTTGCTGTAGGATGCAAGGAGCTCTGGCGCCGCCTTGTGGATGCAGAGGGGACAGCAGCCTCGATGGATTCAGTTACGTTTTCACTGTGCTACTCTGGTTCTGCTCAAAAAAGGACTTCACGCTTCGAACTGATGTCCACGAACATTTATTTCTTCCAAAAGGTATCAGAACAATTGAAAGCGTCTTGGGACACCGTGAAAACTAAATAAAGACAAAATGCTATGTCCACATTTTCACATTAACGTCTTAAATCACACATTTCAATGTAACAAAGCAATGACAGCATTACAAAGATATTACCGTGGAGCGCCTGTTTGACCAGTAGTAAGATGTAATCATAGGCAGATTTTGAGTCTCTTATAGCCGTTTCCCCTCATTTCTCTTGAGCATGCACTCTCCCCGCTACAGTTCATATCACTTCCGGGTCTCGCGGTCACGTGACTCATTAAAAGTTTACATTTTTCTTAAGGCGCAGGTAATATTACTAATGAAATAAACACATTATGCTGAAATGCCATGTTACTCATTTCTAAACATAGTGCAATTACTAAAATAAATTAACAGAATCTCATAGCATATTTGCAATTCCTTTGTCACGGTAACCTATAAGACAGTCATTTAAGTTCAGCTACAAGGCACTAAAACATAGTTTTGGCGTTTTCTCAGGCATGGAACATGATAGAACCAAAATTCCAAAAGCATCTTGTGGCACTTGGGCCTCCATTGTTGCACGGCAAAAATGGTCCAGTTATCTTTTATAGTTTTTCCACAAAACGTGTTTTGAACTTTCTGAGCGCTATAGCTTTTTCCCATTGAAAGTGCCCAAAAGCCCATTAGAATGGCACGGCGAGCAAACTGCGTGATTGCGGCTGGGTTTACCATGATATGTCATATCAGAGTGCTGGAGAACAGTTGAGGCGTGTGTAATGCATTGCCAATGCAGAAAGCGACAATGGCATTTTCAGCGCCTGAGAAGCGTTTTGAGGCACTAAAACATAGTTTTGGCGTTTTCTCAGGCATGGAACATGATAGAACCAAAATTCCAAAAGCATCTTGTGGCACTTGGGCCTCCATTGTTGCACGGCAAAAATGGTCCAGTTATCTTTTATAGTTTTTCCACAAAACGTGTTTTGAACTTTCTGAGCGCTATAGCTTTTTCCCATTGAAAGTGCCCAAAAGCCCATTAGAATGGCACGGCGAGCAAACTGCGTGATTGCGGCTGGGTTTACCATGATATGTCATATCAGAGTGCTGGAGAACAGTTGAGGCGTGTGTAATGCATTGCCAATGCAGAAAGCGACAATGGCATTTTCAGCGCCTGAGAAGCGTTTTGAGGCACTAAAACATAGTTTTGGCGTTTTCTCAGGCATGGAACATGATAGAACCAAAATTCCAAAAGCATCTTGTGGCACTTGGGCCTCCATTGTTGCACGGCAAAAATGGTCCAGTTATCTTTTATAGTTTTTCCACAAAACGTGTTTTGAACTTTCTGAGCGCTATAGCTTTTTCCCATTGAAAGTGCCCAAAAGCCCATTAGAATGGCACGGCGAGCAAACTGCGTGATTGCGGCTGGGTTTACCATGATATGTCATATCAGAGTGCTGGAGAACAGTTGAGGCGTGTGTAATGCATTTCCAATGCAGAAAGCGACAATGGCATTTTCAGCGCCTGAGAAGCGTTTTGAGGCACTAAAACATAGTTTTGGCGTTTTCTCAGGCATGGAACATGATAGAACCAAAATTCCAAAAGCATCTTGTGGCACTTGGGCCTCCATTGTTGCACGGCAAAAATGGTCCAGTTATCTTTTATAGTTTTTCCACAAAACGTGTTTTGAACTTTCTGAGCGCTATAGCTTTTTCCCATTGAAAGTGCCCAAAAGCCCATTAGAATGGCACGGCGAGCAAACTGCGTGATTGCGGCTGGGTTTACCATGATATGTCATATCAGAGTGCTGGAGAACAGTTGAGGCGTGTGTAATGCATTGCCAATGCAGAAAGCGACAATGGCATTTTCAGCGCCTGAGAAGCGTTTTGAGGCACTAAAACATAGTTTTGGCGTTTTCTCAGGCATGGAACATGATAGAACCAAAATTCCAAAAGCATCTTGTGGCACTTGGGCCTCCATTGTTGCACGGCAAAAATGGTCCAGTTATCTTTTATAGTTTTTCCACAAAACGTGTTTTGAACTTTCTGAGCGCTATAGCTTTTTCCCATTGAAAGTGCCCAAAAGCCCATTAGAATGGCACGGCGAGCAAACTGCGTGATTGCGGCTGGGTTTACCATGATATGTCATATCAGAGTGCTGGAGAACAGTTGAGGCGTGTGTAATGCATTTCCAATGCAGAAAGCGACAATGGCATTTTCAGCGCCTGAGAAGCGTTTTGAGGCACTAAAACATAGTTTTGGCGTTTTCTCAGGCATGGAACATGATAGAACCAAAATTCCAAAAGCATCTTGTGGCACTTGGGCCTCCATTGTTGCACGGCAAAAATGGTCCAGTTATCTTTTATAGTTTTTCCACAAAACGTGTTTTGAACTTTCTGAGCGCTATAGCTTTTTCCCATTGAAAGTGCCCAAAAGCCCATTAGAATGGCACGGCGAGCAAACTGCGTGATTGCGGCTGGGTTTACCATGATATGTCATATCAGAGTGCTGGAGAACAGTTGAGGCGTGTGTAATGCATTTCCAATGCAGAAAGCGACAATGGCATTTTCAGCGCCTGAGAAGCGTTTTGAGGCACTAAAACATAGTTTTGGCGTTTTCTCAGGCATGGAACATGATAGAACCAAAATTCCAAAAGCATCTTGTGGCACTTGGGCCTCCATTGTTGCACGGCAAAAATGGTCCAGTTATCTTTTATAGTTTTTCCACAAAACGTGTTTTGAACTTTCTGAGCGCTATAGCTTTTTCCCATTGAAAGTGCCCAAAAGCCCATTAGAATGGCACGGCGAGCAAACTGCGTGATTGCGGCTGGGTTTACCATGATATGTCATATCAGAGTGCTGGAGAACAGTTGAGGCGTGTGTAATGCATTTCCAATGCAGAAAGCGACAATGGCATTTTCAGCGCCTGAGAAGCGTTTTGAGGCACTAAAACATAGTTTTGGCGTTTTCTCAGGCATGGAACATGATAGAACCAAAATTCCAAAAGCATCTTGTGGCACTTGGGCCTCCATTGTTGCACGGCAAAAATGGTCCAGTTATCTTTTATAGTTTTTCCACAAAACGTGTTTTGAACTTTCTGAGCGCTATAGCTTTTTCCCATTGAAAGTGCCCAAAAGCCCATTAGAATGGCACGGCGAGCAAACTGCGTGATTGCGGCTGGGTTTACCATGATATGTCATATCAGAGTGCTGGAGAACAGTTGAGGCGTGTGTAATGCATTTCCAATGCAGAAAGCGACAATGGCATTTTCAGCGCCTGAGAAGCGTTTTGAGGCACTAAAACATAGTTTTGGCGTTTTCTCAGGCATGGAACATGATAGAACCAAAATTCCAAAAGCATCTTGTGGCACTTGGGCCTCCATTGTTGCACGGCAAAAATGGTCCAGTTATCTTTTATAGTTTTTCCACAAAACGTGTTTTGAACTTTCTGAGCGCTATAGCTTTTTCCCATTGAAAGTGCCCAAAAGCCCATTAGAATGGCACGGCGAGCAAACTGCGTGATTGCGGCTGGGTTTACCATGATATGTCATATCAGAGTGCTGGAGAACAGTTGAGGCGTGTGTAATGCATTTCCAATGCAGAAAGCGACAATGGCATTTTCAGCGCCTGAGAAGCGTTTTGAGGCACTAAAACATAGTTTTGGCGTTTTCTCAGGCATGGAACATGATAGAACCAAAATTCCAAAAGCATCTTGTGGCACTTGGGCCTCCATTGTTGCACGGCAAAAATGGTCCAGTTATCTTTTATAGTTTTTCCACAAAACGTGTTTTGAACTTTCTGAGCGCTATAGCTTTTTCCCATTGAAAGTGCCCAAAAGCCCATTAGAATGGCACGGCGAGCAAACTGCGTGATTGCGGCTGGGTTTACCATGATATGTCATATCAGAGTGCTGGAGAACAGTTGAGGCGTGTGTAATGCATTTCCAATGCAGAAAGCGACAATGGCATTTTCAGCGCCTGAGAAGCGTTTTGAGGCACTAAAACATAGTTTTGGCGTTTTCTCAGGCATGGAACATGATAGAACCAAAATTCCAAAAGCATCTTGTGGCACTTGGGCCTCCATTGTTGCACGGCAAAAATGGTCCAGTTATCTTTTATAGTTTTTCCACAAAACGTGTTTTGAACTTTCTGAGCGCTATAGCTTTTTCCCATTGAAAGTGCCCAAAAGCCCATTAGAATGGCACGGCGAGCAAACTGCGTGATTGCGGCTGGGTTTACCATGATATGTCATATCAGAGTGCTGGAGAACAGTTGAGGCGTGTGTAATGCATTTCCAATGCAGAAAGCGACAATGGCATTTTCAGCGCCTGAGAAGCGTTTTGAGGCACTAAAACATAGTTTTGGCGTTTTCTCAGGCATGGAACATGATAGAACCAAAATTCCAAAAGCATCTTGTGGCACTTGGGCCTCCATTGTTGCACGGCAAAAATGGTCCAGTTATCTTTTATAGTTTTTCCACAAAACGTGTTTTGAACTTTCTGAGCGCTATAGCTTTTTCCCATTGAAAGTGCCCAAAAGCCCATTAGAATGGCACGGCGAGCAAACTGCGTGATTGCGGCTGGGTTTACCATGATATGTCATATCAGAGTGCTGGAGAACAGTTGAGGCGTGTGTAATGCATTTCCAATGCAGAAAGCGACAATGGCATTTTCAGCGCCTGAGAAGCGTTTTGAGGCACTAAAACATAGTTTTGGCGTTTTCTCAGGCATGGAACATGATAGAACCAAAATTCCAAAAGCATCTTGTGGCACTTGGGCCTCCATTGTTGCACGGCAAAAATGGTCCAGTTATCTTTTATAGTTTTTCCACAAAACGTGTTTTGAACTTTCTGAGCGCTATAGCTTTTTCCCATTGAAAGTGCCCAAAAGCCCATTAGAATGGCACGGCGAGCAAACTGCGTGATTGCGGCTGGGTTTACCATGATATGTCATATCAGAGTGCTGGAGAACAGTTGAGGCGTGTGTAATGCATTTCCAATGCAGAAAGCGACAATGGCATTTTCAGCGCCTGAGAAGCGTTTTGAGGCACTAAAACATAGTTTTGGCGTTTTCTCAGGCATGGAACATGATAGAACCAAAATTCCAAAAGCATCTTGTGGCACTTGGGCCTCCATTGTTGCACGGCAAAAATGGTCCAGTTATCTTTTATAGTTTTTCCACAAAACGTGTTTTGAACTTTCTGAGCGCTATAGCTTTTTCCCATTGAAAGTGCCCAAAAGCCCATTAGAATGGCACGGCGAGCAAACTGCGTGATTGCGGCTGGGTTTACCATGATATGTCATATCAGAGTGCTGGAGAACAGTTGAGGCGTGTGTAATGCATTTCCAATGCAGAAAGCGACAATGGCATTTTCAGCGCCTGAGAAGCGTTTTGAGGCACTAAAACATAGTTTTGGCGTTTTCTCAGGCATGGAACATGATAGAACCAAAATTCCAAAAGCATCTTGTGGCACTTGGGCCTCCATTGTTGCACGGCAAAAATGGTCCAGTTATCTTTTATAGTTTTTCCACAAAACGTGTTTTGAACTTTCTGAGCGCTATAGCTTTTTCCCATTGAAAGTGCCCAAAAGCCCATTAGAATGGCACGGCGAGCAAACTGCGTGATTGCGGCTGGGTTTACCATGATATGTCATATCAGAGTGCTGGAGAACAGTTGAGGCGTGTGTAATGCATTTCCAATGCAGAAAGCGACAATGGCATTTTCAGCGCCTGAGAAGCGTTTTGAGGCACTAAAACATAGTTTTGGCGTTTTCTCAGGCATGGAACATGATAGAACCAAAATTCCAAAAGCATCTTGTGGCACTTGGGCCTCCATTGTTGCACGGCAAAAATGGTCCAGTTATCTTTTATAGTTTTTCCACAAAACGTGTTTTGAACTTTCTGAGCGCTATAGCTTTTTCCCATTGAAAGTGCCCAAAAGCCCATTAGAATGGCACGGCGAGCAAACTGCGTGATTGCGGCTGGGTTTACCATGATATGTCATATCAGAGTGCTGGAGAACAGTTGAGGCGTGTGTAATGCATTTCCAATGCAGAAAGCGACAATGGCATTTTCAGCGCCTGAGAAGCGTTTTGAGGCACTAAAACATAGTTTTGGCGTTTTCTCAGGCATGGAACATGATAGAACCAAAATTCCAAAAGCATCTTGTGGCACTTGGGCCTCCATTGTTGCACGGCAAAAATGGTCCAGTTATCTTTTATAGTTTTTCCACAAAACGTGTTTTGAACTTTCTGAGCGCTATAGCTTTTTCCCATTGAAAGTGCCCAAAAGCCCATTAGAATGGCACGGCGAGCAAACTGCGTGATTGCGGCTGGGTTTACCATGATATGTCATATCAGAGTGCTGGAGAACAGTTGAGGCGTGTGTAATGCATTTCCAATGCAGAAAGCGACAATGGCATTTTCAGCGCCTGAGAAGCGTTTTGAGGCACTAAAACATAGTTTTGGCGTTTTCTCAGGCATGGAACATGATAGAACCAAAATTCCAAAAGCATCTTGTGGCACTTGGGCCTCCATTGTTGCACGGCAAAAATGGTCCAGTTATCTTTTATAGTTTTTCCACAAAACGTGTTTTGAACTTTCTGAGCGCTATAGCTTTTTCCCATTGAAAGTGCCCAAAAGCCCATTAGAATGGCACGGCGAGCAAACTGCGTGATTGCGGCTGGGTTTACCATGATATGTCATATCAGAGTGCTGGAGAACAGTTGAGGCGTGTGTAATGCATTTCCAATGCAGAAAGCGACAATGGCATTTTCAGCGCCTGAGAAGCGTTTTGAGGCACTAAAACATAGTTTTGGCGTTTTCTCAGGCATGGAACATGATAGAACCAAAATTCCAAAAGCATCTTGTGGCACTTGGGCCTCCATTGTTGCACGGCAAAAATGGTCCAGTTATCTTTTATAGTTTTTCCACAAAACGTGTTTTGAACTTTCTGAGCGCTATAGCTTTTTCCCATTGAAAGTGCCCAAAAGCCCATTAGAATGGCACGGCGAGCAAACTGCGTGATTGCGGCTGGGTTTACCATGATATGTCATATCAGAGTGCTGGAGAACAGTTGAGGCGTGTGTAATGCATTTCCAATGCAGAAAGCGACAATGGCATTTTCAGCGCCTGAGAAGCGTTTTGAGGCACTAAAACATAGTTTTGGCGTTTTCTCAGGCATGGAACATGATAGAACCAAAATTCCAAAAGCATCTTGTGGCACTTGGGCCTCCATTGTTGCACGGCAAAAATGGTCCAGTTATCTTTTATAGTTTTTCCACAAAACGTGTTTTGAACTTTCTGAGCGCTATAGCTTTTTCCCATTGAAAGTGCCCAAAAGCCCATTAGAATGGCACGGCGAGCAAACTGCGTGATTGCGGCTGGGTTTACCATGATATGTCATATCAGAGTGCTGGAGAACAGTTGAGGCGTGTGTAATGCATTTCCAATGCAGAAAGCGACAATGGCATTTTCAGCGCCTGAGAAGCGTTTTGAGGCACTAAAACATAGTTTTGGCGTTTTCTCAGGCATGGAACATGATAGAACCAAAATTCCAAAAGCATCTTGTGGCACTTGGGCCTCCATTGTTGCACGGCAAAAATGGTCCAGTTATCTTTTATAGTTTTTCCACAAAACGTGTTTTGAACTTTCTGAGCGCTATAGCTTTTTCCCATTGAAAGTGCCCAAAAGCCCATTAGAATGGCACGGCGAGCAAACTGCGTGATTGCGGCTGGGTTTACCATGATATGTCATATCAGAGTGCTGGAGAACAGTTGAGGCGTGTGTAATGCATTTCCAATGCAGAAAGCGACAATGGCATTTTCAGCGCCTGAGAAGCGTTTTGAGGCACTAAAACATAGTTTTGGCGTTTTCTCAGGCATGGAACATGATAGAACCAAAATTCCAAAAGCATCTTGTGGCACTTGGGCCTCCATTGTTGCACGGCAAAAATGGTCCAGTTATCTTTTATAGTTTTTCCACAAAACGTGTTTTGAACTTTCTGAGCGCTATAGCTTTTTCCCATTGAAAGTGCCCAAAAGCCCATTAGAATGGCACGGCGAGCAAACTGCGTGATTGCGGCTGGGTTTACCATGATATGTCATATCAGAGTGCTGGAGAACAGTTGAGGCGTGTGTAATGCATTTCCAATGCAGAAAGCGACAATGGCATTTTCAGCGCCTGAGAAGCGTTTTGAGGCACTAAAACATAGTTTTGGCGTTTTCTCAGGCATGGAACATGATAGAACCAAAATTCCAAAAGCATCTTGTGGCACTTGGGCCTCCATTGTTGCACGGCAAAAATGGTCCAGTTATCTTTTATAGTTTTTCCACAAAACGTGTTTTGAACTTTCTGAGCGCTATAGCTTTTTCCCATTGAAAGTGCCCAAAAGCCCATTAGAATGGCACGGCGAGCAAACTGCGTGATTGCGGCTGGGTTTACCATGATATGTCATATCAGAGTGCTGGAGAACAGTTGAGGCGTGTGTAATGCATTTCCAATGCAGAAAGCGACAATGGCATTTTCAGCGCCTGAGAAGCGTTTTGAGGCACTAAAACATAGTTTTGGCGTTTTCTCAGGCATGGAACATGATAGAACCAAAATTCCAAAAGCATCTTGTGGCACTTGGGCCTCCATTGTTGCACGGCAAAAATGGTCCAGTTATCTTTTATAGTTTTTCCACAAAACGTGTTTTGAACTTTCTGAGCGCTATAGCTTTTTCCCATTGAAAGTGCCCAAAAGCCCATTAGAATGGCACGGCGAGCAAACTGCGTGATTGCGGCTGGGTTTACCATGATATGTCATATCAGAGTGCTGGAGAACAGTTGAGGCGTGTGTAATGCATTTCCAATGCAGAAAGCGACAATGGCATTTTCAGCGCCTGAGAAGCGTTTTGAGGCACTAAAACATAGTTTTGGCGTTTTCTCAGGCATGGAACATGATAGAACCAAAATTCCAAAAGCATCTTGTGGCACTTGGGCCTCCATTGTTGCACGGCAAAAATGGTCCAGTTATCTTTTATAGTTTTTCCACAAAACGTGTTTTGAACTTTCTGAGCGCTATAGCTTTTTCCCATTGAAAGTGCCCAAAAGCCCATTAGAATGGCACGGCGAGCAAACTGCGTGATTGCGGCTGGGTTTACCATGATATGTCATATCAGAGTGCTGGAGAACAGTTGAGGCGTGTGTAATGCATTTCCAATGCAGAAAGCGACAATGGCATTTTCAGCGCCTGAGAAGCGTTTTGAGGCACTAAAACATAGTTTTGGCGTTTTCTCAGGCATGGAACATGATAGAACCAAAATTCCAAAAGCATCTTGTGGCACTTGGGCCTCCATTGTTGCACGGCAAAAATGGTCCAGTTATCTTTTATAGTTTTTCCACAAAACGTGTTTTGAACTTTCTGAGCGCTATAGCTTTTTCCCATTGAAAGTGCCCAAAAGCCCATTAGAATGGCACGGCGAGCAAACTGCGTGATTGCGGCTGGGTTTACCATGATATGTCATATCAGAGTGCTGGAGAACAGTTGAGGCGTGTGTAATGCATTTCCAATGCAGAAAGCGACAATGGCATTTTCAGCGCCTGAGAAGCGTTTTGAGGCACTAAAACATAGTTTTGGCGTTTTCTCAGGCATGGAACATGATAGAACCAAAATTCCAAAAGCATCTTGTGGCACTTGGGCCTCCATTGTTGCACGGCAAAAATGGTCCAGTTATCTTTTATAGTTTTTCCACAAAACGTGTTTTGAACTTTCTGAGCGCTATAGCTTTTTCCCATTGAAAGTGCCCAAAAGCCCATTAGAATGGCACGGCGAGCAAACTGCGTGATTGCGGCTGGGTTTACCATGATATGTCATATCAGAGTGCTGGAGAACAGTTGAGGCGTGTGTAATGCATTGCCAATGCAGAAAGCGACAATGGCATTTTCAGCGCCTGAGAAGCGTTTTGAGGCACTAAAACATAGTTTTGGCGTTTTCTCAGGCATGGAACATGATAGAACCAAAATTCCAAAAGCATCTTGTGGCACTTGGGCCTCCATTGTTGCACGGCAAAAATGGTCCAGTTATCTTTTATAGTTTTTCCACAAAACGTGTTTTGAACTTTCTGAGCGCTATAGCTTTTTCCCATTGAAAGTGCCCAAAAGCCCATTAGAATGGCACGGCGAGCAAACTGCGTGATTGCGGCTGGGTTTACCATGATATGTCATATCAGAGTGCTGGAGAACAGTTGAGGCGTGTGT
The DNA here is from genome assembly GCA_020698575.1 of Bostrychus sinensis. Classification (NCBI taxonomy): domain Eukaryota; kingdom Metazoa; phylum Chordata; class Actinopteri; order Gobiiformes; family Eleotridae; genus Bostrychus; species Bostrychus sinensis. Next base: position 39,177,080 of record CM036249.1, on the reverse strand, counting down.
AATGCATTGCCAATGCAGAAAGCGACAATGGCATTTTCAGCGCCTGAGAAGCGTTTTGAGGCACTAAAACATAGTTTTGGCGTTTTCTCAGGCATGGAACATGATAGAACCAAAATTCCAAAAGCATCTTGTGGCACTTGGGCCTCCATTGTTGCACGGCAAAAATGGTCCAGTTATCTTTTATAGTTTTTCCACAAAACGTGTTTTGAACTTTCTGAGCGCTATAGCTTTTTCCCATTGAAAGTGCCCAAAAGCCCATTAGAATGGCACGGCGAGCAAACTGCGTGATTGCGGCTGGGTTTACCATGATATGTCATATCAGAGTGCTGGAGAACAGTTGAGGCGTGTGTAATGCATTTCCAATGCAGAAAGCGACAATGGCATTTTCAGCGCCTGAGAAGCGTTTTGAGGCACTAAAACATAGTTTTGGCGTTTTCTCAGGCATGGAACATGATAGAACCAAAATTCCAAAAGCATCTTGTGGCACTTGGGCCTCCATTGTTGCACGGCAAAAATGGTCCAGTTATCTTTTATAGTTTTTCCACAAAACGTGTTTTGAACTTTCTGAGCGCTATAGCTTTTTCCCATTGAAAGTGCCCAAAAGCCCATTAGAATGGCACGGCGAGCAAACTGCGTGATTGCGGCTGGGTTTACCATGATATGTCATATCAGAGTGCTGGAGAACAGTTGAGGCGTGTGTAATGCATTTCCAATGCAGAAAGCGACAATGGCATTTTCAGCGCCTGAGAAGCGTTTTGAGGCACTAAAACATAGTTTTGGCGTTTTCTCAGGCATGGAACATGATAGAACCAAAATTCCAAAAGCATCTTGTGGCACTTGGGCCTCCATTGTTGCACGGCAAAAATGGTCCAGTTATCTTTTATAGTTTTTCCACAAAACGTGTTTTGAACTTTCTGAGCGCTATAGCTTTTTCCCATTGAAAGTGCCCAAAAGCCCATTAGAATGGCACGGCGAGCAAACTGCGTGATTGCGGCTGGGTTTACCATGATATGTCATATCAGAGTGCTGGAGAACAGTTGAGGCGTGTGTAATGCATTTCCAATGCAGAAAGCGACAATGGCATTTTCAGCGCCTGAGAAGCGTTTTGAGGCACTAAAACATAGTTTTGGCGTTTTCTCAGGCATGGAACATGATAGAACCAAAATTCCAAAAGCATCTTGTGGCACTTGGGCCTCCATTGTTGCACGGCAAAAATGGTCCAGTTATCTTTTATAGTTTTTCCACAAAACGTGTTTTGAACTTTCTGAGCGCTATAGCTTTTTCCCATTGAAAGTGCCCAAAAGCCCATTAGAATGGCACGGCGAGCAAACTGCGTGATTGCGGCTGGGTTTACCATGATATGTCATATCAGAGTGCTGGAGAACAGTTGAGGCGTGTGTAATGCATTGCCAATGCAGAAAGCGACAATGGCATTTTCAGCGCCTGAGAAGCGTTTTGAGGCACTAAAACATAGTTTTGGCGTTTTCTCAGGCATGGAACATGATAGAACCAAAATTCCAAAAGCATCTTGTGGCACTTGGGCCTCCATTGTTGCACGGCAAAAATGGTCCAGTTATCTTTTATAGTTTTTCCACAAAACGTGTTTTGAACTTTCTGAGCGCTATAGCTTTTTCCCATTGAAAGTGCCCAAAAGCCCATTAGAATGGCACGGCGAGCAAACTGCGTGATTGCGGCTGGGTTTACCATGATATGTCATATCAGAGTGCTGGAGAACAGTTGAGGCGTGTGTAATGCATTGCCAATGCAGAAAGCGACAATGGCATTTTCAGCGCCTGAGAAGCGTTTTGAGGCACTAAAACATAGTTTTGGCGTTTTCTCAGGCATGGAACATGATAGAACCAAAATTCCAAAAGCATCTTGTGGCACTTGGGCCTCCATTGTTGCACGGCAAAAATGGTCCAGTTATCTTTTATAGTTTTTCCACAAAACGTGTTTTGAACTTTCTGAGCGCTATAGCTTTTTCCCATTGAAAGTGCCCAAAAGCCCATTAGAATGGCACGGCGAGCAAACTGCGTGATTGCGGCTGGGTTTACCATGATATGTCATATCAGAGTGCTGGAGAACAGTTGAGGCGTGTGTAATGCATTTCCAATGCAGAAAGCGACAATGGCATTTTCAGCGCCTGAGAAGCGTTTTGAGGCACTAAAACATAGTTTTGGCGTTTTCTCAGGCATGGAACATGATAGAACCAAAATTCCAAAAGCATCTTGTGGCACTTGGGCCTCCATTGTTGCACGGCAAAAATGGTCCAGTTATCTTTTATAGTTTTTCCACAAAACGTGTTTTGAACTTTCTGAGCGCTATAGCTTTTTCCCATTGAAAGTGCCCAAAAGCCCATTAGAATGGCACGGCGAGCAAACTGCGTGATTGCGGCTGGGTTTACCATGATATGTCATATCAGAGTGCTGGAGAACAGTTGAGGCGTGTGTAATGCATTTCCAATGCAGAAAGCGACAATGGCATTTTCAGCGCCTGAGAAGCGTTTTGAGGCACTAAAACATAGTTTTGGCGTTTTCTCAGGCATGGAACATGATAGAACCAAAATTCCAAAAGCATCTTGTGGCACTTGGGCCTCCATTGTTGCACGGCAAAAATGGTCCAGTTATCTTTTATAGTTTTTCCACAAAACGTGTTTTGAACTTTCTGAGCGCTATAGCTTTTTCCCATTGAAAGTGCCCAAAAGCCCATTAGAATGGCACGGCGAGCAAACTGCGTGATTGCGGCTGGGTTTACCATGATATGTCATATCAGAGTGCTGGAGAACAGTTGAGGCGTGTGTAATGCATTTCCAATGCAGAAAGCGACAATGGCATTTTCAGCGCCTGAGAAGCGTTTTGAGGCACTAAAACATAGTTTTGGCGTTTTCTCAGGCATGGAACATGATAGAACCAAAATTCCAAAAGCATCTTGTGGCACTTGGGCCTCCATTGTTGCACGGCAAAAATGGTCCAGTTATCTTTTATAGTTTTTCCACAAAACGTGTTTTGAACTTTCTGAGCGCTATAGCTTTTTCCCATTGAAAGTGCCCAAAAGCCCATTAGAATGGCACGGCGAGCAAACTGCGTGATTGCGGCTGGGTTTACCATGATATGTCATATCAGAGTGCTGGAGAACAGTTGAGGCGTGTGTAATGCATTTCCAATGCAGAAAGCGACAATGGCATTTTCAGCGCCTGAGAAGCGTTTTGAGGCACTAAAACATAGTTTTGGCGTTTTCTCAGGCATGGAACATGATAGAACCAAAATTCCAAAAGCATCTTGTGGCACTTGGGCCTCCATTGTTGCACGGCAAAAATGGTCCAGTTATCTTTTATAGTTTTTCCACAAAACGTGTTTTGAACTTTCTGAGCGCTATAGCTTTTTCCCATTGAAAGTGCCCAAAAGCCCATTAGAATGGCACGGCGAGCAAACTGCGTGATTGCGGCTGGGTTTACCATGATATGTCATATCAGAGTGCTGGAGAACAGTTGAGGCGTGTGTAATGCATTTCCAATGCAGAAAGCGACAATGGCATTTTCAGCGCCTGAGAAGCGTTTTGAGGCACTAAAACATAGTTTTGGCGTTTTCTCAGGCATGGAACATGATAGAACCAAAATTCCAAAAGCATCTTGTGGCACTTGGGCCTCCATTGTTGCACGGCAAAAATGGTCCAGTTATCTTTTATAGTTTTTCCACAAAACGTGTTTTGAACTTTCTGAGCGCTATAGCTTTTTCCCATTGAAAGTGCCCAAAAGCCCATTAGAATGGCACGGCGAGCAAACTGCGTGATTGCGGCTGGGTTTACCATGATATGTCATATCAGAGTGCTGGAGAACAGTTGAGGCGTGTGTAATGCATTTCCAATGCAGAAAGCGACAATGGCATTTTCAGCGCCTGAGAAGCGTTTTGAGGCACTAAAACATAGTTTTGGCGTTTTCTCAGGCATGGAACATGATAGAACCAAAATTCCAAAAGCATCTTGTGGCACTTGGGCCTCCATTGTTGCACGGCAAAAATGGTCCAGTTATCTTTTATAGTTTTTCCACAAAACGTGTTTTGAACTTTCTGAGCGCTATAGCTTTTTCCCATTGAAAGTGCCCAAAAGCCCATTAGAATGGCACGGCGAGCAAACTGCGTGATTGCGGCTGGGTTTACCATGATATGTCATATCAGAGTGCTGGAGAACAGTTGAGGCGTGTGTAATGCATTTCCAATGCAGAAAGCGACAATGGCATTTTCAGCGCCTGAGAAGCGTTTTGAGGCACTAAAACATAGTTTTGGCGTTTTCTCAGGCATGGAACATGATAGAACCAAAATTCCAAAAGCATCTTGTGGCACTTGGGCCTCCATTGTTGCACGGCAAAAATGGTCCAGTTATCTTTTATAGTTTTTCACAAAAACGTGTTTTGAACTTTCTGAGCGCTATAGCTTTTTCCCATTGAAAGTGCCCAAAAGCCCATTAGAATGGCACGGCGAGCAAACTGCGTGATTGCGGCTGGGTTTACCATGATATGTCATATCAGAGTGCTGGAGAACAGTTGAGGCGTGTGTAATGCATTGCCAATGCAGAAAGCGACAATGGCATTTTCAGCGCCTGAGAAGCGTTTTGAGGCACTAAAACATAGTTTTGGCGTTTTCTCAGGCATGGAACATGATAGAACCAAAATTCCAAAAGCATCTTGTGGCACTTGGGCCTCCATTGTTGCACGGCAAAAATGGTCCAGTTATCTTTTATAGTTTTTCCACAAAACGTGTTTTGAACTTTCTGAGCGCTATAGCTTTTTCCCATTGAAAGTGCCCAAAAGCCCATTAGAATGGCACGGCGAGCAAACTGCGTGATTGCGGCTGGGTTTACCATGATATGTCATATCAGAGTGCTGGAGAACAGTTGAGGCGTGTGTAATGCATTGCCAATGCAGAAAGCGACAATGGCATTTTCAGCGCCTGAGAAGCGTTTTGAGGCACTAAAACATAGTTTTGGCGTTTTCTCAGGCATGGAACATGATAGAACCAAAATTCCAAAAGCATCTTGTGGCACTTGGGCCTCCATTGTTGCACGGCAAAAATGGTCCAGTTATCTTTTATAGTTTTTCCACAAAACGTGTTTTGAACTTTCTGAGCGCTATAGCTTTTTCCCATTGAAAGTGCCCAAAAGCCCATTAGAATGGCACGGCGAGCAAACTGCGTGATTGCGGCTGGGTTTACCATGATATGTCATATCAGAGTGCTGGAGAACAGTTGAGGCGTGTGTAATGCATTTCCAATGCAGAAAGCGACAATGGCATTTTCAGCGCCTGAGAAGCGTTTTGAGGCACTAAAACATAGTTTTGGCGTTTTCTCAGGCATGGAACATGATAGAACCAAAATTCCAAAAGCATCTTGTGGCACTTGGGCCTCCATTGTTGCACGGCAAAAATGGTCCAGTTATCTTTTATAGTTTTTCCACAAAACGTGTTTTGAACTTTCTGAGCGCTATAGCTTTTTCCCATTGAAAGTGCCCAAAAGCCCATTAGAATGGCACGGCGAGCAAACTGCGTGATTGCGGCTGGGTTTACCATGATATGTCATATCAGAGTGCTGGAGAACAGTTGAGGCGTGTGTAATGCATTTCCAATGCAGAAAGCGACAATGGCATTTTCAGCGCCTGAGAAGCGTTTTGAGGCACTAAAACATAGTTTTGGCGTTTTCTCAGGCATGGAACATGATAGAACCAAAATTCCAAAAGCATCTTGTGGCACTTGGGCCTCCATTGTTGCACGGCAAAAATGGTCCAGTTATCTTTTATAGTTTTTCCACAAAACGTGTTTTGAACTTTCTGAGCGCTATAGCTTTTTCCCATTGAAAGTGCCCAAAAGCCCATTAGAATGGCACGGCGAGCAAACTGCGTGATTGCGGCTGGGTTTACCATGATATGTCATATCAGAGTGCTGGAGAACAGTTGAGGCGTGTGTAATGCATTTCCAATGCAGAAAGCGACAATGGCATTTTCAGCGCCTGAGAAGCGTTTTGAGGCACTAAAACATAGTTTTGGCGTTTTCTCAGGCATGGAACATGATAGAACCAAAATTCCAAAAGCATCTTGTGGCACTTGGGCCTCCATTGTTGCACGGCAAAAATGGTCCAGTTATCTTTTATAGTTTTTCCACAAAACGTGTTTTGAACTTTCTGAGCGCTATAGCTTTTTCCCATTGAAAGTGCCCAAAAGCCCATTAGAATGGCACGGCGAGCAAACTGCGTGATTGCGGCTGGGTTTACCATGATATGTCATATCAGAGTGCTGGAGAACAGTTGAGGCGTGTGTAATGCATTTCCAATGCAGAAAGCGACAATGGCATTTTCAGCGCCTGAGAAGCGTTTTGAGGCACTAAAACATAGTTTTGGCGTTTTCTCAGGCATGGAACATGATAGAACCAAAATTCCAAAAGCATCTTGTGGCACTTGGGCCTCCATTGTTGCACGGCAAAAATGGTCCAGTTATCTTTTATAGTTTTTCCACAAAACGTGTTTTGAACTTTCTGAGCGCTATAGCTTTTTCCCATTGAAAGTGCCCAAAAGCCCATTAGAATGGCACGGCGAGCAAACTGCGTGATTGCGGCTGGGTTTACCATGATATGTCATATCAGAGTGCTGGAGAACAGTTGAGGCGTGTGTAATGCATTTCCAATGCAGAAAGCGACAATGGCATTTTCAGCGCCTGAGAAGCGTTTTGAGGCACTAAAACATAGTTTTGGCGTTTTCTCAGGCATGGAACATGATAGAACCAAAATTCCAAAAGCATCTTGTGGCACTTGGGCCTCCATTGTTGCACGGCAAAAATGGTCCAGTTATCTTTTATAGTTTTTCCACAAAACGTGTTTTGAACTTTCTGAGCGCTATAGCTTTTTCCCATTGAAAGTGCCCAAAAGCCCATTAGAATGGCACGGCGAGCAAACTGCGTGATTGCGGCTGGGTTTACCATGATATGTCATATCAGAGTGCTGGAGAACAGTTGAGGCGTGTGTAATGCATTTCCAATGCAGAAAGCGACAATGGCATTTTCAGCGCCTGAGAAGCGTTTTGAGGCACTAAAACATAGTTTTGGCGTTTTCTCAGGCATGGAACATGATAGAACCAAAATTCCAAAAGCATCTTGTGGCACTTGGGCCTCCATTGTTGCACGGCAAAAATGGTCCAGTTATCTTTTATAGTTTTTCCACAAAACGTGTTTTGAACTTTCTGAGCGCTATAGCTTTTTCCCATTGAAAGTGCCCAAAAGCCCATTAGAATGGCACGGCGAGCAAACTGCGTGATTGCGGCTGGGTTTACCATGATATGTCATATCAGAGTGCTGGAGAACAGTTGAGGCGTGTGTAATGCATTTCCAATGCAGAAAGCGACAATGGCATTTTCAGCGCCTGAGAAGCGTTTTGAGGCACTAAAACATAGTTTTGGCGTTTTCTCAGGCATGGAACATGATAGAACCAAAATTCCAAAAGCATCTTGTGGCACTTGGGCCTCCATTGTTGCACGGCAAAAATGGTCCAGTTATCTTTTATAGTTTTTCCACAAAACGTGTTTTGAACTTTCTGAGCGCTATAGCTTTTTCCCATTGAAAGTGCCCAAAAGCCCATTAGAATGGCACGGCGAGCAAACTGCGTGATTGCGGCTGGGTTTACCATGATATGTCATATCAGAGTGCTGGAGAACAGTTGAGGCGTGTGTAATGCATTTCCAATGCAGAAAGCGACAATGGCATTTTCAGCGCCTGAGAAGCGTTTTGAGGCACTAAAACATAGTTTTGGCGTTTTCTCAGGCATGGAACATGATAGAACCAAAATTCCAAAAGCATCTTGTGGCACTTGGGCCTCCATTGTTGCACGGCAAAAATGGTCCAGTTATCTTTTATAGTTTTTCCACAAAACGTGTTTTGAACTTTCTGAGCGCTATAGCTTTTTCCCATTGAAAGTGCCCAAAAGCCCATTAGAATGGCACGGCGAGCAAACTGCGTGATTGCGGCTGGGTTTACCATGATATGTCATATCAGAGTGCTGGAGAACAGTTGAGGCGTGTGTAATGCATTGCCAATGCAGAAAGCGACAATGGCATTTTCAGCGCCTGAGAAGCGTTTTGAGGCACTAAAACATAGTTTTGGCGTTTTCTCAGGCATGGAACATGATAGAACCAAAATTCCAAAAGCATCTTGTGGCACTTGGGCCTCCATTGTTGCACGGCAAAAATGGTCCAGTTATCTTTTATAGTTTTTTCCACAAAACGTGTTTTGAACTTTCTGAGCGCTATAGCTTTTTCCCATTGAAAGTGCCCAAAAGCCCATTAGAATGGCACGGCGAGCAAACTGCGTGATTGCGGCTGGGTTTACCATGATATGTCATATCAGAGTGCTGGAGAACAGTTGAGGCGTGTGTAATGCATTGCCAATGCAGAAAGCGACAATGGCATTTTCAGCGCCTGAGAAGCGTTTTGAGGCACTAAAACATAGTTTTGGCGTTTTCTCAGGCATGGAACATGATAGAACCAAAATTCCAAAAGCATCTTGTGGCACTTGGGCCTCCATTGTTGCACGGCAAAAATGGTCCAGTTATCTTTTATAGTTTTTCCACAAAACGTGTTTTGAACTTTCTGAGCGCTATAGCTTTTTCCCATTGAAAGTGCCCAAAAGCCCATTAGAATGGCACGGCGAGCAAACTGCGTGATTGCGGCTGGGTTTACCATGATATGTCATATCAGAGTGCTGGAGAACAGTTGAGGCGTGTGTAATGCATTTCCAATGCAGAAAGCGACAATGGCATTTTCAGCGCCTGAGAAGCGTTTTGAGGCACTAAAACATAGTTTTGGCGTTTTCTCAGGCATGGAACATGATAGAACCAAAATTCCAAAAGCATCTTGTGGCACTTGGGCCTCCATTGTTGCACGGCAAAAATGGTCCAGTTATCTTTTATAGTTTTTCCACAAAACGTGTTTTGAACTTTCTGAGCGCTATAGCTTTTTCCCATTGAAAGTGCCCAAAAGCCCATTAGAATGGCACGGCGAGCAAACTGCGTGATTGCGGCTGGGTTTACCATGATATGTCATATCAGAGTGCTGGAGAACAGTTGAGGCGTGTGTAATGCATTTCCAATGCAGAAAGCGACAATGGCATTTTCAGCGCCTGAGAAGCGTTTTGAGGCACTAAAACATAGTTTTGGCGTTTTCTCAGGCATGGAACATGATAGAACCAAAATTCCAAAAGCATCTTGTGGCACTTGGGCCTCCATTGTTGCACGGCAAAAATGGTCCAGTTATCTTTTATAGTTTTTCCACAAAACGTGTTTTGAACTTTCTGAGCGCTATAGCTTTTTCCCATTGAAAGTGCCCAAAAGCCCATTAGAATGGCACGGCGAGCAAACTGCGTGATTGCGGCTGGGTTTACCATGATATGTCATATCAGAGTGCTGGAGAACAGTTGAGGCGTGTGTAATGCATTGCCAATGCAGAAAGCGACAATGGCATTTTCAGCGCCTGAGAAGCGTTTTGAGGCACTAAAACATAGTTTTGGCGTTTTCTCAGGCATGGAACATGATAGAACCAAAATTCCAAAAGCATCTTGTGGCACTTGGGCCTCCATTGTTGCACGGCAAAAATGGTCCAGTTATCTTTTATAGTTTTTCCACAAAACGTGTTTTGAACTTTCTGAGCGCTATAGCTTTTTCCCATTGAAAGTGCCCAAAAGCCCATTAGAATGGCACGGCGAGCAAACTGCGTGATTGCGGCTGGGTTTACCATGATATGTCATATCAGAGTGCTGGAGAACAGTTGAGGCGTGTGTAATGCATTTCCAATGCAGAAAGCGACAATGGCATTTTCAGCGCCTGAGAAGCGTTTTGAGGCACTAAAACATAGTTTTGGCGTTTTCTCAGGCATGGAACATGATAGAACCAAAATTCCAAAAGCATCTTGTGGCACTTGGGCCTCCATTGTTGCACGGCAAAAATGGTCCAGTTATCTTTTATAGTTTTTCCACAAAACGTGTTTTGAACTTTCTGAGCGCTATAGCTTTTTCCCATTGAAAGTGCCCAAAAGCCCATTAGAATGGCACGGCGAGCAAACTGCGTGATTGCGGCTGGGTTTACCATGATATGTCATATCAGAGTGCTGGAGAACAGTTGAGGCGTGTGTAATGCATTGCCAATGCAGAAAGCGACAATGGCATTTTCAGCGCCTGAGAAGCGTTTTGAGGCACTAAAACATAGTTTTGGCGTTTTCTCAGGCATGGAACATGATAGAACCAAAATTCCAAAAGCATCTTGTGGCACTTGGGCCTCCATTGTTGCACGGCAAAAATGGTCCAGTTATCTTTTATAGTTTTTCCACAAAACGTGTTTTGAACTTTCTGAGCGCTATAGCTTTTTCCCATTGAAAGTGCCCAAAAGCCCATTAGAATGGCACGGCGAGCAAACTGCGTGATTGCGGCTGGGTTTACCATGATATGTCATATCAGAGTGCTGGAGAACAGTTGAGGCGTGTGTAATGCATTTCCAATGCAGAAAGCGACAATGGCATTTTCAGCGCCTGAGAAGCGTTTTGAGGCACTAAAACATAGTTTTGGCGTTTTCTCAGGCATGGAACATGATAGAACCAAAATTCCAATCTCGAAATCCTCCCGTGAAAGACATTTTACACCTAAAATGCAGGAACTCAAGGAGCAAGAATTATCTCAAAAGGAAAGAAAGTTCCTATCAGTCTATGATAAATGGAAAACTAAAATAAGAGACATTCGCTCAAGATTAAAGGAGGCATGTCCAGAAAAGGACTTGTGTAGCATGATGGATGATGTTGAAATTCTTGATCTCGAATTAAAAGACCAGTATAACAATATGAGAAAGCTAACAGCCCCAGGTCGAGACATTCGGAGAAAGGTTGATGCATGTTCTGCTGTAACTCAGGACTTGTTGCGGTTAATGAGAGTACGGCTAACAGAGGAAGAAAGTGAGTTTGATGCTGTAGCAGAAAAGGCAAGATTGCGCATGCTTCTTGATAATGAATATGCCAGATCAATATATGGATCTACTGCCTCCAGAGTAACTGCACGCAGCCCTCATTCTGACCGTTTCTCAGAGTCACCTAGCATCTCAAACAAGAGAGCAGAGACAGCTGCTCAACTAGCTGCCAAGAAAGCTGAAATAGAAATGGAAGAAGCTATTGAAACTCATCGTCAACAACTGAAGAGGCTTGAAAACCAAAGAGACATTGAAGTAATTCAAGCGAAGCTGAGAGTGTACACTGAAGAAGAGGTGAAAGAAAAGGAAGAGAGATGTAGTTCTACACATAGCAGAGTAAGTCCTAGTCTACCAACATCGTACGGTGCATGTCCAGATCAGCCAGTTAAAGCCATGGAAAAAGATGCACCCCTTGTGCAGGCATTTCAGGAGTCAGTGGCTCTCACTCGGCTTCCTGCACCAGAGCCTACTGTGTTCTCTGGTGACCCCCTGAAGTTTATAGAGTGGAGCACAAGCTTCAAGGCTCTTATAGAGAGACGATGCTCAAATCCTGCCGACAGGCTATTTTATCTGCAAAAGTACATAGCAGGGGAAGCAAAATCTGCACTCGAGGGCAGCTTTTACCGGAAAGATGAAGAAGCCTACCAACAAGCATGGGATAGGCTGAATGCAAGATATGGCCATTCATTCGTAGTGCAACGAGCTTTCAGAGAGAAGCTTAACAGGTGGCCAAAAATAGGAGGAAAAGAATATGTCAAGTTGAGAGAATTCAGTGATTTCCTTCAAACGTGCAGCAATGCCATGCCTCATATTAAAGGTCTACAGGTTCTAAACGATTGCGAAGAGAACCAGAAGATGCTGGTCAAACTTCCTGACTGGGTAACGTCCAGATGGAATCGATACGTCACAGAACAGCTGGACGAAGGCAATGACTATCCAGGCTTCAAAAGGTTTGCCTCGTTCATCTCTAAGGAGGCACGCATAGCGTGTAATCCAGTGTCATCTTTGCATGCTCTTAAACCACCCGCAGAAATCCCAGTAAGAGAAGTCAAGCGCACTAAGGCAAATACGTTTGTTACCAATGTAAAGCCCTCAGATACTTCAAGCCTTGAGTGTAAGCCCAATGTAGAAGAAATTAAGTTGAGAGACACAGTCAAACTAAAGAAAAGAGATACACCACTACAAAACTCAAGCGTGAGCAAGTGTGTTTGCTGTGGGGAAAACCACACCATACATAAGTGCCAAAAGCTAATGAGGATGTCTGTGGATGATAAGAAAAAATGTGTACATGAAAATAAACTGTGTTTCGCATGCCTGAGAAAAGGTCACAACTCTAAAGACTGTAAAAACAGAGCCATGTGTGGCATATGCAAAGGGAGCCACCCAACACCTCTGCACGAAGACCGCTCTCCAGCAGACAAACCTGCACAAAGCGTAGTAGAAGAAAGTATGTCCTCTCTGTCTTGCTCAGTGGATGGAGGTGAGAATGGGACCACATCAATGATTGTGCCAGTGTGGATTTCAACAACTAATGCCCCTCACACTGAAACCTTGGTGTATGCGTTATTAGATACGCAAAGCACTCACACGTTTGTTGATCAGGAAGTGTGCGAAAAGCTGCAGGCAGCGACAGAGCCAGTAAAACTAAAGCTCGCAACTATGGTCAAAAGAGACACTATTGTGAAGAGTCAAAGAGTACAAGGTCTTAAAGTTAGAGGATTCTTCTCCAATACTCACATTGACCTACCTCCAGCTTACACAAGAGACTTTATTCCGTTAGAGCGCACACACATTCCTACTTGTCAAACTGCCAGGAAATGGAAACATCTCGCAAACATTGCTCATGAGATTCCCTCTTTAATGGATTGTGCAGTCGGATTGCTCATTGGCTATGACTGCTCCAGAGCCCTAGCTCCCAGAGAGGTTGTCTCTGGGGGTGACAACGAGCCTTATGCTGTTAGAACAGACCTAGGCTGGAGCATTGTAGGAGGGGCACCGCAGCTTGTTAATGCAAGAGATGTAACTGGTTTATGTAATCGTGTGTCAGTGAAAGAGCTCCCCCCTGTAACGCCATCTGCCATTATCAAAGTACTTGAGTTAGATTTTGCAGATACCAAACCAAGTGACAATGACATATCACAAGATGATATCCAGTTCCTCCAAATTCTAAAAGAAAGAATACATCAAAATGAGAATGGTCATCTGGAAATGCCTCTTCCCTTTAAAGCACGCCCCCAGCTCCCAAACAACAAAAGTCTGGCTCTAGTCCGTTTAAAGCACCTCAAAAGGAAACTGGACAGAGACCCCAAGTTTAAAAGTGACTATGTGAAGTTCATGGAAGGAGTTCTCAGAGATGGCGATGCTGAAAAAGTGGATACACAACCAACACCAGGAAACGTCTGGTACATACCGCATCAGGGCGTTTATCACCCTCGAAAGCCGGACAAGATCAGGGTGGTATTTGACTGCTCTGCAAAATTCGAAGGGACAGCTTTAAACGATCATCTGTTAACAGGGCCTGATCTCACAAATGGCCTCACAGGAGTGTTGTGCCGTTTCCGTAAGCATCCCATTGCAATCATGTGTGACGTGGAGAAGATGTTTCATAGATTTCATGTTAGTTCAGAGGACAGAGACTATTTGAGGTTTCTTTGGTGGGAAAATGGGGACACAGACTTAGACCCCATAGAATACCGCATGAAAGTCCATCTCTTCGGGGCATCCTCATCCCCTGGCTGCGCTAATTATGGTATGAAACATCTGGCCAATGAAAATGAGAAAGAGCACGAACTAGCAGCTGACTTTGTCAAAAAGCATTTTTATGTGGACGATGGCCTTGTGAGTGTAGAAACTGTTGGAGAGGCAACTGAGCTTGTAAAAGAGGCCCAAGCTTTATGTGCTAAGGGAAAGCTACACCTTCACAAGTTTCTTTCCAACAACAGAGATGTTCTAGACTCAATCGACGCAAAGGAACGAGCAGTTGAGATAAAAGACGTTGACCTCAACTACAATGACCTTCCAGTACAACGGGTACTAGGTATAAGATGGAACGTGGAAAATGACAACTTCTTCTTCCAAGTAACACTCGACGAGAAACCACTGACACGCCGTGGTATTCTCTCTGTTGTAGCATCCCTCTATGACCCCTTAGGGTTCCTAGCCCCTTTCATTTTAGAAGGAAAAGGAGTGCTGCAAGTAATGTGTCAAAAGGGCATCGGGTGGGATGAGCCACTACCTACCGAACTGAAGCTAAGGTGGGAGAGTTGGATGAGAGACTTAAAAAACCTACAAATGATTCAGATCCCCAGGTGCTTCAAGCCCGCAAACTTTGGTGAAGTCCAAGAAGTCGAACTTCATCACTTCTCTGACGCAAGCAGTCGAGGATATGGACAGTGCTCCTACATCAGGTTGGTGAGTGAACATCAAGTACATTGCACTTTAGTCATGGGCAAAGCACGGGTTGCACCAACCAGAATAGTCACCATCCCAAGGCTAGAATTAACTGCAGCCGTTACATCAGCTGCTGTGAGCTGCATGCTAAAAAGAGAGCTAGAGCTCAAAGTTGACAAAGAATACTTTTGGACAGACTCACAAGTAGTTCTAGGGTATATTAACAACGAGGCCAAAAGATTTCATGTTTTTGTAGCCAACCGTGTCCAGAGAATCCGTCAAACCACTAATCCAGAACAATGGTATTACATTGACACAGCAGAAAATCCAGCTGACCACGCCTCACGTGGCCTAAAAGTAGCAGACCTTATCAACTCAAACTGGCTCACTGGCCCAAAGTTTTTATGGGAAAGAGAGATAGTCACAAAGCAAAGCATGCCAGAGCTGTTGATGGGAGATCCTGAGATAAAGGCTATTCAGGTGCTGGATACTGGTGCTGCACAACAATGTGACATTCTAGATCATTTGTCAAGATTCTCAAAATGGACTACTGTAGTTAATGTTGTTGCACGCATTCAACGAATGGCTAAGAGAATAAAGACATCAGAGCCTCCAAATGTGGAACAAAGGAGACAAGCCACATTAACCCTTGTCAGACTTGCACAACAAAATGTGTTTCAGGAAGAAATAGACAAACTTAAACAAAAAACAGGAAAGCTACCTTGTAACAACAGACTCTATCAGCTTGATCCATTCCTCCAGGATGGTGTAATGAGAGTTGGAGGTAGACTGAGAAAGGCATCAACACATTTTGAGCTAAAGCATCCTGTAATACTCCCTAAAGATGGCGCTATTACACAGCTCATTATTGCTCATTATCACAACAAGACACAGCATCAGGGCCAAGGCCAAACGTTAAATGAAATCAGAGCTAATGGTTTTTGGATGGTTGGAGGTGGTAAAGTAGTGGCGAAGTACATCAGACAATGCGTATGGTGCAGGAGAGCTCGAGCACCTCCAGAGGAACAAAGAATGGCAGATCTGCCTAGTGACCGCATTGACCCTTACCCACCATTCACCTACGTAGGCTTGGACTGCTTTGGCCCCTTTAATACCAAACACGGCCGCAAAGTGTTCAAACGTTATGCCCTTCTCATCACATGTCTCAGCTCAAGGGCAATTCATTTAGAGATGCTGGAAGACATGACAACCGATGCATTTATCAATGCCTTACGCTGTTTCATAGCTATCCGTGGAGCTGTCAGACAAATCAGATCTGATCAGGGATCTAACTTCATGGGAGCAAAAAATGAAATGACAAAATCGCTACAAGAAATCGACAAAGACAAAGTGACGTCATACTTGGCAAATAAGCAGTGTGACTTCCTAATGAATGCACCAAGCTCAAGCCATGCTGGAGGCGCATGGGAACGTCAAATCAGGACAGTAAGAAGTGTACTAAGTAGGGTTATTGCACTAAGTGCTGGAAGGCTTAATGATGCATCCCTAAGAACTTTTCTTTATGAAGCCATGTACATTGTAAACAGTCGCCCGCTTACTGTCAATAGCATCAGTGATCCCACAAGTTTAGAGCCCTTGACGCCAAACCATCTTATCACCATGAAATGCTCTGTTCCCCTGCCCCCACCTGGCAAGTTCGTTCAAGAGGATCTGTATGCCGTAAAACGCTGGAGAAGAGTGCAATATCTGTCAGAGCAGTTTTGGAACAGATGGAGAAAAGAATATCTTGCTAACCTTACTCTTAGACAGAGGTGGCATGCCCCTAGACGCAATATGAAAGTTGGTGACATTGTAATAGTTACAGATGAAAATATTCCTCGTAACGAATGGTCACTTGGCAAAGTTATAGATGTACATGAGGGTGATGATGGACTGGTTAGGAAAGTGACATTACATGTTGGAGACAGAAAGCTGGGAAAGAAGGGTGAACGCTTACATAAGCTGTCTCTTATTCAGAGACCCATTCAGAAGTTAGTTGTTCTTGTAGAAAGTAGTTAACGGGTATAACCTGCTATTATTGTACTAAGAATATAACTAAACAGTCATATTGTTCATTTTCTAAATGTGTACGGATTGAGGAAATGATTTATTTTGGAAATTACCATTGATTTGTTTGATTGAAGAATGTAAAGTGTAACATCTTCATTGTGTATCAAAGGTAATTTGGTGGGAGTGTAGCTGACACTTAAATGACTGTATATAGGTTACCGTGACAAAGGAATTGCAAATATGCTATGAGATTCTGTTAATTTTATTTTAGTAATTGCACTATTGTTTTAGAAATGAGTAACATGGCATTTCAGCATAATGTGCTTATTTCATTAGTAATATTACCTGCGCTTAAGAAAAATGTAAACTTTTAATGAGTCACGTGACCGCGAGACCCGGAAGTGATATGAACTGTAGCGGGAGAGTGCATGCTCAAGAGAAATGAGGGAAACGGCTATAAGAGACTCAAAATCTGCCTATGATTACATTCTACTACTGGTCAAACAGGCGCACACGGTAATTATCTTTTGTAATGCTGTCATTGCTTTGTTACAATTGAAATGTGTGATTTAAGACGTTAATGTGAAAATGTGACATAGCATTTTGTCTTTATTTAGTTTTCACGGTGTCCCAAGACGCTTTCAATTGTTCTGATACCTTTGTGGAAGAAATAAATGTTCGTGGACATCAGTTCGAAGCGTGAAGTCCTTTTTTGAGCAGACCAGAGTAGCTACATGCCTCAAAACGCTTCTCAGGCGCTGAAAATGCCATTGTCGCTTTCTGCATTGGCAATGCATTACACACGCCTCAACTGTTCTCCAGCACTCTAATTTGACATATCATGGTAAACCCAGCCGCAATCACGCAGTTTGCTCGCCGTGCCATTCTAATGGGCTTTTGGGCACTTTCAATGGGAAAAAAGCTATAGCGCTCATAAAGTTCAAAACACGTTTTGTGGAAAAACTATAAAAGATAACTGGACAATTTTTGCCGTGCAACAATGGAGGCCCAAGTGCCACAAGATGCTTTTGGAATTTTGGTTCTATCATGTTCCATGCCTGAGAAAACGCCAAAACTATGTTTTAGTGCCTCAAAACGCTTCTCAGGCGCTGAAAATGCCATTGTCGCTTTCTGCATTGGCAATGCATTACACACGCCTCAACTGTTCTCCAGCACTCTAATATGACATATCATGGTAAACCCAGCCGCAATCACGCAGTTTGCTCGCCGTGCCATTCTAATGGGCTTTTGGGCACTTTCAATGGGAAAAAGTTATAGCGCTCAGAAAGTTCAAAACACGTTTTGTGGAAAAACTATAAAAGATAACTGAACCATTTTTGCCGTGCAACAATGGAGGCCCAAGTGCCACAAGATGCTTTTGGAGTTTTGGTTCTATCATGTTCCATGCCTGAGAAAACGCCAAAACTATGTTTTAGTGCCTCAAAACGCTTCTCAGGCGCTGAAAATGCCATTGTCGCTTTCTGCATTGGCAATGCATTACACACGCCTCAACTGTTCTCCAGCACTCTGATATGACATATCATGGTAAACCCAGCCGCAATCACGCAGTTTGCTCGCCGTGCCATTCTAATGGGCTTTTGGGCACTTTCAATGGGACAAAGCTATAGCGCTCAGAAAGTTCAAAACACGTTTTGTGGAAAATCTATAAAAGATAACTGGACCATTTTTGCCTTAGCAACAATGGAGGCCCAAGTGCCACAAGATGCTTTTGGAGTTTTTGTTCTATCATGTTCCATGCCTGAGAAAACGCCAAAACTATGTTTTAGTGCCTCAAAACGCTTCTCAGGCGCTGAAAATGCCATTGTCGCTTTCTGCATTGGCAATGCATTACACACGCCTCAACTGTTCTCCAGCACTCTGATATGACATATCATGGTAAACCCAGCCGCAATCACGCAGTTTGCTCGCCGTGCCATTCTAATGGGCTTTTGGGCACTTTCAATGGGAAAAAGCTATAGCGCTCAGAAAGTTCAAAACACGTTTTGTGGAAAAACTATAAAAGATAACTGGACCATTTTTGCCGTGCAACAATGGAGGCCCAAGTGCCACAAGATGCTTTTGGAATTTTGGTTCTATCATGTTCCATGCCTGAGAAAACGCCAAAACTATGTTTTAGTGCCTCAAAACGCTTCTCAGGCGCTGAAAATGCCATTGTCACTTTCTGCATTGGCAATGCATTACACACGCCTCAACTGTTCTCCAGCACTCTATATTGACATATCATGGTAAACCCAGCCGCAATCACGCAGTTTGCTCGCCGTGCCATTCTAATGGGCTTTTGGGCACTTTCAATGGGAAAAAAGCTATAGCGCTCATAAAGTTCAAAACACGTTTTGTGGAAAAACTATAAAAGATAACTGGACCATTTTTGCCGTGCAACAATGGAGGCACAAGTGCCACAAGATGCTTTTGGAATTTTGGTTCTATCATGTTCCATGCCTGAGAAAACGCCAAAACTATGTTTTAGTGCCTCAAAACGCTTCTCAGGCGCTGAAAATGCCATTGTCGCTTTCTGCATTGGCAATGCATTACACACGCCTCAACTGTTCTCCAGCACTCTAATATGACATATCATGGTAAACCCAGCCGCAATCACGCAGTTTGCTCGCCGTGCCATTCTAATGGGCTTTTGGGCACTTTCAATGGGAAAAAGCTATAGCGCTCAGAAAGTTCAAAACACGTTTTGTGGAAAAACTATAAAAGATAACTGGACCATTTTTGCCGTGCAACAATGGAGGCCCAAGTGCCACAAGATGCTTTTGGAAGTTTTGGTTCTATCATGTTCCATGCCTGAGAAAACGCCAAAACTATGTTTTAGTGCCTCAAAACGCTTCTCAGGCGCTGAAAATGCCATTGTCGCTTTCTGCATTGGCAATGCATTACACACGCCTCAACTGTTCTCCAGCACTCTAATATGACATATCATGGTAAACCCAGCCGCAATCACGCAGTTTGCTCGCCGTGCCATTCTAATGGGCTTTTGGGCACTTTCAATGGGAAAAAGCTATAGCGCTCAGAAAGTTCAAAACACGTTTTGTGGAAAAACTATAAAAGATAACTGGACCATTTTTGCCGTGCAACAATGGAGGCCCAAGTGCCACAAGATGCTTTTGGAATTTTGGTTCTATCATGTTCCATGCCTGAGGAAACGCCAAAACTATGTTTTAGTGCCTCAAAACGCTTCTCAGGCGCTGAAAATGCCATTGTCGCTTTCTGCATTGGCAATGCATTACACACGCCTCAACTGTTCTCCAGCACTCGAATATGACATATCATGGTAAACCCAGCCGCAATCACGCAGTTTGCTCGCCGTGCCATTCTAATGGGCTTTTGGGCACTTTCAATGGGAAAAAGCTATAGCGCTCAGAAAGTTCAAAACACGTTTTGTGGAAAAACTATAAAAGATAACTGGACCATTTTTGCCGTGCAACAGTGGAGGCCCAAGTGCCACAAGATGCTTTTGGAATTTTGGTTCTATCATGTTCCATGCCTGAGGAAACGCCAAAACTATGTTTTAGTGCCTCAAAACGCTTCTCAGGCGCTGAAAATGCCATTGTCGCTTTCTGCATTGGCAATGCATTACACACGCCTCAACTGTTCTCCAGCACTCGAATATGACATATCATGGTAAACCCAGCCGCAATCACGCAGTTTGCTCGCCGTGCCATTCTAATGGGCTTTTGGGCACTTTCAATGGGAAAAAGCTATAGCGCTCAGAAAGTTCAAAACACGTTTTGTGGAAAAACTATAAAAGATAACTGGACCATTTTTGCCGTGCAACAATGGAGGCCCAAGTGCCACAAGATGCTTTTAGAATTTTGGTTCTATCATGTTCCATGCCTGAGAAAACGCCAAAACTATGTTTTAGTGCCTCAAAACGCTTCTCAGGCGCTGAAAATGCCATTGTCGCTTTCTGCATTGGCAATGCATTACACACGCCTCAACTGTTCTCCAGCACTCTAATATGACATATCATGGTAAACCCAGCCGCAATCACGCAGTTTGCTCGCCGTGCCATTCTAATGGGCTTTTGGGCACTTTCAATGGGAAAAAGCTATAGCGCTCAGAAAGTTCAAAACACGTTTTGTGGAAAAACTATAAAAGATAACTGGACCATTTATGCCGTGCAACAATGGAGGCCCAAGTGCCACAAGATGCTTTTGGAATTTTGGTTCTATCATGTTCCATGCCTGAGAAAACGCCAAAACTATGTTTTAGTGCCTCAAAACGCTTCTCAGGCGCTGAAAATGCCATTGTCGCTTTCTGCATTGGCAATGCATTACACACGCCTCAACTGTTCTCCAGCACTCTAATTTGACATATCATGGTAAACCCAGCCGCAATCACGCAGTTTGCTCGCCGTGCCATTCTAATGGGCTTTTGGGCACTTTCAATGGGAAAAAAGCTATAGCGCTCATAAAGTTCAAAACACGTTTTGTGGAAAAACTATAAAAGATAACTGGACCATTTTTGCCGTGCAACAATGGAGGCCCAAGTGCCACAAGATGCTTTTGGAAGTTTGGTTCTATCATGTTCCATGCCTGAGGAAACGCCAAAACTATGTTTTAGTGCCTCAAAACACTTCTCAGGCACTGAAAATGCCATTGTCGCTTTCTGCATTTGCAATGCATTACACACGCTTCAACTGTTCTCCAGCACTCTGATATGACATATCATGGTAAACCCAGCCGCAATCACGCAGTTTGCTCGCCGTGCCATTCTAATGGGCTTTTGGGCACGTTCAATGGGAAAAAGCTATAGCGCTCAGAAAGTTCAAAACACGTTTTGTGGAAAAACTATAAAAGATAACTGGACCATTTTTGCCGTGCAACAATGGAGGCCCAAGTGCCACAAGATGCTTTTGGAATTTTGGTTCTATCATGTTCCATGCCTGAGAAAACGCCAAAACTATGTTTTAGTGCCTCAAAACGCTTCTCAGGCGCTGAAAATGCCATTGTCGCTTTCTGCATTGGCAATGCATTACACACGCCTCAACTGTTCTCCAGCACTCTGATATGACATATCATGGTAAACCCAGCCGCAATCACGCAGTTTGCTCGCCGTGCCATTCTAATGGGCTTTTGGGCACTTTCAATGGGAAAAAGCTATAGCGCTCAGAAAGTTCAAAACACGTTTTGTGGAAAAACTATAAAAGATAACTGGACCATTTTTGCCGTGCAACAAGTGGAGGCCCAAGTGCCACAAGATGCTTTTGGAATTTTGGTTCTATCATGTTCCATGCCTGAGAAAACGCCAAAACTATGTTTTAGTGCCTCAAAACGCTTCTCAGGCGCTGAAAATGCCATTGTCGCTTTCTGCATTGGCAATGCATTACACACGCCTCAACTGTTCTCCAGCACTCTGATATGACATATCATGGTAAACCCAGCCGCAATCACGCAGTTTGCTCGCCGTGCCATTCTAATGGGCTTTTGGGCACTTTCAATGGGAAAAAGCTATAGCGCTCAGAAAGTTCAAAACACGTTTTGTGGAAAAACTATAAAAGATAACTGGACCATTTTTGCCGTGCAACAATGGAGGCCCAAGTGCCACAAGATGCTTTTGGAATTTTGGTTCTATCATGTTCCATGCCTGAGAAAACGCCAAAACTATGTTTTAGTGCCTCAAAACGCTTCTCAGGCGCTGAAAATGCCATTGTCGCTTTCTGCATTGGCAATGCATTACACACGCCTCAACTGTTCTCCAGCACTCTAATATGACATATCATGGTAAACCCAGCCGCAATCACGCAGTTTGCTCGCCGTGCCATTCTAATGGGCTTTTGGGCACTTTCAATGGGAAAAAGCTATAGCGCTCAGAAAGTTCAAAACACGTTTTGTGGAAAAACTATAAAAGATAACTGGACCATTTTTGCCGTGCAACAATGGAGGCCCAAGTGCCACAAGATGCTTTTGGAATTTTGGTTCTATCATGTTCCATGCCTGAGAAAACGCCAAAACTATGTTTTAGTGCCTCAAAACGCTTCTCAGGCGCTGAAAATGCCATTGTCGCTTTCTGCATTGGCAATGCATTACACACGCCTCAACTGTTCTCCAGCACTCTGATATGACATATCATGGTAAACCCAGCCGCAATCACGCAGTTTGCTCGCCGTGCCATTCTAATGGGCTTTTGGGCACTTTCAATGGGAAAAAGCTATAGCGCTCAGAAAGTTCAAAACACGTTTTGTGGAAAAACTATAAAAGATAACTGGACCATTTTTGCCGTGCAACAATGGAGGCCCAAGTGCCACAAGATGCTTTTGGAATTTTGGTTCTATCATGTTCCATGCCTGAGAAAACGCCAAAACTATGTTTTAGTGCCTCAAAACGCTTCTCAGGCGCTGAAAATGCCATTGTCGCTTTCTGCATTGGCAATGCATTACACACGCCTCAACTGTTCTCCAGCACTCTAATATGACATATCATGGTAAACCCAGCCGCAATCACGCAGTTTGCTCGCCGTGCCATTCTAATGGGCTTTTGGGCACTTTCAATGGGAAAAAGCTATAGCGCTCAGAAAGTTCAAAACACGTTTTGTGGAAAAACTATAAAAGATAACTGGACCATTTTTGCCGTGCAACAATGGAGGCCCAAGTGCCACAAGATGCTTTTGGAATTTTGGTTCTATCATGTTCCATGCCTGAGGAAAACGCCAAAACTATGTTTTAGTGCCTCAAAACGCTTCTCAGGCGCTGAAAATGCCATTGTCGCTTTCTGCATTGGCAATGCATTACACACGCCTCAACTGTTCTCCAGCACTCTGATATGACATATCATGGTAAACCCAGCCGCAATCACGCAGTTTGCTCGCCGTGCCATTCTAATGGGCTTTTGGGCACTTTCAATGGGAAAAAGCTATAGCGCTCAGAAAGTTCAAAACACGTTTTGTGGAAAAACTATAAAAGATAACTGGACCATTTTTGCCGTGCAACAATGGAGGCCCAAGTGCCACAAGATGCTTTTGGAATTTTGGTTCTATCATGTTCCATGCCTGAGAAAACGCCAAAACTATGTTTTAGTGCCTCAAAACGCTTCTCAGGCGCTGAAAATGCCATTGTCGCTTTCTGCATTGGCAATGCATTACACACGCCTCAACTGTTCTCCAGCACTCTGATATGACATATCATGGTAAACCCAGCCGCAATCACGCAGTTTGCTCGCCGTGCCATTCTAATGGGCTTTTGGGCACTTTCAATGGGAAAAAGCTATAGCGCTCAGAAAGTTCAAAACACGTTTTGTGGAAAAACTATAAAAGATAACTGGACCATTTTTGCCGTGCAACAATGGAGGCCCAAGTGCCACAAGATGCTTTTGGAATTTTGGTTCTATCATGTTCCATGCCTGAGGAAACGCCAAAACTATGTTTTAGTGCCTCAAAACACTTCTCAGGCGCTGAAAATGCCATTGTCGCTTTCTGCATTTGCAATGCATTACACACGCCTCAACTGTTCTCCAGCACTCTGATATGACATATCATGGTAAACCCAGCCGCAATCACGCAGTTTGCTCGCCGTGCCATTCTAATGGGCTTTTGGGCACGTTCAATGGGAAAAAGCTATAGCGCTCAGAAAGTTCAAAACACGTTTTGTGGAAAAACTATAAAAGATAACTGGACCATTTTTGCCGTGCAACAATGGAGGCCCAAGTGCCACAAGATGCTTTTGGAATTTTGGTTCTATCATGTTCCATGCCTGAGAAAACGCCAAAACTATGTTTTAGTGCCTCAAAACGCTTCTCAGGCGCTGAAAATGCCATTGTCGCTTTCTGCATTGGCAATGCATTACACACGCCTCAACTGTTCTCCAGCACTCTGATATGACATATCATGGTAAACCCAGCCGCAATCACGCAGTTTGCTCGCCGTGCCATTCTAATGGGCTTTTGGGCACTTTCAATGGGAAAAAGCTATAGCGCTCAGAAAGTTCAAAACACGTTTTGTGGAAAAACTATAAAAGATAACTGGACCATTTTTGCCGTGCAACAATGGAGGCCCAAGTGCCACAAGATGCTTTTGGAATTTTGGTTCTATCATGTTCCATGCCTGAGAAAACGCCAAAACTATGTTTTAGTGCCTCAAAACGCTTCTCAGGCGCTGAAAATGCCATTGTCGCTTTCTGCATTGGCAATGCATTACACACGCCTCAACTGTTCTCCAGCACTCTAATATGACATATCATGGTAAACCCAGCCGCAATCACGCAGTTTGCTCGCCGTGCCATTCTAATGGGCTTTTGGGCACTTTCAATGGGAAAAAGCTATAGCGCTCAGAAAGTTCAAAACACGTTTTGTGGAAAAACTATAAAAGATAACTGGACCATTTTTGCCGTGCAACAATGGAGGCCCAAGTGCCACAAGATGCTTTTAGAATTTTGGTTCTATCATGTTCCATGCCTGAGAAAACGCCAAAACTATGTTTTAGTGCCTCAAAACGCTTCTCAGGCGCTGAAAATGCCATTGTCGCTTTCTGCATTGGCAATGCATTACACACGCCTCAACTGTTCTCCAGCACTCTGATATGACATATCATGGTAAACCCAGCCGCAATCACGCAGTTTGCTCGCCGTGCCATTCTAATGGGCTTTTGGGCACTTTCAATGGGAAAAAGCTATAGCGCTCAGAAAGTTCAAAACACGTTTTGTGGAAAAACTATAAAAGATAACTGGACCATTTATGCCGTGCAACAATGGAGGCCCAAGTGCCACAAGATTCTTTTGGAATTTTGGTTCTATCATGTTCCATGCCTGAGAAAATGCCAAAACTATGTTTTAGTGCCTCAAAACGCTTCTCAGGCGCTGAAAATGCCATTGTCGCTTTCTGCATTGGCAATGCATTACACACGCCTCAACTGTTCTCCAGCACTCTGATATGACATACCATGGTAAACCCAGCCGCAATCGCGCAGCTTGCTCGCCGTGCCATTCTACTGGGCTTTTGGGCACTTTCAATGGGAAAAAGTTATAGCGCTCAGAAAGTTCAAAACACGTTTTGTGGAAAAACTATAAAAGATAACTGAACCATTTTTGCCTTAGCAACAATGGAGGCCCAAGTGCCACAAGATGCTTTTGGAATTTTGGTTCTATCATGTTCCATGCCTGAGAAAACGCCAAAACTATGTTTTAGTGCCTCAAAACGCTTCTCAGGCGCTGAAAATGCCATTGTCGCTTTCTGCATTGGCAATGCATTACACACGCCTCAACTGTTCTCCAGCACTCTGATATGACATATCATGGTAAACCCAGCCGCAATCACGCAGTTTGCTCGCCGTGCCATTCTAATGGGCTTTTGGGCACTTTCAATGGGAAAAAGCTATAGCGCTCAGAAAGTTCAAAACACGTTTTGTGGAAAAACTATAAAAGATAACTGGACCATTTTTGCCGTGCAACAATGGAGGCCCAAGTGCCACAAGATGCTTTTGGAATTTTGGTTTTATCATGTTCCATGCCTGAGAAAACGCCAAAACTATGTTTTAGTGCCTCAAAACGCTTCTCAGGCGCTGAAAATGCCATTGTCGCTTTCTGCATTGGCAATGCATTACACACGCCTCAACTGTTCTCCAGCATTCTGATATGACATATCATTGTAAACCCAGCCGCAATCACGCAGTTTGCTCGCCGTGCCATTCTAATGGGCTTTTGGGCACTTTCAATGGGAAAAAGCTATAGCGCTCAGAAAGTTCAAAATACGTTTTGTGGAAAAACTATAAAAGATAACTGGACCATTTTTGCCGTGCAACAATGGAGGCCCAAGTGCCACAAGATGCTTTTGGAATTTTGGTTCTATCATGTTCCATGCCTGAGAAAATGCCAAAACTATGTTTTAGTGCCTCAAAACGCTTCTCAGGCGCTGAAAATGCCATTGTCGCTTTCTGCATTGGCAATGCATTACACACGCCTCAACTGTTCTCCAGCACTCTGATATGACATATCATGGTAAACCCAGCCGCAATCACGCAGTTTGCTCGCCGTGCCATTCTAATGGGCTTTTGGGCACTTTCAATGGAAAAAAGCTATAGCGCTCAGAAAGTTCAAAACACGTTTTGTGGAAAAACTATAAAAGATAACTGGACCATTTTTGCCGTGCAACAATGGAGGCCCAAGTGCCACAAGATGCTTTTGGAATTTTGGTTCTATCATGTTCCATGCCTGAGAAAACGCCAAAACTATGTTTTAGTGCCTCAAAACGCTTCTCAGGCGCTGAAAATGCCATTGTCGCTTTCTGCATTGGCAATGCATTACACACGCCTCAACTGTTCTCCAGCACTCTGATATGACATATCATGGTAAACCCAGCCGCAATCGCGCAGTTTGCTCGCCGTGCCATTCTAATGGGCTTTTGGGCACTTTCAATGGGAAAAAGCTATAGCGCTCAGAAAGTTCAAAACACGTTTTGTGGAAAAACTATAAAAGATAACTGGACCATTTTTGCCGTGCAACAATGGAGGCCCAAGTGCCACAAGATGCTTTTGGAATTTTGGTTCTATCATGTTCCATGCCTGAGAAAACGCCAAAACTATGTTTTAGTGCCTCAAAACGCTTCTCAGGCGCTGAAAATGCCATTGTCGCTTTCTGCATTGGCAATGCATTACACACGCCTCAACTGTTCTCCAGCACTCTAATATGACATATCATGGTAAACCCAGCAGCAATCGCGCAGTTTGCTCGCCGTGCCATTCTAATGGGCTTTTGGGCACTTTCAATGGGAAAAAGCTATAGCGCTCAGAAAGTTCAAAACACGTTTTGTGGAAAAACTATAAAAGATAACTGGACCATTTTTGCCGTGCAACAATGGAGGCCCAAGTGCCACAAGATGCTTTTGGAATTTTGGTTCTATCATGTTCCATGCCTGAGAAAATGCCAAAACTATGTTTTAGTGCCTCAAAA
The DNA here is from genome assembly GCA_020698575.1 of Bostrychus sinensis. Classification (NCBI taxonomy): domain Eukaryota; kingdom Metazoa; phylum Chordata; class Actinopteri; order Gobiiformes; family Eleotridae; genus Bostrychus; species Bostrychus sinensis. The sequence goes on along the minus strand of CM036249.1, from coordinate 39,149,805 downwards.
CGCTTCTCAGGCGCTGAAAATGCCATTGTCGCTTTCTGCATTGGCAATGCATTACACACGCCTCAACTGTTCTCCAGCACTCTGATATGACATATCATGGTAAACCCAGCCGCAATCACGCAGTTTGCTCGCCGTGCCATTCTAATGGGCTTTTGGGCACTTTCAATGGGAAAAAGCTATAGCGCTCAGAAAGTTCAAAACACGTTTTGTGGAAAAACTATAAAAGATAACTGGACCATTTTTGCCGTGCAACATTGGAGGCCCAAGTGCCACAAGATGCTTTTGGAATTTTGGTTCTATCATGTTCCATGCCTGAGAAAACGCCAAAACTATGTTTTAGTGCCTCAAAACGCTTCTCAGGCGCTGAAAATGCCATTGTCGCTTTCTGCATTGGCAATGCATTACACACGCCTCAACTGTTCTCCAGCACTCTGATATGACATATCATGGTAAACCCAGCCGCAATCACGCAGTTTGCTCGCCGTGCCATTCTAATGGGCTTTTGGGCACTTTCAATGGGAAAAAGCTATAGCGCTCAGAAAGTTCAAAACACGTTTTGTGGAAAAACTATAAAAGATAACTGGACCATTTTTGCCGTGCAACAATGGAGGCCCAAGTGCCACAAGATGCTTTTGGAATTTTGGTTCTATCATGTTCCATGCCTGAGAAAACGCCAAAACTATGTTTTAGTGCCTCAAAACGCTTCTTAGGCGCTGAAAATGCCATTGTCGCTTTCTGCATTGGCAATGCATTACACACGCCTCAACTGTTCTCCAGCACTCTGATATGACATATCATGGTAAACTCAGCCGCAATCACGCAGTTTACTCGCTGTGCCATTCGCCATTCTAGTGGCAAATGGCACTAGAATGCCATTCCCATTGAAAAGCGCTATAGCTCTTTCAATGGGAAAAAGCTATAGCGCTAAGAAAGTTCTATCATGTTCCATGCCTGAGAAAAAATATTGAAATGAAGGGGTCTATGGGGTGCCGTTTGTAAAGTTTCGTTTTGTTACATTTAGCTCCAAATGTTTCTTTTTTAACACATTTAACACATTTTTGTGATTATTTTTTCACATTTAAAAAAGTGTTAAATTATATATCTAAATGTTAAATGTAAATTTAAATTTTAAATATATATCTAAATGTTAAATATATATCTAAATATTAAATCTAAAGCTAAATGTTAAATATATATCTAAATGTTAAATATCAATCTAAATGTTAAATATATTGAGTTAATAATTGATTTAATGTCTCTTTAAGAGATACTTAGATATTAAGCTTACTTTTCGTAAACAAATTGTTAATACATCTTCACTTACTACTGGTCTCTGTGATAGGCCTGAACCAAAACTGGAGGTGGCTGTAGAGATGGCTGGTGGTGCCTGTGCCTGACCTTGTCCAGTAGGTCTCTGAAACAAGAGTACATAATATTTAGTGAGTGATCTCAGGTGACAATGAGATCATTCTTAGAATAGGTGTTAAAAAATAAACCATTTGCATACTCACATACATTGTAGTAACAACTAGATTAAATTAATAAAGATCTAAGTCCCAAGTGTAGCACAGGCAGTATTAAATGCTGCATTTTTAGATCAAAAACATCCCACAAATTGAGGCTGTGTCCTCCATTTTTACTCATGCTAGCACAGATATGTAATTTCTCTACAGTTAGCAAGCAGCAAGCTACTTCTTATGTAGAGGCTAATTAGACTTGATAAACAACATTTTATTTATTTATTTTTTCTACTATATCACTAGGTCTGAATAATGTCCACCACTGACCCATTTTGTCTCGTTAATCTTGCCACCCTTAGAATCTCCTTTGCTAATTGTGGTTAACTTTGCCAAATACGGGTCCCTGGTGCCTTTCTAAGTTTCTCACTGTTCATTTTTATTCTAAATAGTACTTTTGTTGAGGGATTTGTGCGGCCCTCTCTGTAACGTTAACTACATGATGGAGCGATTATATTTTCGCGGGACACAAGCAGCTTTATTTGTTGTAGCTAGCTAAATTAGCATTAACTTGACAGCCACAGTGATACGTGATGCTAATCAAATGTTAGCTAGCAGCATTGATAAAATAATACAAAATGAAAAGTCTTTACTTACAGTTAGTGGTATGAGAATTGCTGGTTGTACAGCACCCTGAAGGGCTGCCCGTACACCAGCAATCACAGCCCGTTTGATGTCCTCCATGAGTGTTAATAGAGTGGTAATAAACTGCGGGCTGCCTCAGCCAAAGCTCTGCAGTGCACACGGCACTTAAAGGGGCGGAGATTCCCTTCATTATTTGCATACTAACTAAATATTTAGCTGCTTTACACTTGGCGACTAAATATTTAGCTTTACATTTAGCAAGACAAAAAAGTTCACATTAGAGTTCACATTTAAATTTCTCATTTAGATTTATTTTGAACATTTATATTTAGATATATATTTAACATTTATCTTAGATTGCCACATCAGGTATGCCATGCCAGTCAAACATTGATTTCATAGCGACTATGATATCACTGCTGGTGGTATCTTTCAGTTTCATTATTTCAGGGAACTTGTAAAAAATAGTCCACAAAGAAGAAACTCTGATCCTTTGTTGTGAAACATATCAGTACTACTACTTTCTACCATGGTCTGTTTGGGACTAGGTGTGAAAGTAGTGGGGCTGTAGTTGCTGTTTCTATTCTCATTACAGACTGTACACTGTGATGTTGTCTCGTTGATATGTGAAGTCTTGTTTGGCCAATATAAAATGTCTCTGGCTCTTTCTCTGCACTTAACCATCCATAAGAGCTGGGATGAGTGAAGGGGGAAAAAAAATCCATACTTGTGTACTTGATACATCCTTGATTTATGGATTTTTTTTTTTTCTCTTCTTTCAGCTGATGTGGAACAATAAACTTTGCTGCTTTGAACATCAGCCCAAATGTGTATGTTATCTCATTACTAAATGTCCAATAGAGCTGGATGACTTTTGAAACAGCATGTTGTTCATTTGGCCATCCTCTCTGAGTTACCTCTTTCAACAGTTCCAGTTCAGCATCCTCTGCAGTGGCTTTTTCTCTGACATGGCTAGTTGAGGTGTTACCATGTTAACTTCTAGCTCCTTCTCTAGCAAATCCTCTTTTCTTTCTCTGAGAAATCTCAACGCAACACTGCTTGTGAGATTTGAGTGCTTGTGAACTTTTTACATTGTGCTTGTGACATTTGAGTGCTTGTCTTTTTTTTTTTTTTTTTTTTTGGGGTGGTGGTGGTGGTGGGGGGGGGGGGGGGTCAAACATTTTTATTCAGAAATAGAAGTTTTTGAAGCATGTTTGGGCTCAATCGATTTCTCCTCTTGGAAACAATTTCTCCAGCTTTAGAGAAAATTCGTTCACAAGGAACTGATGAGGCAGGAGTATGGCAGGAGAGCCATAGCGCATTGGAACTTCATTGATGAGTTTCAAAAGTGGTCTTTCCATTTGCTGTTGCACTTGACACAGCTTCTCCTTGGCGACAGTGCTGGAACAAAAATAGTTGACAATTTTTTTGGTTTTATTTCAGGTATCAGTAAGTTCTGACACTTGATCGCAAGATTTTTTAACTATCAAATTTAAAGTGTGTGCGATGCAAGGACTATGCCCGATTTTTAATAGTCTCACTGATGCTATCATATTTGCACCAGCATCAGTCACAAAGCGTCCAACCTTTCCTGCGATGGCCCAGCTGTCAATCAGATGTCGTGTGACCTAAAAAATATACATAAATAAATAACAAGTCCTTCCATGACACCAACACATACCATACTGAATATTTTCAATAAACCTACCTCAGCAATATTCTCTGCTGTGTGGCTCTGGGGAAAGTATTTAACTCCCAGCACAGTGGTGCACATTTTATTTTCAGTGTCAACAAAGTGGCCAGTCACAGCCAAGTAGGCCTCCATGTTTATTGAAGTCCACATATCAGCTGTAAGGCTGACTGCATTGGTGGAGTGTAATTTTTCTTTAATGTTCAGGGTTTCTGCTTCATATCTTTTAGATATAATTTCCTTCAGAGCCTGTAAAACAGAAAAAAACTATCTTCAAACAATAATAATAATTCAAACTGTTAAAGTTAAGTGCAATTTCTGATATATACAGTACCTTCCTGGTTGGTATCACATATGATGGCTCAAGGGTCTGCAGCATCTTCCTGAATCCCTCGTCCTCAACGATGCTTAAAGGTTGGCAATCTTTTATTATAATATTTACAATGCATCGATTCAGGGCCTCTTTTCTAGAAGCTTGAAGTGAAAAGGAAAAGTGTTTGATTTAGATTACTATTAGCCTCCATAATAATTAGTGACTGATTACAAAATACTAATCCACCAGTGTCCATTTCTGGTGTATTTTCTTCTCTTTCATGGCGAGCTCTATAATGCCGTAGCATTGATGATGTGTTTCGGGTAGCATAGGACAACACCACTGAGCATAGACGACATTTCACCTGTGGGTTATAATATATATATATATATATATATATATATATATATATATATATATATATATATATATATATATATATATATATATATATAATACTTTGTCTGCCGTGGAAACGGGAATGGAATACAAATTACCTTATTAGGTGTTATGAGATCAAAATGATCCCACACGGAAGAATATTTTCTCTTTCTTGCAGGCTCCATAGTGACGAACGGTGTCGTAGCAACAAGTGGATCAATCTGTGCTGGACTTCCTGATGTAGAATTGGCACCTCAATGACACATGATACAATGTGACACAATACGACACAGTCACTGTGTCGGTCACGTGACTTTTCTTAAAGTCGGCTCAGGCATTGCTTTCAGCACATGATACGTGTATCGGTGCCTCAGCTCGTTCAAACCCCTCATAAAACAATCTTTGATTTCAATTTGAAAATGGCCCAGTTTAAATCTCCTCTCAGTTCTGAAGGTAAAGTGTTCCAGGCTGTAGTGCCTTGTACAGTGAAGGCTGTCCCAAAGATATTTCGCGCCTCAGTACTTTACAGTTCCTGCTGTGACATCTTCTAGTTACTGACCCCACAGCTCTGAGAGGAACTATGCAGTCACTCAGAGCCTGACTGTGCATTTCCATTTGTAAAATCAGTTTTGACTGAGCAAATCTGATGAAGTTTTCAAATGTTAGCATTTTTAAATGATTCAAACTAAAACAGTAATGGGGCCTCACGGGTTTCTTATCCAAAATCTTCATGGCTTTGCTATAAATGATCTGAAGAGGTTTGATTGTAGTGATTGTGACTAGAGAATTTGACTAATGATGAAATGTACAGCCGAGCTTCATCATTCAACCACTGGTTATCTAGATGGTGCCCAGAAAACGGCATAGGCTTTATTGATAATTGGCGAGCATTTTGGGGAAAGCCCGGTCTCTTACGTAGAGACAGCATTCATCCCACGTTGGATGGTGCCGCATTGCTGTCCAGAAATATGGCTGATGGCATTAGTCGTTCAACCTGACGAGCCAGAGGTGGGACCCGGGCACAGAGCAGTAGTTTAAAACACTTCTCTGAGCTTCCTTACAAGCTGGTACAAACCCAGCATAAAGGTATTTTAGCAGAGCAAATAGAGACTGTGTCTGTCCCCCGCCTAAACACTAACTCCAACAGCAAAAGACAAATAAGAGTGAGAGCCACAAATTTAATAAAAATAACTTGTGGACCTATTAATAATATTAATAATAATCAGAACAATAATGTAATTAAATGTGGATTACTAAACATTAGGTAAATTTCCCCTAAATCCCTGTTAGTTAATGAATTAATTAACGATAATAAACTTCACCTACTGGCCTTAACAGAAACCTGGCTACAACAGGATGATTATGTGAGACTTAATGAAGCTACTCTCCCAAGTCATGTAAACTTTCAGACAGCGAGGAGCACAGGCCGAGGTGGAGGAGTGGCAGTAATATCACAGTCTAGTTTACTTCTTAGCCCCAAATCTAAACACACATATAATTCCTTTGAAAGCCTAATACTAACTATAAATCACCCTAACTGTAAGAAACAAAAACCAGTTATGTTTATAATCATCTACCGGCCTCCTGGTCCCTATTCCAAATTTTTAATTGCGTTCTCTGACTTTCTATCCAGTATAGTGTTAGACTCAGATAAGATTGTAATTGTAGGGGACTTTAATATTCATGTTGACGACAGCAGCGACTGTTTAGGAAATGCATTTGCAGTCTTATTAGACAGCGTAGGTTTTACTCAAAACGTAAATGAACCCACTCATTGTCACAAGCACACCCTGGACCTTGTTTTAACCTATGGTATAGAGATTAGTGAGCTCACTGTCCTTCCTCATAACCCCATACTCTCAGATCACTTTCTAATTACCTTTCAGTTTATACTCAAAGACTTTACTGTCCCAATGAACAAAACCCAGATTAGAAGAACATTATCTGACCAATCTGTGTCAAAGTTTAAACACATAATAAAGCCAATATTTAGTACAATGTTGAGTGAGTATGTTGAGAACAGCTCCCATAGCTCGAGTCCCAGTAAAAGTGATCAGTTTGTTGACAGCGCCATGCAGTCTTTAAAGACAGCTCTAGACAATGTAGCTCCATTAAAACAAAAGGTTGTTAGGCCGAATCGAGTAGCACCATGGTTTAATGCTGAAACACGTTCCCTTAAACAAGCAACCTGTAAATTAGAAAGGCTATGGCGTCACTCCAGCTCAGAGCAGTCTCTGAATGCCTGGAAATATAGTCTTTTAAATTATAAAAAATCTCTGTGTGAGGCCAAAACCAGATACTATTCAACTTTAATAGAAGAAAACAGGAACAACCCTAGGTTTCTGTTCAGCACTGTAGCCAGGCTGACCACCAGTCACAGCTCAGTAGAACCCTGTATCCCTGTTACTCTCAGCTGTGAAAACTTTCTTCAATTTTTTAACGACAAAATCACAAGTATTAGAGATAAATTAAATAATACTCTCCCTACGATCAGCTCAGAGCAAGCCAAAGCTGTAAAAATGGAGGCCACTTTAAAACCATCTGTAACGTTAGACTGTTTCATCGGTGTAGATCAAACTGAGATAACGTCAGTCATTATGTCCTCCAAAACTTCAACTTGTCTTTTAGACCCAATTCCTACCAAACTTTTTAAAGAAACTCTCCCCCTAATTAATGAACCTATACTCAACATAATAAACACCTCCCTAGAAACAGGCTATGTGCCACAGTCTTTTAAATATGCAGTTATTAAACCGCTTCTGAAAAAACCCAGTTTAGATCCTGACATTTTAGCCAACTACAGACCAATATCAAATCTCCCTTTTATTTCAAAAATCCTAGAAAGAGTTGTAGTTAAACAGTTATGTCGCCACCTACAGGACAATAGCTTATTTGAAGATTTTCAGTCAGGTTTTAGACCCCACCATAGCACAGAAACTGCATTAGTCAGAGTCACAAATGACTTGTTATTAAGTTCAGACAATGGACTGGTCTCAATCCTAGTTCTGTTAGATCTCAGTGCAGCCTTTGACACCATTGACCACAGCATCTTACTCCAGAGATTAGACTGTGACATAGGGGTCAGAGGAACCGCCCTCTGCTGGTTTAAATCATACTTATCAGACAGGTACCAGTTTGTTAGTGTAAATGAACATTCCTCACAGTGCAGTAAAGTTAGCTATGGAGTGCCGCAAGGCTCAGTACTTGGACCCATTCTGTTCATGCTTTACATGCTGCCTTTAGGAAACATAATCAGAAAACATGGCATTAATTTTCACTGTTACGCAGACGATGCACAGTTGTATTTATCAATTGGACCTGATCAGAATGACCGCGTTGAGAAACTTAGCGCCTGTGTGAGAGACATAAAGACCTGGATGACAATTAATTATCTCCTCCTAAACCCAGAAAAAACAGAGGTCATTATACTAGGCCCCAAAAAGCTGAGAGATGCTCTGTCTGACCAGAGTCTCCCTGGACAGTGTCAGTGTAGCCTCAAGTTCTACTGTGAGAAACTTAGGAGTTTTATTTGATCAAGATTTATCATTTAAGGCTCATATAAACCAAGCCTGTAAAACAGCATACTTTCACTTACGTAACATAGCCAAAATCAGAAATATTTTATCTAAAAGTGACGCTGAAAAACTTGTCCATGCATTTGTCCCATCTAGGTTAGATTACTGTAACTCTCTGCTGGCAGCGTGCCCTAAAAACTCATTAAAATGTTTTCAGCTTGTTCAAAACGCAGCAGCAAGATTATTAACAGGAACTAACAGGAGAGAACATATTACTCCTGTGCTAGCTTCACTTCACTGGCTTCCAGTTGAATTCAGAATTAGGTTTAAAATCCTTCTCCTGACTTACAAGGCCGTAAATGGTATGGCCCCATCCTACATTAATGATGTTATAGAGCCATACCAACCAAGCAGGGTACTGCGCTCACAAAATGCAGGGCTATTAGTGGTTCCCAGGGTTTCTAAAAGTACAGTTGGAGGTAGAGCCTTTAGTTACCAAGCTCCTGTTTTATGGAATCAGCTTCCAGCTCATGTTAGAGAGGCAGACACAGTCTCTACATTTAAGGTTAGGCTTAAAACGTTCCTCTTTGAGAAAGCTTATGGCCAGGCCAGCTAGGAACAGGGTTAATTCCACAGTTGAAGCTAGGCTGCTCCAGGAGCTAGAAGCTGGGGGAAGTATGGTGCACTGAGCCTCTGTCCTCTGGTTTCATCTGCTGCTCCTCTTCTATCACTGTGATTAATATAATGAAATACTTTATATCTCCAATCAGTTCATTGCTATTCACAAGTTGTCCCTCTCTCCCGCTCCCCTCTGGGGAGTGGGGACTGTTTCAGATGCCTGGCTGCTGGCAGATGTCCCAGTGATGATTGGATAGCTGACCCCATCTGTGCTGTCCCGACCTGTGTGCCCTCAACCTCACCTCTAAGGATTTCCCGGATCTACCTCACCCCACTCACCTGTCTGAATGAGGCCCACCTGCTGCATCCTGGATTTCCCGGACCTATCTCGCTCCACTCACCTGTCTGGATGAGGTCACCTGCTGCATCCCGGATCTCCCGGACCTATCTCGCCCACTTACCTGTCTGGATGAGGCCACCTGCTGCATCCTATGGACTTCCTCAACCTATCTCACCCACTCTCGTCTGGATGAATCCTTACAGAGCTGATCTATGATCCTATAGATGAACTAAGGGACTAGCAGTCCTAGATGCATTGCCTGTCCGTCCTGGGAGAGGATCTCTCCTTCAATATGGGCTCCATAAGGTTTCTTCTTTTTTCCCGTACCTGGGTTTTTTAGGAGTTTTTCCTTACCGAGAAGGAGGGTCTAAGGACAGGAGTGTCCTGGGTCTATTTAGTTTAGTGTAGTTATTGTTTGTGCTGATTGTGTGTTAAGTCTGATTGTGTGTTTATGTTTGATCAACTGTTTGTGAAGCCCTTTGAGGCGACTTTTGTTGTGATATTGGGCTATACAAATAAATCTGAATTGAATTGAATAGAGCCCGACCGATATGGATTTTTTGAGGCTGATGCCGATATTTTTTAATTATTGTTCTATGAGGTTTTATGGCAGAGAAATTAGCAAAATATTTTTATTGATATTGTTACAGTGTGGTTTGATTGAAAACAGTCTGACTATGTAGGCAGATTTTGTTTGTACATATTGCTGATTATGATCATGGATAACATAAAATTGTATAAAAGGAGTAGAAATAAATAAGCTTAGTGTACTGTAGATAGGCTTGTGCTGGATTTACTTAAGTGTTACCATCACTATGGTACATCAGTAAGAATGCAAGGAGATTGAATATAAGGAGATTGTTATAAGACATTTATTTGCCACAGTGCACACAACAGAGGATTTGGTTGAGACTTCCCCTAGTTATGGTTGACTTCTAAAAACACAAAGACAAGCCAGTATCACCAAACATTACTAAAATTGTAAATCCATTCATGAAGTGATCTAATAACTCTGGTCCTAAAGGGGGAGGGGTAGGCCTACCACTTAAAAAGAGTCAAAAGACCACAAGTGATTAAAGGTCAACAGTCAAGGTCACATAATGTTAAATGTACAATCTATAAAGTTCAGCTAATGTGAACATGTGCACTGTGCACTCACACATGACAATCAATCAGAACTTAAGAGCTGAGAAACAGTGACCATTAAATGTAGCAGAGACTGTGCTGATATACTAGTCACTTAACAGAATATCTATAAGAATTACTGGTCTACTAGTAAAAACTAGTGATGTTGTGCTCGAGCCCACTGCTCGACACAGTATCGATCTTTTGAAGAACAAGTGTTTCGAGACGAGTGATTCGAGCCCTGATTAAGATTACATGACCACAGCGAGTGAGGCCTCGTTTCGTTTTTTTTTTCATGTACTCCAATGGGACTCAGTTCTCACAGACAGCCAGCAGATGTCCCTATTCAGTCTGTAATAAATGCTTCGAGCAGCGTGTCATTCTTGAGCCAGCTGTGTCAAAGTGGTTCGTTGCTTCATGAGGCCTCAAAGTCACCATCACTAGTAAAAACAGACACAAACACTTACTCAGAGACACATAACAATGTGCAATGTCTGGTCTGGAGGCCTCTGCTTCAAACAGAACAATGGAAGGAGGGGTTTTAAATAAGGAAGAGGATCAAGGAAGTGACCCTGGAGAGAGGGTGGGATTTTGGCAGGATGTAGATGAAAAAATGTGACTCTTTTCTACACTTAGCTTCATTCTGCACCTTTTGAACATTAAATACTTGTTTTTCTCTCTCTCTTTAAAAATATGAAATGTATATGTGTTATCTGTATACCTTAAACTAATGACTCTAATTTTGGGGGATTTTTTTGTTAATGTATATTGTATTTATGTTCAATAAATTCATTCATTCAATCATTCATTCATTATTGCCTTTTTGAGCTTTTCAGGCCATGATAAGGCACTTTAGGTTTCATATGAACTAGAGCTGGGTGATTTAGCCTAAAAAAAAAAATCTCAGATTTTTTCACAAAAAATTCGATTTACAATTTAAAAACAATTTTTTTCCCCACTTACTTAAAATCAAACTGAAGACAACAGAGAAACTGTCCAAAACAAGTTTAGCTTTATTGCTTTGATTTCCTCTTGAGGTTAAAGTGCAATCAGACAAGTCAAATAGAAGAGAAGGCCCTGTGATTTTACAGGGGATTTTCTTAAAAGTTGCCCGAAAAGGTGCAATTTTTTTTGTCTATAATTCTTCTTAAAAATATTAGCTAGAACTGTAAAAACTAACAAAATCTGTTTTTAAACATATGCGAGGTGGTAATTGAATTAAAAATACCTGTATTTGAACAAGCTAAGTGTACCTACTTTTTAAAATGATATTGCTGTATTATTAGGCTGTTTTTGGGGGCTCCTGCAGCTGATTCTGATTCTGTTCCTCTCAGATCTTCTCTGGTGATTCCCGTTGTGTGCTGTAGAACATCCAATCATTAAAAACAGAGGAGGTTTGCTGTGCTAGGTTTTCAGGAAGGTTATTAGCCTGCAACATTAACGTTTAAAGAACAATGACCTCAAACTTCATTGTTGTCTAAATACGCTGCCCATTCAACTTTTTAGGCAAATATATCACCATGGCAACGCAGACAGCTTTTCAGAGTGACACCAGACAAAACTAGAAAGCACCGCGTTCGTCTCCTCCTTTAGTCCCATCCACACCGCTGCTGCTGGCGAGCACCTGCGACCTCATGTGCGCTCGATCTCCGCGCTATAGCTCCGCACCTCACCTCTATCCTCTGCATCGCACCTCCACGCCGCTTTGTGGAGGTGCTCAGGCCTCTGCTGTGAAGATCAAGGATCAAACTGAGGATGAAGTGAATGAGATCCTGCTAGACTTGGACCTTCCAAACTTGATGCTCTGTAAGGCTGAGAGACTGAGGCTATTATTATGCTTTGGTTTTTTGTGTTAGTTTCTGCCCATTGTAGCGCCAACTGTATTGCAATCAGTTGTGTTGTAAAGAATGAGAGATGGTCGGTCAGTCTCCTCTTGACTGCTATCTCAAGGTGAGGGATGAAAAGCGCAGAACCAGTTTGCCCACTCTCAGGGTCTTTTGAGCTGCCTGTAAATATAATAATGCTGATTTATTTGCTTTTGAACTAGAAATTGTGGCAACTTTTTAGACTTTTCTTTAAGTTTCTGGTGTAGGTTAATATCTACTGGAGCCATAATGAATTTCCATGGGGCCACAGTTGGTAAAGGTATGGTGGGGCTTAAATTAAGCTCACACAGGCCAGCGAGTTCTGCTTTTGCATTTGCTACCCAGCCAATACTGTTGTAGTCAGTTTCATAATGCTCCCAACATTCTATAATAACTTCTTTTGCAGGATGAGCTCCGCAGTGGTTTAAGCCTTTAAAGTCAGAGTGACATCTCTCCTAATTCAACTTGCATTGCAGAGACAGGTGATGTCCTGAAGGCCCTGCTTCAGATACGTAGGGCTTGGGCCTGCCCTACATCCAGTTTCTTAAGGTTTGTTTCAGCTGCAGACATGTAGGTGATGTAACCACAGTTAATCATCTGTTATGTACTGATTATTTTTCCTAGCTGCCATAATAAACAATTCTATAACATTTGTATGTAAATATAAAAATGTCAATAAAACACTGTTTGCATTGTCATTTTGTCCTGTATTATTGTAAAAGCTATAAATGTATGAATATGCTAACTCAAATAATATCAGACTCATGAATAATACTTGCATATATAAATGAACTGATGTAAATGTAAATATGAACATTACATGAGTGTGGATCAGAGAAAGTGAGTGACCTGCTGTTCAGTGGGTGTTGTGACACAAGATGAAGTTCTTGTGCTGAGTGACAGTAGGAGTGGTGCTGTTTGGGAGGGCAGGGTGTGGTGGAGCTCCAGAAGGGTAACAGGGATGAGGAGTAAACACACAAAGACCCAGGGGCGTAACATCAGGCAGTGCAGCCAGTGCGGCCAGTGCAACTGCACTGGGGCCCAGGAGGTTTGGGGGCCCATTAGAGTGGGTCCTTGTAAATCTATGGTCAAGACTGAATATTCATAATAATTAAGGTGCAGCACTTAACTCTGCAGAGTTTTTAACATAAATTAAAAAAATTTTTTTGGTAAAGTTGTAAATTCATAAAAAGAACAAAAAACAACTTTTTTCTTAAGATAAATACACAAATTGTAATAAAAAAAAACCTCTATCCAAATATTTGTGAATAAGCAACTTTAAAAAAAATTTTTTTTTTTAATTTTCGTAAACCACAACATTGTATAAATTAAAAACCTAAAACGTCCACTAGACTTTTGCAAGCAAAACAAATTACACACAAATTCAAGGGGATCTTATTCCATTGGTTTGCTGCTTAATATTGTAAAGACATGATAGAAATGATTTTGAAAAACTCCATCTGGTACTTGTACACAACTACATAAATATTTTAACCCTTGGATGCACAACCTACCAATATCTACACTCTCCCACGAGTGGGGTCAAAAAAGATCCCAATTAAAATCAATATTCAGGTCAATCAGGTGTCAAAACATATTTGTGTGTCCCAATGACTGGAGGACGAACCGAGAACATTAAACAGGTCCGGAGACCATAACGCTGTCCCAGCATATATACACACAAACATTTTATCTTCTCTCACTGTGTGCAGCTGTCACAAACTACTTGCTTCTTGCTGTGACCATTGCACACAGGGGTACTGCATTTCCAACAGCAATTAGTGGCTTTGCAATCTTTGTTTCTTGGACACAACTGGCACCTCTTTCTCTTCTGCTGGCCCTGTGTGCTTCTTTTCTGTGGCCGGATCGCAGCAGTTTTTGTCACTCCACACCTCCCCATTGCTTCAGTGATGTAGGTTGGTAGGGTCGGGGTACCTTCCAGTCGACTTTTCATGTGAGGTGTCACAAGCTCCTTTGAGAGCTCTGTGAGGAAGTGTTGTCGTCCATCGGTGATGCCTGTGTAAAATTCAGGGTGCTGAGCCCTGAAAAATGAATAGGCATTCAGAACCGCGACATCAATCATATACCAAAGCACCATGGGCCACCTCTGCGTCTGGCGATTGCAGGTGTAGTTGCCAACCATGTGGTCCATAGTATCTACTCCTCCTTTGGTCTGGTTGTAGAAGAGGATCGCTTCTGTTTTTTTCTTTGGGCTGTTTTCATCCACCATCTTGCTGTGGTGCATTGTGCTAAGCAGCAGAACAGCCTTTCCCTTTTTTCTCACATAGCTGATCATGGTCATGCTGCCATTGAACCCAAATTCAGTGCTGTGGACCTCTCTGGACCTGGAAGCCTTCATGACTGGAGGAATGTCTGGCTTGTTCTGTCGCAAAGTTCCCACAATAGTCAGACCCTTCTCAAGGAGATGCTCTGAAAGAGGCACACTGGTGAAGAAGTTGTCAGTGGTGATGTTGCAACCTGTGTGTCTGAATCCACTGCACAACTGACGCACAATGTTTTCTCCCAGATTCTTCTGGATGTCTTCCCCTGGTTGTCTCCCTAGGTACACAATCCCATCAACTGCATATGGGGTGCATGCATCACAAACCCAGAAGATCTTTATGCCGTACTAGATGAACAAGTAGATGAACAACTTGTACCTTTCAGAGGGAGCTCTGAAAGGTACAAGTTGTTCATCTACTGTAACACAATCACTGGGGATGAATTTCTGCCTGCAGTTGACCAGGAACAGGTCCCATATGTAGCGGAAAGCTGCCATGTGGTCTGTTTTCAGTCTGTAGGCTCTGGTCCTCTTGTCATCAAAGTGCAAGAAACGGCAAATATCTTCAAATCTTCAAACTGACATAGTGGCCTTGTACAATGGGTTATGCAGAGGCCTCCCAAAAAGCACACAAACTGGTAGATCCCAGTTCTTCTCACTTCCTGCAAGAATGGTCAATCCAATGAAGGCCATGAGCTCATGTTTGGTTACATTTTTCCACTCTTTTCCCCTGTCTGTGGCTACTCTTCATCCCTCCATGTTTGTGCATGTCAGCACCTCTTCTATTATAATATCGGACATGAACAGCTTCCATGCATCTATTGGGGAGACAGTACTAAACCCAGGTGCAGGCCCTGGCCGACTACTTAGAATATTGTGGCTTGGTGTTTTAGCCTGGCTGGGAGGTAACTCTGTCCAGTAAGAGCCCTTGCGGCTCATTCTGTTGGACACACTATCCATTTCCTCTTCAGGGGACTCATCAGAGGACTCCTCTGTGTCTGACTGGCCTTGTACAGTGGGGGGACAATAGTCTGGGTCCTCTACATCCGAGATGTCAGATTCTGAGTCAATGCCGCCGATGGGCTCTTCATCCCATCCGTCCTGGATCATTTGTAGGGCAAGGTCCACAGGGATCCTAGCTGGCCTCCTAGCAGCCATGTTACTTTAGATAAATAAAAAAAAACATTAGAAAGGACAATGTTTGAAATGCACAGAAAACTATAAACCATATAAAAAAAACTACCTAATATAACATTAGCCTACTTTTGAGTTAGCTAGGTTGGGTACAAAGTGTGTGCGTGCGAGCGTGTGTGCGAGCGTGTGCGTTAGGCTACTGTTAGCTAACACAATACTGTGTTACCTACCTAAATACAATACTGTTAGCTAACAGTAATGTGGGGTCATTTTCGATCCCACGTGTGCATCTAAGGGTTAAAAAACACTTATTTCATAATAGAACAGAATTTATTTTGAACAAAACACCAAAATGTGGTTACACCCCTGGGCAGGTGCTGAAAGAAAAGGGTCTTCATCTTCTGGTGGCCTTGTGACCTCACCTCTGTCATCTTCTGCTCTGGTTCTCTGGAGACAGGGTTTGTCGCAGAACAAAGCCTTTAAAACAATCTAGATCAGTGATTCTCAAAATTTACACTAAGTACTACCTCAGAAGATTTGGCCAAGTTATTTGGACAAAATAAGCCTAAATCTTTCCTAAACCGGGACTAACCCAGGTCTAAACCAGTACAATTCCCATCACTAAACCAGGACTAAATTGGGACAGAACCAGGACTAGCCCCAACTTAAGCAGGACTAAAACAGGAAACACTGGCTTTAAATAAATACTAAATCAAGGCTTCAACTGCAAACAACTCCCCAGTACCACTAGAAGCAGCCTGCGTCCCACAGCTTGAGAACCACTGCTCTATAGCAAATAAAACAGTAAAAAGTCTATTGTTAGCTCAAAACACATTTACCTATGAGCTAGCAGGCACATGAAGGAACAGAAGGTACAGGCCAAACCTGCAGCCGAACCCAGACACCAGGACTAAGAGGACGCAACCACAGGCAGCAACTGGGTCTACATGAGACAAAAGCATACACACAAGTGTACACAAAAAAAAAATAATGTAAAAAGGAAAAAGAAAAGAAAATTAAGTGTGACAGTAATGAGGCTTTGGTTTTACACTCGTGCAACCCTCTCCATTTATCCAGGCTGGGGACTGGCACAAAGGGGACACATTTGTGACCCTTTGTGGCTGGATTAAACCCACCTCCAGTGAAAAGCAGTTTGTGCGTGCTCTCTTACTAATTACTAACAAAATATCTCACAAAGAGCATTACATTTACAATGCACAGCAACACAACAACTTTTGTCATCTCATGTTCATTTTAACGTTAGCAAAATGAGTAAAAATCTGCAACAGTTGCTGCTGATTAGCTGTTTAACATTAGCATCTACAAGAGTAAAATAAGTGAAAATCTGCAACAGTTGCTCCAGATTAGCTGTTTAGCATTAGCATTGACTAGAGTTAATTCAAACATGTTCTGGAGAATTTTAGCAGAGACTCAAACATGTAGCAGCAGTTAGATTAGCAAGATGTTTCTATTCAATCAGTATAAAGACTACAGGAAAAAATACCAAGTGTTTGGTGTGTGCACAGATGCTCCAAGCTCTTCTGACGTTGGTGCACACTGGAGCCAGTGACCTGAAACCCTAACATTAGTGGAGCTGAAGGAAAAAGGGTTAAGCATTTATCATTACACCAATAAATAGCACACAAGACCCAGTTTCCAAGTTTACCATTGTTAAGATGACACAATGAGTACAATGGGGTGGCAGTAGCTCAGTTGGTAGAGCCGCTTGTCCAATAACCAGAAGGTTGGCGGTTTAAACCCCACTCCCACCGTTGCATACTGTCGTTGTGTCCTTGGGCAAGACACTTAACCCACCTTGCCTCCGGTGTCTGCGCACACTGGTGTATGAATGTGAGTGTGAATGGGTGAACGGTTCCTTGATGTAAAGCGCTTTGAGTGCCCATGAAGGTGGAAAAGTGCTATATAAAAATGTGACCATTTACCAATGTTTGAACAATAAGTCAAACCAGTTTTGAATATTTTAAATTTTAACTCTTCATGGCATTAAGGTCCTTTGAAAGAACCAGTTCAACCTGTGGAAAGGGTGCGGTGACGGTGCATTGACCGTGACGAGTAAATAAAGTATACAAGAGCAACGATGTTATCACGATTGCTATAATGTTTTTTTTTTTTTTTTGCGATAAAATTTTTATTTGATTTTCAAACAAGGATAACAATAAACAAAATACTAATAATATATACATACACATACACACACATATATACATATATATACATACACATATATATATATACATATATACACATACACATACATACATATATACACATATATACATACATACACATACACATACATATACACATACACTTCCACCCCCCCACCCCCAAGTAAAAAAAAAAAAAGTTAAAAAAAAAAACAAAAAAAGGGAAAGGAACTCACGGCGGCAACCCACCCACTCCCCCACCCTTTCTGGATTTCTCTTTCCTCTAAGCAAAACAAACTAGGGATACAATCCCAGGAAGGATTCGTTATGTCTTTCCCAGTGCCGCCAGATGACTCATTTACATCACAAAAGAATATACTCAGACTGCTAAGCTTTCTGGGTCTTGGTGTGTCATTGATTTGGTGTATTTCTTTCCTGTGACTTTACTCTACCTGCGCCCCGTCCCCGGCCATCTGGGTCGAGATGACTCGTTGGAGTTAGGACAGTGGGGCGGTTAAAACCGATAACTCTGACAAAGTTGAGGGCCTGTGGGAATCAAATTTGGGGCCTATTGATACAGAGGCCTGGAGTGAGCTGTGTAACCAGCCTTTTAAGGTACTGGTATAAAATTCAGTCTGGGAAAGACAATATAAAATCCTGCATAGGCTTTATATCACCCCGGAGAAAAGGCATAGAATGTACCCAGCTCTCTCAGAGCTTTGTAATAAATGTAAATCTGATGTTGGTCCTTTTTTTCATTGTCTGTAGAGCTGTTCTTCTATTCTGCACTTTTGGGCATCAGTCATAAATAAGCTTTGTGTTAACTGCTGCTGGGAGCAAAGACTTGCTTGTTGGGACTGAGCTTCCTGCTGGATTTCGAAAGAAAGACCTTTTACATATTCTGTTGCATTGTACTCGAATAGTGCATAATGGTGTTGTGGATGTCTGATGAAGCCCCTTCTCTTCACCAGTGGTTGCAAACTGTTATAAGCATTATCCCAATGGAAGCTTTTTCTACTGTGTGGAAGGATAAACCATACCTTTTCAACTAGACTTGGAACCCCTTTTTTGACTTTTTGGATGCCTCTACGTCTGAAAGGATGCGATCAGGGTTACTGACTCTAGCTTAGCGACAGGAAGATATTTCTTGACTTTTATGGACTCCCTTTTGTGTCTGTTTCTGTCTGTATCTCTTATGTGTTGTAGATGTTGTGTTGTCACTTTCCTGCTTTGCACAAAAACGTTCAATAAAAATAATTTAAAAAACACAATCAGATGTGTATAATAACATATTAGTCTTATACAGCACCTTAATAATTTAAAGTCACTTTACAATCAGGTGTATTATTCATTTACTTCTCAGTCATACTGTGGTTCACAGCAAGAACAGTGACTAAAAAATATTTAAATATGCCTACTGTTTAAGTTAAGTTACTGTTAAGATCAAGTATTGCAGAGCAATCTAGTGTTCACCTCAGAACTACACTGGAATGTAAGATTCTTTTTCTTCCATGTATCCATGTACTGTATGTGTGGTAGGAAAAATCTTTGAGGTGTAACTGGGCTGTAATCAGATATCTCATGTATAATCTTAAGAACAACTTGTGCAGTTAAAATGTGAATAGCAGGAGGTGTTACAGCCTTTCTTGCTGGCTCTCGTCTGTTGCTCCAACCCTACCATACCCACGTCCTTCACTAATGGTACGTTCACACCGGACGCGAATCAGGCGTCAGGCGCGAGTGATTACCATGTTAAGTCTATGGAAAGCCGCGTTCAGGCGCGAACAAGCGTCCTGCGGCGCGAATGACGCGAATCAAGCGACGCGAATCAAGCGAATCCCGCGAATAGCGCGGCGCGAATGACGCGAATTGAGCGTTTGACGCGCGAGTCCCGCGAATAGGCGGAGACGCGAATCGGCGTTGGACGCGAATCTGCGTTGTTCGCGTCCAACGCCGATTCGCGTCTCCGCCTATTCGCGGGACTCGCGCGTCAAACGCTCAATTCGCGTCATTCGCGCCGCGCTATTCGTGGGATTCGGGTCGCGGAAGTTGAAAAATTTGAACTTCTGCGAACATTCGCGCCGCGTTAACCAATCAGGGACCTGCTGTAGCAGTGACGTGGTTACGTACGACGTAACAGGAGGAGATCCCTGCCTCGGAGATCCAGCAAAACAATCATCGAGGCTGAGAGTGAACCTGGAGATAAAAGCTACAGCCTACAGCAGCTCTTTTACTTTTATGAAGACAGGAATCAAAAACAGCCCTGATATAAAACACTATAAATAAAATAAATATGGCTGTTTAGGCTTTGTGTGACTGTGGTTATAGCTGTTATATCTGATACAAGCCTGTGACAGAGGCTCACTCTGATCATTGTGACATCAAGAACACACAAATAAATACAAGTAAATATAAAGGGGGGGTTAACTTTACCAAAATAGCCTATTGAGATGTGCTTGTTATATTAGCAGTTATTGCACTCTCCAGAACAACAGAAAATACAGAGCCTGTGACTAGACCAGACCCCAAAACCACTAGAGAGAGCTAATGTACAAGAAATAACCCCAGGTTGTCTCAGCTCTGTCTCTGGGGTTAATGCTGCTGTACAGCAGTAGTGTCCTGGGGAGAGGTCCCCGCAGCCTCACGGGACACAGGTGTCCAAACCCAGACAGACTCATTTGGGAGTAGCCCTAGCGGCCATGCCCCTCATTTGACGCGAATGAAGCGTCCAATTCGCCTCATGAATTCACTCGCGTCATTCGCGCGTGAAATTCGCTCTATTCGCGCGTGAAATTCGCGCGAATGACGCGAATTCACTCGCGCGAATTTCACGCGCGAATAGAGCGAATTTCACGCGCGAATGACGCGAGTGAATTCAAAATGGTCACGCGTCCAACTAGACGCGAATGACGCGAATTTGACGCCTGATTTGCGTCCGGTGTGAACGTACCATAAGAAAGCAAGTGGGTATGGCAAGCCAGGCTACCACCTCTCTAGATTTTCTACAGATGACAAAGTCATCTGCACACATCATACTCCATGGAGATTCCTGTCTGACCTCATCTGTCAGCCTGTCTATCACCATAGCAAACAATATAAGGATCTACCTTACTAATGTCTTAGAGTTCTCATACATCACAACAAAAGTTAAAAAAAGCAGTCATCTGGATTAGATTTTTCAAGTTGAAGACGTTTCACCTCTTATCCAAGAGGCTTTCTCAATTCTGAAATGAACTGGTAAGAGAGCTGGTTTATATTCTTCCAGGAAGGAGGAGTTTAGACCTGAAACTAAATTCTATTGGTCAACGTGACCATGAATAGCCTAGTGGTTTCGGGTCATTAGGAGTCCTTTGTCCTCAGCTGGAGTGAGAGTCGTTAACCCTCCCCAGCCTGGGCAGCTCCTTCAGATGTTAATGACCTGAGTGAAACTGGTTTGTTTTGTTTGGGTTTCAGGAGACTGTTGTAGACAGAAGGAAGGTTGTATCTGAGACCACCATTTCTGTTTAAAGAAGGTTTATCTTTTTTGACAAAGATTGTTTCTTTCACTCCTCGCTCAAACCATCCTTTCTCTCTGGCTAAGATTCAGACCTCACTGTCCTCAAAGGAGTGGTTTGTGGCCTTCAGGTGGAGGTGTACTGCAGATTCTGGTCCACTGGAGTTGGCCCTGCGGTGTTGGTATAACCGTTTGTGCAGAGGTTGTTTGGTTTCTCCAATGTACTGTTCATTACAGTTCTCACTGCAGTGCCAGTTACAAACAGAGCAATGTTGTGTACTCCATCCACTGCAGTGAGAACTGTAATGAACAGTACATTGGAGAAACCAAACAACCTCTGCACAAACGGTTATACCAACACCGCAGGGCCAACTCCAGTGGACCAGAATCTGCAGTACACCTCCACCTGAAGGCCACAAACCACTCCTTTGAGGACAGTGAGGTCCAAATCTTAGCCAGAGAGAAAGGATGGTTTGAGCAAAGAGTGAAAGAAACAATCTTTGTCAAAAAAGATAAACCTTCTTTAAACAGAAATGGTGGTCTCAGATACAACCTTCCTTCTGTCTACAACAGTCTCCTGAAACCCAAACAAAACAAACCAGTTTCACTCAGGTCATTTACATCTGAAGGAGCTGCCCAGGCTGGGGAGGGTTAACGACTCTCACTCCAGCTGAGGACAAAGGACTCCTAATGACCCGAAACCACTAGGCTATTCATGGTCACATTGACCAATAGAATTTAGTTTCAGGTCTAAACTCCTCCTTCCTAGAAGAATATAAACCAGCTCTCTTACCAGTTCATTTCAGAATTGAGAAAGCCTCTTGGATAAGAGGTGAAACGTCTTCAACTTGAAAAATCTAATCCAGATGACTGCTTTTTTTAACTTTTGTTTGCGATGCATTTACCCTGGACGAGTGAGAGTCTTCACAGACAGTTCTCATACATGTCATCCTGCACTACTCTAACATTTCTACCACTCCAGACTTCCTCATACAATACCACCCATCCTCATCACCTCTATTTCCTTCACCAACCTGTCCATTAAAGTCTGCATGAATCACCACTCTCTCACCTCCAGGGATACTCCGCATCACTTCATCTAACTCACTACAGAATCTCTCTCTCTTCTAACTCACATCCTACTTCTGGGGGATAACCACTAACAACGTCAACATCACACCTTCAGTTTCCAGTTTCAGACCTATCACCCTGATACTTTTTTCACCTCTAGAATATAGTAACAATATTTGTTACTGTGTTTTTCAAATGCAGCAACTCCTGCACTGCATCACATGGCCGTGCATGGCGGAGAATGAGGACAAGGATGATGATTGCTCAAGTGATGCAAAACGTTGTGTATTAGGCTTCCTGCGACAGTTTATTGCTGGTGGTATGTTAATTTTTTTTGTTTATTGCTCTGTACAATGCAATAGCACAATTGTATTGCTGATTATGTATATTCATTGCTGTCCATCCATCCATCTTCTTCCGCTTATCCGAGACCGGGTCGCGGAGGCAGCAGTCTAAGCAAAGATGCCCAGACTTCCCTATCCACAGACACTTCCTCCAGCTCTACCGGGGGGACCCCAAGGCGTTCCCAGGCCAGCCGAGAGACGTAGTCCCTCCAGCGTGTCCTAGGTCTTCCCCGGGGCCTCCGCCCAGTGGGACATGCCCGGAACACCTTCCCAGGGAGGCGTCCAGGAGGCATCTGGAACAGATGCCCGAGCCACCTCAACTGACTCCTCTCGATGTGGAGGAGCAGCGGCTCTACTATGAGCTCCTCCCGGGTGACAGAGCTTCTCACCTTATCTCTAATGGTATGTTCACTCCGGACGCGAATCAGGCGTCAAATTCGCGTCATTCGCGTCTAGTTGGACGCGTGACCATTTTAAATTCACTCGCATCATTCGCGCGTGAAATTCAGTCTATTCGCGAATGACGCGAATTCACTCGCGCGAATGAGGCGAATTGTTCGCTTCATTCGCGTCAAATGCGGGGCATGGCCGCTAGGGCTACTCCCAAATGAGCCTGTCTGGGTTTGGTCACCTGTGTCCCGTGTGGTTGCAGGACCTCTCCCCAGGACACTACTGCTGTACAGCAGCATTAACCCCAGAGACAGAGCTGAGACACCTGGGGTTATTTCTTGTACATTAGCTCTCTCTAGCGGTTTTGGGGTCTGGTCTAGTCCTCCAGCTCTGTATTTTCTGTTGTTCTGGAGAGTGCATTAACTGCTAATATAACGAGCACATCTCAATAGGCCATTTTGGTAAAGTTAACCCCCCTTTATATTTACTTGTATTTATTTGTGTGTTCTTGCTCATGACTATAGGTGAGAGTAGGAACGTAGACCGACCGATAAATCGAGAGCTTCGCCTTTCGGCTCAGCTCCTTCTTTACCACAACAGACCGATTCATTGCTGTCATCAGTCTTAATTGTACTCCACAGCAACACCCAGGGCCGGAATTAAGGATTTTAGAGGCCCTAGGCTACTACATTTTTGGCCCCTTTCTGAAGTTTTAAAGTAACTAAAACCTAAACTGTCTGCATCATTCGACAACATTATAGACTATGGAATAAAGTGTAAGTATATATACTTTGTTGGCTACAATTTTGTTAGGATAAAATAATTCATTAATGGACATAACTATTATTTATTTATTACATTTATTTTAATTTAATATAGCATACTATAATGTTCAATCATAAAAAAAAAAATTATATATTTTACAATATCTAAACGTCAACACTGCTGTTCCACTCAGATCTTCTCTGGTGATTCCTCTCTTGTGTGCTGTAGAACGTCCAGTCATTAAAAAACAGAGGACGTTTGCTGAGCTATAGGTTTTCAGGAAGGTTATTAGCCTGCAACATTAACTTTACCTCAAACTTCATTGTTGTCTAAATACGCTGCCCATTCAACATTTTAGGCAACTATATCACCATGGCAAGGTACACAGGCTTTTCAGAGTGACACCAGACAAAACCAGAAAGTACCGCGTTCGTCTCCTCCTTCAGTCCCAATCCACATGCGCTGCTGCTGGTGAGCACCTGCGACCTCTCTGCACTCGACCTCCGTGCCGCTCTGTTTTTGATCGCGCCTGACCTCAGGGCCGCACCTCCATGCCCCTCTGTCTATGCGTACGTTGCACCTCCACATCGCACCTCCACGCCGCTTTGTCTGTGGCGCACCCCAACCTCCAGCGCACATTACCGGTGCGCTGCTGCGTGAGAGAGAGAAGCTGCTCTGCTCGAAACAGAGGACAGCCCACAGAGAGCAGTAAGTGCAGCAAAATGCAGTTTTAAAAGGAAAATTTGGCGATAATTGGCCAATGGAGTTTGGACAAAGTTGCAGACAAAAACCAAAATCCACAATACTAATAATGAAGCATCTCCTGAAATACAGAATACAAAAAAAACCCAACTTTTTTCAAGCTGAAAAAATGTATGCATAGATGAAATGATATAGCAGCCAGGTTAGATATGCAAAACTTGAATATCTATATACACTTCTATATGCATACTTCAGACCTAGACAAGACCACAGAGAAAGCATTCTTAACTACCATACTGTGTGTACTAAAGTCGTTTTCAAGTCTATAAAAAATATTTAAAATCAGTTCATCATCAAGGCCTTTAGGAGCTAGGGTTTGGAGGGTGTGAATCCAGTATGCCTCTCACTGTTTAAGTAGTTTGTCATGGTCACCTCTTCTAGGAGGAGGGGGGACCTGCTCAATTCCACAAAAGCGTGCACACATCATGATAAGCATCATTGAAGTGTGCTGCAACAGGATATTCTCTGTCATTACGGTGTATTGAACTGAATTGAATTGTGTTCACTTATTCTTTGTTTTAGTTTCCTTGTAGTTTTCCCAACATAGGCCAGACCACAAGGACATCATAACAAATATATCACATGCGTAGAAGCACAGGTAATGACATTTTTAATGGGTGTTAGTTTGATGTGCGTTACGTGCGCCCTCTCCGAGGCACCTATCTCAAGATAGAGATGTGCGAAGCACTTCCTTGTTAAATGATTACCAAACTAAAATAAACTACATGCAGTGTATTAATCAAAACCACATAGCTTTTACTGTTGGTTGTGGACACTTCTTCCAGCTATAAAGCTGCCACGACCCGCATTGTAAATATTTATCTCGCTATGTCTACATTTTCAACTCCTCTATCAGCTCGTACTCTGGAAAAACAATGCATGTTTTATAGTTTTGGAAAGTAAGACAATCACCCTATTTCATAAAGCAAAGTGAAATAACTTAAGAGTTATCATACTCAGACCTATAGAACTCAGAGAGAGGATTTACCATGACCACAGCAATCAAACTGAGGCGGCTGTGTTAAAGACACTGAAGTCATGTGACTATAGAGAAGTTGTATTCAGGTGTAACATTAAAATAGTGACGTAGAGCAGCTATGTAGGCAAACCTTTAATGGAGTATTATCCATCCATCCATCTTCTTCCGCTTATCCGGGACCGGGTCGCGGAGGCAGCAGTCTAAGCAAAGATGCCCAGACTTCCCTATCCACAGACACTTCCTCCAGCTCTACCGGGGGGACCCCAAGGCGTTCCCAGGCCAGCCGAGAGACATAGTCCCTCCAGCGTGTCCTAGGTCTTCCCCGGGGCCTCCTCCCGGTGGGACATGCCCGGAACACCTCCCCAGGGAGGCGACCAGGAGGCATCCAGAACAGATGCCCGAGCCACCTCAACTGACTCCTCTCGATGTGGAGGAGCAGCGGCTCTACTCCGAGCTCCTCCCGTGTGACAGAGCTTCTCACCCTATCTCTAAGGGAGCGCCCAGCCACCCTGCGGAGGAAACTCATTTCGGCCGCTTGTATCCGGGATCTTGTCCTTTCGGTCATGACCCAAAGCTCATGACCATAGGTGAGAGTAGGAACGTAGATCGACCGATAAATCGAGAGCTTCGCCTTTCGGCTCAGCTCCTTCTTTACCACAACAGACCGATACAACGACCGCATTACTGCAGACGCTGCACCGATCCGCCTGTCGATCTCACACTCCATCCTTCCCTCACTCGTGAACAAGACCCCAAGATACTTGAACTCCTCCACTTGAGGCAGGAACTCTCCCCCAACCTGGAGAGGGCAAGCCACCCTTTTCCGGTCGAGAACCATGGCCTCGGACTTGGAGGTGCTGATTCTCATCCCAGCCGCTTCACACTCGGCCGCAAACCGCCCCAGTGCACACTGAAGGTCCTGGTCTGATGAAGCCAACAGGACAACATCATCCGCAAAAAGCAGAGATGAAATCCTGTGGTTCCCAAACCAGACTCCCTCCGGCCCTTGGCTGCGCCTAGAAATTCTGTCCATAAAAATAATGAACAGAACCGGTGACAAAGGGCAGCCCTGCCGGAGTCCAACATGCACTGGAAACAGGTCTGACTTACAACCGGCAATGCGAACCAAGCTCCTGCTCCGGTCATACAGGGACCGGACAGCCCTTAGCAAAGGGCCCCGGACCCCATACTCCCAGAGTACCCCCCACAGGACGCTACGAGGGACACGGTCGAACGCCTTCTCCAAATCCACAAAACACATGTGGACTGGATGGGCGAACTCCCGTGAACCCTCAAGCACCCGATAGAGGGTGTAGAGCTGGTCCACTGTTCCACGGCCAGGACGAAAACCGCATTGTTCCTCCTGAAACCGAGGTTCGACTATCGGCCGAATTCTCCTCTCCAGTACCCTGGAATAGACTTTCCCGGGGAGGCTGAGGAGTGTGATCCCCCTGTAGTTGGAACACACCCTCCGGTCCCCCTTCTTAAAAAGAGGGACCACCACCCCGGTCTGCCAGTCCAGAGGCACTGTCCCCAACCGCCACGCGATGTTGCAGAGACGTGTCAGCCACGACAGCCCCACAACATCCAGGGACTTGAGGTACTCAGGACGGATCTCATCCACCCCCGGAGCCTTGCCACTGAGGAGCTTTCCAACCACCTCAGTGACTTCAGCTTGAGTGATGGACAAGTCCACCTCTGAGTCCCCAGCCTCTGCTTCCTCAACGGAAGGCGTGTCGGTGGGATTGAGGAGATCCTCAAAGTATTCCTTCCACCGCCCAACAACATCCCCAGTCGAGGTCAACAGCTCCCCACCTCCACTGTAAACAGTGTTGGTGAAGCACTGCTTCCCCCTCCTGAGGCGGCAGACGGTTTGCCAGAATTTCTTTGAGGCCAACCGATAGTCCTCCTCCATGGCCTCCCCGAACTTTTCCCAGACCCGAGTTTTTGCCTCCACAACCGCCCGGGCTGCAGCACGCTTGGCCTGCCGGTACCCATCAGCTGCTTCAGGAGTCCCACAAGCCAACCAAGCTCAATAGGACTCCTTCTTCAGCCTGACGACATCCCTTACTTCCGGTGTCCACCACCGGGTTCGGGGATTGCCGCCACGACAGGCACCAGAGACCTTGCGACCACAGCTCCGAACGGCCGCATTGACAATAGAGGTGGAGAACATGGTCCACTCGGACTCCATGTCTCCAACCTCCCTCGGGATCTGGTCAAAGCTCTCCCGGAGGTGGGAGTTGAAGACCCCTCTGACAGAGGGCTCAGCCAGACGTTCCCAACAGACCCTCACAACACGTTTGGGTCTGCCGAGTCTGTCCGGCCTCCTTCCCCGCCAGCGAATCCAACTCACCACCAGGTGGTGATCGGTTGACAGCTCAGCCCCTCTCTTCACCCCAGAGTGTCCAAAACAGACACGGCCGAAGGTCAGATGACACGGCTACAAAGTCAATCATCGACCTCCGACCTAGGGTGTCCTGGTGCCACGTGCACTTATGGACACCCCTGTGCTCGAACATGGTGTTCGTTATGGACAAACTGTGACTAGCACAGAAGTCCAATAACAAAACACCATTCGGGTTCAGATCGGGGAGGCCGTTCTTCCCAATCACACCCCTCCAGGTATCACTGTCGTCGCCCACGTGGGCGTTGAAGTCTCCCAGCAAAACAATGGGGTCCCCAGTCGGTGCACCTTCCAGTACACCTCCCAGGGACTCCAAGAAGGCCGGGTACTCTGTACTGCTATTTGGCCCGTAGGCACAAACAACAGTAAGAGACCTGTCCCCAACCCGAAGGCGTAGGGACGCGACCCTCTCGTTTACTGGGGTAAACTCCAACACATGGCGGCTGAGCTGGGGGGCCATGAGCAAGCCCACACCGGCCCGCCGCCTCTCACCGCGGGCAACGCCAGAGTGGTGGAGAGTCCAACCTCTCTCGAGGAGCTGGGTTTCAGAGCCCAAGCTGTGCGTGGAGGTGAGCCCGACTATATCTAGCCGGTATCTCTCAACCTCCCGCACAAGCTCAGGCTCCTTCCCCCCCAGTGAGGTGACATTCCATGTCCCTACAGCAAGAAGCTGTGTCCGGGGACCGGGTCGTCGAGGCACCCGCCTTCGACTGCTGCCCGATCCACATTGCACCGGTCCCCTACGGCTACCTCTGCGGGTGGTGAGCCCACAGGAGGTCGGGCCCACGTCGCTCTTTCGGGTTGTACCCGGCCGGGCCCCATGGGCAAAGGCCCGGCCACCAGGCGCTTGCATTCGAGCCCCAACCCCAGGCCTGGCTCCAGGGTGGGGCCCCGGCTGCGCCATACCGGGCGACGTCACGGTCCTCGATATTAAACTGGTCATAGGGGATTTATGAACTGCTCTTAGTCTGGCCCGTCACCTAGGACCTGTTTGCCATGGGAGACCCTACCAGGGGCATAATGCCCCAGGCAACATAGCTCCTAGGATCATTCGGGCACTCAAACTCCCCCACCACGATAAGGTGGCAGTTCAAGGGGGAGCATTATTAATAAACAAATAATTTACACTATAATATGGAACAATGAAAAATATTTATATTTTTAATTTAACTACATTTGTATTGTCTTTGTGCACTCTGCTTTATTGCATTTTAGCAAAGCTTCTTAAATTTGATACTTTACAGTGCAGCTTGACAAGGCATATTTAACAATGATCAAATCTATTTAAGTACTGCTTTAAATAGTTCATATTTATATTTAGTAAAGTTCATGCAAAATTATATTCCTTTAATTCCTTTAAAATTTAATATGATAAAAATGTAACACTGTAAATGTTTTAATGTAGACTAAATTATATAAGGAAAAAAACTCAGTGTCAGGTTGACCATCTCTTATCATGGTAACAGACTCAATTTAAATTAACTCCTTCTGTAAAATGGAAAACCCAGAGTTTCCCTCTGTCTATACTCTGGATTTACTACATCAGCTTCTTAAAATGAGGTCAATGAGGAGCAGACTCTTACCATGATGGGCATCCATGATTTCTCACACCATCCATAAAAAATCTGAAGTCTGTGTCAGTTTTATTATTTCCAGCTGCATTCAGGTACAAAACCTGTATATGAATTGAAATAAATGTTCAACAGTGGCTGGAAAAAGTCAGCTGACATGAAAACAATAGGTCTACCTTTCTATAGAAGCCGTCTGTCCTTCCAAAAATTACAATATTATACCTTCTACCTCAAGGAAAAAACAAATCAGTCATGATTAGCTATAAATATATACATTTAAAAAAGTATGAATACCTGATCAACTTGTGATTAGTATCAATATGCACCAGACTCAGAGCTGGAACACTGTATCTCCACCTGGCAATGCATGCCAGTTGAACCATCCTTGAAATGATTAACTACTAAATGGAGGTAATCCAAGTCGACTGGCTCTCGGCTCAGTACGGCAGAAACTCTGTCCCTGGTCCGTGTCATAAGTTGCCGTTTAATGGATTCCTAAAATTTAACAGAAAAGTGAGCTCTGACCTTATACAGCATGCATCTAACTGTTTAAGTTTTAACTTACCGATGGTCGCGGACGCCATGGCAAACGGATACTTGAAAGAGAGAATTGGAAGAGCTGTGTCACGTGACTGTAAACATAGAAACTGATTGGCTGGCATAGTTTGATGTGAGACAGGCTTGATTGCTTTTGTCTTCATCACCTGGATGTAGGTTCTGCGAGTTTGAGACACTGAATTTTATTTTTAGACTGCATTTTCTTACACTGAATTTTTTTACATTTTATTTTTATACACTGAATTTAAAATGCAGTATTTTACTTATGAACTTTTATTCACTGAAAATGTCACCATCATTTGAAGTAAAAAAAAAAAAATTCAGTTCACAAAATTCAATTGCAAAAAATTCAGTAACACAAATTCATTGTCCAAAAAAAGCTTTCGTAATAAAGACACAAAATAACCTTCATACTGCGCCTTCATCGCACTCCCTCTGTTTGTTCCTTTCTCTCCTGGCCCGGGCTGCTCTGAACAGAAACTTCTCTATTGGTCAATTCTTTCTGTCTTTTTTTAGCAGACAGTTATCTCAGATTGGATGCTCTTGCATAAGTCCCGCCTCACTCGCTCTGTTCAATTCAATTCAATTCAGTTTTATTTGTATAGCCCAGTATCACAACAAAAGTTGCCTCAAAGGGCTTCACAACAGTTGATCAAACATCAAACACACAATAAGATTTAACACACAATCAACACAAACAATAACTACACTAAATAGACCCAGGACACTCCTGTCCTTAGACCCTTCTTCTTGGTAAG
Source organism: Bostrychus sinensis (assembly GCA_020698575.1). Classification (NCBI taxonomy): domain Eukaryota; kingdom Metazoa; phylum Chordata; class Actinopteri; order Gobiiformes; family Eleotridae; genus Bostrychus; species Bostrychus sinensis. Next base: position 39,119,175 of record CM036249.1, on the reverse strand, counting down.
GAAAAACTCCTAAAAAAACCCAGCTGTGGGAAAAAAGAAGAAACCTTATGGAGCCCAACTGAAGGAGAGATCCTTTCCCAGGACGGACAGGCAATGCGTCTAGGATGTTAGTTCATTAGCTCATCTATAGGATCATAGATCAGCTCTGTAAGGATTCATCCAGGGAGTGGGGTGAGGTAGGTTGAGGAAATCCATAGGATGCAGCAGGTGGGCCTCATCCAGACAGGTGAGTGGGGCAAGATAGGTCCGGGAAATCCAGGATGCAGCAGGGCCTCATCCAGACAGGTGAGTGGGGCAAGATAGGTCCGGGAAATCCAGGATGCAGCAGGGCCTCATCCAGACAGGTGAGTGGGTTGAGGTAGATCTGGGAAATCCTTAGAGGTGAGGTTGAGGGCCCACAGGTCGGGACAGGAGCACAGATGAGGTCAGCTAAGATCCAATCGTCACTGGGAAATCTGCCAGCAGCCAGGCATCTGAAACAGTCCCTATTCCCCCAGAGGGGAGCAGGAGAGAGGGACAACTTGTGAATAGGAACTGATTAGAGATATAGAATATTTGATAATATTAATGACAGTGATAGAAGAGAAGCAGCAGATGAAACCAGAGGACAGAGGCTCAGTGCATCATACTTCCCCCAGCTTCTAGCTCCTAGAGCAGCCTAGCTCCAGCTGTGGAGTTAACCCTGTTCCTAGCTGGCCTGACCATAAGCTTTTTTGAAGAGGAACGTTTTAAGCCTAACCTTAAATGTAGAGACTGTGTCTGCCTCTCTAACATGAGCTGGAAGCTGACTCCATAAAACAGGAGCTTGGCAACTAAAGGCTCTACCTCCAACTGTACTTTTAGAAACCCTGGGAACCACTAATAGCCCTGCATTTTGTGAGCGCAGTACTCTGCTTGGTTGGTATGGCACTATAACATCATTAATGTAGGATGGGGCCGTACCATTTACAGCCTTGTAAGTCAGGAGAAGGATATTAAACCTAATTCTGAATTCAACTGGAAGCCAGTGAAGTGAAGCTAACACAGGAGTAATACGTTCTCTCCTGTTAGTTCCTGTTAATAATCTTGCTGCATTTTGAACAAGCTGAAAACATTTTAATGAAGTTTTAGGGCACGCTGCCAGCAGAGAGTTACAGTAATCCAACCTAGATGGGACAAATGCATGGACAAGTTTTTCAGCGTCACTTTTAGATAAAATATTTCTGATTTTGGTTATGTTACGTAAGTGAAAGAATGCTGTTTTACAGGCTTGGTTTATATGAGCCTTAAATGATAAATCTTGGTCAAATAAAACTCCTAAGTTTCTCACAGTAGAACTTGAGGCTACACTGACACCGTACAGGGAGACTATCTGGTCAGACAGAGCATCTCTCAGCTTTTTGGGGCCTAGTATAATGACCTCTGTTTTTTCTGGGTTTAGGAGGAGATAATTAATTGTCGTCCAGGTCTTTATGTCTCTCACACAGGCGCTAAGTTTCTCAATGCGGTCATTCTGATCAGGTTTAATTGCTAAAAACAACTGTGTATGGTCTGCATAACAGTGAAAATTAATGCCATGTTTTCTGATTATGTTTCCTAAAGGCAGCATGTAAAGCATGAACAGAATGGGTCCAAGTACTGAGCCTTGTGGCACTCCATAGCTAACTTTACTGCACTGTGAGGAATGTTCATTTACACTGACAAACTGGTACCTATCCTCTGACCCCTATGTCACATTCTAATCTCTGGAGTAAGATGCTGTGGTCAATGGTGTCAAAGGCTGCACTGAAATCTAACAGAATAGGATTGGGACAAGTCCATTGTCTGAAGTCATTTGTGACTCTAACTAATGCAGTTTCTGTACTATGGTGGGGTCTAAACCCTGACTGAAAATCATCAAATAAGCTATTGTCCTGTAGGTGGCGACATAACTGTTTAACTACAACTCTTTCTAGGATTTTTGAAATAAAAGGGACATTTAGGTTAACCCTAACCCACCCACTTCGAGAAAACCAAACAGCAAATAAAATGGGTTTTGTGAACAGTGGAATTGTATTGCAAAAGATTAGCTGGAGTAACAGATATTTAGTTTGCAGAGGAAATAATTTGAAATATATTATTTCAACAAATGATACAGAATTTTGTATTTAATTTTTGTAATTTTGGTAGTAATATGAGAAATTAAATTTCTATTGTTAAATTTATTTCTAAATTTTTTGCTACATCTACAACAGCTGAAAGTCACTTTTTTCAGTGAAGAGTCACTCTTCATCATATCTGTGTCCTGTGCTATGTTAGTGTTAATGTGCTGGTTTTCTCCTCTGTTTTCTGCAGGTGTTTTCTATTTCTCCTGCAAAGTCTCTAAAGTCGCTGTGCAAACCACAAATGTGGCTGCTCATGTTTGTGCAGGATCACGGCCGGCTACAATGTCTCCTCTTTGCATCCTGATATTTTCAGTTTTCAGTTTTCTGGTCTGTCTATCAAAATAAATTTTTTGTTTCTTCTGTTTTTCTCTCAGTTGTTGATGAACCAGAGCTGATTCTTCTGGAGTAAGCAGGGAATTGGATGTTTTTTTTTTTTTTTTTTTTTTTTGTAATTCAAGTTTTTATTGAATTTTAACAATTTTATAATCTACAAACATAACACAAAACACAGAACATGAAAAAGTGAGGATTAAATATAAACGGTTGCACAAACGAGATGTGTTATCATTTCACATTTAAGGCATCGTAGACATATATAGACAAAAACTATCCCATTCTTCAGTCACAGCTTCATTTTTACGATGCAATTTCCCCAGCATTTTTTCACAGAAAGTATTTTCAATAATTTTTTCTTTCCTCATTTTAAGTGTTGGGGTTTGGGGCTCTTTCCACCATTTTAAAATAAGTCGGGCACATGTCACCAGTCCAGTGTATAACACTCTAAAAGTAGTTTTGTTTAATAGTGGCACCTATTCTCTGTCTCCTAAGAGACATAGTCGAGGCAATTTGGGTAGTTCACATGGTAACCAGCCCTGCATATGCTCCAACATTTTGCTCCAAATTGGAGAGACAAGTGGACACTCCCACAGAGCATGCATGAAGGTTCCTCTATCTGTATGACACTTCCAACACAGGTCATTTCTACTAATACCCATTTTATGAAGTCTAGATGGAGTGTAGTAATATCTATTAAGAATTTTATATTGAATAAATTTGCCTCTGGCTTTTCTAATGTAAATCCCAGTATTAGAAAGAATCCTATCCCATATGTCATCATCAACTGTACAACATAAATCTCTTTCCCATATTGTTTTAAGGGTTTTGCCCAGTGTTGTGCAAGTTCACACTTTTCATGAACTAGTTCAAAGTTCAGTTCACACATGTTCAAAGTGAACTGTTCACGTTCATAGTTCACAATTTTAATTTTGAACTAGTTCAAAGTTCAGTTAATTTTATTTTTAGGTGAGATATGTAAATGAAAGGCTGAACTTGTTTTTCAAACTATGACTTCTATCACCATACATCTACCTTCTAGCCACACTGTAGATCTTAAGGTGTACTCACACCAGGCCAATCGAACCGTGCCCAAGTACGGAACGCCCCTAAAGCACGGTACGCTTCAGGACTTTGGCACAGTTGGAGGAGGCGGGCCACGGCACGGCGCACGCACGACTATGAGGCGTGTCATCTATGCAACTGTTCTTCTCTCGGTAAAAAGTGAATAAACTCCATTATCAACACTCGTACCAATGCCAGCGACTCACGCTCACCTTTCTGAAGAAGAGAACAGACAGCAGCAGTAGTTTTGAATCCTCTCTCATCGTCTGCGGTGAGTTCGCTGCTCCTCGTATGTGGTTTATTCCAAACGTGTGACAGAAGACCGCGTCTCACGAACGAGACTCAAAGCAGAATCAAAACAGCAAAGATACTTCATGCTGCTGGTCTCACGTTTTCCACTACGCCGGTTTTAAAAGTGTTAGCGGCTAGTTCAGCTTGTAAACAAACTGCGCATCACGATGATGTAGCAGCCTGTCGCTCTCAGAGGTGATGACGTAACCGGGCCACGGCACAGATCGTTTGTGCAGGTGAGAGTGCGGGCCGGCAGGGGACTCAGACCCCGCCCCAATCTTACCTGGGCACAGCGCGGTTTGAATGGCCCTAGTGTGAGTGCGCCCTTAAATTCTATCACACAAAATGGACGTTTTTGCAGATATAAGCTTGCACAGAAAGGTAATTTTTTTCCGTCAGATTCTTTGCGTGACAATGTGTAAAATGTCTGTAAATGATCATAGTTAGAGGCAGCATCGTCTGTGTTCTCTGTGCCTTCACTTGCACTGCCAAAGATATTAGATTCGACTATCTTTGGCTTCACACTACGTTACCCCAGATGCATTGCGCACACAAGCGCTCTATGGTGAAGCGGTGCAGTTTTGGAGTAGAGCCCGTGGGCAGTGAGTGACAGCGCTGTTTAAAAAGTGCAAGCAGACCTCGTCACTCGACTCAGGTGAAAACAAATTCCCACGTTTAATTGATGTGACGTACGTTGTTCATCTCACAATCTGAACAAATTCACGTTCAAGTTCTTGATTTACAAATGTGTTGCGTTCAGTTCAAAGTTCACATAAAAATTAACGTGTTCAATGAACGCGTTCATTTGAACTCGTTCATACACAACACTGGTTTTACCTGTGTTGTTTTTAGCCCATGGGCAAATATTATACCATTTTTGATGCCTTGCTGAGCAATGGGGATAAGAGTAGAAAGCTTTCTATTGGATTTTGATCTTGTGACAGCCCCACTTTTCCTCTAAGTTGTAAATACTTCCAAAAGTTGCCATGTCCTTCCAAGTTAAACTTGTCCTTGATGTTATCATATGACATCAAAATGTCTCTTTGAAATAAATCCCCAATTGTTCTAATACCCTTTTGCAACTACTGTGCCCAGAAAATAGACTGTTTACCAATCTTAATATTAGGGTTGTGCCATAAAGATGCATACTTTTGAAGATATGGGGAAAGCTTGCACTTTTTATGGACCCCTAACCACACCATCTTTGAAAACTCCAAGATAGGGTTATGTAGCCTATTCTGTTGTTTATTTGACCTTTGTGTTAATATATCTATCGGTGTGAATGGAGAGGCAATATCTTGTTCTATTAAGACCCAGTCTAAATCCGGTTTTGTGCCTATCCAATGTTTGGCCAACCTTGACATTTCAAAAGAGATGCTGTAGTGTTCTATATTGGGTAGGGCTAATCCGCCATCCTTTTTCGGTTGACAAAGCCTATCAATATTCAAATTATTATTGCTAAGTAGTTTTTCCATATTATCTGCCATAATATCAACAATATTTGGGTTCAGTCCTATTTCTAGATATTTCATACCCTTATCTAACCACTTGAAATTAAAACCAGATAACAAATTAGGGCTGCAGGTTTGAGATACTGGCATTGCCTTTGACATGTGCCAGTTAATTTTATAACCAGAAAGTTTTGAGTATTCATCAACAACCTCTAGCAATGTTAATACAGAATTGGCGGGATCTTGGCTTAATACCAGAATATCATCTGCATATAAAAATAATTTATGGTCCCTGCCCCCTCCGCACACGCCCCTGATTCTAGGATCTTCCCTTATTTGAATGGCCAAAGGTTCCAAAAAAATTGTGAACAAAAGCGAGCTAAGACTGGCGGGTTGATCTGGAGATATCAAAGAAAGGAGAGAGTACTCCATTTGTAAAAACAGCAGCTTTCGGTCCTGAATACAATGTCCTAATCCATCTACAAAAATCGTCACCCAGGCCAAATTTTGATAATGCAGTAAACAAAAATCTTCATTCGACACTGTCGAAAGCTTTCTGGGCATCAAGAGATATTGTCACAGGTTCAGGTTATGTCTGTTCATCCAAAGGAGATGTAATAATCTCCTCATATTATCAGCTGACGACCTATTCTTGACAAACCCTACCTGATCTTTATGAATAATCTGTGGCAACACAGTCTCTAACCTCATTGCTAATATTTTTGATAATATTTTACAATCCACATTTATTAAACTTATAGGTCTATAATTAGCTGGGTCAGTTAGATCTTTGTCCCCCTTTGGTATCAGTGATATTATGGCCTGATTAAAACTAAGTACGTCTACAAATATTCGATAATATTCAGCTGGAAAGCCATCTATCCCAGGGGACCTTCCTGTTTTCATCTTATTAATTGCCTTCCTAACCTCAGCTTCTGTTAAAGTAGAGTCCAATGTGTCCTTTCCCTCTTGTGAAATTTTTGGCATTGTCATTTTGTTAAAAAAAAACATCTAACTGTTCTGTACTAACTGTAGTCTCTGATGTATACAATTCTTGATAAAACAATTTAAAGACCATGTTGATATCGGATGACGACGTCATCAATTTATCATCCTTTTTTATTGATGTAATAACATTTTGACTGTCCAGCCGTTTAAGTTGTCTAGCTAGTAGCCTTCCCGTTTTTTCCCCATTCTCATAGAAATTTGTTTTAAGCCGAAAAAGTGCATACTCTGCCTTCTTGTTATAAATTTCATGAAGGTTAAACTTTAGCCGAGAATTTTTAAATTTACTTTCATCAAAGCTTCCTGGTAGCTGTTTTTCCAATTCCTTTATTTGTTTTTCTAAGGTCTGTATCCTCTCTCTACCTTCTTTAACTTTCCGAGAGCTATAGCCCAAACATTTCCCCCTAATAAATGCCTTCAGAGCATCCCATACAGTAGCCAGTCTGTCAGTTGACCCAACATTTATATCTAGGAAATATTTAATGTCCTCTTTTAATGCTGCCACAAATTGTTCATCCTGCAATATACTTGAATTTAATCTCCATCTACCCCGATTGTTTTTTTCAACCTGTAGATTTATGTGTAATTCCACTGGTGCATGGTCTGTCAAAGCAATAACACCTATTTTACAGTTCACAACTAAATCAACACTCGAATTTGAAATAAAAAAATAATCAATTCGGGAGTAGGTTTTATGGGAGTGAGAGTAAAATGTATATTCCCTTTCCAAGGGATGTACAAGTCTCCAAATATTTACCAGGCCAATATCCTCTTTATCCTCTTTGAGTTGTGAAACACTTTTCCAACCCAGTCTCTTCTCATCTTTAAAGCTTTGTTTTCATTTTCAAAATGTGTTTCTTGAATAAATGCCACATCAGTGTTTTGGGACTTAAGGTAATTGAGAACTTTTTTCTTTTTAATCGGCGTGCCACAGCCATTTATGTTCCATGACACGATGTTGACATCTGTATTACCCATTATTATAGAGTATAAATGTTGGCCTCTGACAATTAAATGTGCAACGACATCTTAGTGCAAATATAAACGCAACGCAAATAAATACCTCACTGTGTGAACATTTCCCAGAATTTAACTGAAAACAAAAAGTAAAACACTGCACTAAAAAAAAGGAACATGGCAGTGTGCGACGACCCAGTGTTCTCCCCCCGGTCATGTGTGTAGTGAATCTTCCACTCTCCCGTCTGCATGAATTAGCCCATGGGTCCTTCTCCCTCCTCCACGTTCTGAATATTATCTTGATTGAACAAAGTTCTTAGCTTCCTTTGCGTCGGTGAAACTTAGACATTTCTCCTTCCATGTAAATCTGAGAATCACTGGGTATGCCAGTGTGTGTTTCACCTGGCGCTGCCATAGCGTCTTCATCACCAGGGAAAACGACTTCCGCTGCGTAGCGCGTTCCTTGGTCATATATTCAAAAAATGACAAGTTGCAGTTCTCCCTTAATATGCCCCTCTTCCTTTTGGCAGCTGCCAGGACTTTTTGTCTGGCTGTATATTGCAGAAATCTCACCAATATAATGTGTGGAGGATGGTTAGGACCAGGGCGCGGTCCCAGACTTCTGTGACACCGTTCAATCTCGTATTCAGTTCCATCCAGTCCCAAACCATCAGAGAGTATCTTTTTTATGTAGTCACATAAAGCGTCTCCTGCTTGCAATTCCTTCTTTCAAACCCACCAGTCTAATATTCTTTCGACGACTTCTGTTTTCCTGGTCGTCCGCATGGTTCTAGAGTTGCTCGAGCTTCTTAGCTAACATGTTGTTCTCTTTAGCCAAGTTAGCAGCGTGATCTTCTATGTCGGAAATGCGGCCTTCGGCCCCCGTTAGCCGTGTTTGGATTGCACTTACGGTGCTCAGATTTAATAAGTGACACATCGCTTGCAACGCCACTTAATGTAGCTCCCACTTTAGCAATTTCTGCAAACAAATCACTTATTTCAGTCCTCTGACCCTCGTCTGGGCTAGCAGGGTTAGCTTCTCCAGCAGCAACAGTTGGTAGGCGCGTTTGTACACTCCATTTTTTCTGATTCATGACAATGCCTTAACAAAACTTTGTTTGTGGTATATTAGTAGGTTAAACAATTTAACAGTGTCCCATAATATGCAGATAGGTAGAGTGTTCGTAGTTTAATTACAAAATTATGTTGACGGGGTTCAGAGCCCTTCTACGACGCAGCCATTACCTGGTACCTCGTCTCGTGACTCCCAGGAATTGGATGTTGGCAACTTTCAGTTAAACCTTTGTCCCATGACCAACTGCACTGGGTATAATCCTAAATTTTCCAGAGATGCATTACAGTTCTCCAATATTGAAATGAAGGGGTCACCTTTTGTTTGTAGTCTGTATCTTTGTTTCTGTTTGTCCATTGAACTGGGCATGTGTAGGACTAGATGTAATGTGTCTGAATTCCCAACTTTCTGCAAACACTTTCAACTCAGTACAGGCATAATGAGGACCATTATCTTAGATTGCCACATCAGGTATGCCATGCCAGTCAAACATTGATTTCATAGCGACTATGATATCACTGTTGGTGGTATCTTTCAGTTTCATTATTAACTTGGAAAAATAGTCCACACAGAAGAAACTCTGATCCTGTGTTGTGAAACATATCAGTACCTACTTTCTGTTTGGGACTAGGTGTGAAAGTAGTGACTCCTTTGGATTGCTGTTTCTATTCTCATTACAGACTGTACACTGTGATGTTGTCTTGTTGATATGTGAAGTCCTGTTTGGCCAATATATAATGTCTCTGGCTCTTTCTCAGCACTTAACCATCTATATGAGCTGGGATGAGTGAAGAGAAAAAAAAATCCATACTTGCGTAGTTGATACATGCTTGATTTATGGATTTTTTTTTCTTCCTTCTTTCAGCTGATGTGGAACAATGAACTTTGCTGCTTTGAACATCAGCCCAAATGTGTATGTTATCTCATTACTAAATGTCCAATAGGGCTGGATGACTTTTGAAACAGCATGTTGTTCATTTGGCCATCCTCTCTGAGTTACCTCTTTCAACAGCTCCAGTTTAGCATCCTCTGCAGTGGCTTTTTCTCTGACATGGATAGTTGAGGTGTTACCATGTTAACCTCTAGCTTCTTCTCTAGCAAATCCTCTTTTCTTTCTCTGAGAAATCTCGACTCAAGGTATCTGCAATATGAAGTTCCTTGCCAGGCTTTTAGGTCACTCTCAGACTGCATCTTTGGAGCCTCAGGAGCATTCTCTTTAATCTCATGGGGGCTTGGTGCAGAGATTTTTTTAAAATGCTTTCAACCTGAATGTCCTTTCCATACACATACTGATAAAATTTCTCACAGCCATAGACAATAGCAGGTAGCTCTTTTTCAATCTGAGCGTATACCTTTGCTGACAGTCAGTCAGTGCTGGGAACCCATATGCTACACCATCCTCTAGTATGACTGCTCCGATGCCTTGTGAGCTTGCATCAACATCATAACTTGCATCATAACATCATAAAACTTTAGAGTTGGAGCATTGTGACAGGCTGTTTGAGATGTTCAAAACTCCTTTCCTGAGCTTCTTCCCAGTGTCACTCTACATCTCCTTCAAGCAGCTTTCTTAAAGGTGCACTGATGTCTGATGATGGTTTGGTATGAACTTGGCAAGACACATTGTTCCTCATCTGGTTTCAATCCACTTTCTGTGAATGTATGTCCAATGTATTTGATCTCATTTGTCCAGATAAAGCACTTTCAGGTTATATTGCTATTGAAGGATCCGGCTATCCACCAGCAGAGGCTGCCTGAGGGTGCGTGAACGTGACGTCACACAGTGCTTATAATATGTTTAAGTAAAAGTTGAATTGCTTAAGGAATTAATTTGCTAAAGCTAAACTGCTATGAATGCTTATTATTATTACTATGTTTTATGTTTTATTATGTTACTCATTTAATCATGATATGTAATCAGTTTTAATATCCCTTATTTTACTTATTTTACATTAATGCTTTTGGGATGTAATGTTATACCTATTATGTGATATTATGTGATATTTGGGCTTACTAAAATGTATGTTAAAAGTTAAAGACAAATTATTTTAAGTATAGGTCAAATACCATTGTGGCCTATAGCCGGGTAAAAAGTTAAAGTGAAGAGACTGTAAGAGGAAGTCTGCACAGCTGCACAGGAAATAGAGGAAGTGCAGATAAGGTTAGTGGAAAGTCCCAGTAGGGGAATTTCCAGTAAGTTCATGAAGTTCATGTGAGGACTTAGTGAGAAGTCCCTGGAAGTGATGTCATATCCCTTGAACTGTATATAAGCTGTGCCATTTTGAGAGCTGGGGTAGACTTTTCTCTACTGAGGGGCGATGCTGTTTTTCATTTACTGAATACTGTTTTACCTAGTTGGTCTGCCGTAGCATGATTCTCTGCTTTTGTTTGGGCATGACTCTTGGTCCTTTTGTATGCTATTCAAGGCTCTTGGGTCCAGGATCCAGAATCTAAGTCAATCTCAGTGTCGGCTTCTATTTCTGAGGGAGTGAGTGTGGGTAATCAGTGTCTGCTGCGTGTTGTTTGGCCGACTTGGTGGCTGTTCCGCGTGCAGTGGTTGCCTGTCGAGATCACTCAAGCTGCCTGATCCTGAACTAGGCCCAGAGATTTGCATAGAGGACTGCTTTCATGTACCAGTCAAAGTTATATTCACGGACTCGTGCTCTGATGACGAAAGCAAATAAACACCCTAAAAAAGACATTTACTGATTGCATTACATTCTTTGCCTCCTTGAGAAAGTCCTTCTGAGCGTTAAATAGTTAATCTGATAATCAACTCAACGTTCTTCGCTTCAGCAAGGTAAGTCTTCTCTCCTTTTTGCACTTTTCATAGCTGGAAGGTCATCCAGCCCTGTGTGGTAAAGGGTTTTAGATAAGGTTATTTGAGTGGCCCGAACAGGGACCTGGAGAATTGACTAATAGAAACGTCAATTGTTCAGGTCATGGATCTAAACCCGGGTGAGGTACCCTGTGGACCTTAATTAACCGTTAAAACTCGAGGGTAGTGGAGAAGAGGAGTGGCCACCCTCCAATTCACTACTCTACAGGCACCCAGTGCGTAAGGTCGCTTAGCTGCGGAGAACAGGCGAGCTCCACTTGCGTCTGGGGAACAAGGGGATTTCTTAACTCTGCTATAGGCGGGGAGGACTAGCGTTCAGTGGGGTTGCAGCCCAGTACAAACACTGATGGGGGTAAGCCATCGTGGTGGTTCAGCCATCACCTAGTTCCTTTTTATCGGTCAGGAAAGTGGTCTCCGAAGAGCGTGGGATTCACTTATATAGGCACACGGTTAGGAGAGCCACGTTTATTAGGAGTGCTACGTGAAACGACCGAATTCAAGTTAGGGTAACACGGGATTAAAGGGAGGGGGGTATACTTGGAAGTAAACAGTATAGCGGTGTGGGTTGAGTAACAAATCAAATGCAATGGAAGACGATGATAACTTCTCAGTAAATCATGAGCTACAGGGAGAAGTTAGCGAATGAGGAAGTGAAGACAAAGAAAAGGAGTCTGAGCCACCGGCTTACATCCCAGGGTATACGGAGACTGGCGCAACTAGCAGGGACTACAGTCCCCCACAGGGAGACATAGCCAAAATGGGCGGAGTGTTCCTGATCAGATCAACACTGCAGGAGGTGGATTGGCCAGGATTAGGGTTCAGGTTATTAGCCATAATTAACTTGGTGAATGTGGATCTGGCACATAACAGAGGCATAGCTAGAGCCATTTGTGACTTATGGCCTCGTGAAATGAATTGGCATCGGACACAGTTGGAGGATTATTTGCCCCTGCCAGAGCATAGTGACACATCATGCTCCCTGCACTGGCAAGGTGACCAGCAATGGGATCCATTTAAGGAAGTGATTCATCATTGTTAGTTGGCAAGAGTAGGGCCGAAGCCCCCGGCACAACAGATGGCAAAGCTGGTGAAATCCTATTTAGGACCTTTGTCACTTTTAGATCACATCCAGGATGAAAGAGAGAGCAAGACCCGCGAAGCCCTAGAAGGAGTAGTAATGACAGTTCATGGGACAGGATATTTCGGGTATGACCTGGAACTGGCAGTACGAGCCACAGTACACAGGGTGTAATATGGTTCAGAGGAGAAAATTAGTGCCCATAGTACTCTGTCCGGATAAAAAGATGGCCCGGAGCCTGGAAAATGAACTGGAAACATTTGCGGCCAGCGAAGTAACCCAATGGGGCTACCTAAAACTGGGTACAGTAACCCTCATTACACCAAACATGGAGTCTGGGTTATGAAAGTCCCCGATCTGTTAGAATACAAAAGTCCAGGGCTGCTCACGCGTAGTCAGTGTGAAAAAATTATGTTAGGTGGCAGGGACTCCGCGGACCGGTCTGGATATCACATGCCTAGGGAAGAAGGATTGTTATCTGCAGTAGGGGATAGCTCATATGTACCACCCATGGGGGAAGAGCCAGGGGCCTGCCTCCCAAGATGGAGTGGGGGATTTTTGGATCTTGGAAGGAGCGAACCTCAGCTCCCACTAATAACGGGAACGACAAGCGCGCCAGACCCCCTGTTGCTTCTGTCGTTCTTGTCTAATATTACATTTTACATTAGAAGTAGGTATTACATAGTAACGAGTAATGATAATGTTAAACATTTACCATCACTTCTGTCAGGCCTCAGGGAATGTGATGTACACAGTACTGCAAAGCACACACTCTGAGAATGAAGACTGGAGTCACAATCTGGAATACACAAAAATGAATGTTACAACCGTTACTGGTTGGATTTTTTAAAACCAGCGATAGGTCTTTTGAGAGTAAGAAGGAAGCAAAATTACCTAGGAAGAATCCATGGAGCAAGAGGGGGACTTCACAGGTGTGGTCAGCCTGATCCAGGGATCAGAGTGCAGTTGAGTAGAGAAGCTCTAAATGTAAATAGACGGTCAGTAACACTTGACAATTATTAATACCGCCTTGGCTTTGACAGGAATAACATACCGTATTTACCGGACTATAAGTCGCACTTTTTTTCATAGTTTCGATGGTCCTGCGACTTATAGTCAGGTGCGACTTGTATATCAAATTTAACATGAACCGAGGAGTAAACATTACCGCTGTGAGAGGGCGCTCTAGGCTTGTGACAACTACTGTTACTAGTATTCAGTGATGCAGAATAAGATTGAGAGCTCGGGGAACTTCCTTAACTTTCTTGTTGGACTTGCTGGCTTGTAATGTTAATTTAGCCTATTCAGCCTCCCAGGTATGTTTTTTATGCTATTGTGTAGGTGAATAACTGTTAATATGTTACGTTAACATACCAGACACCTAATCAGCCAGTTGTTCTGTGTGCTATTGTGTAGGTGAATAACTGTTAATGTGTTACGTTAACATACCGGACACCTATTCAGCCTGTTGTTCTGTGTGCTACTGTGTAGTTGAATAACTTGCCTTTCCAGATTAAATGTCTGTTCTTGGTCTTGGATTTTATAAAAAAAAAAAAAAAAAAAATAGGACTTATATATGTTTTTTTCCCCTTCATGACACATTTTTTGACCCATGCGACTTATACTCCAGACTGACTTATAGTCTGTAAAATACGGTACCTTTTCACACAGGTGAAAAGGTACCTTCTTCTCTCCAGATTCTGTTCATCTCTCTCACTCTGTTTCACTGCTTCACTTCTTTGCTCTAGAACACAAGGCAAAAAAATAAAAAATAAAAGTCAGCAACTGTCAGCATTAAGAAAAAGCTTTTGTTCTAATTAGGGATGCACCGATACCGATACCGGTATTGGGTATCGGTACCGATACCATGTCCAAGTACTCGTACTCATATTCATAAAAGTGGCCCGATACCAACAACCGATACCACTTTACAGCGCTGTCACATGACATTCCCCTCTCAGCTGAGCAGTGAGAACTGAGTGGAAGGATTTCAAAGTGAACTGTATGGAGATAAAAGCAAAGCTGAGTCTACATTCTGCTTAACCAGACATCCCAAATCATATGTGAGTCCTGAAACTTAAGCAGCTGTCCTTTTGTTGTCCTAGCTGTCCCGAAAATGATATAAGCGGAGTGTGAAGCAGTTGTCTGATAAAACGTAAGAAGTACCATTGCTAATTGTGTTAGCTGCTGTATGTCTTGGCGAATCTCCGCTGGTTATGCGCAGATGCTCAATCTGTCTTTAAAATGATTTTAGCGACTGGATAGAGGAGAATCTAAGCTTTAAAATGAGGTATAACATGTCCATATAAAGCAAATTTTAGCCATGGTTAGCTGTGTTCAAACCACTCTGTTGTAAAAATAACTTAGCATCGCAGAGCGAGGATAGACGGCAAAAAGATGACACGGTATGGGATGAATAGTAGTGTGTACAGTAGTGTGACTGTATAAACTATTAAGCAACCCCTATATAAGTACTCGTATCGGTACTCGGTATCGGCGAGTACTTAAATGGAAGTACTCGTACTCGTATCGGTTTGAAAAAAAGTGGTATCGGTGCATCCCTAGTTCTAATGTTTGACACAAAATGATGTACCTTGATTTGTACTGTTACTCTCTCCAGCGGTTGTGCCTGCTCTCCCACTCTGATGCGTTTCTTTTGAGGAGGAAGAATGCAGTCGTTGTCTTCCTCCTCTGAGAGCCTCCTCTTTCTTGGCGGCTCAGGACACACTGTGGAAATAAAGCAGCAGTAGCACTTGCAGAGGTCGAGGGTGGTGAGGAACCTGGCTCCGCCCATCTTCTCCAGCAGGTCATCGATTCGATAAATGTAAGAGAAGTGTCCAATTCACGTCAGCAGGTAGGAACAGTTGATCCGTATTAACGAGAAGAGCAGGGGTCAGTGTGGGTCCATGATTTGGACCAGGAGCATAGAGCGGCCCTCACTGGGACATTACCCACAGTGAGAGAGAGCATCATTCGTCAGCCGTCCAGCCTCCTGCAATCAACCACAATATAGAAACGCATTTAATAAAACTGCAACAACCTGACTTTTGAAGCCGTTTTTGGTAAAGACGACATACCGTCACATGGTTCTGAAATCTCTCAAATCCCAGAACGACTCCAGTGCGTGTTGCTTCTGTCGGTCTTGTCTAATATTACATTTTACATTAGAAGTAGGTATTACATAGTAACGAGTAATGATAATGTTAAACATTTACCATCACTTCTGTCAGGCCTCCGGGGATGTGATGTACACAGTACTGCAAAGCACACTCTGAGAATGAAACACTGGAGTCACAATCTGGAATACACAAAAATTAATGTTACAACCGTTACTGCTAGGACGTTTTCAAAAACTATTATCATGTCTTTGAAGCGTAAGAAAGAGACAAAATTACCAGGGATAAATCCACGGGGCGCAAGGAGGACTTCACGGGTGTGGTCTGCCTGGTCCGGGGATCAGAGTGCAGTTGAGTGGAGAAGCTCTAAATGTAAACAGACGGTAACTAACACTTGATAATTATTAATACTGCCTTGGCTTTGACAGAAATAGCATACCTTTTCACACAGGTGTGTTCTTTTCTTCTCTCTTCTGCTCATCTCTCTCTCGCTCTCTCTCTGTTTAACTGTTTCTCTTCTGTGCTCTAAAACACATAGCAAAAAGTTAGCAAATGTCAGCATTAAGCATTTGTTCTAATGTTTGACACAAAATATGTACCTTCATTTGTACGGTTACTCTCTCCCGTGGTTGTGCCCGCTCTCACACTCTGATGCGTTTCTTCTGAGGAAAAACAGTGCAGTCGTCGTCCTCCTCCTCCGAGAGCCTCCTCTTTCTTGGCGGCTCAGGGCACAGTGAAGAAACGTTACCAAAGCGGCAGAGGACGGACGTCAGCATGTGACCGTCAGGATGGTAGTCTGTCACTCTCCAGCGGTTTGGTAACTTAGTACCGTCAGGCTGGTACACAGGAGAGATGACTCTGGTGACAATCTTGTCCTCTATAGTCACTCTACGAATGCAGCAGTGGCGGGTGAGTCTCAGGGAAGAGAGAACCTCGGAGTGAGCGGGCATCTGGAACGTCTGAGGAGCAGAGGGCGGGGTGGGCCGCAGCAGACCTGCAGCCTGGTGTTCTCCCGCTGCTGTCTGCCAGAGAAGATCGAGAACAGGTCGACCTCCTCATCCAGCTCAAAGGGGGAGAAGAGGGTGGTCGGGCGGAAGAAGCCTCTGTAGGGGACCCTGGGATAGTCTGAGGAGCCGGTGACCAGGTTGTGGTACAGGCTCAGACAGGTGTCCTTCATGGAGCTGATGCTGGGGCTGCTCAGAGGACGGTTCCTCAGGTTGTGCACGACCAGCTGCAGGACTGAACAGGGCAGTGGCAGAGCAGCTACGGAGAGAAACAAGCACTGGTCAGATTTATCAGCACAAGACCACATCAACATCCTCTTAAAATGTAGAAATAGTATGTAAGGATGAAAGAATCGGTAATCCGCTGAAAAATTTATATTATCCAGTTTATGTTATGATCACTTGACAACCGTATAGTCATGACTGTACAAAAAGTCATGCAAGTAAAGATGGCAATCTGATCTTCAGACAACTACAGGCCAAAAATAACAAAAGTCAATACTCCAATGAGTGTAAATGCACGATGCAGTAGGCCAGCTTTTCTCTGCTTCAATGTGAACAGACAAATCCTACACACTGAGACACTGAATTTTATTAACAGACAAGGTGAGGAGAAGCAAATGAGAACACTAATAATATTTACAGGTGTGGCATGTGACCCTTTTCTGGAGAACAAATCAAAATAGTACAGCGCGCACGTGACCAACAGTCATGACGTCATTAAATTCTTAAAAGTTTTCCTCGGCGCCATCTTGGCCCTATACTTTCAATGTTAAATTCAGCAGGTTTTGGCACTTGCAAAAATCACTCTAGCTTCCACAATTTCCCAGTTTTTGCAATTTGTACATCTTCCGCAACAAATTCACAAATCATATCAACAATTTCCTCAAAAAAAAAAACATTTTTGGGCTGGTATTTATCAAAATCGGAGTAGTTTTTTTTATTTACCATAGCGGACATCCAGTCCCCTAATATCGAGGGCCAGCACGTGAGTCTCGTGTCTAAAACCAGCAGGAGGCATAGCTGAGCTGGAGATGTGAGACTTTTCGGTGGAGTTAAAGAGTTTTCACTCAGATAATGAAGGGTTTTGTGGAGAGTTGTGTGGTCTGTGTCGATCAGTTCGTCGCTCAAGTGAACAATGAACTTAAGAGAACGTTTGCTGCTAATATTACCATGACTACTACGTCCTTCATAACGTGGGGTTCCCTCAACACAGGCCTAAGCGTTTATCATTATTAACTAACAAACTAGTGCTGGTGTATCTGACACAATACATAAAGAGTGGAAAATAACAAAGATCAAACGCATTTTCTTAGCCTATTAGGCTAAATGTCAACAAACGTTACTTTTGTACGTTTTAATCTCTCATCGATAAAATAAAAATATTAAAGGTTTATTAGTAAATAGCCTATTTTTCAAGACGATTGTATTCTGTAGTGGTCTTTGCTACACTTAGTTTTAATTTGTGTATAGGCTACTACAATTTGACACTGTGAACTGTTCAAACCAGCTAAGCCTACTTTTACCACTAGGAGTCAGCACAAACCAGATTTCCATCTAGTCTAGTAGTGTTATGTTCACGTTATGCTTAAACAGGTGCTGTTATGTCCTGAATATGAACACTAGCATATCCCCCTGAACGAAGTATGACACTTTGACTGGTGATTTTTAGATTTAATGGCAGTAAATCCTTAAACCGACCAGTAAGAGCTGGAGAAACACAAACAACCGTGGGTAAATACTAAGTGCAATACACAAAACAAATACCTTGACACATAGGATAGAAAGACAAAATTACCAGCAATATTCCCTATCAAACCAAAAAAACGTACCTTGTGCCTCTTCACAGGGCTGGCTACAAAAGCCATGTTTATTTTCCTCCGTAAACTTTCCCGTTTTACCGTCTTTTCGATGTCAAGCGAATTCGCGGTAAAAGCGCTACAACAGGAAATACTTCTTCAAAATAAAAATGCACAATGTCAAAACAGGAAGTCACCCGTAACCAAGACAAAATAATACTACATGTCAAAATAAAGTGTCAAGAGTGTTTCTCGCAAATGTACAACATACTCTGGGTTATTTACATTACATCTTTGTTTACCTGAGATAACTCCAGCAAGCATTTTTTTTCATGGTCAAAGTTAAAAATTGTCAGTATTATTATTGTTTTTTTATTATTATTATTATTATTTTTTTTTTTTCAGATATTTCTTCTAAATTCAAATCTTGAGAAAATGACACATGTAGATGCAAGACAGCAGTCTTAAGTTTCTTATAACAATGAATCAACCTGATAAGTCTAAGATAGCTTTATCATATAACCCGGAGTAGTCCACCTGGGGGTTGTGGGGCAAGTTGTCACATACAAAACCTCATTTGTAAACCAGAACATTACCTAGTTCAGTGAATAATATTCACATTATTAAGGCAACATATTTGACCGGGGTTCAGTCTTACAACAGTATAATCACTAGAACACAATTGACACCTTTACCTTTTGTAGCTACCTCTCTTTTTAATGCCCATGGGCCTGAGTAGCAACCATAACTTACAGTTAGGTCCATAAGTATTTGGACTCTGACACAAGTTTTGTTATTCGAGCTGTAAACCCAAAGTTGTTCAAAATACAGTTATATAACTCATATGTGCTGAAGGTGCAGACTCTCAGCTGTAATTTGAGAGTATCCTCGCCGGAATCGGACAAAGGGTTTAGGAATTACCCTTCCTAAACCAAATTACTATTGAGCCTCTTTTCCAGAGTCTCAAAAGTAATTGCACAGTTGCTTCAAACGCTATTTCCTGAGCTGGATTGTAATAAGCGTGACAACATGCCCTGGTCTCCACTACTTAGTGGCTGTTTTTATAACTTATGCCAAATATACAGTGCCGTTGAGTGCCCCAGTACATACATTTTCAGGAGGGAACCAGCAAAGTCCCACTGAGATGACCTTTTGTACAGGTTTTTGATGGTACGGTCACCAGAGGACCTGGTGAAAACCTAGGCAGGCCTGTAGGAATATGCAAACTCCACACAAAGGCCCTGCTTGGTCCAGGGTTCGAACTCAGAACCAGAGCTGTTTCTCTTTGCACGACTAAACTACCCAGTATAAATAATGTCTATTTTTCCAAAATAGATATTTTGCATTGTTTTTGTGTAAAATCATGATTCCCAACATGCCACTATCTGCTTGTACTGATACATTTTCTTAGGTCTATTTAATAATACATATAGTCAAATATACTGACTTTAATAGTAATAAATAAATATTATGAGGACAACTTGATGAATGGTTAAATTTGGTAGATTTATTGCATTTACACCATAAGTAGTTCATGTTAAAACAGTGCAATCTGCACTATGGTTATAAATAAATGCAAAATAAAAGACGTATACGAGTCCATTTCATGTCAGCAGGAAGACACAGTTCATCCGTATAAACGAGAGGAGCAGGGGTCAGTGTGGGTCCATAGTTTGGGCCAGGAGCATAGAGCGGCCCTCACTGGGACATTACCCACAGTGAGAGAGAGCATCATTCTTCAGCCGTTCAGCCTCCTGCAATCAACCACAATATAGAAACACATTTAATAAAACTGCAACAACCTGACCTGTGGAGCTGTTTTTGGTAAAGAGGACATACCGTCACATGGTTCCGAAATCTCTCAAATCCCAGAACGACTCCAGTGCGTGTTGCTTCTGTCGTTCTTGTCTAATATTACATTTTACATTAGAAGTAGGTATTACATAGTAACGAGTAATGATAATGTTAAACATTTACCATCACTTCTGTCAGGCCTCCGGGAATGTGATGTACACAGTACTGCAAAGCACACACTCTGAGAATGAAGACTGGAGTCACAATCTGGAATACACAAAAATGAATGTTACAACCGTTACTGGTTGGATTTTTTAAAACCAGCGATAGGTCTTTGGAGAGTAAGAAGGAAGCAAAATTACCTAGGAAGAATCCATGGAGCAAGAGGAGGACTTCACAGGTGTGGTCAGCCTGATCCAGGGATCAGAGTGCAGTTGAGTAGAGAAGCTCTAAATGTAAATAGACGGTCAGTAACACTTGACAATTATTAATACCGCCTTGGCTTTGACAGGAATAACATACCGTATTTACCGGACTATAAGTCGCACTTTTTTTTCATAGTTTCGATGGTCCTGCGACTTATAGTCAGGTGCGACTTGTATATCAAATTTAACATGAACCCAGGAGTAAACATTACCGCCGTGAGAGGGCGCTCTAGGCTTGTGACAACTACTGTTACTAGTATTCAGTGATGCAGAATAAGATTGAGAGCTCAGGGAACTTCCTTAACTTTCTTGTTGGACTTGCTGGCTTGTAATGTTAATTTAGCCTATTCAGCCTCCCAGGTATGTTTTTTATGCTATTGTGTAGGTGAATAACTGTTAATGTGTTACGTTAACATACCGGACACCTATTCAGCCTGTTGTTCTGTGTGCTACTGTGTAGTTGAATAACTTGCCTTTCCAGATTAAATGTCTGTTCTTGGTCTTGGATTTTATAAAAGAAATAAATAAATAGGACTTATATATGTTTTTTTCCTCTTCATGACACATTTTTTGACCCATGCGACTTATACTCCAGACTGACTTATAGTCTGTAAAATACGGTACCTTTTCACACAGGTGAAAAGGTACCTTCTTCTCTCTTCATATTCTGTTCATCTCTCTCACTCTGTTTCACTGCTTCACTTCTTTGCTCTAGAACACAAGGCAAAAAAATCAAAAATAAAAGTCAGCAACTGTCAGCATTAAGAAAAAGCTTTTGTTCTAATGTTTGACACAAAATGATGTACCTTGATTTGTACTGTTACTCTCGCCAGCGGTTGTGCCTGCTCTCCCACTCTGATGCGTTTCTTTTGAGGAGGAAGAATGCAGTCGTTGTCTTCCTCCTCCGAGAGCCTCCTCTTTCTTGGCGGCTCAGGACACACTGTGGAAATAAAGCAGCAGTAGCACTTGCAGAGGTCGAGGGTGGTGAGGAACCTGGCTCCGCCCATCTTCTCCAGCAGGTCATCGATTCGATAAATGTAAGAGAAGTGTCCAATTCACGTCAGCAGGTAGGAACAGTTGATCCGTATTAACGAGAAGAGCAGGGGTCAGTGTGGGTCCATGATTTGGACCAGGAGCATAGAGCGGCCCTCACTGGGACATTACCCACAGTGAGAGAGAGCATCATTCGTCAGCCGTCCAGCCTCCTGCAATCAACCACAATATAGAAACGCATTTAATAAAACTGCAACAACCTGACTTTTGAAGCCGTTTTTGGTAAAGACGACATACCGTCACATGGTTCTGAAATCTCTCAAATCCCAGAACGACTCCAGTGCGTGTTGCTTCTGTCGTTCTTGTCTAATATTACATTTTACATTAAAAGTGGGTATTACATAGTAACGAGTAATGATAATGTTAAACATTTACCATCACTTCTGTCAGGCCTCCGGGAATGTAATGTACACAGTACTGCAAAGCACACACTCTGAGAATGAAAACTGGAGTCACAGTCTGTCATCTGGAATACACAAAAATTAATGCTACAACCTTACTGGTTGGATTTTTTTTTAAAAATTATTATGTCTTAGGAGCGTGAGAAAGAGACAAAATTACCTGGGATAGATCCATGGAGCACAAGGAGAACTTCACAGGTGTGGTCTGCCTTGTCCAGGGATAAGAGTGAGTGGAGAAGCTCTAAATGTAAACAGACGGTAACTAACACCTGATAATTCTTAATACTGCCTTGGCTTTGACAGAAATAACATACCTTTTCACACAGGTGTGTTCTTTTCTTCTCTCTTCTGCTCATCTCTCGCTCGCTCTCTCTGTTTAACTGTTTCTCTTCTCGGCTCTAAACACACAGCAAAAAGTCAGCAAATGTCAGCATTAAGCGGAAGCTTTTCTTCTAATGTTTGACACAAAATATGTACCTTCATTTGTACGGTTACTCTCTCCCGTGGTTGTGCCCGCTCTCACACTCTGATGCGTTTCTCCTGAGGAGCAAGAGTGCAGTCGTCGACCTCCCCCTCCGAGAGCCTCCTCTTTCTTGGCGGCTCAGGGCACAGTGAAGAAACGTTACCAAAGCGGCAGAGGTCGGACCTGAGCATGTGCCAGTCAGGATGGTAGTCTGTCACTCTCCAGCGGTTTGACAGCTTGGTACCCTCAGGCTGATACACAGGAGAGATGACTCTGGTGACAATCGTGTCCTCTACAGTCACTCTACGGATGCAGCAGTGGCGAGTGAGTCTCAGGGAAGAGAGCCACTCGGGGTGAGCGGGCATCTGGAAGGTCTGAGCAGCAGAGGGCGGGGTGGGCCGCAGCAGACCTGCAGCCTGGTGTTCTCGCGCTGCTGTCTGCCAGAGAAGATCGAGAACAGGTCGACCTCCTCATCCAGCTCAAAGGGGGAGAAGAGGGTGGTCGGGAAGAAGAAGCCTCTGTAGGGGACCCTGGGATAGTCTGAGGAGCCGATGACCAGGTTGTGGTACAGGCTCAGACAGGTGTCCCTCATGGAGCTGACGCCGGGGCTGCTCACGGGACGGTTCCTCAACTTGTGCTGCAGGACTGAACAGGGCAGTGGTCGGACCTCGCCTCATCCCAGCCGGTAGCCCAGGTACCTTGCTTCTTCCCTGGCCCACTGACAACACTTGGCAGGATTCAGTGTCAGTCCTGCCTGTTCGATCTTGCTGAGGACTCGTTTCAGGTGGTGTCGATGCTCCTCCCCAGTGTCACTGTAGATGACCGCGTCATCCAGGCAGGCAGCGCTGCAGTCCTCACACCCGTGCAGAACACGGTCCATCAGCCTCTGGAAGGTGGCGGGTGCTCCAAGGAGACCAAGGGCAGCACAGTGAACAGAAAGAGGCCAGCAGGGATCTGGAAGGCGGCGTAAGGGCGGCTGGACCCTTCCAGGGGCACCTGCCAGTAGCCCTCGCAGAGGTCGAGGGTGGTGATAACCCTGGCCCGGCAGATCTTTTCGAGCAGGTCATCGATTCGATAAATGTAAAATAAGAGCCCAGTTCATGTCAGCAGGAAGGAACAGTTCAACCGTATAAACCAGAGGAGCAGGGGTCAGCGTGGGTCCATGGTTCGGGCTAGGAGCACAGAGCGGCCCTCACTGGGACATCACCCACAGTGAGAGAGAGCATCACTCTTCAGCCGTTAAGCCTCCTGGAATCAATCACAATATAGAAACACATTTAATAAAACTACAACAACGTGACTTTTGGAGCTGTTTTATGTAAAGACGACATACCGTCACATGGTTCTGAAATCTCTCAAATCCCAGAACGACTCCAGTGCGTGTTGTTTCTGTCGTTCTTGTCTAATATTACATTTTACATTAGAAGTAGGTATTACATAGTAACAAGTAATGATAATGTTAAACATTTACCATCACTTCTGTTAGGCCTCCGGGAATGTGATGTACACAATACTGCAAAGCACACTCTGAGAATGAAAACTGGAGTCACAATCTGGAATACACAAAAATATATGTTACAACCGTTACTGCTAGGACGTTTTCAAAAACTATTATCATGTCTTTGAAGCATAAGAAAGAGACAAAATTACCAGGGATAAATCCATGGGGCGCAAGGAGGACTTCACGGGTGTGGTCTGCCTGGTCCGGGGATCAGAGTGCAGTTGAGTGGAGAAGCTCTAAATGTTACTTTGCACATAAATAGCTACTCCTCCCCCATACCTATTTCTGTCATTTCTAAAAACATTATAGCCTATTACAGCTATCTCAGAGTCATTTATAGATCTGTCTAAGTGAGTTTCAGATAAAGCTATTATATTAAAATTATTAGTGTTGATTAAATTAGATAAATCCTGAACTTTATTGGGCAAGCTACATATATTTAAATGAGCAATTCGTAAACCTTTTTTTGGCAAGACCATATTTCTTTTTACTTGTTTTGTGTCGAGCATAAAAGCCAGTATTTACATATGTACAGACAGTCTGCATTTGTCATAAGGATCAAATGTCACCGGGGAGCTTTGGAGTGCTGGAACGGGGATGGATAATGAGTCTATCATGTCTCAGAAAGGCAATATCACCACGTTCTCGTGCAGCTCTCATTTTGGGCAACAATTCTTTCCTTTTCAAACAAACAGCATCTGTATAGTCCTCATTGATAAAGATCCTGGTTCCTTTAAGACATTTGGCTTTTTGCAAGACTTCCATTTTGTCCCTTTGCTTTTGAAACTTCACAATAATAGATCTTGGTCTGTCCACACCATCCCTTTGTTTCCCAGTCCTGTACACACGCTCAATCTCTATCTCATGCTGAATATGAAGTTTTTCAGCTAAAACACATTTAATCTTCCTCTCAGATTCAGTCCACGACTCACCCGGTGACTCTTCAATACCATCAAACAACAGATTATTTTGTTTAGTCTGACCTTCAAGATATTCTATTTTGTCAGTTAGAGTGAGAAGACTGTCGCATATTTTCATGATGTCAGTCTGTAAGAAGCTATGGTTTTCAGAATGTTTTTCTATACCTACTTTAATGTCATCCACTTCTTTCTGAGTAAACTGGAGGCTAGTTTTAATATCTTGAAGCTCTCTAGAAAGTCAAGCCTTGTGTTAGAGGACTCTAATATGAGCTTAACAAAGCTTTTAAAATTGTCTTGTTGTTGCTGCAATAGTGCACTGAACATTTCCTTTTGTTGAAGCAGAAGTTCACTTACTTGCGAGAGTGAAACATAATCATCCTCTTGCTTTGTATCTGATTTAGACTTTGGAGGCATGTTAAAACCAGCACCGTCTCACAGAATACACTCTACCACACAGCACATAAGAATGTGTGTGTTGATAACGGTGTGTGTGTTAATAACAGTGTGTGTGTGTTTTGATAACAGTGTGTATGTCTTATTAAAAGTGTGTTTTGATAACAGTGTGTGTGTGTGTTGATAACAGCATGTATGTGTTAATAACAGTGTGTGTGTGTTAATAACAGTGTATGTGTTAATAACAGTGTGTGTGTGTGTGGATAACAGTGTGTATGTGTTGATAACAGTGTGTGTGTGTTAATAACAGTGCGTGTGTGTGTGGATAACTGTGTGTGTTGATAACAGTGTGTGTATTGATAACAGTGTGTGCGTGTTGATAACAGTGCGTGTGTGTGTGGATAACTGTGTGTGTTGATAACAGTGTGTGTATTGATAACAGTGTGTGTGTGTTGATAACAATGTGTATGTGTTAATAACAGTGTGTGTGTTGATAACAGTGTGTATGTGTTGATAACATTGTGTATGTGTTGATAAAAGTGTGTATGTTTTGATAAAAGTATGTATGTGTTGATAACAATGTGTGTGCTGATAACGGTGTGTGTGTTAATAACAGTGTGTGTGTGTTTTGATAACAGTGTGTGTGTGTGTTGATAACAGTGTGTATGTGTTAATAACAGTGTGTGTGTGTGTTGATAACAGTGTGTGTGTGTTAATAACAGTATGTTTTGATAAAAGTATGTATGTGTTGATAACAATGTGTGTGCTGATAACGGTGTGTGTGTTAATAACAGTGTGTGTGTGTTTTGATAACAGTGTGTGTGTGTGTTGATAACAGTGTGTATGTGTTAATAACAGTGTGTGTGTGTGTTGATAACAGTGTGTGTGTGTTAATAACAGTGTGTGTTGATAACAGTTTGTATGTGTTAATAACAGTGTGTGTGTTAATAACAGTGTATGTGTTAATAACAGTGTGTGTGATTTTTGAAAACAGTGTGTATGTGTTATTAACAGTGTGTGTGTTGATAAGTGTGTGTGTGCTGATAACAGTGTGTATGTGTTAATAAAAGTGTGTGTGTGTTGATAACATTGTGTATGTGTTGATAAAAGTGTGTATGTGTTGATGAAAGTGTGTATGTGTTGATAACAGTGTGTGTGTTGACAATAATGTGTATGTGTTGATAACAGTGTGTGTGTGTTAATAACAATGTGTATGTGTTAATAACAGTGTGTGTGTTGATAACAGTGTGTATGTGTTGATAACAGTGTGTGTGTGTTGATAACAGTGTGTGCGTGTTGATAACAGTGTGTGTGTGTTAATAACAATGTGTATGTGTTAATAACAGTGTGTGTGTTGATAACAGTGTGTATGTGTTGATAACAGTGTGTGTTGATAACAGTGTGTGCGTGTTGATAACAGTGTGTGTGTGTTGATAACAGTGTGTATGTGTTGATAACATTGTGTATGTGTTGATAAAAGTGTGTATGTTTTGATAAAAGTATGTGTGTTGATAACAATGTGTGTGTTGATAATGGTGTGTGTGTTATTAACAGTGTGTGTGTGTTTTGATAACAGTGTGTATGTCTTATTAAAAGTGTGTTTTGATAACAGTGTGCGTGTGTTGATAACAGTGTGTGTGTTGATAACAGTGTGTATGTGTTAATAACAGTGTGTGTGTGTTGATAACAATGTGTATGTGTTGATAACAGTGTGTGTGTGTTGATAAAAGTGTGTATGTTTTGATAAAAGTATGTATGTGTTGATAACAATGTGTGTGTTGATAACAGTGTGTGTGTGTTGATAACATTGTGTATAGGTTGATAACAGTGTGTGTGTGTTGATAACAGTGTGTGTGTGTTGATAACAGTGTGTGTGTGTTGATAACAGTGTGTATGTGTTAATAACAGTGTGTGTGTGTTAATAACAGTGTATGTGTTAATAACAGTGTGTGTGTGTTTTGAAAACAGTGTGTATGTGTTAATAACAGTGTGTGTGTTGATAACAGTGTGTATGTGTTAATAACAGTGTTTGTGTGTTGATAACAGTGTGTGTGTGTTGATAACATTGTGTATAGGTTGATAACAGTGTGTGTGTGTTGATAACAGTGTGTGTGTGTTGATAACAGTGTGTGTGTGTTGATAACAGTGTGTATGTGTTAATAACAGTGTGTGTGTGTTAATAACAGTGTATGTGTTAACAACAGTGTGTGTGTGTTTTGAAAACAGTGTGTATGTGTTAATAACAGTGTGTGTGTTGATAACAGTGTGTATGTGTTAATAACAGTGTGTGTGTGTTAATAACAGTGTATGTGTTAACAACAGTGTGTGTGTGTTTTGAAAACAGTGTGTATGTGTTAATAACAGTGTGTGTGTTGATAACAGTGTGTATGTGTTAATAACAGTGTGTATGTGTTAATAACCGTGTGTATTTGTTGATAACAGTGTGTGTGTATTGATAACATTGTGTATGTGTTGATAAAAGTGTGTATGTGTTGATGAAAGTGTGTATGTGTTGATAACAGTGTGTGTGTGTTATTAACAATGTGTATGTGTTAATAATAGTGTGTGTGTTGATAACAGTGTGTAAGTGTTGATAACAGTGTGTGTTGATAACAGTGTGTATGTGTTGATAACAGTGTGTGTGTGTTGATAACAGTGTGTATGTGTTGATAAGAGTGTATGTGTTAATAACAGTGTGTGTGTTGATAACAGTGTGTATGTGTTGATAACAGTGTGTGTGTGTTGATAACAGTGTGTGCGTGTTGATAACAGTGTGTGTGTGTTGATAACAGTGTGTGCGTGTTGATAACAGTGTGTGTGTGTTGATAATAATGTTTGTGTTGATAACAGTGTGTGTATTGATAACAGTGTGTATATGTTAATAATAGTGTGTGTGTTGATAACAGTGTGTAAGTGTTGATAACAGTGTGTGTGTGTTGATAACAGTGTGTATGTGTTGATAACAGTGTGTGTGTTTTGATAACAGTGTGTATGTGGTGATAAGAGTGTGTGTGTGTTAACAATGTGTATGTGTTGATAACAGTGTGTGTGTGTTGATAACAGTGTGTGCGTGTTGATAACAGTGTGTATGTGTTGATAACACATGTCCGTCCTGGGAGAGGATCTCTCCTTCAATATGGGCTCCATAAGGTTTCTTCTTTTTTCCCGTACCTGGAGTTTTTCCTTACCGAGAAGGCGGGTCTAAGGACAGGAGTGTCCTGGGTCTATTTAGTTTAGTGTAGTTATTGTTTGTGCTGATTGTGTATTAAGTCTGATTGTGTGTTTATGTTTGATCAACTGTTTGTGAAGCCCTTTGAGGCGACTTTTGTTGTGATATTTGGCTATACAAATAAATCTGAATTGAATTGAATAACAGTGTGTATGTGATAATAACAGTGTGTGTGTTGATAACAGTGTGTGTGTGTTGATAACAGTGTGTATGTGTTGATAACAGTGTGTGTGTGTTAATAACAGTGTGTGTGTGTAGATAACAGTGTGTATGTGTTGATAACAGTGTGTATGTGGTAATAACAGTGTGTGTGTGTTAACAGTGTGTATGTGTTGATAACAGTGAGTGTGTGTGTTAATAACAGTGTGTGTGTTGATAACAGTGTGTATGTGTTAATAACAGTGTGTGTTGATAACAGTGTGTGTGTGTTGATAAAAGTGTGTATGTGTTGATAACAGTGTGTATGTGTTGATACCAGTGTGTATGTGTGTTGATAACAGTGTGTTGATAACAGTGTATGTGTTAATAACAGTGTGTGTGTTGATAACAGTGTGTATGTGTTATTAACAGTGTGTTTTATTAACAGTGTGTATGTGTTAATGACAGTGTGTGTTGATAACAATGTGTATGTGTTTATAAAAGTGTGTGTGTTAACAGTGTGTATGTGTTGATAACAGTGTGTGTGTTGATAACAGTGTGTATGTGTTTATAAAAGTGTGTGTGTTAACAGTGTGTATGTGTTGATAACCGTGTGTGTTTTGATAACAGTGTGTATGTGTTGATAACAGTGTGTATGTGTTAGTAACAGTGTGTATGTGTTTATAAAAGTGTGTGTGTTAACAGTGTGTATGTGTTGATAACCGTGTGTGTTTTGATAACAGTGTGTATGTGTTGATAACAGTGTGTATGTGTTAATAACAGTGTGTATGTGTTAATAACAGTGTGTATGTGTTAATAACAGTGTGTATGTGTTTATAAAAGTGTGTGTGTTAACAGTGTGTATGTGTTGATAACCGTGTGTGTTTTGATAACAGTGTGTATGTGTTGATAACAGTGTGTATGTGTTAATAACAGTGTGTATGTGTTAATAACAGTGTGTATGTGTTTATAAAAGTGTGTGTGTTAACAGTGTGTATGTGTTGATAACCGTGTGTTTTGATAACAGTGTGTATGTGTTGATAACAGTGTGTATGTGTTAATAACAGTGTGTATGTGTTTATAAAAGTGTGTGTGTTAACAGTGTGTATGTGTTGATAACCGTGTGTGTTTTGATAACAGTGTGTATGTGTTGATAACAGTGTGTATGTGTTAATAACAGTGTGTGTGTGTTGATAACAGTGTGTATGTGTTGATAACCGTGTGTGTTTTGATAACAGTGTGTATGTGTTGATAACAGTGTGTATGTGTTAATAACAGTGTGTGTGTTGATAACAGTGTGTATGTGTTATTAACAGTGTGTCTTATTAACAGTGTGTATGTGTTAATGACAGTGTGTGTGTGTGTTGGAGCTGGTTAATCCAACTATAATACTAAAACAAGAAGAAACACAGACACGTTAAATGGTTTACTTGCAAGGAGAGCAGACAGAGATGAAGACCCAGTGACATGCACCGGGGACATTCCCTCCATGTGCTCTGGGCTCCCTGGTGCTCTCTCATGCCTTTTATTAAACATCACGCCCCTGGTTACATGCACCGTCTCTGTCCGATAAGGGAATTGGGGAACTAGGACAGAGACAGTCATCAACTCTACATGTGATAATTTAACATAACAATGCTGGTTATCAGTTCTGAGGCCGCACTTTCTTATCCAGTTGGTCATTCTTCTGCGGCCATGCCATGCTTAATCTATACGGTCAGTATAGATTAAGCAGTCAGTCGTGCGTCAGCATTATCTTACTGGAACACTCTGTAACTCAGCACATGATTAATACATTCATAACACACATATTGTACTTAGGATTTATGAGACATATAAAAGTAGATAACTTATATACACATTTCTCTAACATTTCCCTCCTGTTTTATCAACTTTTATTTTATCATCTCATAACCACTTCTAGTAGATTTTTAGTTACGGAATCATTGTGTTTTACACTCAGAGGGGTGTTTAGACATTGTCTTCATTGAAAAGTTCTGCTAACTGCTCATGAACGTCCTCGGGCCCCTCTTCTACTGTCAGCAAAGGCATCTGCTCCACATGTGGTGTAGGAGCGATGGCAGTAGTAATTAACCTGTTCACTAATCCTCTAATGCAGGGAATACAACAACATCCACACAATCTGAGCACCGCAATAAACACTGCTACTGATACCAGTGCACTCGAAACTAGGCCCTTCCATTGTCCGAAGTAATTCATCCAACCATCCCACATAGAACGATCTATTCCAGATTGATCTTTCATGCGTTTATTCATTGTGCGCAGCCCCTCCAGGGCTCTGGTCAAGGTACCATGTGGAGCCGTGTTATTAGGGATGAAAGTACAACACTGATCTCCAAACATGGCGCACACCGAGCCTTTTTCAGCCAACAGCATGTCTGGCTCTTTCACGAAGCCCATTTGCAATGTCTGATTTTGCGCCTGGTCCCTCTCTGGGCCAGGTCTTGCTCAGATATCATAGTCTTTTTGTTAAATGCGCAAGATGAGTCTGGTTGTTGTTCTTCAGTTGCAGTAACAACCTGTGAGGTGTGTGCTCTGCTCGTTGTGAGATGTATGTGTATTGTGAATTCACCGGAGCGAACACAGGCGGCGCTAGGCTCGCACCTGTGTCCGTGCAGGTCAACGCAGCCTGACTGTTGTGAGTCAGTGAGTGGTGATCCTCTTGGTCAGTGTTGATGTCCTCAACGTCCAGAGAGGACGGTTGTTGTTTGTCTCCGACTGATGAGAAGTTGTCCCCTGGCTCAGGGACCTTTTGAAGCGGCTCTCATTGATCCAAGTGGAAGTTGTAGAAGCCGGAGATGGAGCAGAGGTTGTTGTGGAGAGTTGAGGCCCTTCTTAAAGGAGCCAGCATTGTCCAGGTGGCTCAGTGTCAGCTGTGATGTTTCCAGTACAGGCAGAGCTTTGGGCCCTGCCTGTTTTCCCTCAGCACTCTCCCATTGTGTTATCTACTTTTCCAGAGTGGAGGTTATAGGAGCAGTGATACCTCACAGCATTCATTTAGGAAACATGTTTTTGGTAAACGTATTATCTGGGACCTGCTGAGAGAAAATAGAGGAACACGTTGCACACAAAACAATGCCATCCCCTTTTTTTTTTTTTGGGATGGTCTCGTGTCTGGACCATGATCTCTGATTTCAATTCTCTCATGGATTTTTTGTAAAGTTGTAATTTGGCAAAATAAGTTAGACTCACATAGATAGCACATAAAAGCATCAAATATGATAAGGCAATCTGAAATAATTTACCAAAGGTGTTATAGTTACCACATCCATGTATTTTCCTTGGATTTTCCTTAGTTCCTTGAATGATACACACTTTTCTGAAGTGTGCTTGTTCCATATTTCATATTGTTCCATATGGGTTTGTATCAGCTCAGTCTTTTGTTCCATTTGTATTGCTTTTAGGTGATAGTTCAGTCTGTGGAGGGAAATATCAACATATACACACAACAACTCTTCTCCTAGAGTTGTTTTCAGTGGGTTCAGATCCATATGGATCCAGTTTGTTGGATCCTTATTATCTTTATTAAACACCTGTTAAAACCTGTTAATTTCAGAAATATGAACATTTTGGATCATAACAACACAAAGAGTGATTAAAGTTCACATATTCACATTCACCCAGACATTCACACAGAAAGTGTTATTAAACCTGGTCAAGTCCACATCAGAGTTTGGTCAGTCCCAAAAATGTATTTTACCATTCCCCTTTTCATTTTTGTGCACAATTTTTTAAGAATGACGTCATGTTAACTCAAACATTTTGTTGCATTATTGCTGAGGAAGTATCCTGTCTGTGATCACATGGCCCCAGAAGGTCACCACTGTTTCAGATGAGCAGAGTTTCTAATTCTTGTTGCAACAAGTTCAATAGACCTTTGAAATAAAACAGAAAATGCTTCCTAAATTAGTTATTTTACACTTACAGAAATACACAGAGCTCTCAGTAAATGCAGATTCCTTACCCCAGCTGCAGGTGTTGTGTGTGTGCTTTTACCTGCATTATGTGCTGTGGACAAGATTTCTGTACATAACCTGTACCACTTTTGCTTGAGTGCTGTTAACATTCCCCCAATTTGGCCCGATTTTTTTCTTAAAAATTGTTATGAAGGCAAGGCTGGGATTCAGGCCTATACTAAAGATCATCATGTTGGGTTGGTATGCAGACAAGGAGGGGCGTAGCTTGTAAATTAACCAGTCTTGCCATTATTATTACCAACGACAAGACATTGACATGACAGGACATTGGACAAACAGACAAAGACAAAGAACAGAGACACAAACAACAAACAAACTCAGAGTAGCACTAGTATTAAAAAAAATAATAATAATAAAAATAAATAAAACATAACAAAACATCTTCGAACATTACTGTCCCATCTAAAAAGAGCAAGCTAAACCCTCTCAGTCTAACGTGTTTCTACTCCCATCGTACAGGTTATCCACTGTAACCTGGGGCTTTTGACCTTCTCCCACGTCTGACTACATGACCGCAAATGGCAACACTTAATGCCATGGTGATATAGTTGTACAAAAAAAAGTACTGGAGAATTTTCACAAAGCAGTATTACTCCTGCCTCCCTTAGAGCATTAAAACTGGAGTAATGCCAACAATAACTTCTTGTTTTAAGGGGTACTGGTGCTGGTATGGCCTATAAGTAGATTTAGGGCTGATCACCACTGGTTCACAATCTTTGATCAAACCAACATCATATTTTACTTTTTGCCCACAGGTCCTGTGAAACTGCTTTTAAAGCAGGGATGGCTGCAGCCTCAGAGTCAGAGAGAAAGAGGAGGAGGAGGTGCTGTTTTGATAAGCGTCATGCTTATCTGACACCAGAGACCCAGAGCAGTTTGAATGTAACACAGAGGTGAAAGGCATTCTGTTTGCTTCAGGACAGAAGAGAATGAGACCCAGGGTCAGAGGTGGGGCCCAGTCTGTGACTCGTGTGATGTCCAGTGCAGGTCATCCTCATGCATATAAGTAGTTCCCTCAGGAGACACCTGTTTTGTGCCATTTTGATTAGGTCTGTAGTAATTGGAGTTGGTGGCAATTTCCATTGCTATAAATATAAAGGAGTCCCAGTTCCCAACCTGACTCCAGTAAATATGTTGTTATTGGCCAAATGATCAATTGTTACAACCTGAGGACCTTCTGGTGTGGAGATAAGGCAAATGTCTAATCTGCACATCAGATCTCAACGCAGAAAATTAACTGGACATAATGCGGACAAATGGAAAAGAGCTTAAAAGTTTTGCCTGCAGGGTCTAAGCATGAAAGTGGAGACATATTGCTCTCGCACAGTGTCACCAGAGGCACTGACAGAGTAAAACATAACAACCACTCATTTTGGGAGATTTCTTTAAGACTAGCCTTTTGACCACAAAATTAGTGGCCCCTGAATCAACAAGAAACATATATATATATTTTTTTCCATTCAATTTAATGGTATATCCTCGTAAGGCTGTATTTGTCAATGAGATCAGACTTGCATAAGTTGTAGCTGCTGGCTTAGTCTTATTCTCCAAATAAGTGTCTGCTTGTGAAACCAATGTGTGTGTATTAGCAGTAAGCCGTTCTTCATTGCAGAGCTACAGATGTGAATGTGTGTGTGTTGTGGGTGCAGTACCTTCCTCTGGGTGACGTCTCCTCGGTGCGTCTCTCACTGGGCCTGTCCTCGCTGCCCAGTCAGTCTGACCCCTGGGGAGCACTCAGGCGAGGTCCTTCACTGTATCTTTGTGGACCTCTCGCATCCAGTGTCCAACTTATACAATCTCAAGTTCAGTGTCCAAACTGTCCTCAAGTGTACCATACGTGGTCTTGGCCTCTATTTTGTCCTTGGTGGAACCTCTGTCCTCTGTTCCAGTGACCACGACCCTTGCCTCGGCCTCGTCCTTGTCCCAGGCGTCCGCGCTCTCTGCCCACAGCTGCATGGTCAGAGCAGCTGTGTGTAAGTCCTTGGTGATGCTGTAATTGTCCATTTCCTCACACTGGCAACTTGGACCATTGGACATTGTGTGAAGGAGCCCAGTTCACAGAGTGCAGCTTTAAAATCCGACAGAAACTTGCTTTCTTACGTGATGGGTGCTACAGTCAGTTCAACTCATGTTTAAACTGGTGGACTGGGCTTCCTGTTCTTCTTGTTCTGAGTCCGATGGCTTGGGTGGCTGCAGGTGGAGCTGTAGCTTGGTCTGATGGTGTAGGTGGATTGTGTCGGCTTCAGGTCTCACTGGCAGGTCACTGGAGGAATCTGGCTCAACCTCGGCTGTTATCTCTGGGGCCGCTCAGGCTGCTGCTGTTGTTGCTGGGGACTGACGTGTGGGCAGGAGTCCAGGTCCAGGTGGAGTCCCACCGTGGAGAGGTCTGGAAAAACAGAGGAAACACAGGCAGCAGTATCTGATCTCTTTTTTTTTTTTACATGTTATTCACATTTCAAAACAATTTTGTGTTCTTGTACTTTGTCTAAATCAGATTTCCTTTGCTTTTTATTCTTCCGCTTGTTATCAAAATTGTTTTCAATTTTTTGAATTACAAGAAACATTTTAAATATTCTGTATAGTGTATCCTCTTTCAAGCATCAGTTGAAGAAGTAAGAAAAATGAGATTACAGTGACACAAAGACCTACTATAACCTACAAAGATTGACTTTTGCTTGACACTCACTCAACTCTTTGTCAGACTCACCCTCCATTGTTGCGGTCCTCTCCACACACACTGACCACAATTTAGTTTAGCCAATAGCAGAAATTTGAATAAACAGGTTTTCTGCTCACCTTTTAGTAGAGGCCGCCTGGGTCAGTGGGAGGAGAAATTCGCTGCAATGACGATGGTTGACTGGCACCTTTTTTTTTCCCGTGGACTTCTGGCCACGACTTTAGTACTTTCAAATTATGCGAACTTCTGGCCGCGGTGTAGGCTTCAGGCTACTTTTAGCGTCTAAACTGGTGTGGACTTCTGGCCACAATATTAGTAGTCAATTATGCGAACTTCTGGCCGCGGTGTAGGCTTCAGGCTACTTTTAGTGTCCAATAGAACAGGCTTCAGGCTGTTCGGAGTAGGCTTCTGGCTACTCTCTATTCTTTCCTCGTGAACTTCTGGCCACGGTATTCATATTCCATCTTTTCAAACTTCCGGCCGTAACTTTAACAGTCCAATTGTGCGAACTTCTGGTTGCGGTGTAGACTTCAGGCTACTTTTGGTGTCGAATAGAACAGGCTTCAGGCTGTTCTGAGTACTCTTTTTACGCCGGCGGTTGAGGTGACTTCAGGCCTCCAGGGCTCTAACCCTGTTTTCTTGTTGACCTCATCACGTCGGGGTCACCATAATGACGTGTTCTTTTTCTAATCAATAAAGACTCCAATCAGTTTCTTTTAGATTTTTTGTCTTTTTATTTTCATAAGCCAAATTACAGAGCTCTGGGTTGGATCTGTCCCTACCGCCTACGTCTTACACAGGGCTTACGCTGGGCATCCAACAACGACCGTCCCTATCACACTGAATATATACTCAGGCTCAACTTCATACCACCCACTCCAGATATGGGCATAGTCCAGGATCTGAACCAGTTCTCAGGCAAAGCAGTGCGAGTTGTAAAGGAGGGGTTGTTATCATTAGCAGAGAAGTGCGAGTTGTAAGGGAAGGGGCTGTTATCGTTTCTGCTCTCCCATGAAGGCCGCATCGCCCGCACAGATTGTTCTCTTGCACTTGTTGTGACGTCTTGAGTTCTGGGTCAGATCCTGGTCACATGATTAGATACATTTCATTATATTTCATTATATTTCATTATATATTTGATCATGTTAAAATCACATACAACATTCCCCCTTTTGATTATAATAAAACCCTGTTTATAATAATCAATAAATAAAGTTAATGACAGCAGCATGTATTTTTTCTCGTAGCTGCGCCAGCTCTATTGTGCTGAGTTTACCATTGAAGTTATATTTTTCTATCCATTTGCGGAGATATTTATTTAATTTAGGGTCATGGTTTTTTACTACTTTGTAATCTTTGTGTTTTAGTTGTTCCGGGTCGGCCGCCCTTTTTCCTGATTGTTTCCCATTTTTATAATTTAGTTCCTCCTGGCGGGACCTAAGGTCCCTCTAAAGAGGAAAAGATTTCAGTCAGCCAGTGACAATAGTTAATACAGTATTTCTCAGGCTTCTACCTGCGGTCAGGCGGAGAAATCTTGTCTAGCACATCTG
Source organism: Bostrychus sinensis (assembly GCA_020698575.1). Lineage (NCBI taxonomy): Eukaryota > Metazoa > Chordata > Actinopteri > Gobiiformes > Eleotridae > Bostrychus > Bostrychus sinensis. Next base: position 39,082,500 of record CM036249.1, on the reverse strand, counting down.
TATTACTTCACTGTATTTTTCTGACTGTTTTAAATGAACTGTTTTCACCGTTGCAGTTCCTTTCACGCTCACATGCATGGCCTGTGTCTACTTATCCGTTTTTTTTTCTCTTTTTAAAAACGCGATATTTTAGTAGACCAATGTTTACCGATCTGCCGTCGGAGGGTGGTTCAGCCCTTTTTTTGCATTTACCAACTACTTGTAACCTCGAGTTACTCGTTGGATGACTTCTCTGTTACCCTGCCAGAGCCTAGGATGCCACAGGTTTCTTTTTTACTGCGCGTCGCGTCTTTTCTCCCATTCACACTCACATTCAGTCTACAACGGTTACTCACTCTTTGTGTGTCTGTCTTTCTCCTTCAGATTCTCGTCAGCCGTCAGACTCCAGTCGACAACGAAGAGCCAGCCGGTCAAACGGTATTTGTGCAGCGGCCGCTGTCTTCCTGGGTCTCAGTTGCCCTCCGGAGTCCTCAGGCGTCTTGAGATCCGGCTCGAAGGACCAATTGTTGGAGCTGGTTAAATCCAACTATAATACTAAAACAAGAAGAAACACAGACACGTTAAATGGTTTACTTGCAAGGAGAGCAGACAGAGATGAAGACCCAGTGACATGCACCGGGGACATTCCCTCCATGTGCTCTGGGCTCCCTGTCGCTCTCATGCTTTTTATTAAACATCACGCCCCTGATTACATGCACCGTCTCTGTCCGATAAGGGAATTGGGGAACTAGGACAGAGACAGTCATCAACTCTACATATGATAATTTAACATAACAACGCTGGTTATCAGTTCTGAGGCCGCACTTTCTTATCCAGTGGTCATTCTTCTGCGGCCATGCCATGCTTAATCTATACGGTCAGTATAGATTAAGCAGTCAGTCGTGCGTCAGCATTATCTTACTGGAACACTCTGTAACTCAGCACATGATTAATACATTCATAACACACATATTGTACTTAGGATTTATGAGACATATAAAAGTAGATAACTTATATACACATTTCTCTAACAATAACAAGTTCACCAAACTCACAATCTCACTCCTAATCGCTAAATCCTTTAAATTCTTCATCCTCGGTGTCGCTTCTGAACAACGCTGAAGGAAGAAGAAGCGCCGCTTCCTCCTCTGCGTGGCTGTCGTCAGACTCAGCATCAGTTCCATTTCCAATTATTCCGCTCTTTCTCAGTTGTCTTTATAGCCTAAGTTGTTACCGGTAATGTTTACAGTTTAAATTGTCAGTGGCACACAAGCCTAGAGTGCCCTGTCACGGCTGTCAGTGAGAAAGTAACAAACACGTGAAATATTTTAATATACAAGTCGCATCTGAGTATATGACGCACCCCTAGCCAGACGATGAAAAAAAATGCGACTTAAAGTCGGGAAAATACGGTACTCGTAGCACTTGTAAAGTAATAGTAGCACAGTGATACCACAACTAGTACAGTAGTAGTAGTACAGTAGGAGTTGTTGGTACTAGTACTAGTAATAGTAGTATTGAGTTTAACAGTGCTTTTATTGTGAAAACCCCTATTGTAGTGTTTTACAGTGCTTTTATTGTGAAAATTCTTATTTTGCTGTTTTACAGTGCTTTAAGTGTGAAAATCTATATTTTTCTGTTTTACGGTGCTTTTATTGTGTAAATCCCAATTTTGCTGTTTTACAGTGCTTTTATTGTGAAAATTTCTATTTGTAAAATCCTTATTTTTAGTGTTTTACAGTGCTTTCATTGTGAAAACACCCATTTTTATGTTTTACAGTGATTTTATTATGAAAATCCTTATTTTGCTGTTTTACAGTGCTTTCATTGTGAAAATCCCTTTTTTGCATGTTCACAGCGCTTTTATTGTGCAAATCCCTACCACTTCTTAAACCACTTCTGAAAAAAAAGTCGAGATCCTGACATTTTAGTCAACTATAGAACAATATCAAATCTCCCTTTTATTTAAAAAATCCTAGAAAGAGTTGTACCGTATTTTTCGCACTCTAAGGCACCTCGGATTATAAGGCGCACCTTCAATGAATGGCTTATTTTTTTAAAACTGTTTTCATATAGAGGGCGCACCGCATTATAAGGCGCATAGAATAGAAGGCTGGGGTTGCGTTATGCATCCACTAGATGGAGCTGCGCTAAAGGGAATGTCAATAAAACAGTCAAATAAGTCAGTCAGTCAAACTTTATTAATAGAATACAAACCAGCGTTCTTACAACTCCGTTCACTCCCAAAACAGGTTAGTGCATTCACAATACGGTACCGTACATACCGGTAGCTCTTATTTGCGCCACCCTCGTTGAAAACAATGTATTGCCAACTCCATTTGTCACAGTTCAAAGCTACATGAACAGCGTTCGAGCGCTCAGTTTTCTATCCCCTCAATGTCGCAACTCTTCTACTGAGATGGAGCAAAGGCCACGCCTCCTTGTTCTTTTGCGGCAGGATCCATAAACACACCTATGGCACACATGAACAGCTGGGACTGGAATTCCCCTTTACCGTTTTTACCGCTGTCACTTCGGCGACGCCCCCTAAATACGGTAGCCATAATTAACCAACATTGATCCATATATAAGGCGCATCGGATTATAAGGCGCACTGTCGGTTTTTGAGAAAATTAAAGGCTTTTAGGTGCACCTTATAGTGCGGAAAATACGGTACTTAAAAAGTTATGTCGCCACCTACAGGACAATAGCTTATTTGAAGATTTTCAGTCAGGGTTTAGACCCCACCATAGCACAGAAACTGCATTAGTTAGAGTCACAAATGACTTATGACTTATTAAGTTCAGACGATGGACTGGTCTCAATCCTAGTTCTGTTAGATCTCAGTGCAACCTTTGACACCATTGACCACAGCATCTTACTCCAGAGATTAGACTGTGACATAGAGGTCAGAGAAGCCGCCCTTTGCTGGTTTAAATCCTACTTATCTGATAGGTACCAGTTTGTTAGTGTAAATGAACATTCCTCACAGTGCACTGAAGTTAGCTATGGAGTGCCTCAAGGCTCAGTACTTGGACCCATTCTGTTCATGCTTTACATGCTGCCTTTAGGAAACATAATCAGAAAACATGGCATTAATTTTCACTGTTACACAGACAATACACAGTTGTATTTATCAATTAAACCTGATCAGAATAACCACATAGAAAAACTTAGCGCCTGTGTGAGAGACACCTAAACAAAAAAAAAACAGAGGTCATTCTACTAGGCCCCAAAAACCTGAGAGCTGCTCTGTCTGACCAGAGAGTCTCCCTGAACTGTGTCGGTGTAGCCTCGAGTTCTACTGTGAGAAAATTCTTTCATCTGCTGCTCCTCTTCTATAACGGTCATTAATATTATCAAATATTCTATATCTTTAATCAGTTCATTGCTATTCACAAGTTGTCCCTCTCTCCCGCTCCCCTCTGGGGGAGTGGGGACTGTTTCAGATGCCTGGCTGATCAGTGTGAGTGGACCTGTTTAAAAGCTGTGGATCATCATTCTCAAGGCTGTTTAGCCAAGCTAAAAACAGGACCTCTGTTTATGAGCAATCGGATTTTCTCACATTTCTCAGTCTCTTGCCCTCTCTATTGTCAGCTGCTTTTAGTTTCGGTCAACCCCACAGAATACAGAGCCCAGACGGCATCACGCCGCAAACAGCAACACATATTCCACCCCTGATACAGATGTAATAAATATTTCTTTACAGTTTGTATGATAGCCCATCGGACAGGGGCTGTCCTGTCCGATGCCAGCCCTGATTATGACTGTCAGTTGTCAGTTATTTCAGTGACTCCGAAATATTTGTTTTGTGAAGGAGACCAACAATTTTGTATACATCTCTAAAATATAATGGGGCCTTCAAGGCCTTGATTTTGACACTATTAAATATAATACCTTTTATTACTTTAAGACCTTATAATGTCCTGTAATACCTTTGTTTTATCCTTGTTTGCTTACCTTTCTTCATGTCTCTGAAGGGGGGGTTGCTGAAGCAGTAGGGACACACGGGGTAGCTCTTGCCCCTGGATCCCGAGGTCCACAGAACCAGCTCAAACTCGTCTAAAGGACAGCGCAGCTCCTTGTACAATTTAATAGCTCCGTTCTGAGGAAGGCTGTAGGTCTCATCACAGTGAGAGCAGTGGAGGCGGCTGGGTTTGGCCTGGGAACAGACAGAAGGAAAAGTAATGTTAGAATAGTTTATAATATACCTTACCTGCCAACAGTATTGAGCAAAGGTCTGGACAGGTTGTTAAAGAGGCTATAAAAAAGGAAGGCGTGTTAATTGTCAGAAATACACAAAATTACAAAGAAGAAAACTTTACATTTGCCAATTCACCTATATGTGTCTATACTTTTAAGTAAACTTGAAACAAGTTGTCTCTTTCTGTGGTGGATGCAGAGAAGGGGCCAGCTCAGGTGACTCAGAGCAGGATTACCTTGTGCCTCCATTAGGTCTAAACACAGACCCAGTGACATTGACCAAACCCACACAGTCATGATTATTGCATGACTTTTAAAGTGGTTTCATTCATAAAGAGGCTGGAGGAAGTATGTCATTCTGAAGGCCGTAAGAATGAGTTGGATGTGAAAAAAGCACGTACTTCACTCCAGACATTCTCATCTGGAAGAACTGAATGTATAAATCCATTTAACTGATTTACTGGGAGGATATCCTGCTGATGATAGACTGATACAACCTCAAATGGGTCTTATGGGTTATACTGCTCATAGTAGCTTTAAAGTACCACTATCTAACATTTTGTTCCATTCCAGTCCACAACAGCATAACTACTGTTCCTGCTTTTTCTTAACCAAAAACTGCACCAAATGCCCAATCCAAAAGAGTAACACTGCATAATACTTAAACCAAGACCAGTTAAAGGCGCCATATTATGCTGTGTTTTGTGTCTTTTAAATTAATTTAGGACACCTCTAGATCAGCATCTTACAATTTGTTGGTCAGAAAACGCAATAATTATTGAAAAAAACATATTTGAAGAATCTCATCATTTGACTCTGTGAGAATTGCTCAGATTAGGTCCCTGTCCCTGTAAAAGCACTCGGCCCAGCTGCTGTCATGCCCCTTCACATGTGCTGCTGCAATGGTGCAGTCCACAGTGGGTTTGTTTGGTTGCTGTGGGAAAGGTGTGAGCTGAACGGGATTGGGCTGTGAGGGGGGAGAGGTGTGGTCAGGTGGAAATGGCAGACATCGGTGAAACAGGACGTTTCTGTCCTTTCAGGAAGTCAGCGTAAATAAATAGAGGATTATTCAAACATGAGTGAATGAAGCTAAAACACAACTCTAGGTATGTTTTTGATGCACAAACAACATTAAAACATAGTAGAAAGCTCATAAAAGTCAATTTTGCATAATAGGGCCCCTTTAAGAGTTGACCTTACACCAGGGGTGTCCTAAAATTTTTCACTGAGGACCACATACTTTACCATGTAAGTCCAATTCAGCCGCTCCCTAGCTGTCTCCATGGTAAATCATTTGTACTTTAGCATAGGTTTTATTCTGGAACCCCATCTGCAAACACATGTTTATGCAAGCTTGGAACTGGCACATTGTACAGCTGAAGTTTTTTTTTTTTTTTTTGGCACCACCAACCACTAAATTCCATTTTTTCTTCTTTAATGCCAGGTCCTTCTCAAGGCTATTATATTCTGCATGAAAAGTGAGAAATTTCTTCTTGTTGGCGAGAACTGACTTCTGAGAACTGAGGGCTAAATAAAGCCTGGAGCAAGGTAAACACAACATCACAGTGACAGTGGCTTATTAGCGCACATCTTTTATTGTTGGGATTTTTGAGCAGAGGAAAAAACTACTTCAGACTGGAAAAGAGGAAACAGTAAGGACATTTAAACAACAGCTCATGCTGTAAACTAGTGGACTGAAGGGGCAAAGTTGGACAGGACAAAACAGTATGTCATCTGTTCACACAATGAAGGGATTTGGCTTCATCTGAGAAAAGCATTGCTGTGAGTAAAATGTATGCAGCAGTAGTTAGGGGTTATTAGCGGAACTACTATTGGTTTTCAGATTCTACAATGTGATGATGTCACACTCTCAGAAGGGGGACAGGAGTCAGTTTTCCTGTATACATATTGCTGGGTTTCAGATGATGTCACAACATACTATAGGCCAATAGTATTTAATAGAGCAATATGCATATTTTTAGGTGTGGGTGGGTACATACAGCAAGATCATGGACCTTAACACTAATATAAATGATCAGGTTAAACATTTCAGAATGTTATTTTTGGATATTTCTTATGAAAATACCATATAACTTATATAGGAAAACTGGCTCCTGCCCCCCATCTGAGAGTGTGACATCATCACATTCTAGAAAACAAACAATAAGCTATTCATTAGATCACATGTGTCAAACTCAAGGCCCGCAGGTTCATTTCTTTTGGCCCGCGAGATCATTTCTATTTTATATTAATAATGGCCCAGCGATATACTGTGCTCAATCTGTTTGAACTACATCTCCCATAATGCACTGCAGAAGCGGCGCCGCTGCGCGCCGGCACTGCTCCTCCCCCGCTGTTTTAGCGAGCGGCATTTAACGAGCCACAGGACATTTTAACTTTTCACAAAATAAACGGACAAAGAGGGGTCAGTGAGAGCAGGAGCTTCTTACAGGTGGGACTCTCTGTAAACACTCTACACTTTGTTTGTTGAGCTAATGTGGCAGTAATAAAACCACGCTCCAACCGCACAGCATTGTAAGAACATCTCCTTTACAAACCCCGTCTCCAAAAAGCTACAGACAGCAGCAGTTTAAACAGAGCCTGTGTCACACTGTGTCAGTAAAACCAAGTTATCAGCAGAGAGTTGTCTAAGTTCATTTACAGCACTGCCCTCCGTCGCTCTTTTTCCTTTCTCTCTGTCGCTACTTGTGCTCTAATGCACTCATTAACACACAGCGAGCTAAACCTGCCCAGAAAGAGGTATAATCCTGCTCACACTGTGTCCTGCAGAGGACAGAGAGGTGGACAGTAGTTTGCTCAATAAAAGTAAAGTAGGCCTATAATACGTGTTTGTGTGTAGGTGCTGACTCAGCTTAAAGTTGTGCTGGGCTTACATAAGGGGCATGGCATGCACCTAAATATTTATCTGCTGGTAGTACCCACTGTCACAGTAAAACAGAGTGGACCTGATGAAAACACCTGTGTTATATGAGGAGTTAGGTAACTGTGGCAGTAAATAATACTTAATAAATAAATAATTGGCCAGTGTTAGTCAGTAGTCTGTGGCCTATTTGTTGTTATTTGTTGAGTTCTAAGTTCTGATTTAAAACAAAACTACAAAGCCCCTTAAAACCACAAATCTACATTTGTAAATCTGCGGGGAAGTATTATTCTATGTTAAAAAGCCTATTGTAGCCTAACTGAGAACAAAAATACACTGACTGAGAAGGTATTTTGGACACCCCTACCCTACACTTCTGGCTCTGGGTTCCAAGTTATGCATTACCAATATCACTTTATTTCTCTTTTCTGTTTATCTTATAATGTGCTGTCTGTCTGTGTAAACCGATAATCCTTATAATAATAATCATTATACAATAACGGCTAGATGACTCTGTAATATAATAATAATAATAATATAAGCTGACGAAATAGTTTTCTTCAAATGCAATGAACAAATGATTAGTGTCCCTTTAAATACAGAATAAATGTCTCAATAGATTTTTATAAATGCATGTAATTGGAGGCAGTTTCTTCAGTTGCTCAAAATCATGTTCTAATTAAATGCTGCAGTATATGATTTCTTAGTCAGAAAAATAGAAGCAGAATTAGCCTTTTTCATTAATTTTTGCATTAATTCCAGACAGTCCATGGTCAGCAGATTTAAGAGACAGATATAGAAGAATACAGTGTGTCTTGCAGCAGATTGTCATGTAAGATGTAGACAGATGTGGGCAGGTAGTACTGTAACAATGACCTGGATGTACTTCATGAAGCGGTGGCACTTCCCACATCGAGACAGAGGTTTCCCAGAGGCAGCAATGGGAGAGAAGGACACCTCCATCAACTCGTCCATACCTTCAAACACAAAGACAATTTATAAAGACTGGAAAAAGTACAACCTTTTTTAAATGCTTATACTGTGGTAACTATGCGCAAAAAGCCACAACAGCATAAGACCAAGGTCATAAAATGTAAAAAAAAAAAAAAGAATTAAACCTGTGAAAAGGCACAAGTTTCAGCACATAGCTAGGATCCAGAAATGTGTTTTATGTTATGATGTGTACCAAAAACCTAATGAGTGATTTTTCAACCTGAGCACACAAAATCATTTTCAGGGATGTTTTACTACTTGGAGTTGTACAGTGTATGCTTAATATCTGTGAGCCCTTTGCTTGCATGTTCTCCCTCACCTTACTCACTCAACGACAGTACACACCTACAGTAGTCAATTTGTTTATGCAATTTGTCATTTTTGGTGGTTATGTCATTTTGTCTGTTTCAGAAATACTCTGATCTGCTTATATTCTGTGGTCAAATGATTTCAGCAGTTTAAATAATTAGAGCTGACATATTTAAGGGGTTTTCTGGTTGTGAACTCACTGTTGATTGAGTCCACAAAGTAGTGAAACTTCCTCTTGAATATGTCCAGGGTGTGCTGTAGAACCTGCTGAAAGTTGGCTTTTCCCAGAGCGATGAGGTTCAGCTGTTTCTCCACTGCACTGCGGATCGTGGGCAATACCAGCTCTGCATCTGCAAATTCACAGGGATTATTCAACTCAACTCTTGCAAATGTGAGTACAAATGTACAGTGCATATGAGCTATGGAGCACCGGGATTTGTTCAGTACTGTTGTATGTAGTAGTAGTATACACGGATTAGGCATAACATTATGACCACTGAAAAGTGAAGTAAAAAGTACAGATTATCTTTTCATCAAGGTTGATGTGTTAGAAGCAGGAAAAATGTGTAGAGCATTTGAGTGAATTTGTCCAGGGCCAAATTGTGATGGCTACAGACAACAGAGTCAGAGCGTCTCCAAAACTGCAGCTCTCGTAGGGTGTTCCCGGTCTGCAGTGGTCAGGATCTATCAAAAGTGGTCTAAGGAAGAAAAAGTTGTGAACCAGGGACAGTTAGGGATGCACCGATACCACTTCACAGCACTATGTTTTTAAAATCTTTAAAAAACATAGCGTGCTGGGTTTGACTTTGACCCACGCATAGCGGTCAACAAACAGCCTTCTTCACAAACTGAGACACCTAGAGATGAATTTTTTTTTTTTTTTTTTTTTTGGTGCACAGATGACACATTATTTAAAGATGTACAGCAAACATTTTTCAAAGTACAAAAACAAAACAAAAACATAATTCAATGAAAAAGCAGTGTACTATAAGAAAGGACTGAAATCAATCTCCTCATTGAGTCCTAGAAACACAGTGGCCTGCCGATTATGAAAGTAAAAAGAACAGTTTTAAACCGTGTCCCCCTCGAATGTTCTTTGTGATGTGTTCTAGGCCCTCAACCATGAGACTGTCTGGATTACTTTTGTGCACATTATAAAAATGTTTTGCCATAGGATAATCAAAGTTACTTTTTCTAATGGCATATTTATGCTCAGACACTCTGTCTTTTAATCTTCGACCAGTGCGGCCTATATAGAAACACATGTACAGGAGAGGCGGTATATTACAAATGTGGTGTTGCTGTTAATGAATTAATTAATGTTATGTGTTTTACCAGTTTTAAAATTAGTAAATTGCTTACATTCTTTTATGTTGGAACAATGACTTCAAGAACCACACTTGTATGTACCTTAAGGTTTGATGAAGCCAAGTCCTTCTGTTTACAGACAGGTGACTGGGTACAAGAAAGTCCCTTAGTGTGGGAGCTCACTTGAAACTCACTCTCAGGGGGTCAGGAAACACTTCTTTGAGGAGAGGATCACTGTATATAAGATTCCAATTATTCTGTATGATTTTCCTTATGTGATTTGCTAGGGAACTGTACCTTGTAACAAAATAAGCCCATGCTTGTTTTGGGGGATTTCTTTTTTTGAAGGAGTTCTGATCTAGATGTGGACTGCGCTTCTGTATAGGCATCAGTGAGGATATCCATTTTATAGCCCCTTTGAATGAAGCGCTCAGACATACTTTTGGCCTGTTTTTCAAATTCTTGATCAGTATTACAAATACGTCTAAGGTGTTGAAACTGGCCATAAGGACAGCTGTTGTGATATTGGCCTACAGAAATAACATTTAAAAATACATCAGGTTCTACCTATTTTGTAGTATCTGTGAACCAGGACAATGCCGAGGTTGGTTGGCTTCAGTTTACGTCCATTTTCCACCGTCACATAGTTCCTTTGACAGATGTTGTTAATGTGAACTGGGATACTGGCGTCAGTGCCTAAAGAAAATATATTAAAGCCATATTAACATACACAAAATGTAGATTAATAATGTAATCAAATGTAAACCAATAGAAAGGAACATTTATCGTAGATATGGAGAAGCATGTGAAAAAAAAAAAAAAACTTTCTTTAGGTTCCTTTTCCCCCCTACAGACCTGGCATGAAAGCCATCTGTTCCTTCTTTATAACACATGTGGTCTGCTATATATTTTAACATACAGATAATGAAAAAAACATGTCATGTACCGATGCCATGTTTCTCCATGAGAGTGATGAGTTCTGCCTCGGTCAGATAGTCGGGAGGATTGGTCTGTTTCTCCACCAGTTTTATCTCATCTACAGTGAACAATTCTCCTCGTTCACAGACCGGCATGGCCTCCTCTAAAGGGATCCCCTGCCACGTCATTATGGCTGTGTAGCCTGGAAAAAGAAGTGTCGACAACATGACATTATTTAAAAATAAATGACAGCAAATTTAAAAAAAAAAGATATCTAGACAACTCATTATACATACAGTATATGAAAGGGTAATCTTGCCCATCAATGATTTAAATATTTGTAAGGGTTGAAGGAAAAATATGGACCATAATTAATACAAAGTTTCAAATGTTTTAAAATTAAATTAAATTTTTTAAACGCGCACTGAGTCTTTTTGGTGGACTATCTGTGGAATAGTGTGTCTTTATTTAAATCAATGTAAAATCGTAATTTTTTCGAGCTAATTATAATTTGAGCTGATACTGTTTAACAAATTTACAATATTGAAGACAGTGAGCAGTAGATGACATAAGCACCATTTGGTCAAAAGCATTAATTTATAACAGAGCCATCCATTAAGCAGAGCATCCTCCTGACTTTAATTTTTATCCAAATAACCTGATCATATCAAATATACTATAAGTCGCTTTATTCATACATTCAAAACATTACCATACCACTCAACTTGAGGTGGCATTCAAACACACCTCACTTCAAAGGGCTGCTTAAAATATTTATTTAATACCATATTTTCCACACTATAAGTCGCACTTTTTTTCATAGTATGGCTGGTCCTGCGACTTATAGTCAGGGGAGACTTATATATCAAAATATATGACTCACTGACATGAACCAAGGACTAAACATTAGCGTCTACAGCCGTGAGAGGGTGCTCTAGGCTTGTGACAACTACTGTCAGTAGTTAACAGTAACAGACAGCCTCCTTGGTATGTTCTTTATGCTATTGTGTAGCTGAATAACTGTTAATGTGTTACATTACCATTACCAACAACACCTATTCAGCCTGTTGTTCTGTATGCTAGTGTGTAGTTGAATAACTTGCCTTTCCTGATTAAATGTCTGTACTTGGTCTAGGATTTTGTGAAATAAATTTCTAAATAAATTCGACTTATACTCCAGTGCGACTTGTACATGTTTTTTTCCTCTTCATGACGCATTTTTTGATTGATGCGACTTAAACTCTGGAGCGACTTACAGTGCGGAAAATACAGTAATTTTTATTTTATTTTATTTTGAATACTCGTAATTCCAAAATTGCATAATATAAACGGCCCAATAATAAATACTGACTGTATAGGACACCGCCTGACCAAAAAAAAGTCACACAATATTTTGTTGGACCTCCTTTAGCTTTGATCACGGCACACATTCGCTGTGGCATTGTTCGCTTCTGCGATGTCACAACATTTATTTCCATCCAGCGTTGCATTCATTCTTTGCCAAGATCTTGTCCTGATGATGAGAGAGTCTTCTCCAGCATAACCCAAAGACTCTCAATGGGGCTAAGGTCTGGACTCTGTGGTGGCCAGTCCATGTGTGAAAATTATGTCTCATATTCCCTGAGCCACACTGTCATCGTGGAATATACCCGTGCCATCAGGGAAGCAAAAATAACCTGGTCATTGCATCTGCTCATTACTAAATCACTTGGGGTTAAATAATTTGTTGCCAGCTGAAGCACAATCACCCATGCAGTAATTATGCAACAGGAGGCTCTTACCTACTTGCTTAGTTAAACGTGGTGACTTTTTTTTGGCCAGGCAGTGTATATTTGACAGGACATTGTGCTGAAACTCAGAGAGCTGTTTCAGGACTGTACCTGGAGAGATGAGAGTTTTGCCGCTGCAGGAGAAGCTCTCTCCTCCAATGGTGAACTCAATGGTGGTCTGGAGAAACCTGCAGTCCTGACTGACTGTGGCTATGAAGTGCCGGGTAATGTACTCATACAGACGCCAGCCATCACTTCCTGTATGAGGGGGAAAAAATGTATTACTTCGCCAAGACCTTACTCTTAGGTCACACTCCGTCTTTGTTTCATCTATTTTCTCTTTATGTTTTACTAAGTTCTGCCTCTGAGGCTGATCTCATGGGAGTGATGGGAGGGTGGTCTCCAGCATCAGTTCCTTCACGCTCCATATTTCTCTCACTTGTGAACAAGACCACAAGATACTTAAACTCCCCCACTTGAAGCAGGATCTCACCTCCAACCTGGAGAGGGCAAACCACCCTTTTCCGGTCGAGAACCATGGCCTCGGACTTGGAGGTACTGATTCTCATCCCAGCCGCTTCACAGTTGGCTGCAAACCACCCCAGTGCACACTGAAGGTCCTAGTTTGACGAAGCCAACAACACAACATCATCTGCAAAAAGCAGAGATGAAATCCTGTGGTCCCCAAACCAGACTCTCTCCGGCCCTTGGCTGCACGTAGAAATTCTGTCCATAAAGACAATGAACAGAACTGGTGACATAGGGCAGCCCTGCTGGAGTCCAACGTGCACCGGGAATAGGTCTGACTTACAACCAGCAATGCGGATCAAGCTCCTGCTTCGGTCATACAAGGACCGGACAGCCCTTAGCAAGAGGGCCCCGGATCCTATACTCCCAGAGCATCCCCCACAGGACCCCACAAGGTACACGGTCAAACGCCTTCTCCAAATACACAAAACACATATGCACTGGATGGGCGAACTCCCCTGAGCCCTCGAGCACCCAATAGAGCGTATAGAGCTGGTCCACTGTTCCACGGCCAGGTCAAAAACCGCACTGTTCCTACTGGATCCGAGGTTCGACTAGTGGCCGAATTCTCCTCTCCGGCACCCTAGAATAGACTTTCCCAGGGAGGCTCAGAAGTGTGATCCCCGTGTAGTTGGAACACACCCTCTGGCCCCCCTTCTTAAAAAGAGGGACCACCACCCCAGTCTGCCAGTCTAGAAGTACTGTCCCCAACTGCCACGCGATGTTGCAGAGACGTGTCAGCCAAGACAGCCCCACAACATCCAGAGACTTGAGGTACTCAGGGCGAATCTCATCCACCCCCGTTGCCTTGCCACTGAGGAGCTTTCTAGTGATGGAACACTGGTGCACTGTGCCGAGGGCTCAAGAGTGAAACCCTGTATTGGTGCGTGTATCGCTTTAAGAAAAAAATAATTTGACCGATACAGGAAGTGTGTCGTTTGGATGTGCCACGCCAAATTGTGTTTATAAGGAAACAATCTGTATTGACATGTTGCGGATTTGTTGGATGGAGACCAAACTGTGTTTGCTGTTGCTGTGCCTGTTGGATTTTTGCTTTGTTTCAACTTCTGACTTCATGGAAGTTTTCCCCAGTCTGGAATAATGTTGATCTTTTGACGCCAAATAAGGTATATCTTTTTCTCCTTTTGGCATTGTTTACTGTTAGTTTTTTTTTATTAAACAAATGTTTAATAAATATGTTTCTACTCTTTTCTGGTAAGAGGTTTGAATTGTTTTCAGATAAATTAACTTTTTATTTTATTGTAGGGGAAGTGTTGGCTCTGCTCCACAGAGCTATCTTACATCAATAAGAGCACTTCATCAGTGCTGAGGCATTACAGAGCTCGGCATAGTAATGAAGAATTGGCAGATAATCCTGTGAGTACCCCAGATATGTTGAAATTCTCACAAAAAATTTGAATTTTCAAAAATAGTTTACTACACACAAAAGGCTCTGTGTGGCTCTGTAATATTGTTTGTAAAAATTACAGTCCTTTAACAAGCTTTAAACAAAATATTTCCTTTTGGCTTCCATTTCCTAACAAGCAAGCAGTGAATGAGGCTGTGGTCAACATAATCATCACAGACTGTCAGCCACTCACGATTGTTGAAAATGAGGGATTCAGGGAGCTCCTGAAGCTTATTGCACCCTCATATGTTCTACCAAGCAGGAAGGTATGTTTAAGAAATGTATGGTTGAATTAATTAATGAGTACTGTTGATAGAGAGATAGAACTGTATGTATTCATAAGGTATTACAGTATTCGTATGGTTATTTTTAGACCATCAAGGACTTGGTGAGCCAGAAATATGAGGAGTCTCAGTCTAAGAGGAGAAATCGCCTTGGAGCAAAGACACTACAAAAACTTTTGTTCCTCAATAAAAACTATGAATGATTCCATTTTTAGTGTTATTTCGTATGATTGAACACTTAAGTTAACAAAATCCCATACATAAGTTAAACATTTCAACTCTGAATTTTTTACAGACAAATTTGCTATATTTTATAAACCAACTCATTTTAGCATTTACACAAACAAGGTTTTAAGCAAATTTTAAACTCTTCTCATAAACAACTTAACTCAGCAAACAAATGGTGCAAATTAAATTATACAATGATGAGATCATATTTGAAGTAAAATACTAGCAATTAAATGAAGATTCAATATTATTTCACAGGCTGATGTTGGGTTTGCAGCATGTAAGCTTTTCCATCTTAATTTCATTTTGTTTACCTGCAATGATTTTAGAACTACTGCAGAGGTCGCTATTGAGTGACCAACACAGTGTCAATACAGTGTCAACACAGTTTGTGTAATGTGTCAATACACCCCTTGAGGTATCATCATCCCATCACTAGAGCTTTCCAACCACCTCAGTGACTGCCCAACAACATCCCCAAGAGTGACCTAGAGTGTTCTGGTGCCACGTGCACTGATGGACACCTTGTGCTTGTACATGGTGTTTGTTATGGACAAACCTTGACAAGCGCAGAAGTCCAAAAACAAAGAACAGAGCCCAGCCGATATAAACAATTTTTACTGTGTGCTGGAATTAAGACCTGTTTACTTGCAAATGATGGCCTTCTGCTATTTGTCCAGCAGAGTGCGCGCTGGCGCCAATTCAAAGTGTTTCCAAGCTGTTTGGCTTCTACACTGCAGTTTATAGGAAACAGTCCAAATCACCTTTTCATGGCATGAAAAGCTCAAAAAGGCAATACAAATATTTTGCTAATTTCTCTGCCATAAAACCTCAGAACAAAAATTTTAAATGCATTTTGTAGTTCTCCCCATGCTCTACTTGCAGAGCAAGTTTAAGTGAAATTTAAGTTAAACAAATTTAGTTAAAGCTAAATAAAATTAATAAATATAATACACATAATACATAATATTACTCCCTACACCAATGCCCACTACAACCTACATAACAATCAGCATAAAGAACAATAAGGAGCTTTCTACAACATTTTAAAAAGATGTTTAGTCCAATAAAGTGGCCTGGGGTGTGCACGCCATATTCATGTAAACAAAAGCAGAAAGAAAAATGCTTTAAAATACTTTTTCCTAATGTATAACTGTATTGGCCGATGTATCGAAAATTGGTATTTTTTTGTTCCCTAATATCGGTATCTGCCTCAAAAATCTGTATCGGTCAGGTTCTAAACAAGAAACCACTCGGGTTCAGATTGGGGAGGCCGTTCTTCTCAATCACACCCCTCCAGGTGTCACTGTCGCTGCCCACGTGGGCGTTGAACTCCGCAGGCGGTGCACCTTCCAGTACCCCTCCCAGGGACTCCAAGAAGGCCGGGTACTCTATACTGCTATTTGGCCCGTAGGCACAAACGACTCTACTGGGGTAAACTCCAACACATGGCAGCTGAGCTGGGAAGCAAGCCCACACCAGCCCACCGCCTCTCACTGTGGGCAACACCAGAGTGGTGGAGAGTCCAACCCCTCTCAAGGAGCTTATTTCAGAGCCCAAGCTGTGCGTGTTGGTGAGCCCGACTATATCTAGCCAGTGTCGCTCAACCTCCCGAACAAGTTCAGACTCCTTCCCCCTCAGTGAAGTGACATTCCATGTCCCTACAACTAGAAGCTGTGTCCGGGGACCGGGTCGTAAAGGCAGCCGTCTTCGATTGCTGTCCGATCCACACTGCACCGGTCCCCTACGGTTACCTCTGTGGGTTGCTTGTTCGGGCTATGCCTGGCTGGGCCACATGGGCAAAGGCCCGGCCACCAGGCACTCGGATTCAAGCCCCAACCCTAGGGCTGGCTCCAGGGTGGGCCATACCGGGTGATGTCACGGTCCTCGATATCAAACTATTCAGAGGGGAATTTGTGAACTGCTCTTAGTCTGGCCCGTCACCTATGACCTGTTTGCCATGGGAGACACAACCAGGGGCATAATGCCCCAGGCAACATAGCTCCTAGGATCATTCGGGCACTCTAACTCCCCCACCACAATAAGGTGGCAGTTCAAGGGGGAGTCATTACATATAAACCAAACATTTAGCAACAATATAAAATAAGTCTAAATTCTGTCCTAACCTGGGAGCGCTAGTGTAAATACACTGCTCAAAAAAAAATTTAAGGAACACTTTTATAGCGTATAGTATAGTATAGTATAGCGTCAAGTAAATTCAACTTTTGGGATAAACTGTATATACAGTTAAGTTGCAGTGGGTGTTGTTCATCAGTATCAGCTGCTTTGGAGTTAAAGAAATTAACAGGTGCAGAAGAGGGGCTCCAGTGAGACAAACCCCAAAACAGGAATGGTTTTACAGGTGAAGGCCTTTGACATTTTTCCCTCATCATCTTCTGTTACTGTTTTTCACTTGTTTTGCATTTGAGTGAGTCAGTATCACTACTGGCAGCATGAGGTGATACCTGGACCCTGCAGAGGTGGCACAGGCAGTCCAACTCCTCCAGGATGGCACATCAGCACATGCCATAGCCAGAAGGCTTAATGTATCTTCAAGCACAGTCTCAAGTTTGTCAAGAGACAGTTAGTGTAGGAGAGCTGGACAGGGCAGTAGAAGGTCCACAGCATAACAACAGGACCAGTATCTGCTTCTTTATACAAGAAGGGACAGGATCAGTACTGCCAGAGCTCTACAAAATGACCTCCAGTGAGCCACTGGTGTGAATGTCTCTGACCAAACTCAGAAACAGACTTCATGAGGGTGGTCTAAGGGCCTGACGTCCTCTGGTGGCCCCTGTGCTCACTTCCTAGCACCGTGGAGCTTGATTGGGATTTGCCGTAGAACACCACAGTTGGCAGCTCCTCCACTGGGCCCTGTGCTTTTCACAG
This sequence comes from Bostrychus sinensis, assembly GCA_020698575.1. NCBI lineage: Eukaryota > Metazoa > Chordata > Actinopteri > Gobiiformes > Eleotridae > Bostrychus > Bostrychus sinensis. Next base: position 39,064,803 of record CM036249.1, on the reverse strand, counting down.
ATAAGAGCAGGTTCCCCCTGAGCACATGTGACAGATGTGGAAGGGTCTGAAGCTGTGGAGAATGTTCTGTTGCCTGTAACATTGTTCATGACAATTTTGGTGGTGGGTCAGTGATGGTCTGGGGAGGAAAATCCATGGAGGGACACACAGACTTCTACAGAGTGGACAACAGCACTCTGACTGCCATTAGGTATCAAGATGAAACCCTTCATCAGATTTGCTGAATAGGATCTGATAGTTGTTTCTTACTCATTTTTAGATGCTGAGTTCAGCTATGCTGTTAGTTTTGCTCTAGAACATCACAACCTTTCACAAAGTCTGATGTCCAGTGTAGACCTTTTTGGCTTTAGAGCTATTGCCAGATACACTGCCACCAACACAGGAAATACTACCTTTATGTACAATAGGTGGGAAACATTTATCACTTTTCCTCGGATTAGCCCTTATATGAATGCTAGGCACACTTACATGGACACAAAACTCCTGATTTCAGGGATTTATAATGACCAGTGAAAGACAGAAATGCAAACATAGCCCAGATGATTTCTGCTAAATCTGTGACAACAACATCCAAACAATGGCAGAAAATTACAGATTTTGTAAAAAAGGCATATTCTGCATGTTTTGGAATGAAGCTTGGTGGCCAGGACAAACCATGGGCTCCTCATACAGTGTCCCGGGCTTGTGTTGAGAACCTTAGACAGTGGACCAAAGGAATTAGAAAAAGCTTATGTTTTGTCATTCCAATGGCATGGAGGGAGCCAAGAAATTATAGTGACTGCTATTACTGTATGTATAACCCTGTAATTTACCACAATTATTAAAAATTTCTTTCTTATTTTGTGGGAAATTTCAGTGGCATATTTGAACTCAGCATGACCAAAATAGGTAAAAAAAAAAAAAAAAGAAGTATGATTTGCAAAAGAGCATAAACTTTTTTTTCTAGATGCAGGGTGGTGTTGTCAGACCATACACTGCAGTAGGACCTTGGTTCCTTCTGATGCCCGGCCTCATGTGGCGAGAGGATGCAGGCAGTACCTTGAGGATGAAGGACTCGGGACCACTGACTGACCCTCATGCTCACCTGACCTAAATCCAATAGAACAACTCTGGGACATTATGATCCATCCAACACCTCCAGATTGCTCCTCAGAACCTCTAGGAGCTCAGTGATGCCCTGGTCTAGATCTGGGATGCCCCAGAACACCATGCATTAGGAACATATCTCGATGCTGTCACATGAGGGAGCGAAAAAACCTACTGAGTACCATTTTTAAGTTGCTGTAAAGAAATTTCAGCAAAATGGACAAACCTTTGCCACATTTCACTTTGATTTTTGGGGTGTCTTCAGCCCTCTGTAGGGTGATAATTTTCATTTTTAACAAACAATGCGACATCCTTACATTTCTTAGACATTACCCATTGGATGTCAGCATAGATATCCAGCATGATTGCTTTCCCCTGTGAGATCTGATGTGTTTTCTAAGAGTTCCTTTAATTCTTTCGAGCAGTGTATTTTGTCAGATTATAAAAACATGGTACTGTGCTAAAGCTCAATCTCCAAGTTAATTTCCCACAGGACCTTAGCCCCCTCGGGTTAACCCCTATCCACTCACTGACAGTAAACCCCTGTAATCAGTCAGCTGCCATTTTATAGACATATTTGTTAATATTACCTCTTCAACCCACATAGGGTTGTTGGCCTGTTGTTTCAGCGCCCCCTTTAGATCAAAGTTTTCTGGATACTGCGTGGTCTCCGTTCGGGGGTAACTGATGTAGCCCTGAGTGTAAAGCCGCTCCGCCACCTGCATCGTGTGCTGGGGGCCTATTCCTGAAACACACAACCGCACCAGCATTAATAGGTGGGGATTAGGGATATGTGATCAATAAATTAAGTTATGACCCACGAACCAAGAGCAGAGCTGGCCACCCTCAGCATCTCCACTGTGTTCAGAGCCTGCGGTCTCTGCTTGGTCTTCTCTTTTTTACTCACTGACTCCACCTGAAAGAGGAACAGGAAATTTAATGAACATTCAAACCCAGTATTAAAGGTATTAGGGAGGATCTTTATAAATTCATTTTTTGCAATATTAATTAAAACTACCTTCATTGCCCTGTATAAGGCTTATAAATTGGTGTATTAGAAAATATAATAATAATATTAATAAACTGTGGCCTCTGTGGGACTTAAAAAACCTCAACCAATCGTTTTCGTCATGAGTACGTTAACCATTGTTCCACGGACTTGCCATTCATTCGTTCATCTTCCTGGTTTCGGCGATACGTGCACGTTCTTGTGCCTGCGCATGCGTACACAGTTTGTTTATATAGCACGGCGTTAGCCGAGCCTCATCGAACGCGGACAGCCTGACTGACAATGGCTGAGGAAAACTGTGGAGGTCGCAAAAGGAAAACTGTTTTTGAAGTGTACCAGAGGAGGAGGAGAAAAACCATAGAAGAGCAGAATAAAACCCGTGTGGTTCTTGGCAATTCTTTCCAATGTAGGCGTGCACTGAAGGAACAGAAAGGGCTTCAGACCGATGCACTGGTCGTCAAGTTTCTGCTGGACAGGTACGTTTATCTTATCGTTTGAAAAAAATGCCTTTTTTCTTTATCTGTTGAACCTTTTCAACTGTACAGCAACTATCAGTTTGCTAATGCTACCAACAGCAGGAGGACAGCATATATTTGTGCTGTGCATGACCGGGTTTGTGTGGGGAACTAGGTCAAAGGTCGCGCAGACAAACAATGCAGGTCTAGGTTTAGACGAATCTCCGCTGATGCCGGCTGTAAACAAACACGCGTGTTCCAACGCTCGTGCACGTCGCTGTGGAGGAGTTCCTTGGAAAGGAACAGTGAAGGGCGGGGCCTGACGCATGCGCAGTATTCAAAAAAGGACAAACAGTCGCTGGTTTGTCAGCAGTCGAAAAAATCCTCCCTAATACCTTTAAGGTAAAAAAAAAATAATATTATGTGGAATATAAAGAAATAAACAAACATAAGATAATAAATTGTCAATTAAGTTTCAATTACTGGTGTGGCCAATACTGTTTGCTTTTATGAGTTGTACTTTTTCTCACCAGAGCCTCTAGACGTTTTGGCCAGGTTCACAAACATCTGTCCCACGTCTCGATCAAAAACTCTCACTCTGCCCCAGTCCAGGGTTAAGGGCGTCTCTTTACCTTTAAAAACCTGAAAACAACAGCACAAAAGATTAAAAAGTACAACCAAAAATGATCATAATCATGTATTGTGGGTTTCCCGGGCCTAAGCACTGACCTTGGCCTGCAGGATCCAGTAAGTTTCTGGTTTAAAGGACTGGATTTTGTCATGGCGTTCCACACAGAAGCCCAGAGTTGGAGTCTGACACGGACCAAAGGAAATTAGAGACGAGTCCAAGTTTCCGTATTTACCCTGGAAATACTTCGTCTGGAAACTGGGGATTACAAACACACAAGTCATGAGTAAGAATAGATAGCAGATGAATGGATAGTGGTAATGATCTGTTCATTTAAATAAATTAATTTCACTACAGTGCATTTTGTTACATATGTATTTTTTTAAAGGTACTTACTCTATATTTTGCCAAATAGCCTTTTCCTCTCTGTCTCCCATGTTATAATGTTGTTCCTTCATAAAAAACATACCTGTAGTTGTGTTTTGTTTCTTTCACACCTGTTTAAGTAATCCTGTATTCTCTGGTGCTTAGTTTCTGAGACTTCAAAACACTTGGTTCCACAAACCTCTGCCTCACCCACAAACCACTGACTAATCAATAAGCCCTCTGCGTCCAGTCTGCTCTCATTCATTAATTTTCTGTTTCCACTGATTCCTCACAGATATTTTTACTTTTGGAGAAAAATGGCATCAGACAAAAAGTTTAAGAGCACAACACAGCTGCATTCTGCTGCCCTCTGCTGGTCTGTTCACCTGTTTCTTTATGGCACCAGAAGAGTACTTATTGGAAACATTTTCTTTAAGTCACGCAATGTTTTTAAAGGTTGTAAAACATGCTGCTGTTCTAGAGTTGATCAAGATTGGTTGAAAAAGATGTGAATAGCAGTTTTGGAGCTTGGGAACAAAATTTTTATTGTTTCTAAATATTAGGGTGTTTAAAGACTCTATTTTAAAGGGGCAACTGTGGAGTTGTTGGACAATTTTTGTGTTAACCTAATCCTTACAAAACAAAGTTATATCAGCTCACTCCCAGTTATGGAGAAGCCGACAGGAGCAACCTAGCCTGGCCTGCCAGACAAACTCTTTTCCAATTCTATACAAAGAAGTTAGTCTGGTATCTCTTTGGTAACATTTCATCTCTGTGGCGTAACAATGACAGGAGGAGTAACCAATCAGAGAAACAAAGGGCGGGACATAAGCAGCACAACACTGAAGAAATCCTCTTCTCCGAGAGGGGAACTACTCACGAAAAGCAAGGAGCGTGTGGCTCGCCAGGCTAGGGACAACCTCTACAGAGACTAAACCATGTACTACTGTGAATACTTACTAACAATTTAAACACAGAACTACTTCAGTGTGTGCTCCATACACAATATCTGCTGCTGAGAAATGTCCCATATTCTGGTTCAGAGCCACTAGTACTACTACTACCACAGTGAGGAGCTTGTTCTGGGGAGTGCTAAGTTCTGTGATTGTATAAATGAAGAAGAGAATAAACTGGGAGCACTGGGAGAGTGCAGACCTCCGCCAAGCCATATGATCACTCACCAGAGTGAGAAAGCCATAAAGGCCCAGATCTAGCTCAAGAAGTATGAAAGATACATGAAATCTGTGAATATACTACTAAAAGAGAAAAAAACTCATTTGGCGTTATTTGCAAGTGTGTAGCTACATTTGTTGCTGTGCAGTATCCAATTTCATATGTACCCCCTATATTTAGAACCTTCTGGATCACGAGAACCAGAATATCAACATGATTCAGGTCTAACTATGTCAGAATATAACATCTACCATGATCGTCATTGTAATGTGTAATTATTTGCCAAAGATTATGGGCAGTATTTGTTGACTTAGAAGCTCTAATGGTAAAATTAGCCCCATCTCCCAATAGTAAATAATCCTTCAAAAATTCCTGGATCCAGATGGTGATTTGGAATGTGTCCAAAGTGTAATCACTTGTTCCTTATTCCATTTCTGAGATGTCCTGTTTGATGTTATCAAAATCTGTTCATAACTTTTCAAGTTATGCTACTAACAAACAGACAGAGAGACAAACCAACGCTGCCAAAAACATAACCTCCGCCTTGGTGGAGGGAATAAAAATCAGTCATATGTCTAAATATTCATTTTCTTCCGCTTATTCCAGTTAGGGGTCGCAGGTGACTAGAGACTATCCCAGTAACTTTGGGCCGTAGGCGGGGTACATCCTGGACAGGGGCCAGCTTGTCGCAGGGCTGACACAGAGACAAACACAGACAGACAACCACTCACTCACTAGGGTTAATTTAGAGTCACCAATTCACCTAACACATGCATGTCTTTGGACGGTGGGAGGAAGCCGGAGTACCTGGAGAGAACCCACGGTAACACGGGGAGGACATGCAGACTCCACCCAGAGAGTTCGTGTGATGGTGTGTTGGTCGGCCCGGGGCTCGAACCCACGATCTCCTTGCTGGGAGGCAAGAACACTAACTGCTCTCCCACCGTGCAGGATTTTCAGTCATTTATGTCTAAATAAATGACTGTAAATCCCTTCTATGGAACACACACTTGATCTGAGAGGAGTCTGAAGTTGTAGAAGCTGAAAGTGTTTTTTCAATGGCCCCATTAGCAGACATACATAACAAAGAGCCTGTGGGGTTGCTACCGTCTGCTTTTCCAAACTGAGAGTGTGCAGATAACAATCTATTGTGGGGAATAAATTAACTCTAAAGGCCTCCATACACCAAGGCGACGATCGCCCATCTGAAGCCGTCTTTACGGTTCTTCCACGTTGCTCATTTCCGTCCTTTTGATATGTATGCGCCGTCGCCCCCCATCGCTCCAGGACGGAGGCCGTCTGACTAGTTTCCTGCCGATTGGCCTTGTTGAATCGGCGTCTTTGGTCTTTGGCACGAAGTGCTCTGATAGGCCTAGCACTACAGCTGCCGCGCCAATCAGCTCACGGGAATTTTAGCGGAAGTGACGGAGTGACGAGAGGTGAAAACCGCTGTGGCAGCATACTGTCACCATTTTTGCATTCTTTGCAATTCCGTGCGGAAAGTTATCTTCTTCAAGTAACAGAGCAGCGGCACCTAATCCACACAAAACAATGTCCAAACCGGCCATTATAGCTGAGAACAGTGGCAGACCAAGGCGCGCTACATGCATATTTCTTCCGCAAACATTGTGTCACTTCCGTTGATCTTTGTTCACTGGCTAGCGCCATCTGCCGCTTTGGGGGGGTAATTACATCACGTGCATGAGCAAGACACAGTCTTGTCGCTTCGGTGAATGAAGAGGGAAAAAGGTCATGCGACGTGAGGAAACGGGAAGGAACGAGAGGAGACGAGAAGAGACGAACTGTCGCTCCGTCTTATCGGTGGCAGTCTGGGAGTCGCCTTGGTGTATCGAGGCCTTAAAATGATCTAACAGAACCACACTGTTGTATGTATAAGAATGTCTTTAAATGTCTTGGCAGAGGAGTGTGTACCGTGTGAAGGCACAGCCGATCCTGAGGTCCAGCTCCTGCCGCGTGTCCACAGACAGTGCCTCGTTGCGGTTGGGTTCTCCAAGGCGGTTCATGGCGTTCCAGATGTCCGTGTCTGTGATGGAGCTGAAGTTGGCCCGAAACACTGTCTTCTCTCTGCCGCCGGGTTTGTTCATCACCGGCTGAATGGCATCCAGCACCTAAAGGGACAAATATATTACTGAGACTGTACAACAAATAACCAGACAACGTAAACTAAACACGGAACAAATTCACCTCAAAGCAGATGTTCTCTCCTTCTTTGTCACAGTCCAGCCACAGAACCACAAAGTCACAGCCTCGTGCTTCAACCTGCAGAAGAGGAGTTCATGCAACTGTAGCTCTAAGGCAATAGCTTGTTTAATGTATTTGTCAAAGTAAATGACTTCTATGATCAAGGTATGGTATGGCACTTTGCAAAGAGGCATGTCAGGATTCCTGAAGCTAAGGTTTCTGATTCCATAGTAATGAAAAGACTTTGCTCATTTTTCTGGCATAGAACCTTGTAGAACAAAAATTTAAAAAGTGTTTTGTAGCTCTCCCCAAGCCCTACTTGCACAGCAAGTTTGACTGAGATTGCCTTATTGGTTTTCTCAAAAAATACATCTTTAGCTGTTTTCACTGTCTAATTCATTAGAGGCCCTTGTGTCAGACCTGCTACAGATCTGTGAGATTTTGCCTTAAAATGCTTTGTGAAGTAGTAAGAAACAGACTCCCCAAACCATCTTATAGCAGTTTGGGTTCTTACACTGCAGTTCATAGGAAACATCCAAAACAGATTTATCTCAGCCTGAAAACCTCAAAATGACAATAAAAATATTTTGCTCATTTCACTGGCATAGAACCTGGTAAAAATTTTAAAAGCATTTTGAAGCTCTCCCCAAGCTCTACCTGCACATTAAGTTTGATTGTGATTGCCTAATTGGTTTTCTCAAAAAACTCATCTTTACCTGTTCTCACTGTCCAATTCTAGCACATTTGTTTGCATTTTAAGTATTACTAAGACAAATGGCTATATAATATGAAATATTAAATTCTTTCATAAAATTAAGAAAATCAGCCTTACACATCAGCCCAAAATATCAGCAGGGTTTATCAGCCATTGGCTGCTCTGAATTTAAAAAATCGGCATCGGCCATAGAAAAACCCCTATCGGTCGACCTCTAGTCTAAACAGAGCTGCTTATACTCTCTAAAACAGCAATGATCTCTAAAAGAATTCATAATACCTCGATGATGCCTTCATTTAGCAGGTGGCAGCAAAAAGGAACAGCATTGTGTGGTGCGCAGCGTTAACTATGCGTTGTCTTCTATGTAGACGTGCTTGATTGTTTTTAGTGTCTTATAACAAGACTCCATATGTTGTATTCAACCAATTGTTAGAAGAAAAAGAGAGAGAACTAAAACTAAAAGCATTAGCATCCAAATATAGCAACAGTATTCTGATAAAAAAAAAAAATACAAGCCTACATATAAAATAGCTTTTTAGGTTAGACAGAAAAAAAAATTTATAAAAGTTTTAAAAGTTTAATTAAATAAAGCTGGTCATATAGTTATGTAATCTATAGGACCAACTAGTTGGACAGTGGGAATAAAATATTTAATAAAATATGCTTTATTCACAGTTTTTAATTAATACTTTTTATTAAAGCATTCAATTAAAATTTTTTTTTTTGTGTGTCAATAATCATCATAATCATGAAAATTGTAAAATTGCATTTTTTCATCTCACAATAATCGTGACACCCCTATTTGCAAATGGCATGAATCGTGTCATCAAAAAAAGTGAATTTGCTCAAACAAACTTTGTGTTTAGTTTGTGCTGCAGGTGCATTCTTGTGAAATTGGAATTTACAATTTCTCTAAAGTTAAAATCTAGGCCTGTTCAAAGCAATGTGTCTGGCAGTAGTGACAGTTATGGATATTTATTACTCCAGCCTTTAATACTACTATAATGACAATTATAATAGTTCATTAGATGATTTGTGCAGACTCCAACACTACACACCTATTGCTTGGAAATGTCACATTTCACAGTGCAGAGTGTGGAGGCACCGACTGTAATCATACTATCCCCACACATGAGGACAATTGTTAGAAGCCTTTAATCACATATAAACTTGGAAAGAACGTTTAATGCCTAGACAAAAGGATAATAACTACATATGAACACAAGAGGACAGCATGAGTCGGACCTGGAGGAACTTGACCATGTTGAGTTTGGGGTTGGCCTCTTTCTTCTCTGTGGGAGCTTTGCTGAACAATTCTGCCGGGTCTACCTTGTCCCAGTTATTGTATTTCCCTTCAAACAGCACAATGTAAGTCAGTAATGTCATCAACGAGGTACATCTTATTCTCTCAGTAAAATGTACAGTATGTATAGAATATGATTCATACCGGTGAAGTCGAGGCTCATGACATGCCCACACACGGACGTCATCTTGAAGCGGACATTCTGACCCTGGAAACTTCCACTGTACTCGTGAACTGAGCATGCTCCATTCAGCCCTTTACGGCTCGTACAGCTCCCTTCAATAACAACACAACAGAGAAAAGAACACATTAATGCAAACATGACCATTATAACTTGTAATTCATTAGTATGGATGAGAATGTTCAAACTGTACCAACAAGCTTAGTCACATGCTACATTGAAGGGGTCAGGTGCTCGGCTGTTGGTCTTGTCAACACTGAATCAATGGTGTTGGAAAGTGTCAGTCACACAGAGAAAACTCACCTTTTTCCATAAAATTAAAGTAGTTTTTGGGGGATTGCAACTGAACAAGGCGTTTTCTTTATAATTCAGCATAACAGATCAGTTTCTGAAGTTTGGACTGTACACAAGATTTCTGCATGGCGCAACAAGTTGAATTCAAGACTTTCTTTAGACCTTTGTAAGATCATTGTTGAAGAAAATGAAGAGCTATTTCATAAGCCCGGCCCGCAGTGCACAAAAAGCGAAGTCATAAACGTGGCCATGTTGTTTAATTGTACGTGCTGCAAAGCATTTTGTGCTTGGTAAGAATAAATCTGAGCTCTCATATCGGCGACCATAACACACCTTTGAGAATTTAAGTGGGCATTTTAGAATAAGCTGTGAACACAGGTAGTGATATAGCCTATTAGAAAATTATCGGCTATCTGCCAAAATAAACAGAACTATTTTTACTGTGTGCTGGAACAAGACCTCCTTACTTGCAAATAATGGCCTTCTGCTATTTGTCCAGCAGAGGGCGCGCTGGCGCCTTTTATGTCATGCTCCACGCTCGCCTTATTGCAGAGCCGAGAGATTAGCAGAGTAGCAGCACACTGTGCAGTGAATTTGCCAAACAGAGTGGGTTGGTTTTGGCCAATGTTTAGTTCATAACTAGTTTGTGAAATAAATAATAACTGTAAGTTTCCCATTTCAACCTCACCCCCTTGTCCATGAGTCACAGCGTGCCTCATTATAGAGACATGCAGCGCGGACTGTGGGACCCAACCCAAATCCTTTGGGATCGGGTGGTATTGACGTGGTCTCGTGTGAGAGCGGGTGGTCAAGCAAAAACATGCCGGGTACCGGGCGTCCCAAGAATTTTGAGTGCACAATTATACTGGTCTTTGCGGTAGTGTAAATGTGGGCGAGTGTGCAGCTTACGCGGGGCATTACAGTAACATGCCACTGTGAAAAGCAGCGGAGAAAGTAAACAAACCGAACAGAGCACAGAGAGCAACACTGGGAGCCACTCTTTTTATCCTCCGTGTATGAAACACAGGATCTGTAGCCCAATAACAAACACAGCACATGAATCCAGAGCTTTAACAGAACATTAAACACGAGTTAGCTTTCTGCTCTTCTCCTGAACACTGTGTGACTGTGGCCAGTGTCAGTACAAGCGGACACGCCGGTGTCCCGTGGAAAACCCTATCATATTAATATTTCTCGGGACTCATGAGAATCCCTCAGGCAGGCAGACCATGGCAGACATCGGTACCAGGACAGGAGCGGTCAGAGAGGCTTGGGGAGCAGGATTGAAAAGTCAGTGCCTACAGGTCTCTACCTCATTATGCTGGTCGCGGTAGGTTGGTTTATGTTATGATAAAATCTTAGCATATTAGTTTAATATAAAAATTAGAGGCTGATAGTGCCGATTAGAAAATAATCGGTTATCGGCTGAAATCTGGCCGATAGCCGCCGATATAAACAGTACTATTTTTACTGTGTGCTGGAATAAGACAACCGTAATTTGTCCAGCAGAGGGCGCTGGCGCAACTCAGAGCGTTTCTCAGCAGTCTGGCTCTTACACTGCAGTTTATAGGAAACACCCCAAATCGCCTTCTCATGGGATGAAAAGCTCAAAACGTCAATAAAAATATTTTGCTCATTTCTCTGCCATAGAACCTCATAGAACAAAAAATCAAAATGCATTTTGTAGTTCTCCCCATGCTCTACTTGCATGGTAAGTTTAAATTAAATTTAAGTTAAACAAATTTAGTTACAGCTAAATGCAAATGCTTTTCCAAAAAGGTTTTGTAAATACATTTAGAAATCGGTTTCCTAAATGGATTAATGAATAACGCTATTAATCCTTCTTTTATTAAAAGCATTTAGTAATCCATTTATAAAATGCTCTTTTAAAAACTCTTTTAATAAAAGCATTTAGTAATCCATTTATTAAATGCTCTTTTAAAAATTCTTTTAATAAAAGTATTTAGTAATCCATTTATTAAAGGCTCTTTTAAAAACTCTTTTAATAAAAGCATTATTCCTTTTCGCGTGGCGCTCACGGTCCTCCATAAATACTCGGTACCAGCAAGTACTCAAACGGACGTATTCATATCGGTTTGAAAAAAGTGGTATCGGTGCTTCCCTACTGGACATAATCCTTGGACAGCCCTAGTGCTATGTCCAAAGTGATCAGATGTTTGTTAGTAGATGGTCCAACTTATCTGTGCTTACTTTTCTCTGTATGGTGAAGCATTAGATTGAGTAAATGTAGTGATAATATCAGCGCTTAAACTAGGACTGCACAATATGGAAAAAACATGCTAAATTTGATAACTCTGTTGAAAATTGTGATACTATTATTGTGATATTTTAAAATAGGGCCTACTTTTCTGACATAGTCAGTTGAATTCACTTAAAACAAAAAGGTGAGTCCCTCTATTCAGTCAAGTCAGTCAAACAGCGTCAAAACCTAACAGACTAAACCAGGAACAAAATCAGACTGAATTGTGACTAAATGGTCACAACAAATTTTCATTTAAGGCTCTGTTAGGAAAAGGCAGGACAGGTAAGACAGTGTAAATCCAAATGTCAGATGGAAGACCATAGCGTTATTGCAATATATTTAGATTCTTGCGATACAAATATTGCGCTTGCTGGTATTGTGATAATTTCAGGATATAGTATGCAACCCTAGCTTAAAACCCCTTATCATTCCGGGTCATTTTGGAGAAAAGTCTTGTATTCTGACGTCTCCAAATTAAAATGATTACTGTTATTGAATCCTAAGGAGTATACAGACATATTTTGTTTTTCTTGTAAGGTAACCCACTCTAGTTTTGCCCACAGTTGTCAAATTCACTGTAAGTATGTTTGGTAAGACGTTATACACTTTGAAACACACAAAAAATTTACTTTTTTTTTTATCCTCACCTAATTTTTTTGTACAATTGAAGGTGAAGAAAGCTGCAGTAGGTAGCTGAGGCCTGAAACAAACGATGTCTCAATAGAAAATCTTGTTGACTTGTCACATTTCAAATTTGATGTCATTATCTGTAAAAATTAGCATTTTACACTTATTTTTATGGAAATATTTTTAGGCGTTTCATAGAGGGACTGTACATCATCCAAACTTATCCAAAATCTATCCAAATGGAGATATTTAGAAACGCATGAAAAAGATGCAATAACTTTGGAATGCTTCAACCTACAGACACCATTGAGGGCTCGTTGGAAAGCTAATTATTTGACTGGATTATATTCTTTGGACCTTTATGAATACAATGAGACCAATCGTGCAGGGATCCTCTGCTGTTTCACGTCATAGAACATCACAAAGGTAAATAAAGTCAAACGCTAACTTTTTGCTTCTCTACAAAAACGGCCTTACTGCCAGTGCTGCTATTGCTGTGTGTGAAAATGGTTTCTAAAATCAGAAAAAGGAGGGTCTAAGCTTTTGTTTGATGTGTAGTTTGTATATGTGGTTGACGGAGGTGTGTTTATACACGATTGTAATGCGGCAAAGTGTGGCCACGGCCCTCGGAAGGGCCGTCGGAATGCTGAGGGGTTTTAAACCACCATTATTGCAAAGGACTTGGCTCATTTATATGTTAGCTTTGTGTTGCTAGCAGGCGAACTAATTAGAAGCTAAAAAAGTGGTCTTATAACTAAGAAAACTAAATACTGTGGTGAACTTGTGGTCCTGACTTGGAACTTGCCGTTTACTTATAACGATGATTGTGACGTGGTTGTCATGGTTACCTGGGCTGAATGCTAATCACTGACGTCATCCTGAAAATTATTTATTCAAGGCTAAAGCTAATGGACATGTACAAGGACAATTAAAACCACCATGAAAGCCCTGTCAATGGACAGTTCCTCAAACAAACTCTGGTTTTATTTATGATATAGTCCAGACAATCAGAGACGAGCTAAAACTGTGGGGACACAAAATGATGTAAAAAATTCAGACCAGAGAGGGTATAAATGAAACCAGTTTAGGACTCGAGGCACAGCAGACTCCAAAGACCAACCACAGGACCAAGTCCACAGGACCAGACCAAACCAAGATCTCAGAAACATCCGACATGGAACAAATCCAGGTAAGAACTCAGATTAGCAATTAGTGAGAAAATAGCTGTTAGAAGAGATTTTTTACAACAACGTAGAATTACAGACAGATAAAGGTAAAAAGGCTTGATGCAATAATCTGCAGTAATAATGCTTTTGTAAGCTTGGGGTAGCGCAATATATAGTATTTTTTGGGAAAATGCAATATCCGTATCAGAAGAAATCTAAACTAAACTATCTATCTAAACTATTTTAATAGTAATAGTAATTTAAAGTAATTTCTTCAATCTGACCAAACTTTGTCAAAATAACTGCCTGGAGTCTCAGATCAGATTATGTTATGACCAAAAATTTAATCCTAATTACATCCTAAATTTGTACCTGGTTTAACCTTAAGTTTTAATTCAGCCCCAGGTTTAACCAGTGAATCTTGAATCCCCTCCTCATAAATTAAAATTAAAATAAACTTGTACTTTGGTTAATAAAGCCTTAAGGCTGGGACACACCAACCCAGTGCCTGACTACCATCAGAGTTGGCTCACCACCAAGCAGGGCGTAGTATCTGCGCATGTGCAAGACATAATAACTTTTTACAACAGCAGGCGGCGCTAGTCGCTAAACTCTGCGGAAAATAGGCTTCTGTCAATAAACCTTTGCATCACTCAAGTGTTTCACTTACGTATTTATAAGTAAATAATAATCATACATGCTGCATTAAACACATCCTATCACATTAATGAATAAAATGGACTGAATTAATGCATTATCTTTGTATGTTAGCTGTTTGTCGGTGTAGAACACACCAAACAGACTCACGTCGCTGACCTCTTCACAATGACCGACAATCGGCCTGGTGTATTCCAGCCTTTAAACATATAAGGTATAAAAATAACAGCAAACATATTGTTTTTGCAATATTCAACATAGTTATCGCACATGTATTCCTGTATTGTACAGCCCTAGTTTAATATTTATGTACCTTGTACAGAGCTGTAAGCTCTAGAATGGTACCTAATATGGGACAGTTATTGTAGGTCATTTGCACTGCTGCATGCATACGAGAGAGAAAAGTGAGAGAAAAATTCTTGGAATATGCTTGCTCATAAATGGTTTTGGGCAAGCTCACTTCCAGTTTGGAGAAGCAGATAGAGGCAATGACTTTGTGTTATGTATGACTGCTAATGGGGGCAGTTAAAACACAACAACTATAGGGATGAGATAATGCAACCACAAAGGTCACAAGCCAGTACTCTTTGTGCCAGTCCTAAGTCTGGATAAACTGAGAGGGTTGCATCAAAAAGGGCCATGTCAAATCAAAATGCAGATCACTGGAGACTAAGTGGTAGATTTGCTATGAAAAAGCTGAAAGGACAGACATACTAGAGTGTGTCAGAATATGTGTTGTGTTCACTGTGTTTGGGTCCTGTACCAATGGTAAATAAATTTCTCCTGCCTCAGACTATAGGACAAAACTAAATTCTTTCACAGGTTTCTGATGGTATCTCAGCCTCTTTCTGTTATTGTGTCTTTTATTGGATGTATTTTGTCTCCTACAGATGGTGCGCTCCTTGTTGCTCCTCCTGCTCGTTCTTCCCCAGTGCCTGTCTATGCCACTGGGAGGACAATGTGTGGACGAGACCTTTTGCTACAACCTTCAGGAGTACTACAGTCAGATGGTCAACCTGCCGAGCCACATCAACGAGCGCAGCATCGCCTCCTGGAGCTATGTGTAAGAAACCACATCTGAGCATGTCTGCGCTAGTGATTTATTTAAAACAAAGTTGTAGAAAATTACTATTAATATTTGGAAGACTCTCAATAATCAACTATGCTATAGTTTAGGTGCTTTATGTTATTGGAGTGGCAAGTTCCCTGCCTTTGGTGCAGGTGGTTAGGGGTTCGGTTCCCTAGTGTGGAGCCAAAAACTAAAAAAACAAAAAAACAAAAAAAACACTCAATTTATGAAGGCCCAAGCCCAAATAAATGAAGAGGGTTGCGTCAGAAAGTGCATCTTGCAAAAAACCTACCACAGTGTACCAGTGTGGTAATTAATCCATAAGAAAGGAAGCAGCCAAAAGGGTTTTTGCTGTTATTTAGGCGCTAACTTGGGCACAGTATGGGTTGTTCGTATTATGGGTGGTACTAGTGTCTACATGGTAGACTCCAATTCTACACCCCACACTCTATTCTGAGCAGCTAAGGTAGTGCTGCAGGGACAAACTCAGTGCAAGTGGGTCAAATGATAAGTACCAAGACTACAAAAAAGAAAAATTTAAGGTGCTCTGATCGGCCGCAACCTATGATCGGCTGATCATAGCTAAAAAAGAGAGTGATCGGTAAAATGGGCCGATCAGAAGGGCCAATCAAATTAGAACAAACACATGAGGCTCTCACATTTACTGTCCTGCAACTCCGGCTTGATTAAACAGCAGTAGTGTTATTCTAGCAGTGTTTTTAAGTTAAGCCCTGGTTATAACTAACACAAACATGCCCTTGAGGTGCCGTTTTGCCCCTGCCTACACCTGGAGCACACGGGATAGAACCGAGGCGCAGCAGTGCGTGTATTTGCAAAGGTCAATGCAAATGGAGCTACAGCTAACCCGCTAACAGTTACGTTAAAAGCATTAAGAAAGTTCAGAGTCTGCCTGTGTCTTGTTACGCGGAGAAAAACGTGCGTTTTGTGGCTTAAACTGCACCAAATGGCTGCTAATGGAAAGAGAAAGTAAAAGGCAGCCCATGTGTCCGTGTGTCTGAGAGGAGCACCTTTCATCGTTGTCTTCTCTGCTCTCTTGTGCACGTTTTCTTCGTTCAGACGTTGTCAAAACTGGCTGCAGGAGCTGTCTGCTCTTTAGTCCACTGTGTTTCAAGCTGGTTTGGCTGCGCGTTACGCATAGTGATTGGCAGTCCGCCTCTTTTCAAAGATTCAGTTCTTTTGAATCGGCTCCCTTTGAAGAGCGGCTCTTACAGCTCCCAAACGGCTCTTTGTTTATTGTCAGTGAGAGATCCCATTAGTGCCTAGTTTATGAATTATGAATCATTTGTGTGTTGGTGTTCATAAACTAATTTTTATGTAGTTTTATTTTCAAAACTACAAAACTCGGGTTAATATATTTTATATATTTGGTTTGGACCAGCAGTCTTTCCAGGGTTAGTGGCTTGCTCTCTATCCTCCATCTGCACGGTGGGGTGGGTGGTTCTTAGATGCCTGTGCAAGTTTGTTGTTGACCCTGCTTTGTAGGATATTTTTATTTTACAAATTTTGCACTCAGCTTTGCTATCTCCAGTGTCTTTGAAATGTGCTGTATCTTCCGCACTATAAGGCGCACCTAAAAGCCTTTAATTTTCTCAAAAACCGACAGTGCGCCTTATAATCCGATGCACCTTATATATGGATCAATGTTGGTTAATTATGGCTACCGTATTTAGGGGGCGTTGCCGAAGTGACAGCGGTAAAAACGGTAAAGGGGAATTCCAGTCCCAGCTGTTCATGTGTGCCATAGGCGTGTTTATGGATCCTGCCGTAAAAGAACAAGGAGGCGCGGCCTTTCCTCCATCTCAGTAGAAGAGTTGCCACATTGAGGGGACAGAAAACTGAGCGCTCGAACGCTGTTCATGTAGCTTTGAACTGTGACAAATGGAGTTGGAAATACATTGTTTTCAACGAGGGCGGCGCAAATAACGTACGGTACCGTATTGTGAATGCACTAACCTGTTTTGGGAGTGAACAGAGTTGTAAGAACGCTGGTTTGTATTCTATTAATAAAGTTTGACTGACTGACTTATCTGACTGTTTTATTGACATTTCCTTTAGCGCAGCCCCATCTAGTGGATGCATAACGCAACCCCAGCCACTACAGTAGCTTCTATTCTATGCGCCTTATAATGCGGTGCGCCCTATATATGAAAACAGTTTTAAAATAGGCCATTCATTGAAGGTTCGCCTTATAATCCGATGCGCCTTATAGTGCGAAAAATACGGTAGCCGGATGCTGCTCCTCTTTCGTGTTTCACTCGTGTTTTCACTTTTTCCTGACACAAGCATTTAAATTGGGCTCCTCCGTCTCACTGTGTTGCTTCGTGTATCTGACCTGAACCTCTATTCTCGCTGCATTCAGAATGCCTGCCCCCTTCCTTCTTTTACATAATGGTACGATCCAAGTCTGTTCTCCCTCGTGATTCACCACACAGCGTGCCCTGCAAAATATACATGCTGCTTGCCGCGGAGCCAAGTAGGAATGGTTTAAGATTCGGCTCTGTCAGAAACGAGAGTCGGCTCGTCTGCACCCGCAGACTCGCACTAAAGCCACCAATTAAGAACAACTGATTGCTACATCAGCGGAGCATTCAAACAAAGCCACACAAACAATTGTGGGCACACATTAAAGGCCAATAATGCAACAAAACCTCTTCCAAAACAAAAATAAGTAGAATTTTGTTGTACTTTTACATTTACAAAGACTACAGTATTTTTCAAGTGGAAATAATAATAGCCTGCATACATTACATTAGTACATTGAAGACCATGTGATCGGTATCAGCCATGATCGGTATTCGCCGATCGGCCTCAAAAATCCTGATCAGAGCACCCTTCGAAAAATTGGTATGGGTAAAATGGGTAGTGTCTGGTGACTTTGTCAGTAACCGGGTGAACTGTAATATGATCATTCTATGGTGATATGGCATAAAGGCTCTGGACCAACATTGGTCAAATGTGAAGCTGAACAACTAACCCAGGACTATAATTAGGACTGAACCATTACGAGAGTAGAGTTTAGATCAGGCCCAAAAAATTTTGCCCGACCCGAGCCCATTCTGTCCAAACCCAACCCGGACCTGAACCATTACATGTAATTATGGGTCCAGCCCAACCATAGACTGTTTCAACTGACGTTTATATGCACAATCCTGAGTTGTTTGATTGACAGTGTAAGTGCTGCCTGTTGTATGTGTGTTAACTATCCCTGCTTTGGTCTTAACAGGGAGGGGACACGGGAGATCCAGGAGAGAAAAAGACAGAAAGGGTTGGTGATGCTGCATAGATTTGACCCTGTTCAAACTTCTCCTTGTCTCTAACCCTGTAGGCAAAACATTGACCTGAACCGGGTGCCCCAGGTAATCCACGAGGCAAGCTGCCACACCTCTCACTCATGCCGCGGTCTGGACGGGAGTTTCGGTCTGGAGACCATCCCCGTGTCCCTGCGCATGCCCGTCCTGAAGAAGAACCCCAACTGTTTCCCCACGGCCAGCTACTCCATGGAGTTCGAGGTCATCACCGTCGCCTGTCTATGCGCCATCTCCAGGAACAACTAAAGACGGACTAAAGATGGGTTAGAAGCCAGGTCCATGTGTGTACAGAGCACTTTACAAACTTATACTTGCTTCAGAATGTTTGAGAAGATATATTGACTTGATCCATATAATAGTAAAGAAAATAAGTTGCCACTGTCAGGGTCTAAATGACTTGGCTCAAAAATAAAAACCTTTTATTTCTATTTTATTTTATTGAGAATTTATGGCTTTTATAGACTTTTTATCTGACCTATAATTTATTTACTGTTTAATTTATTTATTTATTTTGCTATCTAGGGGTGCAACAAACTTTTTAAATTAATCGGTTAATAGTCACATAGTAACGCACTAGTGCTTTGACCTGGTGGACTAAAAAATACAATTGGCTAAAAACATGAGGTGTTTTGTTTCAGTTCTAATTTATAATACTGTACAATATGAAAAGAAAATGCTATATGTAATAACTATGTTGAATATTGTGATTGATTGGTGTTATTTTGGTAAGCTAATTTGGCATAGTATGTTGAGTTCTATTAACCAGCAGAAATATCCCTGTATTTACTGGTCAAAACTGTGTCAAAATCAAAACTTCTAAACAAAATGTCTAAACCAGGACTAAAGCAATGCTTCATGATGACTAAATTAAGGAAATCATGACTTTTATAATATTTTTATTTGTTCTCAATGAATTTTCACTGAAGGCTCTGATGGAAAATTATTCTTCAGTGTAAATCTCTGTGAGATGATGGACCAGAACATTATTGCGGTATATTTAGGTTCTTGCAATATGGATATTGTGTTTCCTGATATCGCAATAACAATAATATCGCGGTATATTGTGCGCCCTAAATAATACAACAGAAAATTACTGAGGTAGGTTCCAAAATTTGAACAAGACAAACTTACAAGAATCAAAAACTAGTTTGTAGCAGCAAATATTCAGGGATATACCAATCTCCGAATTAATAGTAAATACTATAGGAAGTACTCCAGAACTAACTGGTAGATAAAAAAAACACTACATTAAATGGTTAATAAATTAGTTGAGGATTAATTTAATATTAGATTCTAAGTGATTAATTCAATTAATTTTTGCAGTCCTAGATCATCTTTGTCCTCACAGTGAAAACAAATGTGTTGGATTCTTTTAAATCCTCCATCTCCATAAACCTGGTCAAGTGTGAGTCACATAAAGCCTTGTAAAAGTGCAGAATTCCAAGCTCATGGCTACAGCTCAACAAGGACACAGTACTGAATAACACACACTGTTTCTGTTTATAACAATTTTCTTTCTCTGAAGATTACTAGTCATCTTTAGAGTGGTATTTTCAGCTTTAGAATATCTGGTTGTAAAATAGGCTCTGTACACATGTGGAGTTAGCTTTAGTCGTTATTCAAGTAGAAACGCAAAGGGAAGTAGTTCATTTCAATCATTGTAATTGTTACAGTGGACATTTAGTCGACATTTACCCATTCACACAGTATCTCCGCAAATAAAGATCCTTTAATTTTACATGAACTTGTATCATTTTCATTATTATTTTATCACAAAGACATTGTCTATTTTGGTAACCGGTTTCACGGTATACCACGGTATTAAAAAGTCACGGTATGATTACCGCAGGAATTGGCTTCTGACGGTATTGACAGACCTTTTCTTTTCCATCTGAAAGTGCAGCGCTCCTCTCCCCCGCCCCTCCCTGGCTCAATTTACGACACACTGCCGTAAGTTAGTTTCACTTAACAACAGGAAGCATGGCTGCTGCAAGTGATGGAGCGCATCCCGCACAACTTTTCCCCCCCGCCAAAAGAACTAAATCGGCGGTATGGGATTTTTTCGGCTACAGAAAGGCAGAGGACAACGCCATAGAGGAAGATGGCTATCCTATTTGCAGAAAATATCTAAGAAAAGTCGCGGCGAAGGGTGGAAACACCTCAAACATCACCCGTGCACCTATTCAGAATTGAAGGTAACGTGGTGAGTTGTACAGTAAAGTAATGTCATATGTATAATGTGAATAGACGAATAAAGTAAAGTACATGTCGCCAAAACGCCAGACAGCACATTTTCCCATGTCTTTTTTCCTTTCATGTCTTTGGTCCTCCTTTCCATCTTCACAAAAATTACTGCCAAAATTAGCGGTAACATCACATTCACAGTAGCTGTTTTCCCGAATAAATGTAGATGTTATGTTAGACAACTATTTATGAACTTAAGAACAATAATTACGCCGTGAGTAACTTTAAAACTATGGCATGTACAAGGTGGCGCCATGCAGCCCATTTGGATCTCAATGCAAACGTAGCTAGTAGCTTACTACAGTATCAGTCAAGGGTTTGCTCCTTCAAATAAATAGGAAAGTGTGCTGTGTGTGTGTCCAGATGACACACTAGAAGACATTGTATTTACTTGAAATTATCAAAACATATTTAGTTTGATCTGCTTACATGTAGGTTAAAGACAAATTTGTAATTCATTTTATTTCTTTCATTGCAGTGCAATAAAGCCTCAAACCCCAACAACAGAGGAGCCACAACCAACACACCAGAGCAGCCCACTATTAAGCAGACATTTGCAAAACAGACTGCCTACTCACCTTCATCAAAGCAAGCCAGAGACATGAACAATGCTATAGCTTACTACATAGCAAAAGACATGCTGTCTTTCCACTCAGTTGAAAAACCAGGCTTTCTCAAATTAATGAAAATGGCAGTACCACTCTACAAAGTCCCAACTCGTAAATTCTTTTCAAAAACTGAGGTTCCCAAAATATATGCAGAGGTCAGGGCTGCTGTACAAAAAGAAGTGGAAGAAGGGGTGTGGTTTGCATTAACTACAGACTTATGGACAAGCAGTGGGGGTAGTGGAGAGCCATTTATAAGCTTTACAGTACACTTTATCTCTCCTATTTGGGAGCTTAAGTCCTTCTGCCTTGAAACAGCTTTTTTCCCAGAAGACCATACATCTGAGAACATTCTAGAGTTTTTTGAAAGCATGTTAGAGGAGTGGAACATCCCCGTAAATCATTTAGCAGGAACAACAGACAACGCAACCAATATGAAGAAGGCGTTTCAGGGTGTCCCATGTGTTTGGCTAGGCTGCTTTGGCCATAATCTTAACCTGTATTCAAGTGTTGTATGTAATGCCGCGGTATTTTTGGTCACAATTATCATGATATCAAAATCTCATACCGTCCCATCCCTAGTTCAGAGCCACTGAGGAGCTTGTACTGGAAAGTGCCAAGTTCTGTGGTTGTACTACTACTACAACTACTGTCACAGTGAGGAGCTTGTACTGGTGAGTGCTAAGTTCTGTGGTTCTACTTCTACTACTACTACTACTACTACTACTACTACTACTACTACTACTACTACAGTGAGGAGCTTGTACTGGCGAGTGCTAAGTTCTGTGGTTGTATAAATGAGGAACAGAACCAAAATCTGTCATGTGTCTAAATAAATGACTGTAAATCCCTTCTATGGAACACACACTTGCTCTGAAAGGAGATTATGAAGTTAAAGGTAGTTATTCTAAGAGTTTTGTGTTTTTTCTGGTCCCATTAGCAGGCATACATCAAACAAAAGCTTTGACAGTGCTCCCGTCTGCTTCTCCAAACCTGAGAGTATACTAGGGGTGAGCGATATGTAGGGCTGTCGCGGCGACCGCATTATTGTCATACTGCGCTGTTATCAATCCAACCGCATGGGGGTACAAGTGACCGCGGTAGCCGCAGTTTATCATTTTAGTGGGATACTAATGGGAAGCACAGTTTCATTTTACTGTAAACTATGAAGCATTTAATGTTCGTATACGCACTGAGAGATGCTGGGAGTGGAGAATGGAGGGTAAATGGTGAGAAAGGAAAAGGCTTCTGCACGAGCTGCGCTGCTTCAGTGAAGCTAACTGCTTCACGAGCAGACACAGGGCTTACGCGTTACTCAGAGGAGGAGCCGTAGACTCGAATGACGATCCACTCACCTGGTGGCACGATAACTACGTGAGGTTTCACATGTCATTTTTTCAGGTGTTATTATTAGCTTATGCTATATATATTTTTAAAATCCAAATTTTCTCTAAAACTGTTAACATGTGTCTGATTTGTGTCCTGTAGTGATGGGACGAACACTGGTGCGTCAGCACTGTGCCGAGTGCTCAAGAGTGAAACCCTGTATTGGTGTGTGTATTGCTTTAAGAAAAAAATCATTTGACCGATACAGGAAGTGTGTCGTTTGGATGTGCCACGCCAAATTGTGTTTATAAGGAAACAATCTGTATTGACATGTTGCGGATTTGTTGGATGGAGACCAAACTGTGTTTGCTGTTGCTGTGCCTGTTGGATTTTTGCTTTGTATCAACTTCTGACTTCATGGAAGTTTTCCCCAGTCTGGAATAATGTTGATCTTTTTCTCCTTTGGGCATTGTTTACTGTTAGTTTTTAATTAAATATGTTTCTACTCTTTTCTGGTAAGAGGTTTGAATTGTTTTCAGATAAATTAACTTTTTATTTTATTGTAGGGGAAGTGTTGGCTCTGCTCCACAGAGCTATCTTACATCAATAAGAGCACTTCATCAGTGCTGAGGCATTACAGAGCTTGGCATGGCAATGAAGAATTGGCAGATAATCCTGTGAGTACCCCAGATATGTTGAAATTCTCACAAAAAAATTGAATTTTCAAAAATAGTTTATTACACACAAAAGGCTCTGTGTGACTCTGTAATATTGTTAGTAAAAATTACAGTCCTTTAACAAACTTTAAACAAAATATTTCCTTTTGGCTTCCATTTCCTAACAAGCAAGCAGTGAATGAGGCTGTGGTCAACATAATCATCACAGACTGTCAGCCACTCACCACTGTTGAAAATGAGGGATTCAGGGAGCTCCTGAAGCTTATTGCACCCTCATATGTTCTACCAAGCAGGAAGGTATGTTTAAGAAATGTATGGTTGAATTAATTAATGAGTACTGTTGATAGAGAGATAGAACTGTATGTATTCATAAGGTATTACAGTATTCGTATGGTTATTTTTAGACCATCAAGGACTTGGTGAGCCAGAAATATGAGGAGTCTCAGTCTAAGAGGAGAAATCGCCTTGGAGCAAAGACACTACAAAAACTTTTGTTCCTCAATAAAAACTATGAATGAATCAATTTTTAGTGTGTTATTTTGTATGATTGAACACTTAAGTTAACAAAATCCCATACATAAGTTAAACATTTCAACAAATTTGCTATTTTTATATACCAACTCATTTTAGCATTTACACAAACAGGGTTTTAAGCAAATTTTAAACTCTTCTCATAAACAACTTAACTCAGCAAATAAATGGTGCAAATTAAATTATACAATGATGAGATCATATTTGAAGTAAAATACTAGCAATTAAATGAAGATTAAATATTATTTCACAGGCTGATGTTGGGTTTGCAGCATGTAAGCTTTTCCATCTTATTTTCATTTTGTTTAACTGCAATGATTTTAGAACTACTGCAGAGGTCGCTATTGAGTGACCAATACAGTGTCAACACAGTTTGTGTAATGTGTCAATACACTCCTTGAGGTATCATCATCCCATCTAGTGCCCCTACTTAGTGTCCTGTGGTGTGACAGCTGTATTTTTCATGAAATATAATTCTGAATGTTAAAATATAAATATTAAGTTGGCACCAGGGCATTAACACTAGCCAACTGGCCAAATGCAGGTATAATTGCATTTTGGCTAGTAACACACTGACTTCCACTAGCCATTTTGGCTGGTTAGATTTTATTGTGCATATTTTCATGACATATTTAGGCCAAGATTTCTGTGGTTCCCATAATTAAATTTACATAGTTATTTATCATAATTATAGGGGAAAATAGCCTTAAAATGTCAATAGTTGTTTCACTACATGTAAAAAAAAAACTATTTATTCAATCTCTTTAAGTGAACTAGTAGTAGATTGTAAAAGATTATAAAACTAAACTTTCTATAGCTTATCATAAACACAACACTTCAGCTAACTAAACTATGGCTAGTTAACTGGCTAGCAGTGGTGAAAGAAGTACTTAATTTCATTACTTAATTAACAGTACAGCAAAAATTTATTAAAGTAAAAGTATCAGCTTAAAATTTCTACTTAAGTAAAAGTATAAAAGTACTTACTTTCAAATGTAAAAAGTAAAAGTATTTGGCACAGACTGGACAGCTCATGAATGAGTTAAATGTGAGGGATTTTGTTGATTCCAGATAAAATGAACAAACTGCTGCAGTAGAAGAGACTGAATCTGTCGCTGAGGTCTCCTGCCTTTATTATTCTGATGTTTCTAAAGAAGTACTACTTTACTGCATCTGTTATATTTAAGTACTGTGTGTCTACACTGAGGGTACGACAAAAACACAGGATTTTAAACCAAAACTCAAAATACTTTGTACTTCAAAGCAACTCAGAAAATGTTGTAGAGTAAAAGTAAAAGTTACTCAAGTTCAGATACTTAAAAACTGTACTTAAGTAAAGTAACTAAGTACTTTTACTTTTGCAGGTCAAACAATTAATGTCACGTTTACAAAACAATATCTTTACACTTTTTTATACAACTGATTTATATTTGAAATTATCATTTCATATTTTTTGTATTTAACTTCAAAGTTGTGTCACACTGCAGGACAAAATAAAGGTTACACTCCAAACGTCAGCCACTCAAACATGTAACATTAGTTAGTACGTTGTTTAGAAATATAGAAGTCTTTAATAAGCTTTAAGTCTGACAATGACAGGCAGTGTGGCCTGGAGTGTGGCACAGTTAACCAAAGCTGTTTTTCCTGGTTTAGTCCAGCATTTATACTTTGTTTTATATTTAATTTTTTCACTTTTTGTCCAGACTTATCTTTTATAAAGTCGTACCTTTGGAGAGGATTTTGGCAATAGACTGAGCCAGCGACGGCTTCTCTGCGACCATCAGAACTGTTCTCATTTTGCAGAAAACCTCTTCTCTTCGGCCGCTGTTATATCCTTCAGTCTGAAATACATCTATAGCTACTGTTGTGTTCAAAATAAGCCCTCTGCTGTCAGTAATATGACCTTTACAGCCTCCTAATTGGTTTGAATTGCGGTAAACTGTGAGAAATGCATGTCACTGCCATGACAGTTTACCTCTTCTTCTTCTTCTTCGTCGTCGTTTTGTTCAGTGATGACTCGTTGGAACAGCGCCACCCTAGGCAGCGGAGAGCCCTGGTAACTTCAGTATAGGCCTAACAATAGAGATATTCTGTCTCTATGGGGCCTAATCTAACCTGTTCTATTCTTCTTCTTCATCTTCTTCTTCTTCAGGTTTTATGGCAGGTGGCTCTCAGCTGGATTCATTTAAGAACTTAAGTATTTTGCTTGATGATGATGAACACATTTTTTAAGTTGATCTCCTCCTGACCCTGGCTTCTTATTTCTTCTTCTACGAGTTTTTGCCTTGGCCTGGTGTATTTTGTGCGGCGAAGAATAACGTGATCCACTGATTCTGCATCTTTAAAACTGTAACGTGATCTATTCTATCTCCATAGTGACAATATAGTTTTTGCCCCTATGTGTACATTGTCTCTGTGCAATGTCAATTATACTGTGAAAATCAGGGCTTGACATTTACTTTTTTGCTCACTGGCCACCATGAGTCTTTGTCAAAAGTTGCTAGCCAATAGAGATCAGGATCGTGACATCACATCGGTGGTCACTCAAGCTATTTTCAACAGTAAAACTGTGGCGCAATTTGGGATGTAAATTACTCACACAAAAGTATTCTGATACTTTAGAGTGTGATAAATAGTCACCAAGAATGACAAAGCAGTTAAAAGAGTTGTTTGAAGCTCATTTGTTTAACGTTACTTTTTTATTCCGCTGTGACTAATGCAACTCTATGATATTTCGCTGTTTGTGACAAAAAAGAGGCAGATTCATCGCTCAGCAGTTGATTCATGACATAGGTTCCCAATCTCTATAGTACTGTATGCCATAAGCCTAAAGAACAGGGCCTGACATTAACTTTTTTGCTCACTGGCCATTTTCGCTAGTGTTCTTTAAAGGTTACTAGCCATTTAGTTTTTTTACCAGCCATAGCTGAGATGTTAAAATGCTGATTCATGTGTAGTATACAAGACAATAATCTTTTTTAAACTTTTTTTTTCTTGTTTGTTTGTTTATAGTGTATCAGTTAAGAGCTTAATTTTGTTTCTCCACTGATGATTTACTTTTAAATGATGGGGATTTACAGTGGGGCAAAAAAGTATTTAGTCAGCCACCAACTGTGCAAGTTCTCCCACTTAAAAAGATGAGAGAGGCCTGTAATTTTCATCATAGGTATACCTCAACTATGAGAGACAAAATGAGAAAAAAAAATCCAGAAAATCACATTGTCTGATTTTTGCAAATTATGGTGGAAAATAAGTATTTGGTCACCTACAAACAAGCAAGATTTCTGGCTCTCACAGACCTGTAACTTCTTCTGTAATAGGCACTTCTGTCCTCCACTCGTTACCTGTATTAATGGCACCTGTTTGAACTCGTTATCTATATAAAAGACACCTGTCCACAACCTCAAACAGTCCCACTCCAAACTCCACTATGGCCAAGACCAAAGAGCTCTCAAAGGACACCAGAAACAAAATTGTAGACCTGCACCAGGCTGGGAAGACTGAATCTGCAATAGGTAAGCAGCTTGGTGTGAAGAAATCAACTGTGGGAACAATTATTAGGAAATGGAAGACATACAAGGGCACTGATAATCTCCCTGGATCTGGGCCTCCCCGCAAGATCTCACCCCATGGGGTCAAAATGATCACAAGAACGGTGAGCAAAAATCCCAGAACCACACGGGGGACCTAGTGAATGACCTGCAGAGAGCTGGGACCAAAGTAACAAAGGCTACCATCAGTAACACACTACGCCGCCAGGGACTCAAATCCTGCAGTGCCAGACGTGTCCCCCTGCTAAAGCCAGTACATGTGCAGGCCAGTCTGAAGTTTGCTAGAGAGCATTTGGATGATCCAGAAGAGGATTGGGAGAATGTCATATGGTCAGATGAAACCAAAATAGAACTTTTTGGTAAAAACTCTACTCGTCGTGTTTGGAGGAGAAAGAATGCTGAGTTGCATCCAAAGAACACCATACCTACTGTAAAGCATGGGGGTGGGAACATCATGCTTTGGGGCTGTTTTTCAGCAAAGGGACCAGGACAACTGATCCGTGTAAAGGAAAGAATGAATGGGGCCATGTATCGTCAGATTTTGAGTGAAAACCTCCTTCCATCAGCAAGGCCACTGAAGATGAAACATGGCTGGGTCTTTCAGCATGACAATGATCCCAAACACACTGCCCGGGTAATGAAGGAGTGGCTTCGTAAGAAGCATTTCAAGGTCCTGGAGTGGCCTAGCCAGTCTCCAGACCTCAACCCCATAGAAAATCTTTGGAGGGAATTGAAAGTTGTTGCCCAGCGACAGCCCCAAAACATCACTGCTCTAGAGGAGATCTGCATGGAGGAATGGGCCAAAATACCAGCAACAGTTTGTGAAAACCTTGTGAAGACTTACAGAAAACGTTTGACCTCTGTCATTGCCAACAAAGGGTATTTAACAAAGTATTGAGATGAACTTTTGTTATTGACCAAATACTTATATTCCACCATAATTTGCAAATAAATTCTTTAAAAATCAGACAATGTGATTTTTTTTTCTCATTTTGTCTCTCATAGTTGAGGTATACCTATGATGAAAATTACAGGCCTCTCTCATCTTTTTAAGTGGGAGAACTTGCACAATTGGTGGCTGACTAAATACTTTTTTGCCCCACTGTATAAGCATAGCTGCAGAAAGTCAGGCCTAAAGTTTAACTTCATGTAAATAATCCCACCAGACAAAGTGGCTAGTGATAGGGGATATGTTACTAGTCAAAATGGAAATCTACCCGCATTTGGCCAGTTGGCTAGAGTTACTGTCAAGCATAAATTTTGAATAAATTTTGGTGTCATGTAGCCTATGGACAGGGATATGTTTTAAAAACAGGTTTAGGCAGAATAAATAAAAAAATTAATAAATAAATAATCTGTGCATGCGAAAAAATGCATATTTTAAAACATGTTCTATTTAATATTTTTCTTTTTTTTAATCATGATGAATTAATATATAAAGTCACTAAATATTGTACACTTAAGCAGAGCAAAGAAACTCAGGCCTAACCTCTAAAGTTAAGTTATAACATTAGATGTGCATAAAATCCAACCGGCCAAAGTGGCTAGTGTGAGTATTTATGTTACCAGCCAAAATGAAAATCTACCAGCATTTGGCCAGCTGGCGAGTGTTAATGTCAAGCCCTGGTGAAAATGTATATCATTAGAAGTGTACTGATTGCATGCCAAGAAACATAAAGAGGTGAAAGCCTACTAGTTAACAAGACTCTAAGAGAAATGTTACAATATGTAGGAACTGAGGACGTTAAAGTTAGCTCTGGACTAAATTACCACCTGCCATTTTCTTTTTTGTGTTACTTTGACAGAATCACCAAGAGATTCAGACCAGGCTCATCACAGGTAAGATCTTTACTGGTGCTAAATCAACTCTTAACTCACATAACATTATGACCACCTGCCTGATTTGCTGCTACATGCTACATGTTACAAACTGTGAGCGCTGTGTATAGATGATGCTTTCAAGTGGTGTCAGGTTTATCGTATATATGAGTTTCCAACATAAAAGAGCACACAAACACTCTACCAAGTTGTTTGATCGAGTTGGGCACATTGGGATTGTATAAGCAACACAAACTGCCCAAGTTCTAACATAGTGACTTGTCATTTGAGGAAATTAACAGGGAGTTGTGAATGGTAAAATGTTTAAGATTTTTTTGAGGGAGAGAGGTAAAATGTAGAATTATACTTTTTGAAGTTTAATGATGTTATGGAAATGTTTGCTTTGTGCTACACCAGACTTCACATTTCGTGTGGCGGTGCTGACAAATAGCTGCGGCCCGGAGGCTTGCTCCAAACACAATTTCGCTGTACTTTTTTGTGCATGTGACAATAAACTTATCTATCTATCTATCTAAAAGCTCCAACATTATCAATACGGTACTAGTAACAACCTCCAATGTATTTGTGGTAGACAGATAATGCAATTAAACTCTATCATGACATTTCCAGGTTCCCATCATCCGACCAAAAAAGGACTGCGCATAAATCGTGTAAATGAGTTACACCCTTGGAGAAAACTACCATTTGAATTGTCCGACATGTACTTGAAAGCAGAAAGTAAATGTGACCTTTTACCATTTGCATGCGTCACCTGTTGCCAGGTCACCTCTGCTCCTTCCTTGGACCACTTCTGATAGATCCTGACAGTGGTGAACAGTAAGTAGATACTTTTACTCAAGTAATTTACTTACATTTTCCGAAAAAAAAAAAAAAAACTTTCTGCGTACATGTTGTAGAATGTACAATGTACTTACTTGAATAAATTTTGGATGATTTTATTTCTACTGTAGTGTACATATATAAAAATATATACACTGAACTAAGACAAAGATTAAGAGTAATAATTCCACATTGGTACCAGTTAGCCTTGCGCTAACGTGCAGATTAAAACACCTAAACTAATGTCTTAAGAGGGAAAGGTTGACCAGGAGGGAATCAGTATAAGAGATAAAGATCACCAAACTCAACTTAATTTAGATTAAGTATAACGTTTATTTACACAGTTAGGCAGATTAGTATACTAAAGTACAGGTAAATATTGAAATGAATGTAATTTTGAACAGGACTGTTATGCAGAATTACTGATTAATTAATGATAAATTGCAGTGGAGCAAGTTATGATATGACTTATTAAATTATTGAGGATTTAGTGGGAAAAAGGTGAAATAGACTCTGAGACTGTTAGCGCCAACTCTGTTACACAACACTGGCTTACTGTACTCGGACATGGGGGGAAGGCGGTGACAACAGGCCAGCCTCTGGTTTCAGCCAGGGGCTCAGATGTTGGTCCTTCCTCGATCCGCAGGGTGTTGCAGGGCTGGTGTTCCCCACTCCAGGCAGCGGTTCGTGGTTTGTCCTCCAAGCTCAACAGCCAGTCGCCAGGTGTCCTGAGGGTGATACCGCTCAGGTAAGTCAGCGTAAGGCAGCATCAAAGTCTCAGAGTATGGCAAATGTCCCTTTTAATGCCATATGAAAAATTCAATAAAAATCCTTTCTCAGTGACTCAAAAACTTTAGAAGTATAACTTCTTAAAATAGCCGCTTGGGTCAAGGCAGCGGTTGTTAAAGCTGGCGAATGTTGCGCGGCGCGAGGCTTTTCAAAATAAACTACAAAAATGATACTCGAACAAAAGTTTGGCGACTTATTGTGAAAAGATGTTATCACCGGCAAGGTGAACTTAATGCAACAAAAATTACGAGAAGAAAGGAAAAATTAGACTTAGAAGACGAAGGAGAGACGGAAACAAGACAAGACAAAGACTAGACCAAGACTAAGACAAGACTGAGGAATGTGGACCGCACCCCAAGATAAGACTGAAAAAGGAGTGTCTCTTTTGAGTCTGTGGTACGGCCCTCTGTACTGATAGTGGAGAGGATTCAAATTACCTTTGCTGGACACAAAATAAATGTCATTTAAAAAAAACATGTTTACTCCACTTCAATTTACGTACCTTTAAAAACATGTTACATTTATACTGGAACATTTGTAGCAACATAAACATACTGGTGAATAATGATACTGAATAAGAATATATCCAACCAATAATAAACATGATGATTTCAACAGTTTGCACAAAACATAGCTATGACATTTTCCTGTAAAGTAACATGTCAATGCATGAGATCCGTCTCTTGAACAGATGAGTGATAAAGTCTTTTAATATGCATAATTTTGGGATGGACAAAGGCACAGGTTAATTATCTGGTTCCATCTGTGGTGCCATTTGTACCAGGTTTCTGCTTCATATCACAGAAGAGAGGAGGCCTCTTCTGGCATATTTATTGGTCTGCAGTTCATATAGGACAGATATATGTCTTTGTTTGCGTCCTTGTTGGGATAAGACTCAGACTTCTGTCTCCTAACGGAATGTCCTTTTTTTTTTTTTTCAGCAGTGGTCCAATACTCCTACACTACTTTTACTTGACTAAAACTTAAAAGTGTCTGTGGAATTACAAATAGATTTGTCCTCTGTGGTGCAGTGGGTAGCACGTCTGACTTATGATCAGAAGGTCCTGGGTTTGAAACTCGGGGAAGAAGAAGAAAAACATTCAGATGTACTTTCTACTTAAGCTAATTTTATACTATAATTAATACTTTTTTACTTGTAATAATTTTTTGTTGGGTATTTTTAGTTCTACTTGAGCAATATTATTTTTGAAGAAACAATACTTTTACTTGAGCACAGATTTTGAGTACTTTGTACACCACTGGATCCTGACCACTGCAGACTGGGAACACCCCACAAGAGCTGCAGTTCTGGAGCTGCTCTGACACCTGGCCATTACAATTTGGCACTTGTCAAACTCACACAAATCTTATGCATGTATTTTTCCTGCTTCTGAACTACAGTGTACACTAACAGCACTGCAGTGCTTTCTGCAGTGGTGGAAGAAGTTCTCAATTTTTTTACTTAAGTAAAAGTACAGATAAAGGAGCAAAAATGTACTCAAGTAAAATTAGAAATATCACATGGAAATTTCTATGTAAGTAAAAATATAAAAGTACATTCTTTCAAATGTACTTTTGAGTGAAAAAGTAGAAGTATTTCACACAGATTCATGAATTAATGAATGTGTTAAATGTGAGTGATTTTTCTGAAAAACTGTGCTATGTTTTACTTCAAACCAATAAAAAAATGTAGTGGAGTAAAAAGGACAGTTACTTACTCTAAAATGTAGTGTAAAAGTAAAAGTACCCTTTGTAAAGTTTGCTCAAGTAAAGTACAGATACATGAAAATTGTACATAAGTAAAGTAACTAAGTACTTTTACCTCGTTACATTCCACCACTGGCTTTCTGTTTTATTTAATCTGACAATTCACACCAGCAAAGAATCAAGGAATGGCCCACTGCTCCACTAAAGATCAGTTGGAGTCAGTCTACAGCTGGGCAAACACAGGAAACAGGCCCCAAATGACTCAAAATAAACTTATGCTGCAATTTCAAGACAAAGGCTCTCTAAAACATAACATTAATGTAAATATTGCACAAAGTAAAAATGTGAATTCGAAGTGACATCATACACTTTGTCTGTGCCTTGTGCTTCAACAGAAGCAATAGAAAAGAACCTCTACAAACAAAATGAAGATGACGAGCAGAGCATGGAGGTGAAGAATGTTACTGAGGCCTTCAAGGATTTAATGTTTAATGTGTAACCATGCGAGCTGAGTGTGAAAAGGCCTGGGAGGTCTTACAGAAGAAAGCTGCAATAGCCACTACTCTGGAGGAGGACATGGATGTGAGTGTGAGCTTCTTCTTTACTCTGACATACCGTCCCCTTAGAATCATAGGGTTCTAGCTGACATTTTTGTCAAAATTTTGTTTTTTGAGTTGATATTCCTGTTCCTGGATACTTTATCTACACTGTATCAAGGGGTGCTTTGCAGTTTTGTCAATTTTGGGGCTTTTTATCAGGGAAAATTTAAAAAAATCTATCTGCAGTGTCAAACCTTTTTTTTTGGTGCTATAAGGTTCTGTCTCTGTCAATCAATCAATCAGAACACAGAATGCACTTACAACAACCAATCACATTCTGCCTCTTTGGAATGTTGGCATTCCAGCCTGGTTCAGTTACAGACTGCTTACCTTGGTACAAAAATGACATCTCACCCCAAACTTCAGAGAAATCTTCAGTTAGAAGAATTATTTTACGATATTATGAATAACATTATTGAAAAGTTTATGTTTTTGTTTAACTTTTTTTTCATTTATTATGTTTTGCTGAAGTATTTAGTTGTTAGCTGTTAGCTTGCTTAACCTAACAAAAATGGTTTAGTTTAGTAGTTCTAGCTAAATGCTCAATGAGTTGAAGAAGAATCCTAGAGT
Source organism: Bostrychus sinensis (assembly GCA_020698575.1). Lineage (NCBI taxonomy): Eukaryota > Metazoa > Chordata > Actinopteri > Gobiiformes > Eleotridae > Bostrychus > Bostrychus sinensis. Next base: position 39,031,023 of record CM036249.1, on the reverse strand, counting down.
GTCAGCTAAAGACTTACTGAAATCTGTGGCACATGCTAACATCTTTGTTCACAAATCTACAATAGGTAAGACATTAAACAAGAATGGCCTTCATGGGAGAACACCACAGAGGAAGCCACAGCTGTCCAAAAAAAAAAAAAAAAAAAACTGCTGCATGTCTGAAGTTTCCAAAAGAGCTCTTAGAAAAATACACAGATAAGTACACAGAGAAGTACGTCTGAGGGAATTTGGGGCTGTTTTGATGCATTTCAAGGAAGTTTTGAGCAATTTCAAAATTTGGTCAAATTTGGTTCCAGATGAGAGCTACGGACCTGTCGAAAAATGCCATTTTGGGTCAAGTCTTTCTTCTCTCAGCTAATGAATTAAAAAGTAACTTTATGCACAAATATGTACATCTCTGGGTTTTTGGAGCTATTTTGATGCATTTTAAAGCAGTTTAGGGCACGTTGAAAATTTAGTAAAATTTGCTTCCAGAAGACAGCGGTCTAAAAATGGCATTTTGGGTCAAGTCGGTTTTCTCTCTGGTACTGATTCAAATGTTAAAAATTACACAGATAACTACATCTGGGGGTATTTGGGGCCGTTTTGATGCATTTTAATGCAGTTTTGAGCACTTTCAAAATTTTGTCAAATTTGGTCTCAAACGACAGCTACGGACCTGTCAAAAAATGCCCTTTTGGGTCAAGTCTGTTTTGTTTCTAATAATGATTTAAACGTTAAAAAATATACACAGATAAGTACATGTGGGGGAATTTGGGGCTGTTTTGATGCATTTCGAGGAAGTTTTGAGCAATTTAAAAATTTTGTCAAATTTGGTTACAGACGACAGCTACAGACCTGTCGAAAAGTCTTTTTTCTTTCAGCTAATAATTTAAAAGGTAACTTTATCCACAAATATGTACGTCTCTGGGTTTTTGGAGCTATTTTGATGCATTTTAACTTTTGCTCGGTATTAACTGGTCATTTTGACCCACTTTTTTTAAATGTTTGCGGCATTAATGGGTCATTTCAACCCACTTTTTGTTTCTTACCTTTGTGCTGTATTAACTGGTCATTTTGACCCACTTTTTTTTTAAAATTGATGAATGAATGATTGTGGGCTGGTTAAATCACACATTTTATCCTAAATCTTATACTTACACTACATGCAGCAAACGTCTTCTAAAATACTCCAGGATATAGGAAACCACATATGTTAATTTAAAACCTTTGCGGTATTAACGGGTCATTTTGACCCACTTTTAAAAAATGGTTATAAAACGATTTTCTGTATTCATCTCCCGCTGCAGCCGTGTCTCTGACCCCTGGCCGCTGCCTGCTCCAAACAGACGCTTCTCTATTGGTTGACTCTGTTTAGCAGGCTGTGGTTTCAGATTGGATGCTCTAAGTCCCGCCTCACTTGCTCTGTTATTGGTTGCTTTTGTTTAGCTCTCGTATGATTGGCTTAGAGTGGAAAGAGAGGGGGCACACAGTGGACTGTTAGTTTGAAGAGAGAGACGGATGATTACAGTCAATGATATTGAACATTTCTTCATATTTTCATGTACTACTGCTAAGGTTAATAACGCTTCAGCATTAGTAATAATAACACTTGGATCCTATGTGATGTTTTTTTTTTCACTGTGAGGTCAGCTTACGGTTGGGTGCATTGTTCAATTATAAAATTACACACGTAACAAACAGAGCTGCTACAAAGTTATCAGACTCAAGGCCGCAGGTGTGAATCGTCATGGCCCAGTCCAATGCGCGGGTGGTTCAGGAAGATAAAAAAGATAACGCTATGCTAGAGATCGTCATACACAATATAAAAACACTCCACTCTTGCAGCGTGCTCTCACTCTTCATTCAGCAGGGCCTGCTGCTGTAACCTTACCTGTGTGATACTGAATAAACCTTTGATTTGACTGCACTTCTGAATAATCGTCCTCTTTGTTGCTCACACCAGAAAATGAACAATTCCTACAATGGAAAGCTGTTTGAGTCTGACAGCTATGAACATAATACACGAATATTATGGGGTGGGTGGGGGGTGGGGGTGGGGGTGGGGGGTGTCTCGCCTAGGGCACCAAATTGGCTAGAGTGGACTCTCAGCCCACAAGCAGGGGGAGTTGAGGCGAGGCCAGGTCTGTCTCAGTGCCACCAGTCTGTAAAAAAATCAAACAGTACAGGGGTAAATACAAGAATTTCTAATGCACTAATGCTTAATATCTAAAATACCTACTTTATTTATTCCCAAGGTAACCGTTCGCATTATCCAAAGCTCCAATTGACGTAGTGGAACAATATATTATTATTATCTTGAATATTATTACTGTGATTGTTATTGTTATTATCGTTGTTTTCAGTACTCTTGATGTTTAATATCATAATAATGATTACCATTATTATAACCAACATCACATATCGTCAAAGCATCAGTCACATTTTTAAGCTTATTTATTATTTTATTTATCTATTCCTTTATTTATTATGTATTTGTTATTAACAATTGTTACTGCCCTGCAACAGGTGTAAAGCTATTTATTGCTCACTAGAGGGAGCCAGATCTAAACCAGGACTAAACCAGAACACAGACCTCTGCCAAGCATCAGATGGTCAAATTGACCTTTTTTTAAATGGTTATGAAATGTTTTTATTTATTTTTTACTATTATTTTACTATTTTTTACTTCACTCCTCTGGTATCTGCGTCTAACGTCTGGTTTATTGTATTTTTATAAAGCTCTACAGCTGTATTATTTTCTTCTGCTGATGTCATTTGTTTTCCGTCTGAAGCTCGCGCTGCTGAGGCGCGTTCACAACACACGGGAGGCGATGAGTAGCAGCAGCTAAGTTCCCAAGAAAATCGCGGATCTCCCACAGAATTATTTGGCTGTCAAATTGAAGAGAATTTCAGGTTTTAAAGTGGGGAAAGAAAATTACAAATATAAACTAGGCTTTTACATCAAGATTTTGTTCAAACTGAATGAAGAAGACTTTTAGTATGAATCAGTTCTATAACAAGAAAAAGGCGTGCATGAGTCTATGGCCTGGGTAGATCTACTAAACTCCATACTGCAGTCAAGAAAAAAAGGTGAATAAGCTACTGTTTCTTATTTGTTTGTTTGTTTTGGTTACATCTCTGTAATCACATCTGGAAATGTCGTAAAGCCTGACAAGGGGCTGTTATTTTCTCCTCTGTGTTGATCTCAGTGACTGAGCGTCCTGTCAGCTCATTGGTCGGTTGATTAAACTCCCGCTGATTGGTTCTCGTCAGGCAATGGTGACGAAAAGTTGAACATTTTTCAACTTTCTTGGATCGCGTCGCAAGCCAGCGTGTGCATGAAGACATGCATGAGCGCGACATTTCACGAGCACGAGTGTCGCATGCAGAGCCGGCTTTTGGCACAGACTATCTAGGCGGTTGCCTAGGGCGCCATCAGCTGCACCCCTCAAAAAAAAAAAAAAAAAAAAAAAAAGTATATTTTTAAATAAATGACAAATAATTACAAATCATGCGCATGGTGTCATTTCGTCTTTGTACTCTAATGTGAAAAAAAAAAAAAAATCCTAATGACTTCTGATTGACCTGGCCTGAACCTGACTGACACGGTTTAGGGGGATGGGTGTATTGTTGACGCGCATCACAGCAGCGGTCCCTAAACTGATGGATGTTACATCAACAAGTAGTTTGACAATTTTTTATCATGAAAAGGCCGTCCAAGCCATCAGGTGCTGCTTTTAGAAAGCAGAGAAAAGAGGAGGAGGAAAAAAGGGCCCAAAGTAGAGGTATGTAGTTGTTTATTCTAACATTAAAAACTGCTGTTTAACTTTTCATTTGCACAAGCTACGAGGCTAACAAAGTTGAAATAAACTACACCGTAGCTGGCCACTGCGTGTTACGGTGTTACTTTGTAATTAAAGACAGTGAGTGTGCTGCCACGTTTATTTAGCCTTGACTATGTATCATAACTATTAGACCAGGGGTGGGCAATTATTTTTTCCTGAGGGCCACATTTGAGTCTGGGCCGGTTGCGGAGGGCCGGGTCAACACTAACCGCACTTGTTCTTAATAATAACTGTGTATCTTTAAAAGTGCAACAACCTGCCTGCATCCATAGCGCTGCCCTGATATAAATAAACATTCACTGAGGTCCAATCTGTGAAAATGTCCTCAAGTTAAGTCCAGAACACAACAAGGTCTCTTTATTCCTTCAAATAGCATTTCTTAAAATTATATTTCAATTATATTTCAAATAATAAAATAAAAAAGGTACATTTTCTATTCTTATATCCAATAAATATAATTTTAAATTAAATTTGATTGCTCTGAGAAAAATAATAATCAGCTCTTACTTTTAAACTTTGCGATTAATTCTGTGTTGTGCTGTGACTGCTGCTGTGAGGGCTGTAACTGAGCAGTGTTGGGCTTCCCAGCGGGCACCGTGACATCAATTTGATGTTGAACATTGGTCAAGATTTTGACTACCGTGATAAGAGCCTACAGAAGCTTTGTCCTCCTTATGGTTGTAAAAAGGTCCAACCAAAGGATCAAATCTCACATCCAATTACTGCATTATTAATTGCTAATCAATAAATTTGCCATCAAAACAACGTTGCTGCACAAAACTTGACATCAAATTGACGTTGATTTTATATCTGGAAACAAGGCGTTGAATTGATGTCACATTGATGTCCCAATAAAACTGTTCAAGTTGAAGTATTTTGCAATGGGTGTGATTTTTTTTTGTTCTTGCTTTAGGGATGATAACAGACAAAAGACTTGGCAACTAGCATGAAGCTATTAAACTCTCAATCTAAATATTCATGCAGAAAATATATCAACCAATATCAGCCAATCCGCTTCAACCTAGTTGTTTGCGATTTGCCCCTTGATGTGATCATAAGCCTCACATCATAAGTCCCGCCTCACAGTGGGCTTTGAGACGCTCATGGGCACACAGGTCTTCTGCCTTGTCATCTCAACCAGCGACCGCGTGTTGGATAGCATTGCTAAAAGCTTTTTGTTGGTAAGTACGCACATTATGGTTATATTGTTGTCATTATTATCTGTATTTAACTCAACTCAAAGTCAGTGAAAAGGCCCGGTAATTAGCTACCAGTTTGGAGGGAGTTATACCGATGCTAATAGTTAGCAGTTAGCCAACTAGCTAAAGGAGAAGTATGGAGTATTTCTAAGTCCTTGAATTATGTATGATTTTTTTTAAATTGCGTAAAAATTATAGTCTGGACCTGTTCTATGATATTAAGTGGGTACTCTGCCATATTTATTATTTTGTCAAAGTCCCGCTCCAGCCCTACAGACCACTGTACATTTGAACTGAGCGCCATTTTGTGTTAGCCAATAGCGTTTGAGCTTCGGGAAAACTAGGTCAGACTAAGCTGTCAGTCAAAAGCGTTGCTCACTTCCTCACGGAGCTGCCATCAGACCGGCTGCTTTAGTGAAGCTACGCCGGTAAATACAGCACCAGAGACCGTACTGGACTTTATCTAGGACCTGCTTTTCAAAGACTGAGGGGTCTCCGCGTTCAAAAAGGGTTAAAAACTGACGCACGGACAGGTAAGACCAGTGGTCCTCAACCTTTTTCAGCTCGCGATCTACTTTTAAAGTTTTCAAGGCCAGGAGATCTACCTTTATTTATTTTTTTTACTCATCATTTTTATTAGGCACAGTGTGGTGGGCATTTATCAGGGTTATTAATATTGCAGTGGTTAAACATGAAAATAAAAATCGAAATAACCTCTTTAATAAAGTCACATTTTATTAAACTAAAATTATAAACGTTCATCATCAACTCAGGACAGGAATAACTGAATCTGATAAAATGTAGCATATAAAGTTTTGTCAATATTTACAACATCCCATCATTTTGTAAAACAGCTGACTGTAAGCCACTGACTTCTTCCTCACCTGTCTCCTCCCTTTCTCCTCCCTGACACCGCTGCCTCTCCTCGCGCGTATGTCTGTGTGTGTGTGTGTGTGTGTGTGTGTGTGTGTGTCAGCCCCGCGGCGCTGTTCAGAGCGGCCGCTGAGCGCGAGCCGCCCGCAGTCCCACAACTGAACTGAAGTGAAAGCGGCCAAAAACTCTGATTATTACGCCATAAAGCTGCTTGTATTCCTTTTAGTTCGTAGCTCCTGCGGTGTCCCGTGTGTTAGAAAGAATCTCAGTCTGATCCATCTGCGTGTCATTCAAATGCCATAGGCATATGACTTTATTTGGAAAGGCAGGGCTCCGCGATCTACCCGCACTGCCTTTACGATCGACTGGTCGGCGACCACTGGGTAAGAGAGTCTGACTTGTGGATACAGTGAGACTATGTGTATTAGCAGAAGATTTAGTACCATAAAACATTGATCCACCAATGTAGCACCCTGGCTAGCGTTAGCGCAGCTAATATATATGTTAACAACATAATAGATCCATAAATTTCTCACGTAATAAGTAAATAAAGAAGCGTGTAAGTCGGTCATACATCGCGGAAGCGAGTGGAGGGAGCTAGAGACGTAAAATACCTTTCTCTAACTAAATAAATAAATATGACGACATGTAATAAAAGGAAAAATATAATAAATATGTAATATAATAAAATGTAATTCATCATGCAAAACAATCGTTCTGTAATTAAATAACAACCATTATTCTTTAAAACAACCCATTATTATAAAATAAATTGCATTAAAAACGTAATAAAATAGTTTTAATAAAGTTATTTTCTTTGATTTATTGTTGTTCCTTTCATACTGTGATTTTTATTTATTTCATATTGTATTTATTTCATATTGTCTTTTTTATTTATTTTATTATATTTATTTCATAATGTCTTTTTCCATAAGTCTGTATTTATTTCATAATGTATTTTTTATTCATATCCCCCCATAAAACAATTTTGAAACTGTTCACATTTGTTTTTATATTTGTCTTATACCAAATAATGTTCAGAAAATGTAACCCTGGGTGACATCTCTATGTAATGTTTTCCAGCGCCACAGCTATCCTGCTCCTGCCCCTTGGCCTCAACCAAAGTAGTCCTCCATCAGCACATCGCCACATCGTTGTGAGATTTCTTGTAAGGTGAGGCTACTGTGAAAATGGCATATTTCCGGACGTGGAGGAAGCGAAATGCTGAAGTGGTTGCTTTGGCTGAAGATTCCATTGATAGTGAGGATGCTCTGCATGGAATGCTGGAGGGTGATACAAGTGCGAATGAGGATGAAGTCTCTTTGCCTTTAGCTGCTGCTGCTGATGATAATGATGACTTCTCAGATTTTGTGCATTTATCTGACACAGAATCTGACAATGACATTGTGTTTGATGAACCCTCTGCTGAAGAAACTGGTCCTGATCTGAGTGAGGAACTTGCTGACTGGGCCACCAGAAACGGCTGCAAGCGGTCAGCATTGAATGAGATGTTGGAAATACTGAGGCGCCAAGGACATCGTCTCCCCAAGGATGGCCGAGCGCTGCTGCATACACCAAAAAAAGTGTCAACAGTTGCAAAATGTGGTGGACACTATGCTTATTTTGGTATTGGTTCTGGAATTTTGAAACTGTTATCTCAGAATCCTGGCATATGTGAAGAGAACATAGATCTGTGCTTCAACATCGATGGTGTACCCCTCTTTAAGTCATCCAACACACAGATGTGGCCTATACTCTGCAGGTTTCAGGACTTTTCACCTTTCATTGTAGCCCTTTATTGTGGACATTCAAAACCAAACAACGTTGAGGAATACTTGTCTGACTTTATCCTTGAGCTGCAGCAGTTGCAGCAAGAAGGCATAGTACACAGAGACACAACATTTAAAGTGTTTGTAACAGCATTCATATGCGATGCACCTGCCAGGGCATTTCTGAAGTGCATAAAAAACCACAACAGTTATTATGCTTGTGAGCGATGCACAACAAAAGGAACTTATGAAGGAAGGGTTGTTCTTGGTTCCAAAGAACCATGTGCCATTAAAAGGACTGAAGAGGCGTTCTGTCAGTTGGCATACAAGGATCATCAAGTTAAAAAATCCCCACTGACTATGGTAGGAATCTCATGCATCCGTCAGTTTCCATTGGACTATATGCACTTAGTGTGTTTGGGTGTGGTTAGGAGAATGCTCAATTTCATGAGGCAAGGATCTAAAACATGCAGATTGTCATTGCAACATAGGAACATTATTTCAAATCATCTGGAGTCCTTGAAGGGACAACTGCCAAGAGACTTTGCTCGCCAGCCCAGGGGTTTGCAAGAACTTGACAGATGGAAGGCCACAGAGTTCAGACAGTTCCTCCTTTACACAGGACCGCTTGTTTTGAGAAAAGTTGTATCCCCTGTTCTCTACAGACATTTTCTTTCACTGATGGTTGTCATGTCAATTATGTTGAACTCTGAAGAGGTGCGCAACCAGTATTTAGGGTATGCAAGAGATCTGGCTATGTACTTTGTGAAAAAATGTAAAAGGATTTATGGAAGAACATTCACAGTGTACAATGTGCACTCGTTGATTCACCTGCCAGATGATGTTGAACATTTCCAGTGTCCCCTGGATGATATCTCAAGCTTTCCCTTTGAAAACTATCTCCAGACACTGAAGAAAATGGTCAGGCAATCAAAAAATCCCATTGCTCAGGTTACCAAACGCTTAACAGAGATGGAAGAGTCTACAAAATGCAGACATGTTGCCAAAGAAAAGTTCACTTATGTATCTGATACATTAAGGGATGGCTGTTTCCTTCTAGAGAATGGGGACTTTATCTTTATCAAGGAAAAGCGTGCAGATGGCTCCTTCTTTTGTGATGTCATACACCATGATGATACAGAGAGTTTCTTTGATGATCCCTGTGATTCCAAACTTCTTAACATCACTCGTGTTAGAGATATGAGCAGAGCAAGGCGTCGACTGATCTCAAGACAACAGCTACATCGTAAAGTTGTTTGCCTGCCAGTTAACTATGAAGCTACCAATTCAGGATATGTCCTGTTTCCTATGCTGCATAAGATGGGGCGATAAAATATTATGTGAGTTAAATCTATTGCTTTTACTTGCCAATCATGCCAATACTAAACTAACAAAACAATGCAATGATTGTATGCAATTTGCATGACCCAATGTGTGTGTGAGAGTGAAATGTTCTCTAGATAGCACTAATTTATATATGTTTGTGTTTTGCAGTCCAGTGGGACCTGGGTACTGTGGCTACTATTGCATCCATTTATGTATGCGTGTTCCAGCCTGTAATTCTTTACTTACTGTACAGGTTTCCACTATGTGGGCTCGAGCAGTTTGGAAAGAGAGAGGTCGGGAAGAGGAGGGAGTCATCCCCAAGTGCTGGATAAAGGACAAAAGTGTTTATTGGCCACCTGGCACAGATGCGTCCAAAGCCATGCAGAAAAAGGATAAACCAGACAAAAACTGGAGGAAATTTGTGCTCTCCAAAGTCAAATTCACTTCAAGTATGTTCATATCAATTTGAATAATATATGTCTACTTAATATTTTTTTCATTTTTCTTTTAATTTTCATTGATTCCAGTGGACAAAGAAGAGTGTGAGAGCTATGAACTCACTACGGCAGCTGAGGATGATGAGGAGCAGCTAGCTCATTCCAGGCCCAAGAGGGTAGTGAAGAAGAGGACCCTTGAAGACTTTGTTGAAGGTATAAATATAAAACAGTTGTTAAGCATGTCCTACGTTGTTTATGTTTGACATTGTGACTTTCAAGCAGGAGCACAGCATTGTGAGTGTATTTATGTGACTGTTTAATGTGTTACGCAGATGACGAAGAAGAAACTGGTGAGACACCAACATCTTGCCATGGACGTAGTAAGTATAAGTATCTATAACAGAACAATATTTGTCGAATAGAAAATACAGATATGCAAGTGTAACTGCATATTGTGTGACTGATTGCAATTCAACAGATTCATCAGTGAATAAATCACAGAGCACAATGTCCCACAGTGAGGCAGATTCATCTTCAGAACATAGTAAGCATATATATTACAGAAATGTCAATTGTCTGAGTAGAGATGGGACAGTTTTTTTTAATGTAGCATCTTCATTTGCAATCAAACAGGCCCTCTCCTTCCTACAGCACCAAAGAAATTTAACAGATCCTTGTCTAGCCTCCTGGAAAATCAGGAATCTCGCCAGCAGGAAACCCTGGAAACACCAATGAGGTCCAGATCCCCAACACTTTTGCCAAAAAGATCCAGGTCTAGCAATGAGGGATCTCACCAGCAGGAAACCATGGATACACCAATGAGGTCTAGATCCACACCGCTATTTCCAAAGAGATCCAGGTCCAGCAATGAGGGATCTCGCCAGCAGGAAACCATGGAAACACCAACACATCACAACAGGTCCAGATCCATATCAGTGCATTGTTCCACCTATCTGTATAGGGCTGTGCAATTAATTTGATTTCAGTTACAATATTGGCATCCCACGATCATAACATTACAAACTACTGTATTTCACACTCACTGTAAACATTTTTTAAAACATTAACATTTCATCAAATTATCAAATAAAAAAAAATGCCACTGTTAAAAATGTTCATTCAAAGAATGAATAATTATGAAAAAATTGTGATTTCAATATTAATCAAAATAATCAAGATCATTTTTGCCATAATTGCACAGCCCTAGCCATCAGCGATCTTGTCAGGAAAGAACCACACCAATGCATCGCAGCAGTTCCAGATCCACGTCAAGGCAACGCTACAGACCCAGGTCTAGCCATCAGAGATCTCGCCAGGAAAGAACCATGGAAACACCAGTGCATCACGGCAGGTCCAGATCCACATCAGTGCATCATTCCACCCACCGGTAGGGTTGTGCAATTAATTTGATTTCAATTACAATATTGACTGTATTTTTACACTCTAAACATTTTTGAAAACATTATTCTTACATATTTAAGTATAATACCCATTGATCATTATTCAGTAGGAAATGGAACCATTTTTAAAATATTGTTGTGAAGTTCAAAATCCTCAACTTAAAAGAAACGCCACTGTTTAGTATTATAATTTTTGCCTCGCACAGTCGGAGATCTTGCCAGGAAAGAACCATGGGAACACCAATGCATCACAGCAGGTCCAGATCCACTTCAAGGCAACACTACAGATCCAGGTCCAGATCACGCCGTCAAGAGTTAGCAAGGTCCCATGAGAGCAGACATGTTTTCCCAATGGAACAGAAGAGTAAGTGTGTACTAAACAGAAAATGCTGCATGGAGAAAAAAAAAAATATTGTACAGAATATTAAGTGATAATGCTCTCTTTGGTCTGACATGAGAGTTCCAAAAGAGAGTGCTTTTTTTGCTGGCGGACATTAGAGCAAAACTTTCTGAAGTTGGCCAGCAATCAGTGCCCCTGGACTCAGTGTTTCATCTGGAAGTCATTGACTCCATGGATGACCTCGAAGATCTTAACAGACAGCTGAAATCTGATGAGAAAAGAAAGCTGATGGTAAGTTGGTGAACAAAAGCAAACAATCCAAATTGTTTTGTATATATACACACACAGTGTGTCAGAAAAGTAACAGGACTGGGTCACAAAAAAAATCTACAAATGTTGAACATTGTTGTTGATGTTACAAATCCAAACTGCAGTTTGTCCCCTTCAAAATCCCCCCTGTGAGTGTGTGTATTTATATGTAATGTATGCAAAATTATTTTTTCAGACAGCTCAAATGGTGAAGATTGGTGGGGCCAGCATTCGTGAAAATGTGAGCAACGTCATGAAAAGGTTAGTTTCTTTTAAGTAGTGTTTTTGACACTCCCCTCACAGCACCAGAAACCTGTTGTATGAAACCGTGTACCATGAAATTTCCTCAATTTGTATATATTTTTCCACTGTACTTTGGCCTGACCTTGATTTAATTGTATGTATGTGTTTGACAGAGTCCTTACAAATAAGCTGATGTCAAGACTTAATATGGATGGTGGTGGTGGAAAAGGTGCCTTTCGAAGAATGACCCTTTGCAAAATTATGATAGGTAAATTTGTGATACATTTTTAATCCTCAATCAAACAAGATGGGGTGAACCCCCATATTCGTGTGCGTGTGTGCGTGCGCAAAAAATTAACCTTATATTCAACACTTACAAAATGTGCTTTTTTTCAGATTCCATTCTGCAGTCACAGCCTGGAGCCAGTGAGGCTGCCATTGTGTCCCGGATGGCGGCCTATTTGCGCTCAGCACCAGACAGGAAAGGTGGTGGTGGCCGCAAGGCAGCTGACAGTAATGTTTAACTATGATGGGCAATTTGTACTGTAAAGTTCATCTACGTAAATAAAGCCAATTCTGTTTGCAATACCATACTGTGCAGGATCTTTCTATCTATATATTTATTTTATTTATTTATTGTTTTTTTTTTTGCAAAAGTTTGACATAGAAACAATGTCAAAATAACATCTGTTTAGGTGAAATTTCAAAGAAACTTGATATTGAAATAATGTCAAAAGAGCATCAGTACTGTTATTTGAGTGAAATTTCAAAGAAGCTTGATATTGAAGTAATGTGAAAATAACATCAATAAAATCATTATTTGACATACATCAAATTGATGTCAAAGGATTGATGTCATGTTGATTTACGTTTTTGACCAAATTATGATGACAATTTGATATCAGTGTTTGATGTCTTATTGATGTTGAATTGACATCAGATGCCCACTGGGTTGGTTTCAAAGTGAAGCTTAAATTTGATGTTTTTAATGAAGGCCCATAAAAATGAGGCTCTGGTTCTGAGCTGGTCTCTGGGAGGAGGAAGCCGTTTTTAGTCCGTTCTTGCTTCACCCTGTTCCTGTCCACACCTGTTCCTGTCTCTCCTCTCTCCGTGGATGTGATTGTGAAGATTAGCGTCACGTGAAGATTCACTATTGACTTTTACGCTGCAGTAACTGCCCCCCACCCACCCTTCCCAAAAATAAAATAAAATGAAATAAAATAAAAAAATTAAGTGGCACTTTACCGTGCCTCAAAACACATGCTCCCTAAATACAATGCCGTTCTCTCCTCTGCTCTCTGAGACAAACCCCGAGGGGAGGGGGGAGCAGAGCCGCTCCGTTCTGAAGAGAAAACTTGAAAACTAACCCTAACCCTAATCTTGCCAAATTGGCTAGAGCAGGGTCTGGTCGCATGTCGCTTCACAGGAGGGAGACTCGCGAGCATCGCCTCATCGCTCAGCGTCCATAGGAAACACACAGAGGAGAAGCGACGCGCCTCCCGTGTGTCGAGCCCATCAGTCTTCCACAGAGCTGAGCGCGTGGCTACTGTGAGTGGAACGGGGGAGCGTGCACAGAGTAGCGGCTGTGGAGAGAGGCCGGGGCTTGCGGTCTAAGTTATAACGAGGGGTTGGCACAACCCCGGCGCGCGGGACATTGAGTTACTCGCCGCGGGCACGCGGCCGTATCACCTCCCTGTTTAATGTGTACACCGCCCGCCCCTCCCTCGGCCGACGCAGCAGCTGCGCGCGAGCCGCTCCACGCAGTGACTCGAATGCAGACTCGTCACCCGCAGTCCCTCCTGCTCATCAGCGGGGACTTCGATCACGACAACAAGAACAAGACGCTGGATTTATTGCTGCTAAGGACGCCTACACCGCCGCCCCCCTCCCCCCGCTCGGACACTCCAATCACGAGCTCGCGCGTCTGCTCCCATGCAGAACACGCGGCCAGGGCGAGAAGACGGCTGGCGACAGAAGAAGCCTGTGAAAGTGTGAAGCGGTGAGGCCAACGAGTGGAAGAAAGACTGTTTCCGCACCAGAGACTGCGAGACACTCCGCAGCTCTCACGGCCCCCGGACCTACACCGTATCACAGATTACTAACTTCTGTGTGGACTATATTAAAAACGTCTGCGCGGAGTAAATGTGCACTGGTGGTGCGGCAGTTGAAATTTAAAAGTGAGAGCTGATTATTATTTTAATTAAAATAGGCATTCGGAGCAATCAGATTTATTTTAAAATGATATTTATTTTTATATAAGAATAAAAAATACATCTTTTTATTTTATTAAAAATGCTGCTAAAATGCTGTTTGAAGGCACGAAACAGACCTTGTTGTGTTCTGGACCTAAAGACAGTTTCAGAGATTTTACCTCAGTGAATGTTTCCTTTTTATATCAGGACAGAGCTTTAGAGGAGCGGGAGTGAACCTGGAGACCTGAGGTCTGCCGCCGCCGCCACTGCCGTCAGAGGGGTCAGCGTATATATAGGAAGAAATTTGAAAAGAGAGTTTGGGACCTGAGAAAGAGAGATCCACGAGTTTTTGCCCAAAGAAAGGAAGGGAAGCTCTCAGACGCAGACCGGAGCTGGCGCTCTGTTGATTCGACTGACTGCTCAGTGAACTAAACACAAACACAGCTAAATGCGCTCTGAAACCCATTGATCTGTTTCTGTTAATGCTGTTTTAATAAACGCTGAAATGTCCTGCCTTCTTTTCGCATCTGCCCGCTCACGTTTATTAAGACTAAACATAAAAAGTTGTTATTGCTAAGCGGTTTTGGTTTTGTTAAAAGTAGAAGGACCTGGATATGTTACCTTAAGAAGAGGCTTAAAGCTCCTCCATAATGGTTTACAGCTGTTAGTTGTTTTTATTTCCTCGTGATCATAGGTTTTCTTATTTTCTTTGGTTTATGTCTGTGAAGACTCACTCATCCAGGGGAATTGCATCGCAACAAAAGGTTCAAAGGCAGTTATCTGGACTTGAATTTTAAAGTTGAAGACGTTTCACCTTTGATCCAAGAGGCTTTCTCAATTCTGAAATTGAACAGGTAAGAGAGCTGGTTTATTTGCTCCTAGGAAGGAGGAGTTAGACCTGAAACTAACTTCTATTCTTTCAGGAGACTATGAATATCCTGAGTGGTTTTGGGTTGTTAGGAGTCCTTTGTCCTCAGCTGGAGTGAGAGTCGTTAACCCTCCCCAGCCTGTTCAGTTCATTCAGATGTTAATGACCTGAGTGAAACTGGTTTGCTTTGTTTGGGTTTCAGGAAACTGTTAGGGGTGCCAGTTTCCTCGGGAGGCCAGGGAGTTTGCTGAGCCCATGCCGTGCGAGGTTGTGGTCAAAGGATTGGTAAGCTTTTTATAGTTTTATATGTTGTTACTTTAAATTGAGTAAATGCATTTTTTAATCTGTTACTTTGTGGTAGGACCACGCCAGGGTTTTAAAGATGACGATCTTTAAAACCCTGGCGTGTGACTGAAGAATGTGAAGAATGACTGTGTGTGAGGTGTTCATGGCACACAGGTACATTTTTAATAAAGGTTTTAGGAATATTAAAAATGTTGTTTAAATTGTGTTTTGTAATTTTGTATTTTTTACAGTTGTGTTATTGTCCCTGCTGTCCTTTAGTTTGGAGTTAGATTAATGTTTTTAGTTAGCCTGCTTGCCTACACCTGTAAAGGCGGACTAACTCGGTACTTTTTCATTTTTGTTTGTTTTGGTTACTTCCCACAACAGTTACAAAACTATTTAAGAGTTCTAATGTATAAATCCCAATCATTGCTGTGAACCATTGTGCGGTGTTTTGAAGTGTTGTAAACTCATTTGTGAAGTGCAGTGTGGGTTGTGTGGGTTTGTCTGCCGTACACAGGTGTTATTAATTCGGGTATATAGAAATTAGATCCTGTTGACATGTGAAGTACAGGATTTTAGCTGTTAGACCTCATGAATCAGAAGGTACCCATAGCATGCTCTCTGTCAAAAATTAACACTGAGGACCAGGAAGATGTCTTTCAAACTGCCACCCAAATTTATTGTAGATCAACAGGATCAAAAATACAGATTGACAGAATTCAAAAATAATGCAAAAAGCAAAGTATATTGGTAAATCAAAGTACAGAACTCAATCTCAAGAAGGGAGCAATTCGTTCTAAGCAACTCGTAAGAAGCGTCGGCGTAAACAACAGCATGTTTCTTAAAACAAAAGGGTATTATGATGTTAACTTAGTGTGAACTTAAGGGTATGACCTAAATCAGAGAACACATTGACATAAAGTCAAGCATAACCAAATACTATTCTAATAAATTATTAAAAATGGATAATACACAGTAGCTAAGTGATGCAAAGTACACAAAGACAGTGATTACAAACATTATCATAAGGATATGAGGACATGAGGAGTCATAATCTAAGAATTTTATTGATTGACATACAAGGCCTAAACTAGGGCAAATCATAGGTGATACGTTAGCAAACTTAAATTTAACTTTAGCATTTAATGTTTTTTTTATTTATTTCAAACCCTCCTTGAACAGGACCAACACCCTATTCACTATCTTATCTATGACGTCACACTGACCATGGCGGAACCCAAAAATCCCTCTTGAAGGCTACTTCTCTCTAGTTCACGGGCGGATGAGCTGAGATCGCCCGATGATGTTTGGCCGAAAGCCTAGCTGTTCTCAGAGGGCAAAAGGTGAACCGCAGACTCGCCATCCCGATGTCTCCGTAGCATGGTCTGTGCTGCCGCCTTACAGCTCACTCTCAGAGATGTCGAGTCTGATACGGCTGTCCGCCTCCTTTATAACCATTTGCATTGTAACATCAAAAGAAAACATCTTAGACAAAGTTTTGAAAATGAGGCGTCTCAGACAAATACAATACAACAGCCAATAAAAAATGAATACTGTCAGGCCAGTCAGAAGGACAGAGCCAATAGAAATAATCAGGTGTTTCTAGCCACCAAACCGTGAGTGGAACCAGTTGCCAACAGGGTCGTTGATACCAGAGTTGTCTGTCAGTTCTTGTGACAGAGCAGTCAGTCTCTCCAGAGCTCTCATCACAGAGCCGTCGGGAGAAATGTTGGGAATATTAATGTAACAAAAGACATTAATGTACAAGTCCCTCCTTTCTGATTATTTTTCATCAAAACCATTGGAAAAATATTAAACCCTAATAAACCTCACTCAGAGTACCACTAGTATCAAAGAAACATAAAACATAACAAAATATCTTCAAACATTACTGTCCTATCTAAAAAGAGCAAGCCTAACCCTCTCAGTCTAACGTGTTTCTATTTCCATCATACAGGTTATCCGTTGTAACCTGGGGCTTTTTACCTTCTCCCACATGACCGCAAATGGCAACACTTAAAACAACTAGAATCAGGTGTAGAATACTGGAGATAGAGCTAAAACTAATTAACCAGATCTAGATCGCAGATAGGAGTGGTTCCCATTTTAAAGTAGAGCAGAATAATTTACTGTTACTACACATTGTTCAATAAAATTAGAAGCAACGCCTTTGCCAGTACAAAAAATAAATTAATCACATAAAATGAAACCTTTTATCAGGCCAGGGAAGTACCTATGCCTAAAAGAGTCAAGAACAGAATTAGGGTCCTCAGCAGATAAACAGAGAGGTCTGAGAATAAGGATAAGCGTGGACATCATGTAGAGAGAGTAAGAGATGTGTAGGCTGAGCTCGGAGTTACTATTATTGAACTTATTTCATTGTTTACCTGGTGTTAATTTTATTTGTATTTTTTCTCTTGTGAGGCACTTTTGGACAACTGAAGTTGTCATTTAAATGTGCTGTATAAGTAAACTTTTGAATTGACTCTAATTGAGTCGAATTAAATTGAATTATATTGAATTGAGGGCCCTGTCTTAAAAATACCTGAATTTCTTTTAAGATCAATTAAGTATAGCTAATCTAATTAAGCAAACATTACTAACATGGAAAGATGACTCTGGTGTTGCTGGCCAGTCACAACGCTCTCATTGTGTTGCACTGGGATGTCACTGGGATAACCTGCATAGATTGTGGGGCTGTAGCTGGAGAGCTGCCTGCTAGACTATGATTTCCTTCTGAGCATGTGGCGACCTCTGACCTCTGAGCAGCTGTAGCAGTTGTCACAAAAAAGCGTTCATTTAACATGAGGGGCCCAGTCCACAGAGCATAAGACCCGACAGAAACTCTTACGTGAGGGTTCTTCTAAGCATGAACTCCTGTTTCTCACTTGTCCCAGTAGATTCTTTCAATGTCTACTATGGGCATACGTAACATTGGTAGGAAAAATGAATGAAATGAATTTAAAATTCTCAAAGAGGCAGGGGCAAGCAGCAGTCATGTTCTCAGATAAGTCTCTGTAAACAAAGCAGCTCCCAGAGTAATGTGATCCTTGTTCAGTTCAGTGCTAGCTCTAACACTCATCAGCAACACCAGGCCCTCCCCCACTCATTATCAAACACAATCCACTATTAGCTCCTAAAATTTTATTTTATTAACTTAATTAACTTCAATTAACTTTTCTGCACAACTGGACAGCCAAAATCCAAAGTAAGATCAGCTTTGATATTTTGTAGATTATGAGTTAACCTTCCAGTATAAGGATATGGTTTGTTTCTATTACAAACATAGCACTAAATGAGTAAAAGATAGGACAATTATTAGGAATTGGGTATTTTTGTCCATGACTAAAGTTGATAAAATGCAAAAAATTAAAATTGGGGAAGTATTCTATACTTTTGTAGCTAGATGTCAGAGGATTAATTAGAAATATTAAAACCTTTTTATTTATATTTTCCTATTAAAGATTTGCATAACCCGTGCTCAGCTACACATGTGCGTGTATGCGTGCGTGTGTTGGGGGTCTGGGCTGTTATTTATGTGAAGCACCTTGTGTGGTATATTAGTATGAAAATGTTTCATAAATAAAGATTGATTAAACCACATTCAGCCATACAACTTCTGATACCAAATGCAGGGACACATACACTAACACTAAACTGATTCTAATCCAAAGTAGATTCCATAAAATTTGTGATTAATACTTTCCTTCAAAAAGGAACTAATTGAATTACCCATGTCATTTTAATTTTGATCACTTGAATGATGCATGATTTAATGCGCCCGGCCCCTGAAGCACCACCGGACATACCACCAGCAGAGTCAGAGCTTTCCATCAACTGTGATAAGCCATCTAAAGCAGAGATTAGGAAGGCTATCATGACACTCAAGAACGGTAATGCTGCAGGGCCGGACAACATACCAGCGGAAGCCATTAAAGCAGACACAGAGACTGCCGTCACCATCTTCACAACCTCTTCAGCAAGATCTGGGAGAAGGAAGAGGTACCAGCTAAGTGGAAGGAAGGACTTGTCATCAAGCTGTCTAAGAAAGGAGACCTCAGGGACTGCAGCAACTACCGAGGCATCATGCTCTTGTCAGTGCCGGGTAAGGTGCTCAACAGAGTCCTCCTGGAAAGAATGAAGGAGGCAGTCAATCCCAAGCTCAGAGACCTACAGGCAGGTTTCCGCAGGAACAGATCCTGTGCAGACCAGATCGCCAGCCTTCGCATCATCGTGGAGCAGTCGATAGAGTGGAACTCCCCCCTCTATGTCAACTTCATAGATTATGAGAAGGTGTTTGACAGTGTAGACAGAGAGACACTGTGGAAACTGCTGAGATACTATGGAGTTCCCCAGAAGATCATCTCCCTTATGCATTGCACCTATCAGGAAATGAGCTGCAGAATTGTTTATGCCGGCAAGTCATCAGACATTTTCGAGGTTAAGACCGGAGTGCGGCAGGGCTGCCTACTTTCACCGTTCCTCTTCCTCCTGGTTATTGATTGGATCATGAAGATCACCACAACAGGGAGGAACAATGGTATACAGTGGAGACTCTGGACACAGCTGGATGACCTCGATTTTGCGGATGACCTGGCACTCCTGTCACACGACTACTCCCAGATGCAGGACAAGACCACTCGCCTGGAAATAACTTCATCAGGGACAGGGCTCAAGATAAATGGGAAAAAGACCGAGCTGATGAAGATTAACACCACTGCCAACACACCAATCACAGTTGGTGGAGAGCCCATCAGAGAGGTGGAATCCTTTGTCTACCTGGGAATTGTGATCGACAAGCAGGGGGGCACAGACAGAGACGTTACAGCAAGGATTGGCAAGGCAAGAGGAGCCTTTGTTGTGTTGAGGAATGTCTGGGCTTCCAAACAGATTAGCAGGGAGACTAAAATTTGCATCTTTAACTGTAACGTTAAATCCGTCCTTCTTTATGGATGCGAAACATGGCGGACGACAAAGAAAATGCTACGAAAGGTCCAGACTTTCTTCAACACCTGCCTGAGGCGCATTTATAACATCAGATGGCCTGTCAAAATACGGAACGAAGACTTGTGGGAGCGAGTGGGACAAGAGCCAGTGGCTGAACAGATTTTGAGGAGGAAGTGGGGCTGGATTGGGCACGCCCTCAGGAAACCGGAAGCCAGCACCACACGCCAAGCCCTGACTTGGAATCCGCAGGGCAAGAGAAAGAGAGGTAGGCCTCGCAATAGCTGGAGGCGAGACACTGAGGCAGAGATGAGAGAACAAGGTATCAACTGGACAGAAGCAGCAAGATCATCCCAGAACCGAGTGCGCTGGTGAGGTGTTGTCGATGGCCTATGCTCATCCAAGGGCTATGGGCTTAAGTAAGTAAGAATGATGCACACTCATAACTAATAATGATAATATTAATTATAAAATTTCAAATTGCTCGAATTTAGGTAAAAACTGACAAAAATTGACATTTGAATTACTTTAACGTAAGGCCATAACACATTTGGGTTAAGGTGTGACCTGTGTCACAATATGCTACTTATCACAATTTTTTTTTTTTTTTTTTTTTTTTTTTTTTTGTGAGTGATGTCACTCAGAGGCACACGGCAGCTTAAACAGCAGACACATTTATACTACATAAATTAAGAGGGTTTTTATTCACATTAAACATCTTCAGGTCAGGTATATGTTTTGGTATGTTGACAATTCAGTTCTTAAATTTGTGTAAGCAGTTTTTATAGGCCATAAAATTTGACTAATTACCTTCCATAACCTAGTCTGATATATTTATTTTCTCCAGCATTGTATCTGTATTATTTATGCAAGTTAGGTTGAAGATTCTTCCTTCTCTTTTATTTATTTTAAGACTTTGTAGGACACCATTTTCATTACAATGTTTGTAGAAAGGGAGTAGGGGAGAACACAATCTAGTTTGTAATACCAGTCTTAATTATTGATTGATATTGATTTCACGTGGTGACGTCTTTAATAGGCCAATTATGTAATTTTGGAACATTTAGTGACTTTTTAGGCAGAATCTAATTGCTTTCCATTGTAATTTAAAATGTAAAATAAACTTGCTAAGTCGATGTCGGACACCGTAATATTCTCTGGTCCCCTGCCGAATTTGACCAACGATGAAATGTAGAGCCGCTTTTCATCATTCAACCGCTGGTTATCTAGATGGTGCCCAGAAAACGGCATACGCTTTATTGATAATTGGAGAGCGTTTTGGGGAAAGCCCGGTCTCTTACGGAGAGACGGCATTCATCCCACGTTGGATGGTGCTGCGCTGCTGTCCAGAAATATGGCTGATAGCATTGGTCGTTCAACCTGACGAGCCAGAGGTGGGACCTGGGCACAGAGCAGTAGTTTAAAACACTTCTCTGAGCTTCCTTACGAGCTGGTACAAACCCAGTATAAAGGTATTTTAGCAGAGCAAATAGAGACTGTGTCTGTCCCCCGCCTAAACACTAACTCCAACAGCAAGAGACAAATAAGAGTGAGAGCCACAAATTTAATAAAAATAATTTCTTGTAGACCTATTAATAATATTAATAATAATCAAAACAATGACATAATTAAATGTGGATTACTAAACATTAGGTCAATTTCCCCTAAATCCCTGTTAGTTAATGAATTAATTAATGATAGTAAACTTAACCTACTGGCCTTAACAGAAACCTGGCTACAACAGGATGATTATGTGAGACTTAATGAAGCTACTCCCCCAAGTCATGTAAACTTTCAGACAGCGAGGAGCACAGGCGGAGGTGGAGGAGTGGCAGTAATATCACAGTCTAGTTTACTTCTTAGCCCCAAATCTAAACACACATATAATTCCTTTGAAAGCCTCATACTAACTATGAATCACCCAAACTGTAAGAAACAAAAACCAGTTATGTTTATAATCATCTACCGGCCTCCTGGTCCCTATTCCAAATTTTTAATTGCATTCTCTGACTTTCTATCCAGTATAGTGTTAGACTCAGATAAGATTATAATAGTAGGGGACTTTAATATTCATGTTGATGAAAGCAGCGACTGTCTAGGAAATGCATTTGCAGTCTTATTAGACAGCATAGGTTTTACTCAAAACATGAATGAACCCACTCATTGTCACAAGCACACCCTGGACCTTGTTTTAACCTATGGTATAGAGATTAGTGAGCTCACTGTCCTCCCTCATAACCCCATACTCTCAGATCACTTTCTAATTACCTTTCAGTTTATACTCAAAGACTTTACTGTTCCAATGAACAAAACCCAGATTAGAAGAACATTATCTGACCAATCTGTGTCAAAGTTTAAACACATAATAAAGGCAATATTTAGTACAATGTTGAGTGAGTTTGTTGAGAACAGCTCCCATAGCTCGAGTCCCAGTAAAAGTGATCGGTTTGTTGACAGCGCCATGCAGTCTATAAAGACAGCTCTAGACAATGTAGCTCCATTAAAACAAAAGGTTGTTAGGCCGAATCGAGTAGAACCATGGTTTAATGCTGAAACATGTTCCCTTAAACAAGCAACCCGTAAATTAGAAAGGCTATGGCGTCACTCCAGCTCAGAGCAGTCTCTGAATGCCTGGAAATATAGTCTTTTAAATTATAAAAAATCTCTGTGTGAGGCCAAAACCAGATACTATTCAACTTTAATAGAAGAAAATAGGAAAAACCCTAGGTTTCTGTTCAGCGCTGTAGCCAGGCTGACCACCAGTCACAGCTCAGTAGAACCCTGTATCCCTGTTACTCTCAGCTGTGAAAACTTTCTTACATTTTTTAACAACAAAATCACATGTATCAGAGACAAATTAAATAAAATTCTCCCTACGATCAGCTCAGAGCAAGCCAAAGCTGTAAAAAGGGAGGCCACTATAAAACCATCTGTAACGTTAGACTGCTTCATCGGTGTAGATCAAACTGAGATAACATCAATCATTATGTCCTCCAAAACCTCAACTTGTCTTTTAGACCCAATTCCTACCAAACTTTTTAAAGAAACTCTTCCCCTAATTAATGAATCTATACTGAACATAATAAACACCTCCCTAGAAACAGGTTATGTGCCACAGTCTTTTAAATATGCAGTTATTAAACCGCTTCTGAAAAAACCCAGTCTAGATCCTGACATTTTAGCCAACTATAGACCAATATCAAATCTCCCTTTTATTTCAAAAATCCTAGAAAGAGTTGTAGTTTAAACAGTTATGTCGCCACCTACAGGACAGTAGCTTATTTGAAGATTTTCAGTCAGGTTTTAGACCCCACCATAGCACAGAAACTGCATTAGTCAGAGTCACAAATGACTTGTTATTAAGTTCAGACAATGGACTGGTCTCAATCCTAGTTCTGTTAGATCTCAGTGCAGCCTTTGACACCATAGACCACAGCATCATACTCCAGAGATTAGACTGTGACATACGAGTCAGAGGAGCCACCCTCTGCTGGTTTAAATCATACTTATCTGTAGGTACCAGTTTGTTAGTGTAAATGAACATTCCTCACAGTGCAGTAAAGTTAGCTATGGAGTGCCTCAAGGTTCAGTACTTGGACCCATTCTGTTCATGCTTTACATGCTGCCTTTAGGAAACATAATCAGAAAACATGGCATTAATTTTCACTGTTACGCAGACGATACACAGTTGTATTTATCAATTAAACCTGATCAGAACGACCGCGTTGAGAAACTTAGCACCTGTGTGAGAGACCTAAAGACATGGATGACAATTAATTATCTCCTCCTAAACCCAGAAAAAACAGAGGTCATTATACTAGGCCCCAAAAAGCTGAGAGATGCTCTGTCTGACCAGAGTCTCCCTGGACGGTGTCAGTGTAGCCTCAAGTTCTACTGTGAGAAACTTAGGAGTTTTATTTGACCAAGATTTATCATTTAAGGCTCATATAAACCAAGCCTGTAAAACAGCATACTTTCACTTACGTAACATAGCCAAAATCAGAAATATTTTATCTAAAAATGATGCTGAAAAACTTGTCCATGCGTTTGTTACATCTAGGTTGGATTACTGCAACTCTCTGCTGGCAGCGTGCTCTAAAAACTCATTAAAATGTTTTCAGCTTGTTCAAAACGCAGCAGCAAGATTATTAACAGGAACTAACAGGAGAGAACATATTACTCCTGTGCTAGCTTCACTTCATTGGCTTCCAGTTGAATTCAGAATTAGGTTTAAAATCTTTCTCCTGACTTACAAGGCCATAAATGGTATGGCCCCATCCTACATTAATGATGTTATAGTGCCATACCAACCAAGCAGAGTACTGCACTCACAAAATGCAGGGCTATTAGTGGTTCCCAGGGTTTCTAAAAGTACAGTTGGAGGTAGAGCCTTTAGTTAACAAGCTCCTGTTTTATGGAATCAGCTTCCAGCACATGTTAGAGAGGCAGACACAGTCTCTACATTTAAGGTTAGGCTTAAAACGTTCCTCTTCGAGAAAGCTTATGGTCAGGGCAGCTAGGAACAGGGTAAATTCCACAGTTGAAGCTAGGCTGCTCTAGGAGCTAGAAGCTGGGGGAAGTATGGTGCACTGAGCCTCTGTCCTCTGGTTTCATCTGCTGCTCCTCTTCTATCACTGTGATTAATATAATGAAATACTCTATATCTCCAATCAGTTCATTGCTATTCACAAGTTGTCCCTCTCTCCCGCTCCCCTCTGGGGAGTGGGGACTGTTTCAGATGCCTGCCTGCTGGCAGATACAATTGGATAGCTGCCCCCATCTGTGCTCCTGTCCCGACCTGTGAGCCCTCAACCTCACCTCTAAGGATTTCCCGGATCTCCCTCACCCCACTCACCTGTCTGGATAAGGCCCACCTGCTGCATTCTGGATTTCCCAGACCTATCTTGCCCCACTCACCTGTCTGGATGAGGCCCCTGCTGCAGCCTGGATCTCCCGGACCTATCTCGCCCCAGTCACCTGTCTGGATGAGGCCACCTGCTGCATCCTATGGACTTCCTCAACCTATCTCACCCCACTCTCGTCTGGATGAATCCTTACAGAGCTGATCTATGATCCTATAGATGAACTGAATGAAGGGACTAACGGTCCTAGATGCATTGCCTGTCCGTCCTGGGAGAGGATCTCTCCTTCAATATGGGCTCCATAAGGTTTCTTCTTTTTTCCCGTAGCTGTTTTTTTTTTAGGAGTTTTTCCTTACCGAGAAGGAGGGTCTAAGGACAGGAGTGTCCTGGGTCTGTTTAGTTTAGTTATTGTTTGTGTTGATTGTGTGTTTATGTTTGATCAACTGTTTGTGAAGCCCTTTGAGGCGACTTTTGTTGTGATATTGGGCTATGCAAATAAACCTGAATAAACCTGAATATATCTTGTTGAGACGGGTCACTGGTCATGCAGGCAATGGGCTGATTGGCCATTTTTTCTCAAAGGTGTGAGATTATATTCATCCCTACTATACCATTAGAGTCAGCAAGGCAGTGATCTTTGACTATTAAAAAGCCACAATCTGAAAGTTCAACTTCACCCATTTTAATTGGGAGGATTACATAACCCATATAGGGAATATTCAGTCCATTGGCTGCTTCGAGTGTTACCCAGTTACCTGCATCCTCTAATTTCTTTCCCTCTTTGGCCAAATTATGCCAGAAGAAACTATTTTTTATTAGAGACACATTTGACCCTGTATCTAAGATGTAGCGAGCTGGGACATGTTCAATACATAGGTCAACCTTGGGCACTTGTCCAATTAATTTGTGTAAGACTTCTTTTTTAGGCCCTTTACAATCTGTAAACCCCACTGTGTGGACCGCTACAGTGGTGTCCACTAGTTTAAAGAGGCTGATCTTTGTCTACTGCTACAAAACTGTGCAATGTGACCTGGCTGAGCACAGTTATTACAAATTGGTTTACCATAATTGCCACACCGGTTGGTAGAACTCATACAGGGTCTGCTTCTTCCTGTAGGTCTAATTGAGGGAGCATGCGAGGTCCAGCCTGAAGAGCATACTGGTCCGCACGGTCCTCTGCAACTCACATTGAATCTCATTAACAATGGTTTTGGACAGTTCAGTAAATGTATGTGTCATTTGAATGTTCATTTCTTCTTGTAATTGTGACTTGAGTTGGTCGTAGTCTTTAGTATTTACTGTACTGTGTTACTATTGTGTCCCCTTAAAGCAAGACATTGAGCTTATGCAAATGTATCTCCATAGGCTTGTTCTCTTAACAAAGGTTCAGCCTTAATTGTCTCAAAGGTTAAATCATAATCCAGTAGGATCTTGGTTCGAAACTTACCCCTTGTTGCTGGGTCTCTAAGGCCTTCAATCAAGTGGTCTCTGAGTAAGACATCATTGTCATTCCTCTTGGGTTTCTCTTTTTAAGTCTAATAAAATCCTCTTGTGGTCTTAGAGCAAAAAGTGCTTATGGCCTCATGTGACTGTTGTTTCACATTAAAAAACATGGACCGCAAAACAGATGCAGTGACCTTATCCCCATACAATTTGTCTAGTTCAGTAAAAATTTTCTCAGCTGCGTTATGTTTTTCTAGTGGCAAAATTAAAATTTCTCATTTGGCCTTCCCCTCTAAGCAACATAGTGTCAATTCTGCTCTAAAATCTAATGGTACCCCTTGCAATGCAAATGTGGTTTTTAAATTACTTTTCCACTCCCCAAGACCAATTTCTGAGTCTTTACCTATAAACTTAGAGGTCCCCATATGAAACATGGGGACCATCCCAAATGGTCTAACATTTGGGGCTGGATTAGGTCTACTAGGACCAGGTTGAGCTTCATTTTGGTCGGTCATGTTGTTTGTCTACCACTGGTTAGTTTATTTGATCCTATCGGCAACGCCAAGATGGAACACCCCACACTAGGCTTCTGACCATAACCAGTAGCAGACAAGACAGACAACTGGATTTTAGAAATTATATGGAAATTTATTACAAAATTTAAATAAAGATTAAAATGTATGCAAGAGGGGATTAAATCTAAAAGTGTCCACTGGGGCTGAGCATGTGCTGGCCTGAGAGGAGCATTGTGAAGGGCAGGTCCTGGATCAGTTTGTCAGAAGATTGGAAATACCCGTGGCTCGGTCAGACCTGTTGAATATGGCCATGCCTTTGGACTTCTGACCGTATTGCTCTTCATCCAGATCACCCCGTATTTCTTGGGCAAAACCCGACAGCTCCCCAATGCCACGCGCCTGAGCAGATGTGGAGAGGACAAGAGACAAGTAACAATTTAAAGTTAACAACCTATGGTAGATATATCACCACAAGACACTGAAACCCACACTTTGTTCTAAATGACTACAAAACAGTAGGTACCTGAGCAGATGTGGAGAGGACAAGAGATAAGTAAAAATTTAAAGTTAACAACCTATGGTAGCTATATCACCACAAGACACTGAAACCCACACTTTGTGGGTTGACTACAAAACAGTATGTACCTGAGTAGATGTGGAGAGGACAAGAGAATTAACTATGCCAAGTGTGCTGCTTAAGTACATGGGTTTGGTGCTCCTCAGCTGTCCTGCATTTCCCCATTACCAGTGCACACCCACACTGCAAACCACACCCAGTAAAGTCAAATGAATGAAAGCAGGCTGATACAGCTACCAGGTTACACCATGATTAGTCTCCATATGTGGAGGTTGATACATAAAATACACACAGTCGCTATTCTCTCCTCCATTTAATGGTACAGTCCCCAGGGTAGGTCTAGGAGGAGAGCACGCTAAAAAGTCTGAGTCATGCAAGTTGGTCACAGTCCACACCATCCATCTAAGCCACATAAGCCAAATTTCTGTCATGTCAGTGTCATCGGTGTCAGTTGTCAGATCCTTTCTGGTTTCGTTGCCAGTTTGGGGGACAGTCACTACAATTTCAAGTCTTCCAAGCAGGTCACTTCCCCTTGTGTCAATACTTATGTCATACATGTCCGTGTCCAGTTTGTTAGGGTACAGTAAGGTCATGAGTAGGGGGTTACACTGGTTTGGGGAACATACAGTTAATGTATAACAAACGTCTTGATATTTGATGATGCAATCTCTAAAACAGTCTCCGGGAGGAGGTAGTTTTTTTACAGTACATAACCCCTGAATTTGTTATCACCCATTCCCAGGTAGGGGAATGGGAAAGGGAATAGTATTTATATAGTGCTTTAACTATGACACAAGTCACCCAAAGCGCTTTACACACAGTAGGAAAGGGGTATTTCATTCACTCCATACTCGGTGGTGTAAGCTACATTTTGTGGCCACAGTTTACCCTGGGGTAGACCTCCCCATTGGCCAACACGACAGATGTCACGCTGCAGATGTACAAGAACAAAAACATAATTATTCACAGAAAATTCAAACAACAAAAAACAACCAAAGAACACAAAGCGCAAGCGCGTACAGCATTTTAATTTGCATTATTGTATTTATTTTGAATTTGCTCCCAATCTAAATTTTCTTTTAACCATTATTCTCTAACACATATGACACATAACTGCAAAATGCAACAAAGATTCTTCATTATTCTTCAACTTCTTTATTCAAAGATCTCAGTATATTCTTCAGTATGCTTCAACTTCTTTATTCATAAATCTCAGTATATTCTTCATTACTCTCTCAATACACAATAGCTGGCTTTCACTGCTACTACCAATTTACTGATAACCAATACAAAAAACAAACAACTTATTCCAATAATCAACTTACTGACTTTTGCCGCAACTGCAATTACTGATTATGTTGGCAAACAACTTATTTCAGTAATCAACTTAACCGACTTTCGCTGCACTGCCAGTTATTGGTTATAATATTGCAGTAATTAACTTAACCGGCATTCGCCACTACTGTAATTACCGATTAAGCTAGCCAACGACAATACAATAATGAACGCATTCTTTTTCCTCAATACTAGGATACTTGAACCGACATACCTACTATCACAGTGTAGGCTCAGATTTTTTTCACCTGTACTGGATACTTTTACTCCGCCAATGCAACAAACACAGAACATAGAACACAGAACAACACAATACAACACAATGCACAAGAATACACGTCACACAATACAATACACCCAATAACCAATGCAGTACTCTTGTACATATGCTCAGTAATCCACATATACAACCCCTGGGTCCTTTTTGTAGTTTTGATTTACCACTATTTATGGGGGTTAATAACAATTTATTCTATTTTAGTGATTAGCAGAATACTTCTCCTTACCTCCAGTGCTCTCCCACTCAACTTGTAATTTTAGCAGTATTCAGTTTGCAGTGTTTATTATTAATAGGTCCTGCTTACCTTTTATTGACAGTGTGCACCTAGTTGAGTGAGAGTTCACCAGTTGGATTCAGATGTCCGTGTCCCTCCTAGGATCTTCCGTGGTCCAGGTTCAGACCTGGTCCTGGACTTGGGACTTTGTGACTGCGCCCCCCCAAAAAAAATCTTCCCGGTTTCCTCATCACGTCGGGGTCACCACTTGAAGTACAGGATTTTTTAAAGTTAACTTTAGCTGTTAGACCTCGTGAATCAGAAGGTACCTGTAGCATGCTCTCTGTCAAAAATTGACACTGAGGACCAGGAATATGTCTTTCAAAATGCCGCCCAAATTTATTGTAGATCAACAGGATCAAAAATACAGATTGAGAGGATTCAAAAATAATGCAAAAAGCAAAGTATATTGGTAAATCAAAGTACAGAACTCAATCTCGAGAAGGGAGCAATTCGTTGACGTTGCGCCGCCATCGGTCTAAGCAACTCGTAATGAGAAGCCCTTCCGATCTTGGGATGCCACCGAAATGCCCCCGTTCAAGTTTTTCCCACAGGTTTTATACTCGGTTAAACATAACGCATAAAAGTAAACTTTATGACTAGGTCCATTGTGCACATATCTTGCTTTTGGGACAGGCTAGTCCATATTTGGTATGTCCAAGGACAGGAGAATACACTTTCCCGAATAACATATATCTAATTTGGGTCAACCTGACCCTTTTTGTAATCGTCCCAAGAGACAGTGTAGAATGGACTTAGTGCACATACCACAGCTGGCAAGGCACCAGCTAGTCAGCATAAACAACAGCATGTTTCTTAAAACAAAAGGGTATTGAGTCTTCCGGCATGACTAGCTGCGCGAAGGTCGTGTAGTTGTTGAGTTTGTCTCAACCGGTCTGAAATACTGCCCTCATATTCGATTATCTGAACTTTAAATGTACCAAAAACGTTATGAGTGCGGGCAAGTTAAAGAGAGGACAGAAGAACATGAAAAAAACGGCAACTGAAGAAGTAATATTTAAAACAGGTCACATGGAGCCACTGGAAGAAGAAGATGGCGGCTTGCTAGCTGCTAACGAGTTAGCGACGGGAGCTAAGGGAGATCTTCTGCGAGAAATGTCGACTATCTCCAGAGACCTTAGGAGTTTTAAAAAGGACATCCAAGAAGCAATTTCGGAAATGAAAGTTGAAATGGGCAAGAATCTAAAGGACGAGCTTGCAGCATTCAAACAAGAGCTAAACCAAAAGCTAATTGAACATGCGGCCGCACTCCAGACACAGGGCAATGCCATTACCGAAGCAGAGGAGCGCATTGCAGAGGTAGAAGCGAGCAGCGTGGTGACAAGGGAGGCTTTATTAAGTCTACTAAAGGAACAACACAGACTGCAGGAAAAGGTGATTGATTTGGAGACTAGATCTAGGAGAAACAACATCCGTATTTATGGAGTTCCAGAGGATTCAGAAGGCGAAACAATGATAGACTTTGTGAAAAACCGTTTTGTGAAAGAGTTACCACTACCAGAAGGGATATCTCTCCAAATTCAGCATGCGCACAGAGTCTTGGCACGTAAGCCAGTGCCTGGTGCGACACCAAGATCTATAATTGTAAATTTTCTGCAGTTTGATGTAAAAGAAACAGTCCTTAAACTGGCATGGAAGAAGAAGATATTGCTCAACAATAAACAGATTTACTTCGACCATGACTATGCCTACGAAGTAATGGAGAAGCGCAAAACGTATGGAGAAATAAAAAAGGCGCTCAGAGAGAAGGGTATCCGCTTCCAGACGCCGTTTACGCGGATTCGCATTCACTGGAGCACCGGCCCACGGACCTACGGAGATGCCGAGGACGCCGCTAAGGAGCTGAGGTCCCGGGGAATGGAGGTGACCACTGCCAGGAGGAATTCGGACGCCACTATGGAAGAGAAAATCCGCAACGCGTTCCCATGGCAAGAAGTTGACGCAGAGGATAGAAGATCCCAGATGGAAACGCGGGTGAGACACAAGCTGAAGGAGTTTAGAAGAGGCTATGAACCATGAAGAGGGTGTGGCGTGACACAGGTTAGACATCCGATGGAACAACTACTAAAGGGAGATACCATAAGTTAAGATCTGTTCTCGAATAATGATGCTGTCTGGAATAAGTACCGGTTGGACAGACGTGTAATCTTATGTCGGACACATCTAGTGGATGTGGGATGCACTTGCAGGTCAGTCATTCCGCCTCTAGGGGGAGCCCCCACCTTGAGGGGGGACGTTTCTCTCCACTCGCCGACAGAGACTTTAAGGAGTCAAAAGACTTCGAGTATAGGGAAGACTCTGTATTTGTTCTATTGTTCTTAGTGAAATGTTTAGGTTCACAATTAATAGTGGGGATTTTGTGCAATGGTTTTAAGTTTTTCTGGCTACATGGGAAGATGGTTTTTGAGGAATATGGCCAAACATCGTACGATATAACAACAAAAAATTGACTAAATGCTTGAAGTTTTTTCTCTGAATGTAAATGGACTCCAGAGTCCAGCTAAGCAAAGTAAAATACTAAGTAAATTGAAAAGGGAGAATATAGATGTAGCGTTTCTACAAGAGACCCATATGGCGGGGTTGGAACATGAAAAACTTAGAAAACAGGGATTCAAACATGTGTTTTTTTCTGCAAATGGTTCAAAACATACAAGAGGGGTGGTCATCTTAATAACAGGGAGAGTTACATTTGAACATATTGCAACTACTAAAGACAAAGATGGAAGATTTGTGATGGTAAAGGGGAAGGTGGATGGCGAGTTGTTTACCTTCTACAATGTATATATTCCTCCTGGTGCCAAACCAGACTCTTATGTACAAATATTAGAAAAAGTAGTGATGGAGGCACAAGGAGTTCTGGTGTGTGGAGGTGACTTTAACATTACTCTGAAACCACACATGGATTCAACTGGAAATAGAACCTATCAACCACAAAAAATAAAGAAAATAAATCTCATGTTAACAGAGGTAGGTCTTGTGGATATCTGGAGGCATTTGAACCCAGTAAACAGAGACTATACGTTTTATTCATCTCCGCATTCATCTTATTCAAGAATCGACTATTTTTTTACCTTTAGTACAGACATTAATAGAATACAGGGGTGTCATATTGGAGTAATGGATATATCTGACCACTGCCCGTTATATCTATCTATAACGATGGTCCAGAGGAGAAAACTGACCCATTGGAAATTGAACACCAGTATACTTTAATTTTAGTTTACGTTAATAAACAGACATGTGATCAGCTGTCTAAAGAAATGACTGACTATTTGCAAATCAATGATAATGAGGAAACAACTCCACCTATACTTTGGGACGCCTGTAAGGCAGTAATGAGGGGAAGAGTAATTGCGATAACTTCTTATCTTAAAAAGCAAAGGACTGAAAGACTTAAAACACTTCAGTCAGAATTGTTAACACTAGAAACTAAACAAAAGGGCACCCTGGACAACCAAACAAAATTAGAAATTAAGAAAAAAAGGAACCAGATAGAAGATGTGACGGTTGAGGCTCACTTTGCCTGGATTAAATTTACTCGTGTATGTTAATTGAAGAGGAAAAAACTTCCACAGGACTCCGATGTAAAAAGGGAATAAACAAAATTTTAATCCACAGTTTTGTTAATGCTTCTTACAGGAGTAATCAAAGTTAAGCTATCCTCAAAAATGAACAATACTACGGTAAGAAAACCATTTGGCTCAGTCCTTCACGGAGCCTCTACTTTGTCAACGCGCTGTGCGTCACTGTCCTGCGCTTCACTCAATTCCACCGCTAGAGCGCTCTCTCTCTTAAAGTGACGGTAACATATTTGACTGTTATAGCCTAACATTAAACAACAAAATTACTTCTTTACATATCTTTCTTAAAGTCAACACAAATTCAAATCAGTGGATTTTAGCTCACTTAACACAATAATCTTACGTAATTATTAAACTCAAAACAGGTCTCTGAACAAAACACAGAATGCACTTACTTATACACTTAAATGTATATGAGCTAAACTTGGCTCCCACAGAAGAGTTATATAATCAAGAAATTCAAAGGAAACTATTATTTACTAAACAAAACTATTATAAAGGCGGAACTAAACATATGAAACAATTGGCCTATAGACTAAGAAAACAACAGACAGATAATACAAGCTGCAAGATACGGGACTCCAAAACTAAAGTAATGTGCTATCAATTAAATGAAATTAAAGATTGCTTCAAGAATTATTAGGAGAAATTATATTCACAGCCTCACGTAGAGGGTATTCAAAAAATGGAGAAAGTACTTAGCTCATTAAATTTACCAACTCTTACAGCAGATGAAAACAAAGTTCTAACTGCACAAATAACTAAGGAAGAAATTCACTCTGCTATAAAAAGGCTTAAAACCAACAAGGCTTCCGGCCCTGATGGGTTCAGTGCAGAGTGGTACAAGAAATTGAAGGAGCAAGTAACACCAGTTCTCTTAAAAACATTTAACTGGGTGCTTTCTAATGGGGAGACCCCTCTTTCATGAAAAGAGGCAGTAATCTCGGTTATACCTAAAGATGGAAAAGACAGGTCAGAATGTTCAAACTATAGACCAATAAGTGTCCTAAACTTAGACTATAAGTTATTTATATCAATATTAGCCAAGAGAATAGACAAAATCTTACCTAGAGTAATCTATTTAGATCAAACTGGATTTGTGAAGTCTCGCCAAACTCATGATAATGTTAGAAGATCCCTACAGATTATTAGACACATCAATCTAAATAAATTACAAGCTGTTGTATTGAGTTTGGTTGCTGAAAAAGCCTTTGACTCTGTGAGATGGGAATTTTTATTTAGTTATGCAAAAAATTGGTTTTGACGGCTTGATTATTAAGACATTAAAGGCCTTGTATAATAAACCGACAGCCAGATTGAAAATTAATGGGGAACTCTCTGAATCCTTTGAACTTGAAAGATCCACAAGACAAGGTTGTTCCCTAAGCCCACTTTTGTTTGCGATTTTTATAGAACCGCTGGCCCAGTGGATTAGACAGAATGATAATATGAAAGGCATTAAGATGGCAACAGGTGTACAAAAATTGGCCTTATTCGCAGACGATGTTCTGATTTATTTATCAAAGCCTACAGAGTCACTACCAGTGCTGTTATCGGTCTTAAGAGAGTATGGGTCATATTTAGGGTATAAACTAAGTGAGCAGAAAACACAAGTTTGTTATGTCTTGTGTCTTTGTCTAGTTTTCTGTATTTGTTTCCCTTGTCTTATTTAGTATTCCCTGTCTGTTTCCTTGTTTTTCCAGTTTTCTTCCTGCCTCTTGTGTTTCCCGCGTGTTTTGATTGCCTGCCCCGCCTTGATGTTTTTCACCTGTGTCTGATTCCCTCGTGTATTTATGTCCTGTGTCCTCCCCAGGTGTTTGTCGGTTCATTTAGTGTGTGTAGAAGGTTGAGTTCCGTCTGGTCTGGTTTATGTCTTCGTCTTCTTTGTGAGTACCATTAAAGTCTGTTTAGTCCGCATTTTGGGTCCGTCCCTCCTGTTCTCCGCTCAACTGCAACAAAGTTCTTGGTATTCATTACAGTCCCCCTCAGCATTTACGACGTGACTTTAAGTTTGATTGGGATAATAAATCTTTGAAATATTTGGGCATATATATACCAACAGACTTATCCACTTTAGAAGAACTTAATTATGGTCCTTTGAAAAAAGAAATTACCGCAGATATTCATAGATGGAATTTAATACCCTGTTTAAGTATTACATCAAGGGTGGAAATTATAAAAAATGAATATACTCCCGAGAATGTTGCATTTATTCCAGACAGTCCCTATTGGTAAACTGGACCAATATTTTGCGCAATGGGATAAAATTATATCCAGGTTCATATGGGCAGGCAAAAAACCAAGAGAGACACTGCAGCTCTCTAAAGAGAATGGAGGTCTAGCCCTTCCATGCCTTCAGGATTACTATAAAGCAACTCAAATAAGACCATTAGTGGGCTGGTGTAAACCCAGCTATAACTCGAAATGTAAAGAAATAGACTGCCTGCTAGGGGGGAAACTCCCGGTTAGTATGTTGATAGGTGACCCTTCATTGATCTGCTTGCTGACAGATCCTAATAATCCTTGGGTAAAAAGTTCTATAAAGACATGGGGGGAAATACTTAGAAAGTATCAACTGAAAGAAAAGGCTGAATACTTTAAGTGGTTCTCTTGTGATCCA
The DNA here is from genome assembly GCA_020698575.1 of Bostrychus sinensis. Lineage (NCBI taxonomy): Eukaryota > Metazoa > Chordata > Actinopteri > Gobiiformes > Eleotridae > Bostrychus > Bostrychus sinensis. The sequence goes on along the minus strand of CM036249.1, from coordinate 38,995,500 downwards.
GCATTTCCTCCTAGTCAAAATGATTCGAGATTTAAAGAGTGGTGTAATAAAGGTCTTACCACCTACTGTACCTTATTTAAGGAAGGGACATTGATGAGCTTCCAGGATCTTAAAGACAAGTTTGGCTTGTCGAACCAAGATCATTTTAGATATTTCCAAATTAGAGACTTTGTCACTAAAAAATTTAAACAACAACCAAATTTTGTAAAGGGAGAAATCCTTGATATTTTTCAAAGCGCTTATAAAGATGCTCCCTACCAAACAAATATCTCCAAGTTATATTTGAGTATTCAGAATCTGAAGTGCCATGATGCATTACATATAAAAGCAAGATGGGAAGCAGAGGGTAACTTAACGTTTACAAAGGAGGAGTGGGACAGAATATGTAAACAGCAGTGGACTGTAACAAGCGCCCCCTCCTGGAGAGAGTTTAGTTGGAAGAATGTAACTCGATATTTTAGAACACCAGCTCAAAAGTGTAGATATTCTCATCAGTCCGACTGCTGGAGACTGTGTGGTCAAACATTAGCAAACCATTTTCACATCTTTTGGTGCTGTACCTCTGTGGCTCTATTTTGGAAAGAAGTTCATAAGGTCCTGGAAGCAGTATTTAAGAGGAAAATACATTTCCAGTTCAATATAATGTATCTGGGGGATCTGGATGATCTTCATCTCTTAAAAGCTGATAAATATTTGATGAGAGTACTGTTAGTCGCATCCAAAAAGGCCATAACTCGAAACCCCTACTATCAATGAATGGATTGACTTGGTGTACAATATTTTTACAATGGAAAGATTAACTTTTAAGCTGAGATCACAGATAGATGACTTTGTGGAATATTGTTCAAAATGGTTGACTTATATTTCAGATGTAAGGCCAGACTTTGTATAATAATCCATATCTTTAATGTTGGTTTTGTTTTCGCCACTGAGTATTTTTCTTTATGTTCTTGTTATGTCATATTACATGTTTATTGTATATGACAAAAACCTAATAAAATATGAATGACAAAAAACAAAAAAACAAAAACAAAAGGGTATTATGATGTTAATTTAGTGTGAACTTAAGGCTATGACCTAAATCAGAGAACACATTGACATAAAGTCAAGCATAACCAAATACTATTCTAATAAATGATTAAAAATGGATAATACACAGTAGCTAAGTGATGCAAAGTACACAAAGACAGTGATTACAAACATTATCATAAGAAAATGAGGACATGTGGAGTCATAATCTAAGAACTTTATTGATTGACATACAAGGCCTAAACAAGGGCAAATCATAGGTGATACATTAGCAAACTTAAATTTAATTTTAACTTTAGCATTTAATGTTTTTTTTTTTAAATTTAATTTCACATGGTAACATATGGGAATATAACGGCTTCTATGTGTTTGTTACATAAATATTGTCAAGTTTAATTTGGGTCTGTTTGATTTCTCTCGCCACTATAACAACAGGTTAAAGAGACACATATTTAAAAAACACATTTTAGGCTCTGCATGGAGGAAAGTAGTTTCTGATTATTTAATTTTAACTGATTTTGTTTAATATGACATATTTTCAAAGTATTCTTGTAAAAATTTTTTTTAATCACACCAAAAAGTCAAGACATGGGTAAACTCTACAAAAACATGTTCACATTCTGCTGTTTGACCACTTTCCACTCCTAAAGAAGTTGTTTTGATTTTTGATTTTTGTTTTTAACATGCAGCGTTTGATCATGTGACACACACTCCGAAGCATGTTCCAAAAGCTTCACACAGCATTGGCAGGACACTTGTCTTTGCTTCGGAGGAGCCAACTCCAGAGGAAGGCTTTGAAGCAGCCTCTATATCCTGGCAAATGAGAAACACCAAGGCACTGCCTGATCCACTGGCTTTATTTTTAACCTCTTCTTCTCAAAGTTGGACACGTTCAATGACTTTGTTTTTAAGCAGATAAATCAAAACAAACTTTAACCCATCTGCATTCATTTTCACATCTATTAGGCCTAATAAAAGATGTTATTTATTAAAGACAAATGCAAGCAGTTCAGCAGCAGTTCAGTTTTATACATCTGAATTATCAATTAAGTATATGCTTCTGTTTCACGAGATTTTATTATTTATTAAATATGAAGAAATTAAAATAATAAAGACAGAGGGTACCATTTTTTTATTCATTAAAAATAAATACATTCTTCAGATGTTAATTTTATTCTTGTGCATAAAACAGAACAAAAAGAACTTTTGATTATTAAAAGAACCATATGGGGTCAGAGCCACAGGAGAGCCACTTTCTGTGATGTCATTGAGTTCGCCTCGTCCCAAAATCTGAAAAAAGCAAAGTCCGTTCTTGTGTTCTCCTCAAGTCCATTCTCTGAGTCTGCTCACACAAGTTTGTACCTCTGAGTACACAAGTCCGGAGTCTGCATACTAAGAATCGAGAAACGGCCCTTGTTTCACTGATGTCTGCCATTTCCACCTGACCACACCTCTCCCCCCTCACGGCCCAGTCCCGTTCAACTCACACCTCCCCCGCAGCAACCAAACAAACCCACTGTGGACTACAGCGTTGCAGCAGCACATGTTGTGAGGAGCTGATGAGGCATGACAGCAGCTGGGCCATGAGGAGGGAGGGCTCTTAAAGGGACAGGGATCTAATATGAGCGTTTCCCACAGTCAAATGATGAGTTTCTTCAAATAAGGTGTTTTCAATAATTACTGCATTTTCTGACCAACAAAATGTAAGATGTTGATCTAGAGGTGCCCTAAATTCATTTAAAAGACAAAAAAAAAAGCATAATAGGGCCCCCTTAAGTGGACTTTTGGCCTATGCCTTTTAACCAACAGTGCCATATAGTTTTCATTTATGTACACCCAGGGGTGAAAGTAGATTTTTGCTTATGCCGGTACTATAACAAATTACGCCTACATATATATTTTTAATGGCAGAAAAAGCAGATACGCGGTTGAGAATGAATCTTGACTATAAATAAAAAATATAGACATGGCTTATACGGGGTTTGACAACAAATCAAACATACCCTATAAAGGTCAAGGCCCCAAACAAACTGGATGCGTAACTGCAGCGTGGTGACAGCGTCAGGGAACTGTTTTCACTTCAGCCCCAGCTCAGCAGATCAGGGCAGCCACACTGCAGCGTGAGACGCGAGGCTCAACGGACGTCAAACGGGGCTGTGACACAACTCTCCTAGAAAATCATGCCAACGCCGAATTTTGATGGTGGCTGGCACTGGGTCGCGTTTTTCACCCAAAATACACACAAAATTAGGATAAATTGTTATATTTTGGCAACTACAATGAGCATTACCCATACCTGATGAATTTTGTGAATGGGGGATTTCTGGCTCTGATGGACCATGAACGCAAACTTTCACTTGTATTGTAAAATACAAGTGGAATGTCCAGTCTACAGAGAGTAAACATACGTCTCTTTATTCAAATATAATCACCATAGGTCTGTTATATGTGGCTGTACTCTCATATTGACTTCTGAATGGCTTTTCTGTAGAGAAGGAGCTGCCAGCAGTGAGTTGCTCATGCAGCCGTGTGTACAACCTCGCGTTCCAGCGACACAGCTGTGATGCCAGTACACTCGCTGCTATGCCCGACACAGCCCGACTGTGTTTGGGGCCCAATACACACCGGACGCGCAGATGCGCCTCAAAAAATACGCCCCTATTGTTTTCTATGAGAGCCCTCACACCGGCGCGTGGCGGTGGCTGAAAACACATGGCCCCTGTACTTCTGCAGTAACAAAGATGGTTCTCTGCTCCGTGCGACACAGACACACAGCTGTAAACACTGAGGGACAGGGACTGCTAACTCGCTAATAACTCATTAATAGAACAGCTCAGTCTGTCCTCACACAGTCTGGGCGACTTCTGTCACTTTGTCCGGTTATTGACAGATAAAATACATATTTTAAACCCCGTGTTGTTTATGTTAAAGCCTTTGCAAGTGCCGCAGCGCTCCCGGTGTGCGTTGGGCTTAAGACGCGCATGCTCAATGCGTTTGTTTAAGGAAGCGAGACAATCAGTGAATGATGAGAGTGGAGAGGGACATTCTGTGCATTAAATCACATCACGGAGCGAGCATAAGCCACTAAAAACCACACAGACACATATATGATGAGATAAAGTCCTGCCTGGTTCACATGCTTTAGCGTCAGATTTTTTTTCTCTCATATGAGCGACCGCGGTCCGCGGCTGCTTTCTAATGTGCGTTAAAGCAGCAAAGACCGACAGCTGATCTCCTTCCACCAGGTACTGCGTACCCCCTCTAAATCTTATGCCGGTACGTAGTACCGGGCCGTACCGGCTTACTTTCACCCCTGTGTACACCACATAAATGAGGGCTCATTACTGCTGTGAACTCGTCTGAAGTCTTTAAAGCTTGAATGGCTAAATTTGTCTAAAAAGGTGACAGTCTTTGTCAATAACAGAATAATAAATGTGAGACATGACAAACAACACTTTCTTGACAAAGTTTATTGGTGTCAATGGCTGTGAATGCAGACATGCCACACACAAAACTAATAACAGCAACTGCTGGAAAACCCACTGAAACTGTCAAGAGGACAAAGGAGTAAAGAAGTGAGGTCAAAAGGGTGCTTCCATATGATGACCTGAGTTCTGCTGGTGCTGTAAAAAACAGTTGGACACATTCACAAAAGATACAAAACTATCCTTTGTAATAAAACTGCAATTTGTACAAAGATACTAGGCCAAACTCAATAGGTTGCTTTCAAGTGATGTCACAACATTCTAAAAGACCTATAGAGACTGGGATGGAGGCAGATATTCTGTGGAAAAATCTGCTGCTAACCACCAGGGATCACACTCCAGTGACTTCTGGTGCCAGTCCTAAGCCTGAAAAAATGCAGAGGCTTGGTAAGGTAAAGGTAGCTGGTCAAAGAAAGGAGAGGATTTTGATTTGTTAGTGGGTTTGCCCCATGGGTACAACCTGATCAAGAGTTTAAGGAGAGATTCTGGAGTGGATTAGATGAAATGATGCAGAGTATGCAGAGGGTTAGTTGCAGCAAGAAAGAATACATCTGGGTGAATGAGAGAAAACTCTGTGGAGTGGTGAGGTTACAGGTAATGAAGGATTTAAAGTACTTGGGGTCAATGGTCCAGAGCAATGGAGAGTGTGGCTCAGAGGTGAAGCAGGTTGGAACGGGTGGGGAAAAGTGTCAGGTGTACTGTGAACACTGCTTCTCTCTCTGTGTGTGTGTTCCTCCGAGCTGCTGCAGCATCTGTTCCAGAGCTCATAAAAGTAGCTACAGCCATACGTTTAACATAGTGAGGTTGTGCATTAAAGCACAAATTTAAAATGACCAGGTTCGATAATTGAGGATTTTCTGTTGGCTTTTTTTAAACAGTGTCTAATCCATACAAGTAATGCTGTTTTTAACATCATCACATTCTAAAATGTGAAAACAACCTATAAGCTGGCTCCTGCCTGAATCATCTAAAACCTATTCAAGGAATACAAAAATATCACAGGAAATAGTCTCACACAAGAATAGATATTTCAAAATGGTTATAATTAGACTAAATAACAGTCAAACATGGTCCCAAAGGTATAATAATAGCATGTTTTACTGTGGAACATAACATGTGTTACTGAACTTTGTATTAAAACAAAATTATCATTCTTTTAACGTCAACCATTGTCATTCCATTGACACTTTGATTTTTTACTTTAAAAATGCCTTCATATCACAGTGTAAATCAGAAAATATAAAATAATAATTTCAAAATAGTATTTTTAATGAATTAATAAATCCTATTTAGTTCAAATGTAATATTTGAGCATGTGACAAGAAAAATAAATGAGGTGTGACAAAATTCTGTTTCCATAAAAGCAATTTACACACACTATATTGAGTTTTCATCAGAAATGAAGGTGATGAGCAAACTCTTTTCAAATCCAAACATACATTTTTGTCCAGAGCTCTTCAGACGCAGCTGATGTGGCGTGTTTGAACAGAGGCTAATCTCTGTGGCGTTTTGATCTGCGAACTGGAGTGCCCTCAGCACTGTGCCTCTTTCTCAGATGTTCTGGACTCTGCTGACTCTGACTCTGCTCTGGACTCCCCTTGGGGCTGTGAACTTTAGAACGCCGAGAACTGGACTTAGAATGAGGAGTAATGATTATGGACGGGACATGCCTGCCTCTTAAAACCTTCCCCCCAATCACTATTAGCTCCTCGTCTGATGCACTCTGCTCCTCATCCTCCTCTAAGACCAGGTTCAGGACGACTCCCTCTGAGGCCTCCGCTTCCTCACTTTGTGGCTCTGGGGAAGATGTTCTGCTCTGAGCCTTTTTCTTGTTTGGAGTTCTTTCATTGCTTTTTGAGATATCCTCTGGAGCAGAAGATTCTGATGAATCTTGCTTGTCATCGTTGTCTCTGTAGTCAACTCTAGCTCTTTTACGTGAAGATCTTCTGTGTGTTTGGCATTTGCTTCCACTTGTCTTTTTCTGAACTTGAGCCTCTCTCTCTTGCTGGAGGTCAGGAGTATTGACAGAAGACACATTCTCCACCTTTTCTGCCTCGTCTACCTCGTCTCCCTCCTTGTTTTCATACTCTGCTGAGCCCTCTGGATCAGCCCTACCGTCACCTGTCACTGTTGTTTCTAAGCTATGTTCTAATTCCTCTTTTGTTTTCTGGCATTGATCCTCTGTGCGCCCCACCGTCTCCTCCTCTGGGTTTAAGCATTCCTCCTCAACCTGCAGTTGTGCGCATTGCCTCAGAGGACTTGTCTCCACTCGTGGAGCTGGTTCCACATGAGAGGGTGAGAACTCCTCTTGAGACTGCTCCCCTTTGGCAGTTTCTTCCAGTTGTGTTTGAGTGTGTGGTTCTTCTGCCTCAACTTGTTGTATTTTGGTAGATTTTTCTGGAGACTTTTCTGGCACTACATCCTGTGAGCCCTCATTATTTGTTTCTTCAGTGTGGATATCTTCTGAGCTGCTATGTTCATCCTCATCCTCCTGATGGTCACTGTCAGCTCTTTTTGTGCTACTTCTGTTAATATTAGTACTCTGCGAAGCTGACTTTCTGCCACTGCGCAGAACTCTAGTTGAAACTAGAGGCACTTCTTCAAGCAGAGTATTGTCTGCTACATCTTGGGTGCTGTCTGCATTTTCCAGCATCATTGGCATTGGCATTGGAGTGTCAGGATGACCCTGATGACCTTCTTGCTTGTCTGTATGAGCTCCTTTAGCCTGCACTGATAGATTTTGCTCCTTAGTATCTTGCACTTCCCCCCTGGAATTTTCCTCTTCAGATTTTGTTTCCTCAGAGCTTTGTGCCACTGCAGAGGTCTTTGACATGGATGTGCCCACAAATTTCCCCTCACTCTGTGCTGCCTCCTGGGCATGATCCTCTGTATGGTCCACCTTATGTTCAAGCACTGTTCTAGAGCACTCTTCTTCAGTCTTTTGAGGGGATTGTTGCATGTTCTCTGTGGCAGCCACATATTTACCTCTGCTCCTCAAATGTCTTATTTCCACTTCTGGAGCAGGTTCCTCATTTAGGGACAAGACATCCCCCTGCTTCTGCACCTCCTCAGGATTTTCTGGTAATTGTGGCCTTGGATGCTCAGTAACTGACTTAACAAGCTGTACTTTGTTAAAATCTACCAGCACCACAGTCAACATAGGAAGGTCAGTCACTGAGCTGTCAAGAGCTGTTTGGTGTCTGACTTCTGCTTGTTTTAGTTTGTCTAAGGAGTCCTCATCAAGTGTCTTCTCCCCATATGGAGCCGTGTTGGTTGGCAGCTCAGCTTGGGACCCCTCTGTCGCATCCTCCTGTGCTGAAGAGGTTTTCAACCCTTGGGCAGGCTCCTCTGGCCTGCTTACTTGTTTCCTTCCAGAAGACTTCCTACCTCTTTTCACGGCTGTTGTTTCAAATATTTCGTCCTCTGCTTTCTGTTTTCTACTTCTGGCAGTTCTTGGTGTAGGAACCTCACTGACTGTTCTGTCACCACTCCCTATAACCCTTGTTTCCACCCTTGTTTCTCCGGCTTCATCTAGGTTTGTCACCTCTGGGGTTACGGCTACAAACAAGTCTTCCTCATTGGCAACAGCCTCTTCAGGGGGCTTGGTTTGAGATGGAGTCAGCTTTTCATAGGCATTGGTTTGAGATTGAGCCATTTCAGAGGCATCTTCAGGGGCCTTGGGTTTAGATGGGGCCAGCTCAGGGGCCTCTTGAGTGGCCTCGTCAGTTGTCTTGATTTCAGTTTGGTCGTGCTCATTGTATACCGCCTCAATTGGAGTCTCTGCTGCCACATTCTCCTCTATTTGTGCCTCGATAGCATTGTGTTTTTCCTGTGGTCTGTCCAGTGTCTCTTGTTGGGCAGCCTGTCTTCCTGCGGTATGCCTGCATCTGGGTGTAGCTGTGAGAGTCTTGGGTCCACTTCTCAGTGATCTGGTTTCCACCAACAGTGTTGTTTCCTTTGGCAGAGATTCTGGCTGAGGTTCTTTGTCTCTACCTGGTTCTGCCTGGTTCTCCTCCATCACAGTTTCAGGATGGGAGTCCCTCTCCAGAGTGCTCTCAGCCTGTTCTGTGTCTTCTGCCTCTGCTGTGCTGAGAGGAACAAGAGCCACATCAGCTGCTTCCTCTCTCTTCTCTTTTTCTGCAGCCTCGGCACTAGTACTGTCTACAACAGCTGTTTCTTTCATCTTGTCCTCTGGCTTGGCTTCCACTGTATCCTCTTCTACCAGTGCAGGTTCTTGCTCCTTTCTGTCATCCTCAGCAGCAGTGTCCTCAGCTGTCTCTGTCTCTTTGGTTTCTGTCATCACTTCTGAATTTTCTACTTGTTCATTCTTGCGAACCCCATCTTCATCCACTTCTGGTGGTAATGGCATCTTAGCATTTTCAGTAGGGGTGTGATCGGGTGTGTGTTGCTGGGCTTGAGCCCCCTCTGTAGCATCCTCCTCTGCTGAAGAGGTTTTCAGCTCTTGGGCAGGCTCCTCTGGCCTGCTTACTCGTTTCTTTGCAGTAGACTTCCTACTACCTCTTTTCACAGCTGGTGTTTCAACTGTGTCTTCTTCTGCTTTCTGTTTTCTACTTCTGGTGGTTCTTGGTGTAGGAACCCCACTGACTGTTCTAGCACCACTCCTCAGAACCCTTGGTTCCACCACTTCTCCAGCTTCATCCAGTTTGGATGAAAGGCTTGTCACTTCTGGGGTTATGGCCACAAACAACTCTTCCTCATTGGAAACAGCTTCTTCAGGGGCCTCTTCAGGGGCCTTAATTTGAGAGGGATCCAGCTCATTCTTTACTGCCTCAGTTGGAGTCCCTGCTGCCACACTCTCTTCTGTCTGTGCCTCAATAGCATCTTGTTGTTGATTTTGTGTTTTTTCCTGTGGTTTGTCCAGCTTCTCATGTTGGGCAGCCTTTCTTTCTGCGGTGTGCCTGCGCCTGAGTGTTGCTGTGAGAGCCTTGGGTCCACTTCTCAGAGATCTAGTTTCCTTCGACGGTGTCATTTCCTCTGGTTTCTCTTGCAGAGATTCTGTCTCAGGCTCTTTGTCTCTGCTTGGTTCTGCCTGGTTCTCCTCTATCAGAGTTTTAGTCTGGGACTCTCTGTCCATCTCCAGAGTGCTCTCTGTCTGTTCTGTGTCCTCCGCCTCTGCTGTGCTGAGAGGAACAAGAGCCACATCAGCTGCCTCCTCTGTCTTCTCTTTTTGTGCAGCCTCAGCACTAGTACTGTCTACAACAGCTGTTTCTTTCATCTTGTCCTCTGGCTTGGCTTCTACATGTTTATCTTCTCCGTTTAAAGTATCCTCTTCTCCCAGCGCAGGTTCTTGCTCCTTTCTGTCCTCCTCAACAGCAGTGTCTTCAGCTGCCTCTGCCTCTTTTGCTTTGGTTTCTGTCAACACCATCACTTCTGAATTTTCTGTTGGTTCATTCTTGCTAACCCCATCTTCATCCACTGCTGTTGGGAATGGCATCTCAGCATTTTCAGTAGGAGCATGATCAGGTGTCTGTTGCTGGGCTTGGGCCCCCTCTGTAGCATCCTCCTCTGCTGAAGAGGTTTTCAGCTCTTGGGCCGGCTCCTCTGGCCTGCTTACTTGTTTCCTTCCAGCAGACTTCCTACCTTTTTTCACGGATGATGTTTCAACAATGTTTTCCTCTACTTTCAATTTCCTATCCTCTGGCCTGCCTCTCTTCTTTTCAGTAGACTCCCTACCTCTTTTCATAGCTGTTGTTTCAATAATGTCTTCCTCTGCTTTCTGTTTTCTACTTCTGGTGGTTCTTGGTGTAGGAACCCCACTGACTGTTCTGGCACCACTCCTTAGAACCCTTGGTTCCACCACTTCTCCAGCTTCATCCAGTTTGAATAAAAGGTTTGTCACCTCTGGGTTTCCAGCCACAAAAAAGTCTTCCTCTTTGGTAACAGCCTCTTCAAGGGCCTCATCAGGGGCCTTGGTTTGAGATTGAGCCAACTCAGGGGCCTCTTCAGGGGACTTAGTTTGAGATGGGGCTAGGTCAGGGACCTCTTCATTAGCCTCGTCAGGGGCTTTGGCTTCAGGTTGGGCATGCTCATTGTCTGCTGCCTCAGTTGGAGTCTCTGCTGCCGCACTCTCTTCTATCTGTGCCTCAATAGCATCTTGTTGTGCATTTTGTGGTTCTTCATGTGGTCTGTCCAGTGTCTCATGTTGGGCAGCCTGTCTTCCTGCAGTATCCCTGCATCTGGGTGTAGCTGTCAGAGTTTTGGGTCCACTTCTCAGTGATCTGGTTTCCACTGATGGTGTTGTTTCTTCTGGTCTCTCTTGCAGAGATTCTGGCTCAGGCTCTTTGCCTCTGCCTGGTTCTGCCTGGTTCTCCTCCATCACAGTTTCAGGCTGGGACTCCTTGTCCATCTCCAGAGTGCTCTCTGCCTGTTGTGTGTCCTCGGTCTCTGCTGTGCTGAGAGGAACAAGAGCCACATCAGCTGCCTCCTCTTTCTTTTCTTCTTCTGCAGCCTCAGTGCTAGTACTCTCTACAACAGCTGTCTCTTCCATCTTGTTCTCTGGCTTGACTTCCAAAGCATCCTCTTCTCCCAGTGCAGGTTCTGGCTCCTTTCTGTCCTCCTCAGCAGCAGTGTCCTCAGCTGTCTCTGCCTCTTTTGCTTTGGTTTCTGTCAACACCATCACTTCTGAATTTGTTTCTGGTTCATTCTTGCTAACTCCATCTTTGTCCACTGCTGTTGCTACTGGCATCTCAACATTTTCAGGAGGGGCATGATCAGGTGTCTGTGGCTGGACTTGGGCACCCTCTGTAGCATCCTCCTCTGCTGAAGAGGTTTGTAGCTCTTGGGGAAGCTCTGGCCTGCTTACTTTTTTCATTCCAGTAGACTTCCTACCTCTTTTCACGGCTGGTGTTTCAACAATGTCTTCCTCTGCTTTCTGTTTTCTACTTCTGGTGGTTCTTGGTGTAGGAACCCCACTGACTTTTCTGGCACCACTCCTTAGAGACCTTGATTCCAACACTTCTCCAGCTTCATCCAGTTTGAATGAGAGGTTTATCACCTCTGGGGTTACGGCCACAAATAACTCTTCCTCATTGGCAACAACCTGTTCAGGGGCCTCCTCAGGAGACTTGTTTTGAGATTGAGCCAACTCAGGGGCCTCTTCAGGGGGCTTAGTTTGAGTTGGGGCTAGTTCAGGGACCTCATCATTGACCTTGTCAGGGGCTTTGGCTTCAGGTTGGGCATGCTCATTGTCTGCTGCCTCAGATGGAATCTCTGCTGCCGCACTCTCTTCAATCTGTGCCTCAATAGCACCTTGTTGTTCATTTTGTGGTTCTTCATGTGGTCTGTCCAGTGTCTCATGTTGGACAACCTGTCTTCCTGCGGTATCCCTGCCTCTGGGTGTAGCTGTCAGAGTTTTGGGTCCACTTCTCAGAGATCTGGTTTCCACTGATGGTGTTGTTTCTTCTGGGCTCTCTTGCAGAGATTCTGGCTTAGGCTCTTTGCCTCTGCCTGGTTCTGTCTGGTTCTCCTCCATCACAGTTTCAGGCTGGGACTCCTTGTCCATCTCCAGAGTGCTTTCTGCCTGTTGTGTGTCCTTGGTCCCTGTTGTGCTGAGAGGAACAAGAGCCACATCAGATGCCTCCTCTTTCTTCTTTTCTTCTGCAGCCCCAGCGTAGCTAGTACTCTCTACACCAGCTGTCTCTTCCATCTTGTCCTCTGGCTTGACTTCCAAAGCATCCTCTTCTCCCAGTGCAGGTTCTGGCTCCTTTCTGTCCTCCTCAGCAGCAGGGTCCTCAGCTGTCTCTGCCTCTTTTGCTTTGGTTTCTGCCAACCCTATTGCTTCTAAATTTTCTACTGGTTCATTCTTGCTAATCCCATCTTCATCCATTGCTGCTGGTAATGGTATCTCATCCTCCTCTGCTGAAGAGGTTTTCATCTCCTGGGCAGTCCCCTCTGGCCTGCTTACTTGTTTTCTTCCAGTAGACTCCCTACCTCTTTTCATGGCTGTTGTTTCATCAATGTCTTCCTCTGCTTTTTGTTTTCTATTTCTGGTGGTTTTTGGTGTAGGAACCCCACTGACTGTTCTGGCACCACTCCTTAGAACCCTTGGTTCCACCACTTCTCTAGGTTCATCCTGTTCGGAAGAAAGGTTTGTCACCTCTGGGGTTATGGCCACAAACATGACTGCCTCATTAGTAACAGCCTTTTCAGGGGACTCTTCGTAGTCCTTAGTTTGAGATGGAGGCGACTCAGGGGCTTCTTTAGCGGCCTCATCAGTGGCAGTTATTTGAAATGGGACTAGTTCAGAGGCCTCTTCAGGGGGCTTGAGTTGAGATGGGTCCAGCTCATTGTCTAAAGCCTCAGTTAGAGTCTCTGCTGCTACACTCTCTTCAATCTGTGTCTCAATAGCATCTTGTTGAGCATTTTGTGATTCTTCCTGTGGTCTGTTCAGTGTTTTTTGTTGGGCCTCTCTTCCTGCAGTGTGCCTGCATCTGGGTGTAGCTGTGAGAGTCTTGGGTCCACTTCTCAGAGATCTGGTTTCAACCGATGGTGTTGTTTCCAGTGGTTTCTCTGTCAAAGAATCTGGCTCAGGCTCTTTGTCTCTGCCTGGTTCTGCCTGGTTCTCCTCCATCACAGTTTCAGGCTGGGACTCCTTGTCCATCTCCAGAGTGCTCTCAGCCTGTTCTCTGTCCTCCACCTCTGCTATGCTGAGAGGAACAAGAGCCACATCAGCTGCCTCCTCTCTCTTCTTTTCTTCTGCCCCGTCAGCACTAGTACTCTCTGCAATAGCTGTCTTTTCCATTGTGTCCTCTGTCTTGGCTTCCAAAGCATCCTCTTCTCCCAGTGCAGGTTCTTGCTCCTTTCTGTCATCCTCAGCAGCAGTGTCCTCAGCTGTCTCTGCCTCTTTTGCTTTGGTTTCTGTCAACACCATCACTTCTGAATTTGTTTCTGGTTTATTCTTGCTAACCCCATCTTCATCAACTGCTGTTGGTACTGGCATCTCAGCATTTTCAGTGGGGGCATGATCAGGTGTCTGCGGCTGGGCTTGGGCACCCTCTGTAGCATCCTCCTCTGCTGAAGAGGTTTTTAGCTCTTGGGCAGGCTCCTCTGGCCTGCTTACTTGTTTCTTTCCAGTAGACTTCCTACCTCTTTTCACGGCTGGTGTTTCAACAATGTCTTCCTCTGCTTTCTGTTTTCTACTTCTGGTGGTTCTTGGTGTCGGAACCCCACTGACTGTGCTGGCACCACTCCTTAGAGACCTTGGTTCCAACACTTCTCCAGCTTCATCCAGTTTGGATGAGAGGTTTGTCACCTCTGGGGTTACGGCCACAAATAACTCTTCCTCATTGGCAACAACCTGTTCAGGGGACTTGCTTTGAGGTAAAGCCAGCTCAGGGGTCTCTTCAGGGGCATTGGTTTGAGATGGGGCCAGCTCCGTGGACTCTTCAGGGGCATTGGTTTGAAATTGAGCCAGCTCAGGGGCCTCTTCAGGGGGCTTAGTTTGAGATGCGGCTACTTCAGGGACCTCTTCAGTGGCCTCATCAGGGGCCTTGGCTTCAGGTTGGGCATGCTCATTGTCTGCTGCCTCAGTTGGAGTCTCTGCTGCCACAATCTCTTCTATCTGTGCCTCAGTAGCATCTTGTTGTTCATTTTGTGGTTCTTCATGTGGTCTGTCCAGTGTCTCTGGTTGGGCAGCATGTCTTTCTGCGGTGTGCCTGCATCCTAGTGTAGCTGTGAGAGTTTTGAGTCCACTTCTCAGTGATCTGGTTTCCACCGACGATGTTGTTTCTTCTGGTTTCTCTTGCAGTGATTCTGGCTCGGACTCTTTGTCTCTGCTTGGTTCTGCCTGGTTCTCCTCCATCACAATTTCAGGCTGGGACTCCATCACCGCAGTGCTCTCAGCCTGTTCTGTGTCTTCCACCTCTGCTGTGCTGGGAGGAACAAGAGCCACATCAGCTGCCTCCTCTTCTGCAGCCTCAGCACTAGTACAGTCTACAACAGCTGCCTCTTCTATTGTGTCCTCTGTCTTGGCTTCTACCTGTTTATCTTCTCCATTTAAAGTATCCTCTTCTCCCAGTGAAGGTTCTTGCTCCTTTCTGTCCTCCTCAGCAGCAGTGTCCTCAGCTGTCTCTGCCTCTTTTGCTTTGGTTTCTGTCAACACCATCACTTCTGAATTTTCTACTGGTTCATTCTTGCTAACCTCATCTTTATCCACTGGTGTTGGTAATGGTGTCTCAGCATTTTCAGTAAGGGCGTGATCAGGTGTCTGTTGCTGGGCTTGGGCCCCGTCTGTAGCATTCCCCTCTGCTGGAGAGGTTTTCAACCATTGGGCAGGCTCCTCTGGCCTGCTTACTCGTTTCCTTCCAGTTGACTTCTTACCTTTTTTCAGGGCTGTTGTTTCAACAATGTCTTCCTCTGCTTTCTGTTTTCTACTTCTGGTGGTTCTTGGTGTCGGAACCCCACTGACTGTTATGGCGCCACTCCTTAGAACCCTTGTTTCCACCATTTCTTCAGTATCAACTTTTTCACTTGTGAGCTCCTCACTATCAGGCCCCTCTTGATCACCTGTGGATGAGGATTCTTTTATGGTTGTTTCAGACCGTGCATCCAGAATATCTTTGTGTTCATCCTGTGGCCTGTCTATTGTGTCTTGTTTGGGCTCCTGCTTTCCTGCTGCACACCTGCATCTTATTGTAGTTGCGAGGATCTTAGGTCCACTTTTCAAAGCTCTGATTTTTACTAATGGCACTGGTGCCTTTGGCAGAGATTCCAGATCCTGCTCTACATCTCTGTCTTTGTCTTTGTCCCTTAGGATAGTTTCTGGCTGGGATTTCCTTCCCAAATCCAAAGAGCTCTCTTTTCCAGTATGTTCTGGGTTCTCTGTGTCAGACAAGATATTTGTGTCTAGACTTGAGGCAGCTATGCTGATTGCCTCCTTGTTCTGCTCTTCCTTTGCATCCTCAGCAGTCATACTATCCTCCAGTGGTGTCTCTTCCACTGTGTCCACTCTGTCAGCTGCTGCATGTTCATCCACTCTGTCTACTTTGTCCTTTTCTTGTACCAGATAAGATTTGTGTTCATGTGCGTCCTGCTCAGCAGCAGAGACTTCTGCTTTCTTGTGTCTCTTGCTGGTCCTGGTGGGTCTGGGACAAGTGGTGGCACTGTGGCTGCCTCTCAGAGTTTTCTCATGGACCACAGGTGTCTCCTCCTCAGCATTCTCTGCCTGGTTTTCAGCAGTATCAACCTCTTTGTTTTTAGCTTCTTCTGTGATTTCTGACTCATCCACTGGTTTGTCCACATCAGCCTCACCTTCACCCACTGTTGAAGGTAGTGGTATGTTGACAACAGTTCTTAAGACTCTCTCCATAGTGACTAGGCCCTGTGGTGGAGTGGTTTTATGACTGAGCTCTTCTACTGTGTCATGCTCAGGTGTGTGTGCACTCTCCTCCATCTCAGAGGCCACATTTTCTACTGTCATCACAGAACTGCATAAAGTATTGAGGTTTTCTGGGACATTCTCCTCGGCAGCACAGCCTAATGTTACAGAGTCTTCCTCAGACCTTTGTAAAGATGTCACTTTGTGAAACAATGCTTCTTCCTCAAGTTCAGTAACAGGAATACCTGTCCCATTTTTAGTTGACACATTCAGCAGCTCCTGTGTACAAAACACAATATACAAAATTATCATTATGAACAAATCACCATCATCCCCCACAAAAACTCACAACTACACCATAAGAGCAAGCAGGGAGTGTCTCAATTACCTCAGTTTGCACCACTTCAGAATTCTGCTCCAATCTAGACAAAGTCACCTCTTCACTGATTCTGTCAGAGCAATAAGCACACAGTCAGAGCACTGTACAGCTATTATACAATGACCTTTTTGTTGGGCTGGATTTAAAAGAAATAATAGAATTTAGAACACTATTCATACACTCTGTGAAAATTTTTCTAGAGCAGTGGTTCCCAAAGTGGGGTCCGTCTGTAGAGGCTGTCTAATTTAAGTACATAAAAATAAATTGAGTTTGAAATGAATTACTGTTTATTAGCTATATACTTGTTTAAAAATATGAATTTAATATATATTTTTAGACTACAGTCAGTGTTTTTATAAGGTTTTAATAAAAATATATCAAGAAAAAATGACTTTTTTGAATAGAAGGAAATTATACAGTTATGGACCCGAGTGGGATTTTCAGAAATTTTAAGGGGGCCGCTACAGTCTCAACTTTGGGAATGCTACTCTAGAAACTACTTCGAGCATCTCTGTTTACAGTGGAACTAGGTACACAAATGCACAAAAACAAACAAGGATCCTGTGTTGGCCTTCACTTGACAGCCAGACAAACGCTGAGCTGCGGCTCTCTCTTGGTACACAGACTATTTAACCCTTTTCTACCGATAATCACTATTAAATTCCTATTTTCCTTCACATGCCCACAGTCTTAGGAAGGAAGAAGAGAAATGTCTAAGAGGAGCCCACCCTACTTCTGCCCTTCTGAGCAGACACAGCTCTACCAGTGACATCAAGTGTCTACCAGTTAATCTCATTTACATCCATTTGTGGACAACTTGTGTTATGGTTTCTAATAAAATAAGGCTTCCAGGACCTCAGCACAGAGTGGCTTCTCACCGTGTTACAGTAAACACATATGGAACACTTAAAAACATGATCTTTCTGATGAATGATAATTGTAAGGAGTCCCCAAACCCCTTTTATATTCTGCTGCCTTTGCACAATTAAGTGAAACATGTCTCATATATTCCTAAAATATGAAGGAGGACTTAAAAAAAGTGGCTGATATTCGCAGTCTTTTACAAAGTGTCACACAAAGTGCCCCCACATAAGAAGAATTGAATGGATAGATCTTGTGTATTTCTATCAGTACTAATACCACTGACACCATACCACATTATACTTTATGGGCCATATTTACTAAGACGGGTGCTAAACTGCGAGTGCAGTGAGAAAATATGCGGCCGCTATTACTGGGCGTGTTGCGCGTGAATTACTAAGACAAACTGCGTGGCCGGTGACAGGTGCAAACAGATGGGGCGGAACTATTTAAATGGCATCATTGCGTGTATTGTTTTGCGTCATGGAAGGTGCGGAAGTGGAACACAAACGGAAGCAAAAATTTAACTAAGAATAGCTGAAAGTGCTGGTGAATAATTTTTTCATCCGTCATGGCAAATAGATCTGCCCACGTGGCAAACACTCTAACCCTACGTATTTCTTAATTTCTTCTCCTTCGTCTCACAAGAATCACAGCAGCCATATCTGTGCAAAAGATTAGCACGTCCTTCTCCAACGTGCTAAATTTATACGCTATTTTCGCACGCAAAGTCATGGTGAGCCATGATAAATAATATTGCGGGCGGTAAATGAATGAATTTGCATTTTCTCCGCCTTCCATTTTGCACACTCTGGGAAGAACGCCTCAGTTTACATATTCATTAGGTCATAGGAGCAAAATCTGCATTGAATTTGCTCTGCTCCTGTAAGACACGCAAATCTCAACTGCGTCTGGGTTTGCTCCAATTTTAGTGCATATTATTCAGTTAGCGTGCACGCAAACCTTTGATAAATCTGGCCCTATGTGTGTAGTTTGGCAGTTACTGAAAGGCCTGAGCGTGTACTGACCGAATGGCTGCGTGAGACTGCTCCTCTGTGTGCTTCTGCCCAGCTATGCCATGTCTGGAGCCAGCACTTCGAGCTCCAGCTGGAACTTCCTCACAGCCTGAAACAGTCCACAGCATATAACATAAACATCATACACATTGGGTATCCTGCTGATTTCTACTGTTAAGACTTTAAAGAGGTACACTCACCTTTGGTCACTATGGTCACCTCCTCCTGCAAAACAAAAACTAGTGTCAGAGTCAGCGGCAGTAAAGCCAGGGTGAATGACATTTAAAGGTTAAGGAGCTGAAACCCTACCACAGTCTCCTCTGTGTGATGTACAGACCCAGGCATTGAAGACTGGTAGGTCACATTCTGAGACACAGCTAAAAAAGCCAACAGTATCTGAGTTTTTTAGTCATTTTCTAAGAGAAAAAAGTAGCCAGCTGGGCCAGTTTACTACATTTAACAGACTAAAGCATAGCATGTGATGGTAACAGGCCCTTGAAGACATCATATAATCATAATCATATTTGCATGTTTTGGAAGGAGGGATACACAGACTACTGGCCTGGAAAGGATTTTCTTCATACAGCTCACAATCAGCACACAAAAGGTGAAGGTGAAATGTAAGCTACACCAGTGATGTGCACAGCTGTAGGGCAGTGTGTGTACCTCTCAGGCTCAGGCTCTGGATCTTGCTGGCTATGGTGGTTCTGTGGTCGAGCCTGGAGCTGTCCACCTCCCACAGCAGCTCAGAGTCTCCAGGAAAGGCTTGCAGGTAGCACTGACACACTAGGGCACAGCACACAGTGAGAGGCTAGGCAGACACTGGGGAGCGCAGTACTGGACAGTGGATTACCTTTATACATGGCTGTAGTCAGGGGGTACCGCAGGCCTAGGCAGTCCTCTTTGAAACTGTCCACATAGTCCTCCAGCATGCGCAGACCCAAGCCTTTCCCGCGGTAATGTTTCCTCACAAACATGGAGTCCATCACTGGCAGAGGATAGGTCCGACTGGAGAAAGAGCTGCATGAGCTGCCTGTATGTCCACCCAAACACAGGTACATGTGAGGTTACAGCAGGAGTTTGGTTCAGAACACAACACAATCTGAAAGGTTGTCCTCAGGTCTGGCTCGTACTGTCAGGCACAGTATGACAGAGTGTACAATTAGGGCCAGATTTTTCAAAGGCTTGCGTGCACGCTAAATGAATAAGATGTGATAAAAGTGGAGCAAACCCAGGCGTGGCACAGATTTTGCTCCTGTGACTCAATGATTATGTAAAACAGGGCATTCTTGCCAGAACGTGCATAATTTAAGGCGTGGAAAACGCAAATTAAATCACTTTGTGGTCACTGTTTGATTTATCATGAGTCCAGGAGCTAAAAGTGCATGAAAATTTAGCACATTGGCAGGTGCAGGTTGCTCTCACTGTCAGTGCGTCTTATGCTCACAAAAAATTTTCATTTACATATCAGATTTGCGGCAGCAATTACTTGCACTTTTTCTCTTCGTATACCATATGCAACACAGCCACAAATAGCAAATGCTATTTTTTAAGCAGCACTTGCAAGACACTTAACCCACCTTGCCTCCGGTGTCTGTGCACACTGGTGTATGAATGTGTGTGTGGGAATGGGTGAATGGTTCCTTGATGTAAAGCTCTTTGAGTACCCATGGAGGTAGAAAAGCGCTATATAAATGTGATGATTTTTATTTAAAGTACAACCCGAATGCCGGAAATGCTGGGACGTCTTTCAAATTTGAATAAAATGAAAACTTAAAGCCTTTCTAATCACATGAGCCAATATATTATTCACTACAGAACATAGGAAACATAACAAATGTTTACACTGAGAAAGTTACACTTTCATGCACAAAATGAGCTCTTTTCAAATTTGATGCCTGTTACAGGTCTCAAAATAGTTGGGACAGGGGCAACAAATGGCTGAAAAAGCAAGATATTTTTAAAAGATTCAGCTGGGAGAAGATTTAGCAACTAATGAAGTTGATTAATTTCAGGTTTGCAACATGATTAGCTATAAATGGGATTTAGAGAGGCAGAGTTTCTCAGAAGTAAAGATGGGCAGAGTCTCTCCAAACTGTGAAAGAGTCCATAAAAAGTAGAATTTAGGTTAAACAAACTTAGTTAAAGCTAAATAAAATAAATAAACATAATACATAAAATATACCAAATACATATACTCCCCACACCAATAGCCACAGTAAAAAGATTGCGGAATACTTTAAAAAGGTTCTTCAACGTCAAATTGCAAAGGCTTTGCAAATCTCACCCTCTACAGAGCAGAACATTGTCAAAAGATTCAGAGAAACTGGAGAAATCTCTGTGTAAGGGACAAGGCCGAAGACCTTTATTGGAGTCTGTGGCCTTGGGGCCCTCAGACGACACTGTATCACTCATCAGCATGGTTGTGTCAATGAAATTACTAAATAGGCCCAGGAATACTTCCAGAAACCACTGTGGGTAAACACAATCCGCCGTGCCATCTGCAGAGGCCAACTAAAGCTCTATCATGCAAAAAGGAGGTCATATGTGAACATGATCCAGAAGAGCCTAAAAATAAAAGTGTAACATTTCTCAGTGTAAACATCTGTTATGTTATCTATGCTCTATTGGGAATAAAATGTTGGCTCATGTGATTTGAAAGTCTTTTAGTTTTCATTTTATTCAAATTTAAAACATTTGAATAAAATGAAACATTTCTGGAAATCGGGTTCTAGTGGGACACACTGAAGATTCTGCCATATGTGTACTAAGCTGACCAGTTCTGTACAGTAACAGAATGACCTTTAGACAGAGGCCAGTGTGGTACCTGTGACTTTGACTGAATAGAAGCCCACTGCTTCTCCATTTCGCCACAAAATCTTTGCATAGTCCTTTTCTCCATGGCACAGGAAGGGCAGCTCATCAGAGCTCATCTCTTGGACTCGGTAGACAATGCGGTTCAGTACGTACAGAATGATTCTCTCCCCCACTGTGTTCACCTGTTACACAGACATGAGAAGGCAAATACGCAGCCTTTAGTACACAGAAGAGCAAGGAGCATGACTGCAGTGGAACACAACTTAAAAGTATGGCTTAACATCTTTGTTTATATTTCAGGACGGCCAATGCCATTATAAATCGTTATACAGTAATGTGAGAAGGTGTATGTTGCTGCAGTGAACAGTAGTAAAAGGCTCTTTCTCTTAAGTGCCAGCTTTCTGAAGTTCATACCAGAGGTGGGACCAAGTCACTGTTTTGCAAGTCACAAGTAAGTCTCTACCCTTGGCCTCAAGTCCGAGTCAAGTCCCAAGTCAATGCCTCACAAGTCCAAGTCAAGTCACAAGTCACTTTCAGTTTCGAGTCCTTTCAAGTATTTTTAACCAGCAGGACTCCAAACTTAATTTTTGTCATGTTGTATATTGTTGAATTTACCCTCACATCCCACCTTAGAAAAACAAATACACAATGAACAGATGGTAAATTGTTTGCCGAACTATTTGAACAGCCTAAGCCTAGTGGAGGCCTACACAGAAAACAGGTTTCTGAAGGCTTCAAAGGTAAAGCCAAGTTCTTTAGTATCAATGACTTACAATAAACCTTTCATACCTTAAATGCCAGTACATTGTATATTTACTGTATCAATAACATGTGCTCTACTGGCCTTGCCAGATGTTCACAGGCTTCAAATAAGAGACATTCTCTCACATTTGAAGATTTACAAAGTGAACACTGCCCACTATACAGTTTACTGAATAGCGACACCTGTGGACAACAGGGGGACTGCAGGGAAGTGATGTGTGGTCAGAGCCATGAGCTCCAGCTCAAACACGGAGATAACACTGCAGAAAACTCCAGCTGGTGTTCATTTTTCATTATTTACTGTCTGAGGCAGCGGGAGCTCACTGTGCACAGGTAAAGCTCTCCTCTGTGTAATGACATACAGCCGCGTGTGCGTCACGTGATTGACGTAAGTCTCTCCCAGACTTCTCCGCATATTCGCCTTTAAACCTCTATTGCAAAGGGCTATTTATTATTTTTAGATTTTTTTTATTGATTCCTTTTGTTTTACTTTTTATTAAGTGTACTTCGCACCTGAACGCCTCATGCCTGTGTCTGGGGCGAGCTGCTCTCAGATGTGAGGGAAGGAGAGCATAGAGGTAGCATCTTCTCCTCCTCAACTCTCCGCTCCATCTGCATCCTTCTGAGCATTAAAACTATTGTGTTTGGAGTAAAACATCAGAGGTACTGTGTGCAATGTCCGCGGGTTCGTGCTGATAGAGCGTTAATTAGACTCGCGTATATTTGATATCATTAATGGTTGTAAAAGTTTGACGCCCGATATCTTTGTGATTTCTGAGTCTATCAACACGAAACAAAGACTGACATAAAGCTTAAAATCTCCTCTGTCGTTATGTCAAAATGTCATGTGCTGCTACAGCTCAATACACTTTGAAATCTGCATCAGAAAACACGCACAGGTAACATGCACAGAGAGCGAGCGAGAGAGAAAGCTCTCATTACTGCGCCAGGAGTTTAATTAGGCTAATTGTTTCTCACACACTTATCAAAAATCATACTTTTATTTCTTTGAGAAGCGTCAAGTCTTCTCAAGTCATGGGGCTCAAGTCTGAGTCAAGTCCCAAGTCACTGGTGTTCAAGTCCAAGTCGAGTCTCAAGTCTTAGTCCATTTCGTCATGTCTAAAGTCATCAAATTAGTGACTCGAGTCTGACTCGAGTCAAAGTCCGGGGGGGGGGGGGGGGGTATTAACCTGGTAAGCTTTTTGTCATAATAACCTTAATATTATTTAAGCAATTAATTGTCACTGTCATTTATTCTTAAAAGTGAGTGAGATCGGCCTTTGATTTTCCCGTTTACCAATAAGAAAACAAAAAACGGAAACAAGCCCTTATCCAGTTACTATTTTATTAGGCTATAAAACAAAACTCAACAAACAAAAAATGAAAACCCTGCGTGCTATATTTTTCATTTTTTCCGATTTGTTTGACCTCAAAGTGTGCTTTGGGAAAACACGCATAGCTTTGTGCGCGGCTGTTTCAGGGCAGTGCTCTGGCGGTGTGCTCCTGTCACAGCTGCAGACAGGTGAGGGGCGGGGCTCCTGTCACAGCTGCAGACAGGTGAGGGGCCGGGGCGTGTGCCTAAGTGATCTGCTCCACTGCTACTGTCCTGTCTGCCTTTTAGACTGAGATGCACTTAGCCAGTTGCACACTTTGCTCCTTCAAACCTTTCACATGGGCTCGTTTTGGATTTGTTCTTATGAGCGTGTGCAGTGCACGACAGCCCACAGATCCCTCTGCACAGTGTGCCAGTGTTATCTCAGCATCCGCGAAGGCTGCACGTAAAGGAAATCATCTTTCGTTTGCATTAAATCTGCTGTGTGTCCTGGCGCTCACCGCTTTTAAGGGCAGTGCTCCCATCACAGCTGCAGACAGGTGAGGGGCGTGCGCTGCTCCACTGACTACTGTCCTGTCTACTCTCAGATGAGACACGCTTTTCACACAGTATCCTTCCACGTGGGCCAGTTTTTGGACTTGTTTTTGAGTATGACCATAGTGGAACGTGATCTCTGACAAGCCACTATGTCCCCATATATTTCTATTGCTGATGTAACATATGAGGCATGCCATTTAGGATCAGAAAGTGATTCAAATGAGAGACGCAAAAACTGAAAAATGCGTTGAGATGGCGTGCTATTTACACGCACTGTCATGCTTTTCCGTTGTGCTAAAAAACAAAGGGAAAAAAAAAAGATGTAAACTGTATACTGTAAACTGTTACATACTTCTGTATGTCAGCTGCGCCTGGCGCCCTGAAAGGGTGGACGATCCGGCCCATTGTCTTTTGAGACGAAGCCGGAGATCATTAAAACGCTTCAATAGCTCAGCAACAACACGGCTTTGGTAAATTACAATATTTATAACTAATGAAGAGATCGCATTTCATCTGAAAATGTATAATAAAATATAATTTATTTTTGTAAACCTTTTGGAGTGGCAGTTACAACGTCCCCAACAGTTTGGGGACCCCCCCTTCCCATGTCCATGATACTCTTTGAATTTGAATTTATTAATGGAATGCCCCTTGAGATGCAGCATCTCATTTTCGAGGGTGTCCAAAACACAAAATTACAGATGACATATTACATACAATACAGTAGACAAAATATACAACATGATTTACAACATACAACACAATACAATACAAAATAACACAATACAGACAATACAAACATTCTCACTCGTCTCTCTAGTCAAGTCTAGACTTGTCTAGACTTTAAAAAAAAAAAAAAAAATTAAAACATGTAGGTCTTGAGGTATGTAAACACGGAGGACCTAAAAACTCTGAATGATGTTAAGTTTCTTATTGAGGGGGTAAATTATTCCAGTCTGAGGGGGCTTTATATTGAAATGACCTACGTCCAACTTCTCTGTAGATTTGGGGAACAATGAAGGTAACATGATCGATACTTCTGAGTGAACATGTAGACATTACTGGAACTAAAACTTGTTTTAAATAAAGGGGAAAATTAAAATAAATACATTTAAAAATAAATTGAATCCAGTGATATTGACGTCTATTGTAGGGTTTTAACCAGTTAAGTTTTTCAAAAAGATTACAGTGAAGAGTCCTATATGGACATTTAAGGATAAACCTACAGAGAGAGTTGAACAGTACAGTGGTAGTTGTTTGATATAAATATCATATGTATTGTGATAAATAATATCAACATAATCAATAATAGGCAAAACAAGTTGAGTTATAATTCTTTCTCTGACTTCTAGAGTAAAACAATTACTTGACCGGAACAAAGGATTTAAAGTGAGATATGTTCTTCTCATTATATAATCTATGTGAGGTTTAAAATTAAGTTCGGGGTCAAGCCAGAGTCCAAGGTATTTTATAGCGTTAACTTTCTGCACTGAGGAGCCATCATTATAATAGATATGTAAATCAGAAGAGAGTAAGTTATGATGTGAACCAAAGAGCATGCAACAAGATTTTTTCATATTTAATGTTAACCTATTATTATAAAGCCAATTTTGAACAAAATTAAAGTCTGACTGTAACTGATTTTGTAATATCGAAAGGTTTGAATTAGAAGTGTAAATTGCAGTGTCATCAGCATATAAATGTATTGAACAGATTGAGGTGACTTGAGGAAGATCGTTTTTAAAAATAGAAAATAATAAAAGGGCTCAAAGTGGAGCCTTGAGGAACGCCCCTTTCGACAATACATTTGGCTGACTGAACACCAAGAAAAGTAATATATTGATGCCTGTTATGGAGGTATGAATTGAACCATAAGACAGCATTAGTGCTAAGACCAATAGAATAAAGCTTATCAAGGAGTAAATAATGATCAACAAGATCAAAAGCTTTAGACAAATCAAGAAAAATTGCACCCTTATACTGATTTAAATCAAAGGCAGTGTACACATCATTAGTAAATTTTAACAGAGCAGTTGTGGTGGAAAACCCAGAACGAAAGCCAGACTGAATAGGAGATAAAATATTAAATTGATTAATATAATTATATAATCGACGAAAAATAATTTTCTCAAATACTTTGGCAACTGCACAAATTATAGAAATTGGCCAATAGTTGTTTAAATCGGTTGGATCTCCTCCTTTCAAGAGGGGTGTAACTTTGGCTGTTTTCCAAATAGATGGAACAGAACACGTACTTAAAGACAAATTAAACAGGTCTGCTAATGGGTACATTAAAACATGAGATGCAAGTTTCAGAAATCTGACATCTAAACCATCCAGACCAGCACTGCTGTTGGTATTCAGTTCAGATATAGCATGGTGAACATCAGCAGGTGCAATTTTTCTGAAGGAAAAACTTCCTCTGTGTAAAATTCCTCTGTAGCTGCTACAACTCTGCACCTTGTTCTCCCTCCCTCATCTCTGTTGTTCTTAAAATATGGCACCAGCACACTTCCTCTCCAATGCTCAGGCATCCTCTCACTCTTCAAGATCTTGATAAAAACAAACCCCCCCAAAAAAAACTTCTTAAATAGGTAGATACTTTATTGATCCCACAGGAAATTCAGGTTTTATTTTGTTTGTTTTTAGATTAGATGTTTAATTTAGCGGTCTTTAGTTGATTTTATTTGTACCCGAGGTTAAATTTGTGTTGCAGCAATAAAGCAGAGGCTGGCGTCCAAACATAAGCAATCACAGTAACAGTAATTACATTTCATGAAGCCATAATAATATGGCAGACAGATAGGCACCCATAAGATGCTTAAAAAACACAACTCAATGACACTTAAATTTCTATGGAGCCCCTAAGGGGACATGAGTGAATTAAAAAAATCAAAAACTCGAAAGTAACTCGTGCGAATGAGAAACAAAGTCATACTCCTGTGAAAGAAACTTGCACGAACGAGATAGTATGCCGCCGCAGTTCAGGAGGCTGCACGGCTCAGTGCATGATGGGAAAACGCCCACCTGTCAGTGGTGAACGGACAGGTGATTGGATCAGAGTTTAGTGCTGATCAGAAACGTAATGCACTGACACTTCACTGCCCTCCTCTCCTCCTCCCCCGCATCTTTTTTGTAAAATACAGACTTTACAGTTATAGTTTTGACCTGGATAAACTTTGTGCCCTGCTGCTCAGTGTGAAGTGGAGTATTATTAAAGTGACTGTGCATAATATTTGCTGTTATAGGAGGCTGTTTAAATTTTATGTGTAAACTTGGACATAAAAGCTAAGAATCACAGCTGAATGTGCCTCATGTTGTGTGCTCCTGAGGAGCGCCTCATTTACGCATTGACTGTGGTCATGCCATAGACAGAAAAGTTCTTACAATTCAGTTTAATGCATTTATTTGCAAAATCACATCCAACACATGCGAGAAGTGGATTTCAGGTGTGATGGAGAGTGATTTGAGCTACAAACTGTCTGACTTCACTACAGGCGTATTTCCCCTCCTCCCGTTGTGGCCGTGCACTCTTGTTCACAATCCAGGCGTAGTTCATCTTGAACGAGCCTAGTCTATGTGTGCACCCAATGTCTAGGCCTACTACTACATAGCCTACAGCACAGAGGCCACAGTGGAAGCAGTGATGCGAATTGTTGGGAGACCCTAACAACATTATAAGTCTGCAGTAGTGCCCTGACTGAGTGTGAGATAATTCCTTGCTGTCCCCACACACACTGGCTCCACTTCTGCTCTTTTCAGAGAAATAAAGCCGTGTCACATGACCAAGCAGCACAGCATGCAGCAGCAGAGCAGGCCACTGAACGGCAAATGCACGAATACAAAATGAATTGAATGAAGAATTTATTAATTTCCAAACAGGTGGACCACACACTGTTTCAGCTCAGGCTGTGGCAGCAGTGTGCAGTGAGGGACCAGGAGGGAATCAAGCCCCCAGGATAGATAAACTGGTTCCAGTGGAAGTGCAAACACGGGGGACAGAATAGTATAAGTGCTGAAGTCACCGCTGCTTAACCCTCTGGGCACCCTAAAAATTTACATACTCTTGTTACCTTAGGGACCCGTTTGGGACCTCTCATAAAATAGCCATAAAAATGTCAAATATTAATATTTTTTTTAACTTTTTTCGCATGAAATCCTTTCTACTACTTCAGCCCTAACCATAGGTATGAAATTTATTTTCATTTATTAATAATTTATATGTTTTTATGGCCTTTTTGTCATCAAAAACCCAACTTTTTTAGATGGCAAAAACACAAAATATGCCCTATTATCCAAAAATGAGTTGCAGAGTGGATCACTTGGGGTAAAGTTATTAGAGCCTTGACTAAGTCAATAATTAATAACAACATTGGTTTTGATGCATTTTTATTTTTGAAGCAAAGACTTGTTACCTTAAGTACGCGTTTGGGCCCATTGACTTCCATTATAATGACAGATTTTTGACATACTGTAATCCTGACACATTATAATACTTTTTTCATGAAAACCTAATAAATCTAGGCCTTTACCTTCAAAATAAAGGCAAATTAGGTTTTTGGTCAGATTGACCCCCTAAACCACCAGGGGCAGCAGAGCTTTATTTTATACATTTTCAATGGAATTCTGTTGTTCTACCTTGCAAAATGCATGGGAATAAAAACACTGAACACCAATAAATTGGTCTTGGTGTGTTAGGATCGATGTAACAGAGCGGTGGGAGTGTGGCTGAGAATATATTTTGTTCATGAGGTTAGGAGGGAGTCTGTGAAACTCAAGTATTCATAGCCAAATGAGCTCTGTTGATAAACAAGTGGAGTCAGTGAACCTGAGAATACTCTTCTGTGTGTGTGTGTGTGTGTGTGTGTGTGTGTGTGTGTGTGTGTGTGTGTGTGTCTGTGTGTGTCTGTGTGTGGGTCTGTGTGAGATTCAAGTGATCAGAGTCAAACAGGCTGTTGACATTTTTGTTCTTGACCCAGAGAGAGGAGTGGAGTCAGTGAACCTGAGAATACTCTTCTGTGTGTGTGTGTGGGTCTGTGTGTGGGTCTGTGTGAGATTCAAGTGATCAGAGTCAAACAGGCTGTTGACATTTTTGTTCTTGACCCAGAGAGAGCCTCCTCTCTCCCATTGGACCTTGGTACAGCAGGTTTCTGCTGAAGTCTGTCAGTCAGAATCATTTCTTTTCAGACAGAGGCAGGACTGATGGTTCCTTCCTCATTTATTTCCTTGTCATGTTTTAACTGACACCAGCAGTTTTCTTCAGAAGTGTCACCTGACTGCTGTGATGTGTCTTTATCAGCTGTGGTCAGCCTGAAGGACCTGACCACGCCCCCTGCTGGTGTCTCAGACTGACCCTGATGCCCTGTGGTCTCTGGAGAAAAGTGTCCCAGGTCTGAGAGAGCATCAACCTCAGCTGGATCCTCCTCTCAATGTAGAGGAGCAGGAGTTCTACTCCAAGCTTCCTCCAGGTGACCGAACTTCTCACCCTTTCTCATGGTCTCAGGGAGCACCCAGCCACCCTGCAGGGTCTCTTCAAAAGATCAAATATGGCCAAATTCAAGTTTTCCTGCTTTGCCTTTTTTTTTCCTTTTTCTTGTGAGTCTTCCTGCTTTACCCCTTTTGCATTACTTCTGGTGTTTAGTTTTTTTTTTTGCAATTATCAGAATTTCACCCTGTTTCACATATATACTCTTTTTTGCATCGTTTCCATGGTATTTTTGGATCAAGGAGGCAGCTGAAATCAGGAAGCAGGGATTAGACACCATCGACCAGGATGAGGGAGCGCTGATGCTCTCTCAGACCTGGGACACTTTTCTACAGAAACCAAACAGTGTCAGGGGGCATGGTTAGGCTGATAGACCAGCAGGGGGCGTGGTCAGGTCCTTCAGGCTGACCACCCACAGCTGATAAAGACATGTCACAGCAGTCAGGTGACACTTCTGAGGAAGACTGTTGGTGTCAGTCGAAACATGACAAGGTAAAGGAAACATCAGTCCTGCCTCTGTCTGAAAAGAAATGATTCTGACTGACAGACTTCAGCAGAAACCTGCTGTACCAAGGTCCAATGGGAGAGAGGAGGCTCTCTCTGGGTCAAAAACAAAAATGTCAACAGCCTGTTTGACTCTGATCACTTGAATCTCACACAGACCCACACACACACAAACACACACACACACAGAAGAGTATTCTCGGGTTCACTGACTCCACTTGTTTATAAACAGAGCTCATTTGGCCTATTTATACTTGAGTTTCACAGACTCCCTCCTAACCTCATGAACAAAATATATTCTCAGCCACACTCCCACCGCTCTGTTACATCGATCCTAACACACCAAGACCAATTTATTGGTGTTAAGTGTTTTTATTTCCATGCATTTTGCAAGGTAGAAGAAAAACAGCCCTCCATTGAAACTGTCTGTAATAAAGCACTGCTGCCCCTGGTGGTTTAGGGGGTCAATCTGACCAAAAACCTAATTTCTTTTTATTTTGAAGGTAAAGGCTTAGATTTATTAGGTTTTCATGAAAAAAGTATTATAATATGTCAAGATTGCAGGATGTCAAAAATCAGTGGTTATAATGGAAGTCAATGGGCCCAAATACTTAAGGTTACGAGTGTATGTAAAGTGCATATCTCCTGTTCTATACACCTTAGAACAGAGGGGTCATGGCATTTAAAACACCAACTTAAAAAAATATTCTGGCCAAGTTTCACACCAACAGCTTTTAAACTGACTGATTTATTGAGGATCAAAAAAATAAAAACAGCAAAAAATACGCATTTGGACCCTGTGTCCAAAAGCCGTGTGTCTTAGACCATCGTCAATTCTTCATTACATTATGAATTAGTTTTAAAGTGCTACTCAAATCAGTTACCAAAGCTAAAGTAAATAAATCGTGCCAATCGATGAGAAACAAAGATGGAGAAATGTTTTTAACATGTTTTATTTATTAAATGTAGCTGCTTTAAATACTTTGTGACCTTTATCTTACCTACAATAAAGTTTATAGTTTACATAAAAATGCTTTTTGCCGTTTACTGTGTAAAAGTTGTTTATTTGCTTACACATTGATTTGTTTACCCATGTAACATTTTTAAATAATAAAAAAAATCAGTCAAAAGGATTTTATTTACAGAACAGAGTAGTTTCACATGCAAACAGTTAACACAATCAAACGTGTAATGTATTAGTCTTATACAACACTTTTCTAATAATTTAAAGTAACTTCACAATTAGGTGTATTATTCATTTACAACTTAAAGACTGAACAGGTATTGCAGAGTAGTCTAGTGTTCACCTCAGAACTTCAGTGGGATGTAAA
Source organism: Bostrychus sinensis (assembly GCA_020698575.1). Taxonomy (NCBI): domain Eukaryota; kingdom Metazoa; phylum Chordata; class Actinopteri; order Gobiiformes; family Eleotridae; genus Bostrychus; species Bostrychus sinensis. The sequence continues at coordinate 38,964,626 of CM036249.1, read as the reverse complement.
ATTCCTTTTCTTCCATGTATCCATGTACTGTATGTGTGGCAGGAAAAATCTTTGAGGTGTAGCTGGGCTGTAATCAGATATCTCATGTATAATCTTAAGAACAACTTGTGCAGTTAAAATGTGAATATAGGAGGTGTTACAGGAGAAATGTAACATCTAATATGATGTGCTCTCTAACTGAATAATATATTATCCAAATTCAGTGCAAGCAGTATTAGAGACAGATGTGTGGTTTCCTGAGGTATTTCTCCAAGAATACTGAGCAGTTTATCTATAACATCTATCACATGCTCAAAGAAGTAGAGGGGTTGGCTCCTTACAACCTTTTAAGTTATGCAAAATGAGAGACACTAACTGCAGCTCAGATAGACGGCTGAAAAAGTTTGTGGAAAGTTGTTGTGCTGCACAGAGCTTTTTTTCATTACTCCAGTCTCCAGATCAGCACTGTCAGTACAGGTGAACCACAGATCAGCATATAGTCAGTGTGAGTACAGGTGAACTTCAGTGTCTAGCTGGATGTGTACCTGAAAGACAAAACACCCAACTATAATATGTCAGTGATGGATAATATGGGTGCAGTTTATGATTTTACCTCTCAAGATTCAGGACAAAACATTTTAATATGTTTAACATTTATAATAAGCCTTAACTACATTTTAACAGAGACTGTTTTAGTAACTAATAGGGGTTGGTGGACTACAGTGGCAGTAACATAAGCTTTGTACCTGCTTACATTTTGTGTCCCTCTTTTAGTGGAGGAAGCAGACACAGGTCTCACACACAGCCTTCAGCCTGCAGTCTCACTGCACTGTGGGCAGAAAAGACTGCCAAACACCTGAACCTATGTTGTATGATATTTTTTTTAAATAAAATTACAGTTCAGATATTGGGAGAAATGTCCCGCATGCGGGAGCAAGCTTTGTAAACCGTGTAAACTGAATAAAAGACATGTTATTTCGTTGTGTTTTAGCAGTCCTATCTCAGCAAATAAGATATTTTTTTTAATAAAAACTGATTTGAAGCTCAAGAACTGTAGGGCACATTTAAGGAGTGAAAGGGATGTAAAAATGACTCACCCGCTTTGTCAGAAGTTCCGCAGCGTTACATCTCTCATTTTCAGCCTTTCCTGCTGGCTCTCCCATCTGTTGCTCCGATACAGCGAACAATGGAGTCACAACGACTGGAACTTTTTTGGAAACGTCAAAGCGCGGCAAAACATCTTTAAAAGTTGTCATGACTGGCTTGGTCACAAAAGCAAAACAAGTTACGAAGCTAGCCCTCCATTAGCCTCTGCGTAGCCTCGACCAAAAAACATTTCAGGCGCAGAGTGTGACGCAGCTCCTAATGCCCCGCTCTGATTGGTTTGGCTCCAAGGGATCCAAAGAGATCATTGGCTTATGGAGCGTTACCATACAGCAGGCCAGGCTAGGGATTTCAGGCCATTGGTTTTATGTGCGTGTATGAATATGGTATGTCTTGGTTTTGTTTTTTGTTTTTTTGTTTTTTACTTTCTCCATTCCCTCTACCGCTTCTTAATCCTTTCACTATGCATCCCAGCTGTGTGCGCTGACTCTTACAACCTTATGGACCCTTGACTCTGAGGTATGGCTCATACAGGCAGCTCTTTTAGGCTGGAATAGGAATAGGAATGGGAAGGGGACGGGTAGATCAGCTTAAAGGTCACACATATTTTATCCAAGAAACCCACCTGCTTAATAGGGAGATAACACGACTTAAAGATTGGCGGTAGAGGTGTTTCATTCCACTTTTCACAGCAAAGCAAGGGGCGCAGCCATAATTATTCGTAAGGGTGTTCTTTTTGTATCAGATAAATCAATCTCAAACCCCAATGGGAGATATGTAATGGTCTCTGCGATACTCCAGAACACTTCCATATTATTTGTCCGTGTCTATGGCCCTTGTAACTGCCACATTTCTGTTGTGTTCATCTAGTAAATGAACACAACAGGTATGTGTAGCCCATTTGTTTCATTATGTGTAATTTTAAGTTCCACCAGAGAGGGCACTGTAGTGTTGAAATGTTTTTGTGTGTGCTGCTAAAGTAAAAAGTAATTGTAAGAAGCGGATCCATGAAAGGGCATGGTTTGCAGACACACACTGACAGGTACAAAAGAAAAAATAAGTGCAAGAAATAGAAGAGACACACACATAATTCCTTTTTTAAAAGCACACAGCCAAAGAGGTATGTTAGTTTGTGTCTTTAAGTTTCTACAAGTGTTTATATTTGTCATTTGTCTTTATTTTTCTATTAGCTAATTGTTGTATTCGTCTGTGTTTTTCTTTAGTTTTCATGGTGGATTTATGTGGATTTTTGTCAAGTGGAAAATAAATTCATCAGTTAGAGGAAACCACTCGTGTCTCGAGTGCTTAAAGGAGTTACAGCCCAAATTGGGATGACAGCCTGTAACATCCGCTAATGTAATAATCCCCACAAATGTAATAAAATGCAAATGTAATAAAAAATTATATGATTTAAATGTAATAAACCCACAAATGTAATGAATTCCCACAAATGTAACAGAGATTTCCCACTGCAAACGTAATAATGAAAATTTCCACAATCGTAATAACTATTACATTTGTAGTTGTTTATTACATTTGTGGGAAGGTCATGACATGTCTGCAAATGTAATAAATTCCCACAAATGTAATAAGAAAATTATTATTGTTCAAAAGTGAACATATTACAATATAACATATTATCATCACTATTTTTTATTTTATTTTGTTTTTACTTGTAAGCATGTAGTGACCAAAAGTGACAAACAAATACATTTTCTGAATTGTCAGTAGCCTATGTGTAGGCCTACTTACAAACATATGTGCTCACACGGTGAGTTGTAGGCTAAATGTTACAATTTTTTCCTGTAGGCTTGTCAAATTTGTCAATACTGACAAAAGTCCATTCTAACAATTTGTAGGATTTTGGGGAGCAGTAGCTCAGTTGGTAGAAATGTTCACTCTCTAACCTGAAGGTTGGCGGTTCAAGCCCTGCTGCTGACATGGCATATCGTCATTGTGTCCTTGGGCAAGACACTTCAAGTCATACAGGCAAGCTGGGTCCTGTCATTTTACTGTGGTGGCACAGGGCAGATTATTATTATTATAGGACTAACACAAAAAATGTTCTGTTCTGAAAACAGTTATTTGGATGGAGTCAGACACCTTTTTATGGTTTAAAGAAGTTAGGAGCTAAGCCATGATGTCTGCAGCTCATAAAAGAGCAAGTTGTGACTCACAGGGGTAAGTATGTAAATAAATTTACAGGGGGGTCTGGGGGTTCTCCCCGAGGGAAAAAAATCAATGTAGCAGACAATATTTGCTGTATCCTGGTGCATTTTAAAAGTGTTTTAGCTGACTATACAGTGAGTAAAATAATCAGTTCCTCCAGGATTTTGCGGGCAATTTTTGTGATTGTTGCGGGCTAAAATGCCCGATTTTGCAGGGTATTTTCTTAAAAGTTGTGCTAAAAGTTTCAATTTTTTTTGTCTATAATTCACAGGTAAAAAGTACCAGAGGTGATAAAAATACACTGTTACTTGAGCTTTTTTAAAAAAAATTTAGCTAGAACTATAAAAATTAGCTAAATCTGTTTTTTAAACATATGTGCGGTGGTAATAATCTAATTAAAAATAGCTGTATTTGAACAGGCCAAGCGTACCTACTTAAAATATATTGCTGTGTTATTAGGCTGTTTTTTTCCACTGATTCTGATTCTGTTCCTCTCAGATCTTCTCTGGTGATTCCTGTTGTGTGCTGTAGAACATCCAGTCATTAAAAAACAGAAGAAGTTTGCTGTGCTATAGGTTTTCAGGAAGGTTATTAGGCTGCAACATTACCGTTAAAGAACAATGCCCTCAAATTTCATTGTTGTCTAAATACGCTGCCCATTCAACTTTTTAGGCAACTATATCACCATGGCAACGCAGACGTGCTTTTCAGAGTGACACCAGACAAAACTAGAAAGTACCGCGTTCGTCTCCTCCTTCAGTCCCATCAACACGCGCTGCTGCTGGTGAGCACCTGCGACCTCATGTGCGCTCGACCTCTGTGCGATAGCTGCACGCTGCTCCTCCATGCTGCTCTGTGAGTATGCTCTCCGTGCTGCGCCTCCAGGCGACTTTGTCTGTAAGTGCGCCGCACCCCTGCATCACACCTCCTCGTCACTTTGTGGCTCAACCCGACCTCCGGTGCGCATTACTGGTGCGCTGCTGAGTGAAAGAGGAACTGCTCTGCTCAGAACAGGGGACGGCCCGCAGACAGAGGTAAGTGCAGCAAAAGGCAGTTTTAAAGGAAAATCTCCGCTATAATTGACAAAAGTTGCGGAAAAGTTGCGGAGTTTGGACAAAGTTGCAGGGTCATGCTGAATTCACAGGGTTTGCTTAATTTTGTGTTAATAGTTGCGATCGCAACATCGCGAAATCCTGGAAGGACTGAACAATGTATGTAGTGTGTGGGAGAGCTGAACTGTCTGGAAGCATGTTGTTAATTAGTGCAATGTGTTTGATATTTTTGTTTTAACAAACTTACAACAACTTACTAACAACTTTGTCTACATCAAAACTTTTCATGACAGTCTAAGAGCATCTCACAGTCTACTGTCAGTTCCTCTGTGCAGCGCTAATGCCTTTCCTTTCAGGCTCTGCCACAATAAAGTTGTTTCATCTGCTGGAAAAGGATGAAGCTTTATTTTGAAGGATCACAAGAGGTGGTTGATTTCTCTTAACAGAAAATTTACAGTGTTTCCCCATCCAACTGCAGTTCCTCCCCTGCTCTTCTCCATCTCTCCTCTTACTTTTGATCATAATTAAGAACAAAGTTATTGGAAATAATTATCTCTTTTGTAATAGTTTTTGAGTAAAAGAGACACTGAACCTAAAAAACACCGCTGCTGTTCGCAGATGGAGCGGTAATAAACTGCGCATCTTGTAATTAAGGGTAAATGCTTTTACAAACTTTAATGGTGTATATTTCTGTGATTCCTGAACCTATCAACGTGAAATAACACAAAGGGAAACACAAAGGGAAGTCAATTTTACATGGGGGGTGCTGCCATGCTGGCGGTGAGGGGCGGGGCACTCCAATAACTCAGCAACAACAACAAGACTTTAAACAGCGTTGGAAAATTACAATATTTATGACTAATGAAGAGAATACAATTCATCTGAAAATGTATAATAAAAAATAGTTTATTTTTGTAAACCTTTTGGTGTTGCAGTTACAACGTCCCCAACAGTTGGGGGTGCTGGAATCAAATTTGGGGGTGCAGCCCCCCAGCACCAATTATATTGCAAGTACTGTGAAAGTGCCATTATTGTGATAGGTGCTTAATTTAAGTTTGATACAGCTTTTTGTGGTCATTATACACTCTGAACATTACTGTACATTTTGATATTTATAATAACCACAAAAAGCTGTATCAAACGTAAATTAAGCACCCATCACAATAATACTTGCAATATTTGTTGAGCATTTAGCATTTTGTAAATGAAATGCATATATGCTCCAAGTCTATGTCAATAAATCAAAATACTAAACAAACAAAACATTGTCTTTTTGTGTGGCAATGTTCTATGTTACCTTAGTGTTTTCTATTGCTGTATTTGCTGTTGGTGCATATCAATAATCAAATACTGTGGAAAAGTGAAAAAGTTCTTAAGTCTAAAACAAAATTAAACACATTATAGTTATATTTAAGATCATTTTTACAGATCATAATTGATGTCATTAATTATTTTTCTGGTTTTGCATAATATTCATTATATATATATATATATAAAAAAAAATTGTCCTCTCACCCTCCGCGGGCGGTTTCATCCATCCAAGCTCGGGTCCTCTACCAGAGGCCTGGGAGCTTGAGGGTTCTGCGCAGTATCTTTGCTGTTCCTAGGACTGCGCTCCTCTGGACTGAGATGTCTGATGTTTTTCCTGGGATCTGCTGTAGCCACTCTTCGGGGGTTACTGCCCCGAGTGCTCCGATGACCATGAGCACCACTGTTGCCTTTACTTTCCAGGCCTTCTCAAGTTCTTCTTTGAGGCCTTGGTACTTCTCCAGTTTCTCGTGTTCCTTTTTCCTGATGTTACAATCGCTTGGTATTGTGATGTCAACCACAACGGCTTTCCTCTGCTGTTTGTCCATCACCACAATGTCCGGTTGGTTCGCCACTACCATTTTGTCTGTCTGGATCTGGAAGTCCCACAGGATCTTAGCTCGGTCGTTCTCCATCCCCTTTGGCGATGTTTCCCACCTTGACCTTGGGACTTCCAGACTGTACTCTGCACAGATGTTCCTGTACACTATAACTATACCAGCCACTTGGTTATGACGCTCCATGTATGCTTTCCCTGCCAGCATCTTACAGCCTGCAGTTATGTGTTGGATTGTCTCGGGGGCCTTTTTGCACAGTCTGCACCTGGGGTCTTGTCTTGTATGGTAGATCTGGGCCTCTATTGCTCTGGTGCTCAAGGCCTGCTCCTGTGCAGCCATGATCAGTGCCTCTGTGCTGTCCTTCAGTCCAGCCCTTTTTAGCCATTGGTAGGATTTCTTGATATCAGCCACTTCGGTTATCTGTCAGTGGTACATCCCATGTAGGGGCTTTTCCTCCGATGATGCTTCCTCCAGCACTTCATCCTCTGTTTTCCACTGCCTGAGACATTCACTGAGCACTTCGTCCGTTGAGACCATCTTCCTGATGTATTCAAGGATCTTGGATGTTTAATCCTGGACAGTGGTTCTGACACTCACCAGTCCTCTGCCTCCTTCCTTGCGCTTAGTGTACAGTCTCAGGGTGCTGGATTTGGGGTGGAACCCTCCATGCATGGTCAGGAGCTTCCGTGTTTTCACATCTGTGGTCTGAATCTCTTTTTTTGGCTAACTTTATTACATTTAAATCATACATTTTTTTATTAAATTTGCGGTTTATTACGTTTGTGGGGATTATTACATTAGCGAATGTTACTCTTTTAAAGTAAATTTATGAAATTAAATAAATCCATTTAATAAACTTAAATCAATTGGTGCACTTGGTTTCCCCAATTTATTTGAGTTAACTTCTCAGGTTTTACAGTGCATGTGACACAGCTGATAGAGCCCTAGAGCCTCAGAAAGGTTAGGTTAGGTCTGGCTCTGGTCAAGCTGCAAATCTGCTGCTGTCTTTTTAGGCACTATAACATAGGTTCATTTAGGCCTACAAAATAAATAAATAAATGCATTGTAAGAAAATATATAAATTATATATAAGACAAGCCCGCTGAAAATGTTTTGGAACCATTGCACCAATGATAATTTTCTTATTACATTTGTGGGAATTTATTACATTTGCAGATATGGCATGACCTTCCCACAAACATAATAAACAACTGCAAATGTAATAGTTATTACGTTTGTGGAAAATGTTGTTATTACGTTTGCAGTGGGAAATCTCTGTTACATTTGTGGGAATTTATTACATTTGTGGGTTTATTACGTTTGTGGGGATTATTACATTAGCGGATGTTACAACAGCTTCTTTTGTTTACGTCCTTTCCAGATCTGGAAAACTACTATGTAATTATGGGAGGTGATTTTAATTTGGTGCAGGACTGGATAGGTCTTCGAATAAAGTTATCGCTTTGACCAAGTCATCTAAGACCTTGCTTATTTTCTCTCAACAATTTGGACTTATTGGCACATGGAGACACAAATTTCTGGGAGCTAAAACATTTTAATTTTTCTCACATTCACCGCACTTACAGTCGCATTGATTTTTTTCTCTTGGATCTAAGACTACGTTCAAAAAATTGTCGCCACTGATTATCGTAGTATTGCTGTCGTGCTCCAATTTCCCTTGATTTAGCCCTACTTGCATGACCCAGCCCTCTTAGGCTATGGAGATTTAAAGCAGTTCTTTTGGTGGAGGAGTGCTATAGACAGTTTTTGCAATCACAGATTACATTATTTTTTGAGCTAAATGATTTGCCTGATAAAAGTAGGGACACTCTTTGGGAGGCATCTAAAGCTTACATTAGGGGCCATCTCATCTCTTTCATCTCAAAAAGGAAGAAGGCTGAAGCACCTTGCATTACTGAACTTCTCAGGGACATAAAGGACACTGATGAAAATTATGCAATTAATCCTGATCCCAACCATTATGGGGAACGCCTTAAATTATAAACAGAATTTGAACTCCTCTCCACCACAAAAGTTAGAACACAACTACTCAAATCCAGACAGCATTTTTATTAATCAGGTGATAAGACCCAGGAAGCTCCTCTCCCATCAAGCCAGGGTTGTGGCATGTTTGAGATTAATCCCGCCAGTACAGTCTGCCTCTGGGGAGACCCTTGCTGACCCAAAAGATATACCCCCGACTGCCCCCCGCCCCCAGGTGGTACTCTTGATGACATAAATTTTCCTCAGCTAGACAATAATGCAGTTGAGATTTTAGGTGTACCCATTACTATGGCTGAAGTACAGGAAGCCATCAGTTCAGAGCGGTAAGACGACTGGGCTGGATGGCTTAGCTGCCGAATATTACAAGACCTTTTCCAATCTGCTTAGTCCGGTTTTAAGGGACATGTACAATGAAAAGTTTGCCCGTGGCACCTCCCAGACACCCTGTCAGAGGCTACCATCTCCCTTTGCCTCGAAAAGGTTAAAAAAAAACCTGCTTTGTGGCAGCTACAGGCAGATATCACTTTTAAACAGTGACTTTAAAATTCTTTCCAAAGTTCTTGCCTTACGGTTGCAACATATTCTGTCACCTATCATATGGCTTGATCAGTCCAGTTTCATGCCAGCCCACCAATCCTCACACAACACTGGACGTCTCTTTAATATTATTCATTCTCCTAGTTCTTTAGTGCTAGAGATAGACAGGGTTGAATGGTGTTTCCTGTACAAAGTGATGGCCTGACTTGGGTTAGGCAAGGCCTTTGTTCAGTGCGTTAGGCTTTTGTATTTGTTGCCAAAAGCTTCTATCTGGATTAATGACACCTTCTCTCCCTCTTTTCTTTTGTGCCGTGATACCAGACAGGGCTGTCCAATTTCCCCGTTACTGTTTACCCTGGTCAAAGAACCACTGGTGCTTTGGCTGCGTTCAGAGGCTGGCTTTAAAGGTATAACACGTCATAGTATGGTTGATAAAGTCTCGCTATATGCTGACGACCTCCTCCTCTATGTCTCAGACCCCGTTAGCTCTTTTCCTGCTATTTTCATTATCTTGAATCAATACAGTGGTGTAGCCGGTTATGAACTCAATTACCAAAAGAGCGAGGGCTTGCCGGTTATAACCTTGCCAAGCAACTTTTGCATACTATAACGCCATTTAGGTGGTCAAGCAGTGGCTTTTGATACCTGGCTATTCAGTTTTGCCCTTTCGGTTTATAGACACTACTATCGGGCGGCCAATGTGCAGAAGCTACTTTTTTGGGTGAATGAAGAGCATGACCTGCCTGAGCGTGATCTGCCTGTCTGGGTACATTTGGAGTGTAATGCCTCCCCATTTTTAATATGTTCAGTCTTATGCTCACAACTTCCATTACCACTTTCACACTTTGCTGACTGTCTAATTGTGTCTGTGTCCGTGAAGATCTGGAGTGAGTTCAGAAGATGTTTTGGCCTTTCAGGTCCTCCTGCTTTAATTCCAGTTTATAAAAATTGCATTTTTGAAACCTCTAGAACTGACCCAGCATTTCAGATTTGGCATGATAGTGGAATAAAGTCTTTTACACAGCTTTTAGCTAAATATAACCTCCCAATCCAACACCTTTTTTAGCTTCTTTCAGGCCAGGGACTATGTCCAAAAAAAGTTTCCTCACTTTCCAAACTGTGCCCCTGAAACCTTAGTAGACACACTCCTAACTGTGGATGCTATCGCTGAGGAATGCATTTCACTCCTTTGTAGATCAATTTGGTTAGCCTCCTCAACCCCACTACTGTTAAAATTGTATGGGAAGGGAGCCTTGGCATTGCCCTGACAGACAGCCAATGGGATTCTGCATTTCTATTGTCTATCTGTGCTCATCAGTGATCCAATATAAAGTTTTTTATAGGCTCCACTATACAAATGCTAGACTTTAAAAAATGTACCCTTTTGTTAGTGATGCATGTGGGAGATGTAATTTGTCTCCTGCTAACCATGTGTATATGTTCTGGTGGCGCTCTAAGTTAGGGTCATTTTGGTTAATGTTTTTGACACGCTGAGTATGGCTCATAATTGTACCCTTGCTCCCAACCCCTTGTCTGCAATCTTCGGCATCCTCTCCACTACAGATCTTCCTAAGGCGTTAAAGCGGGCCTTGGCATACGCCAATCTGCTGGCCTGAAAGTCAGTTTTATTCAATAGGAAGCTTGCCTATCCCCCTTCACATATTCGCTAGGTGCACAAAGTGTTTTATAACTTGAAATTTGAAAAGCTCAGGTTTTCCCTGAAGGGCTTGGTGAAATTATTCCATACCACTTGGGATCTCTTCCTACTGTACATAGAGTCTCTTACTGTACCTCATGACTTGGAGGATGGCTAGAGGATGGCTAGAGAAGCCCCCCCACACTCCCACCCCCCACCCGTTTTTTTTCTCTGAGTCTGTGTTATAGTCTTTTTCTGTCTATGTTGGTTTTGATTGCGCTGGCCTTTGTGGTGGGAGGTGGGTGGGTTTGTTGTCATACAGTTATGATGTACTTGTGATGTAGATGTACATTTCTTTCTTCAACTGTATGTCAGTTACTCAACTCAAGGATAATGTATAAATAAACAGAATCATACCGCAGGGATAAAAAATACAACATCACTTCAAATATTGCATTACATACAGTAAAAAATATGTGCAAAATAGCTTTGATTTATTAAGAACATCAGGACCACTGCCTTTCAACTTTGTATGCTCTTCAACACCCTCCTGACTTCACTCTTACAAATTTCTGTTACTTCCTGATCTACAAGTCACCTCTTTTAGTCATCACCCACTATTGAATATCTCTACATACAGTTATGTGCAGTAACATTAAACATATATTTCAATGTACTACTGCTAAGATTAAAAACGGCTCAACATTAATAATAATCATAATACATTAAGGGCCAGATTTATCAAAGGTTTGCGTGCACGCTAAATGAAAAAGACGTGCTAAAAATGGAGCAAACCCAGGCGCAGCTGAGATTTGCGTCTCTCACAGGAGCAAATTCAGCGCAGCGCAGATTTTGCTCCTGTGATTCAATGAATATGTAAAACAAGGCGTTCTTGCCAAAACGCGCAAAATTCAAGGCGTGGAAAATGCAAATGAAGTCGTTTTGCATTCGCTGTTTGATTTATCATAAATACGGGAGCTAAATCTGCATGAAAATTTAGTACGTTGGAGAAGCAGGTGCAAAAGTTTTGCAGAGGTAAGAGTGAAGCTTTTAGTGCACAGATGAGGCGTTCTAATGCTTTAACAGGGCTCATTTACAAAGATACAACAGTAATGGTACATTCACACCAGACGCGAATCAGGTGTCAAATTCGTGTCTAGTTGGACTCGTGACCATTTTGAATTCACTCATGCGAATGAGGCGAATTGGATGCTTCATTCGCGTCAAATGAGGGGCATGGCTGCTAGGGCTACTCCCAAATGAGCCTGTCTGGGTTTGGTCACCTGTGTCCCGTGTAGCTGCAGGACCTCTCCCCAGGACACTGCTGCTGTACAGCAGCATTAACCCCAGAGACAGAGCTGAAACACCTGGAGTTATTTCTTGTACATTAGCTCTCTCTAGTGGTTTTGGGGTTTGGTCTAGACGCAGGCTCTGTATTTTCTGTTATTGAGAGTGCAAGAACTGCTAATATAACGAGCACATCTCAATAGGCTATTTTGGTAAAGTTAACCCCCCTTTATATTTACTTGTATTTATTTGTGTGTTCTTGATGTCACTATGATCAGAGTGAGCCTCTGTCACAGGCTTGTATCACAGATAACAGCTATAACCACACTCACACAAAGCCTAAACAGCCATATTTATTTGATTTATAGTGTTTTCTATCAGGGCTGTTTTTGTTTCCTGTCTTCATAAAAGTAGAAGAGCTGCTGTAGGGTGTAGCTTTTATCTCTGGGTTCACTCTGACAGCCTCGATGATTGTTTTGCTGGATCTCTGAGGCAGGGATCTCCTCCTGTTACGTCGTACGTAACCACGTCACTGCTAAAGCAGGTCCCTGATAGGTTAACGCGCCGCGAATGTTCGCAGAAGTTCAAATTTTTCAACTTCCGCGACCAAAGCGTTGGACACGAATCTGCGTTGTTCGCGTCTTCCGCCGATTCGCGTCTCCACCTATTTGCAGGACTCGCGCCTCAAACCCTCAATTCACATCATTCGCGCCGTGCTATTCGTGCTATTCGTGCGATTCGCGCAATTCGCTTGATTCGCGTTGTGCCATTCGCGTCATTCGCGCCGCAGGATGCTTGTTCGCGCCTGAACGCGGCTTTCCATAGACTTAACATAGTAATCACTTGCGCCTGACGCCTGATTTGCGTCCGGTGTGAATGTACCATAATGTGTTGATTTGAAGTCGAAGGAAACAAAGAAACAGACTTTACCTTCGGCACTTTTTCCTTGATTCTCACTCGTATTTCCCTGAACTTCAGCCTTTTACAGCTGCTGTCTCTGGGCTTTCAGTCTGTTTAACATTCTTTGAAATCCTTATGGTGACAGAACAGTCTTTAAACGCTGCGCAGTCTACTCACTGTGTTTATCTCATTGCCTCCCAATGCTCACTGCGGCGCTTGACTGACAGCTGCCCCTACAGAGGCTCAAGGCTGCGTGGATTTGATCGAGCGGAGGACATCGAAAAAGTTTTTTAATTGTTATTTTTATTCGATCCCCATAAGCACGCCATATAGGCTACTGATACATTTTATATAATTGTTTGAAAGGTTACTGGCTCTGGCAGACAGTGAAAAGGACTTTCCTCTCCCTTCACTGTCTTTCACAGAGGGGAAATAAGTCACATGACTCTGGTCAGCGCCAAAATCGCATGAGACATTTAACAAGGATGGACTACGCAAACTTAATAGAAGAAAGTAAAATGCAATAAAATAATTCTCCCTCAGATACAATGAACACAGCTCTACTACAGTCAGTCCTGTTATTTGTTGGACTCTCAGATTGTGTTTTGTGTTGCAACACACACGCAAAATTCTCATTTACATATCAGATTTGCGGCAGCAGTTACTTGCGCAGTTTCTCTTCGTATAGCACAAACAACACGCCCACAAATACCAGACGCTATTTTTTAAGCTGCACTCGCAATTTTGCACTTGTCTTAGTAAATATGGCCCTAAGTCTTATGTGGTACTTTTCCACTGTAAGATTGCATTGTTCATTCATAAAGCTCCACACATTACAAAACAGAGCTGCTACAAAGTTATCAGACTTAAGGCTGCAGGTGTGAATCCCCGTGGCCCTGCCAATGCATGGGAGGTTCAGGAAGACAAAGTAGATAATGCTATGCTGAACTGAGAACTTTCATGGCCCTGCCATGCACGAGAGCCTCTTGAAGACACAAAGATAATGCTATGCTGAGATTGTCATACAGAAATATAAAAATTTAGGACATTCCTCTCTTGGGGCTCTCTCTCTATCCTTTTCTGCAGAGCCCGTAGCTACACTGTGACCTTACCTGTGAGAACTCATTAAACCTTCTGATTTGACTACACTTCTGAATCATCGCTTACACCAGAAAACAAACATTCTTACACCACCACCTGCCCTTCTGGGTTCCCATCATGAAGATAGAGTTTAGCTTGGAGCATAAATAGTCTTTTCTACATTACACAGTGAATACCTGTATCACTCCGTCGCGAGTGCTGTCTGCTGTGCGGAGGATTTCGCTCACTGTCCACCACTTGTCCAGCAGGTACAGTGCCGCTGGAGTGAATGGGTCTGCTGGTGCAAACAGAGCCAGGACCTTGTGCGTGTCACAGGATCCATACAGAGGCACCAAACCCACAGTGGAAATGTTTATCACCAGCTGTGAAAAAAGATTAGAGTAAGAATCAACATCATCGCTCAGGGACAGAGGGTTGAGACACATCCACGAACCTGGGTGGAGTTGGGGAGGGTCAGCTGCTCGGGACTTTCAGGGTTACTGTACAGCAGCTCTGTCATGTAGGTCTGGGCTGACTGCTGCAGCTCTGCCTGGCTCACAGCTGCCAGGATGTCCACAGGGTACTGCATCCCTGCATGGCACAAGAACACAAAATTCATATCCTCCTGCCTTTTTCTTCCATTCTACACATGCAGCAGAACATTGTCAGGAGTTTAATATTTCATTTTTCTAAATTCTAAAGTCTAAATTCATATACATTTGTTGAAAGTTAGTGCTTGTTGCAAGCTGATAATTTGAGAATAAAAGACATTTACACACCAATATACTGTATCTGGCAGTTCATGAGGTAGAAGGTTGACCCTCCTTACAACACCACCTTGCTTCTAGAGTGTGTGGCACTGGTGTATGAATGTTCTGTGTGATTATGGCAGCATGTTTGGTGGTGGATGGAGAGGTCACTGTCATGGTATGGCTGCAAGTCATTGTGGCCCAGAGCAGCTGAGGTAGCATACCACCACAAGCGTGTGACTGAGCCACATGAATAATGGACTCATGTAAAGTGTTTTGAGTGAATAAAAAAGCTCTATAAATGCTCTCCGACTATTAAGTCTGTGAGTATGGCTGAGTATGGCTGAGTATGGCTGAGTATGGCTGAGTATGGCTGAGTATGGCTGAGTATGGCTGAGCGTGTCATCCAGAGGCACACCATGACATGACCATGACCATGCAGATGGAAAGCACTTTCCTAGCTAATCCCCTCAATCCGCTCTGATCCCTGCTCATCCTAATGAACCACTCAGGCACCTCGCAGCTGTAGGATAGGAGCCTCACACTTTACAGTGTACTGTAAAGTGAACCAGACTTAACAATACTCAACCAGACTAACCCACAGTGAAACAGTCTGAACCAGACCAAACCAGACTAAACTAGACTGTACCAGATTGAACTGGACCAAACAAGACCAGACCAAAGAAGTGGAACTCAGGCATTGAAGTGAAAAAATGAAATTGAGCAGTGGCAGGCAGCGGCAGGCAGCAGTAGGCAGCAAGGCCGTGTGTGCCCCAGGGCAAGGAGGGTTGACGACAGCCCACATCCAGTTTACACCAGCTCCTCAACAACAACAGAGAGGCCAAGGGTATATGCATGTATATATATATATATATATATATATATATATATATATATATATATATTATCTGAAGACCCAATACAAGTAACCTTTCTCCATTCCTCTTTGAAATAAGAGGCCAATGGGGACAAATTGTTTATAAAAGAGTACAAAGATCCTTTAAGGACATAAGAAAGTCTTTCTAAAGGCATCAACAACATATTTTTTTTCTAGCCACATAAGGACATCTGGTGGTTCATTGTCCAGTCATTTTTGCAAGATAGTGAGGCGAGCTGTAAACAGTAAAATTCAGGATATACTTATGTTTATGTTCACGATATGATTCCAGTCCTAAATAGGGATCAAATGGGATGCTAATGTTAAGAAGTTTGTTAATCTCTGTTCTGACACACTGCCAAAAGTATTGGACTTTAGGACACAACCACAATAAGTGACTGTATGTACCCAAAATGTCCTTACATTTTCGACATAAGGGAGAACTCGTGGGATTATATTTATCATGTATAACTGGTGTCACATGGAGTCTATGAATTAGTTTATATTGGGTTTCATATGCTCTGTTGGAACATGTAATTTTCTTTGCATTAAACAATATACTTTTCCATCTTGTTTCGTCCAGGTGGGTCCCAAATTCTTCACTCCAGCATATTTTACTTTTTATAGGGATACATTTGACAAACATTTGACTATATAAGAAACTCAGAGTTTTCTTTTTAAGTTGGAGAGCCTTGAGTAGTATAATTTCAAGCTGACTGAAGTTAGTTCCGTTTTTATAACTTGGAACAGATTGAATATAATTCCTAAACTGTGAATGAAAGAAATGTGTTTGAGGAAGACCATATTCAGTCTTGAGCAGGGAAAAAGATTTTAAGTTCCCCTCTGAGTAAAGGTCTTGGATCTGCAATATACCAGCATCCCACCAAACTTTAAAACCCACATCTGTGCTTAATACTGGAAAATCCGGATTAGCATAAACAGGCACTAGAAAAGAATATTTTTCCAGAATCCCAAAGTGTCTTCTCACTTGTTGCCATGTCTTAAGAGTATTTTTAACAATGACATTATCATTTACCCCATTTATAAAAAATAAAAAAAAAAATTAATAAATGGAATGGCTGGGAGTGCTGTATCTAATCCCACAGTTTCTTGATTCAAATAGGTATCAGCATCTCAGCTTTATCTATTTGACCTTTATTTAAGCAGGAAAGTCCCACACAAAGTCCTCAGAAACTCTTTTCCAGAGGAGCTCTGGCCCCATGGAGAAACTAGGGCACCCAGAGTTAACCTACGCAGACACGAGGAAAACAGGCAAACTCCAGGAATTGAAGAGGACCATCTTGCTGTCAAGCAGGAGTGCTAACACTATTTTACAATAATAATAATAATAATAATAATAATAATAATAACAATACTTACGGAGAAAGTAATTTTAAATTGACAAGATGATTCAGACGCAGGTTGTTTTATAGTCGTCTATTTATTCCTGTATTGACTTTACATATCCAGATGTCAGATGCCCAAAGAGCCACAAGAGCAGGGCTAAAGAGCCACATGTGACTCTAAAACCATAGGTTGCACATGTCTGCCCTAAAGCAAACTTCCAGGGCTGTGTAGTGGTGGTAGTGTTGTTGAAAATATTCATGCATCTGGCTGAGGACCATGCCTCCCAGAACGTGTGTGCAATGCTGGCAAAAGAGAAGATTCCCTCTCACAGTAAAAGAAGTGTTATATGGTGAGCATGAGTCAGGACACTATGAGCTTCAAAATAAAGCATAGAACATTTTCCTGATGATCAATGAAACATCTCATATTCAGGCATTGGCCCATACCTTGGGCCAATGACTTGTTATTAAGTTCAGACAATGGACTGGTCTCAATCCTGGTTCTGTTAGATCTCAGTGCAGCCGTTGACACCATTGACCACAGCATCTTACTCCAGAGATTAGACTGTGACATACGAGTCAGAGGAGCCGCCCTCTGCTGGTTTAAATCCTACTTATCTGATAGGTACCAGTTTGTTAGTGTAAATGAACATTCCTCACAGTGCAGTAAAGTTAGCTATGGAGTGCCTCAAGGCTCAGTACTTGGACCCATTCTGTTCATGCTTTACATGCTGCCTTTAGGAAACAATCAGAAAACATGGCATTAATTTTCACTGTTACACAGACGATACACAGTTGTATTTATCAATTAAACCTGATCAGAACGGCCGCGTTGAGAAACTTAGCGCCTGTGTGAGAGACCTAAAGACATGGATGACAATTAATTATCTCCTCCTAAACCCAGAAAAAACAGAGGTCCTTATACTAGGCCCCAAAAAGCTGAGAAATGCTCTGTCTGACCAGAGAGTCTCCCTGGACGGTGTCAGTGTAGCCTCAAGTTCTACTGTGAGAAACTTAGGAGTTTTATTTGACCAATATTTATCATTTAAGGCTCATTTAAACCAAGCCTGTAAAACAGCATACTTTCACTTACGTAACATAGCCAAAATCAGAAATATTTTATCTAAAAATGATGCTGAAAAACTTGTCCATGCGTTTGTACATCTAGGTTGGATTACTGTAACTTTCTGCTGGCAGCGTGCTCTAAAAACTCATTAAAATGTTTTGAGCTTGTTCAAAACGCAGCAGCAAGATTATTAATAGGAACTAACAGGAGAGAACACATTACTCCTGTGCTAGCTTCACTTCACTGGCTTCCAGTTGAATTCAGAATTAGGTTTAAAATCCTTCTCCTGACTTACAAGGCTGTAAATGGTACTGGCGCCATCCTACATTAATGATGTTATAGTGCCATACCAACCAAGCAGAGTACTGCGCTCACAAAACACAGGGCTTTTAGTGGTTCCCAGGGTTTCTAAAAGTACAGTTGGAGGTAGAGCCTTAAGTTACCAAGCTCCTGTTTTATGGAATCAGCTTCCAGCTCATGTTAGAGAGGCAGACACAGTCTCTACATTTAAGGTTAGGCTTAAAACGTTCCTCTTCGAGAAAGCTTATGGTCAGGGCAGCTAGGAACAGGGTTAACTCCACAGTTGAAGCTAGGCTGCTCCAGGAGCTAGAAGCTGGGGGAAGTATGGTGCACTGAGCCTCTGTCCTCTGGTTTCATCTGCTGCTCCTCTTCTATCACTGTGATTAATATAATGAAATACTCTATATCTCCAATCAGTTCATTGCTATTCACAAGTTGTCCCTCTCTCCCGCTCCCCTCTGGGGAGTGGGTACTGTTTCAGATGCCTGGCTGCTGGCAGATGCCCCAGTGACGATTGGATCTTAGCTGACCCCATCTGTGCTCCTGTCCCGACCTGTGTGCCCTCAACCTCACCTCTAAGGATTTCCCGGATCTCCCTCAACCCACTCACCTGTCTGGATGAGGCCCACCTGCTGCATCCTATGGACTTCCTCAACCTATCTCACCCACTCTCGTCTGGATGAATCCTTACAGAGCTGATCTATGATCCTATAGATGAACTAATGGACTAACAGTCCTAGATGCATTGCCTGTCCGTCCTGGGAGAGGATCTCTCCTTCAATATGGGCTCCATAAGGTTTCTTCTTTTTTCCCATAGCTGGGTTTTTTTGGGAGTTTTTCCTTACCGAGAAGGAGGGTCTAAGGACAGGAGTGTCCTGGGTCTATTTAGTTTAGTGTAGTTATTGTTTGTGCTGATTGTGTGTTAAGTCTGATTGTGTGTTTATATTTGATCAACTGTTGTGAAGCCCTTTGAGGCGACTTTTGTTGTGATATTGGGCTATACAAATAAACCTGAATTGAATTGAATACCTGATAGCAACCTTTTTGGCCATGAACAGGCATCTGGAATACTCTTTTTCTATTCTTCTTTGTAAAAATATTTTAAAATAAAACGCACAACTTTTACAGGATACTAATAGACAAGAAGTGGCTTAACTTAAAACAAAACAGTTTTGGAGGCTTTCATTTTTGTTCATTGATTTATATGACCAAAAGTGTCCCATCCCTGCCTTCACCACCAGCTGTGGAGGTGAAATATTTAAATAGCTACTATCAGCAGCCCAACATGACTGGAGGCTAGAACTCCTCAGATGAGTTCTATGCCCCACTCTGGGCTTCACAAACAGGCCCCATATAGCGGGCAAAGGAAAATCCTGCTCACACTGGACCCGGGTTTGACCCCGTGCACGTGCGCGTGACACAGGCTTAATGGAACATGGTGTTCCCGTCACAGAGAGCACTTTCTCTGCGCGAACTAGCGAAGTATAACCGGAGCGATTTCAGCTTTAGTTTCGCCCGGACTCAGTGAAACCCAGACCGCAGTCTGGCCACAATAGAACACGGAGTTCCCTCGCGCCGCGGCGGTGGGAGGGGCAGGGGGTGTGTGCCGGCCACGCGCTGCTCGGATCCAAACTTTAAAACGCGCTCATATGTGTTTTCTTTTAGTGGCACGCGCTTTAAGGGGATCAAGGTGCGCGTTCCGCACAGATAAACACTTCTGTCACATTTCAACTCTGT
Organism: Bostrychus sinensis; assembly: GCA_020698575.1. NCBI lineage: Eukaryota > Metazoa > Chordata > Actinopteri > Gobiiformes > Eleotridae > Bostrychus > Bostrychus sinensis. The sequence continues at coordinate 38,944,938 of CM036249.1, read as the reverse complement.
GCGTTCACGGCTGTCTAACGAGGACATCGTGTCCAGGGCACAAAGGACTCACGCAGCGCTCGTGCCCGCTTTAGGTAGGCGCCACGGTCTGAACCAAGAATTTTAGAGCCCCGACATTGGTTTGTCCTCACTATGTGACAATTGTGCTCATCTCTTCTGAAGCTCCACGCGCGCAGGTAGCCAGCACAAAGGAGCGCACAAAGGAGTGCACAGAGAAGTGCACAGAAGCCCATGGCAGAGAGACACCAGAGCGCGCAAAGAGCGCCTGGAGTCCTCATGAACACACAAGAAAACGCACGCGTGATCAGAGAGTCGTACGGACGCAGCTGAGCGCGGTACTCACCTTCGGTTCACGCAGAAGCCCCTCCAGTTGTCATAAAGTTTGATCCTCACGTCGTATTCCGTCAACACGCTTCAGGTTAGTTACGCTGCGAACGCGTCATGGTGCGCATGCTCGGAACAGCCCGCCCTGTACAGATGCGTTACATAACACTAATCCTGCCCCGGAGCCTAAAATATGAGAGGGCAGCTGCTGACACAGCACCACATCCATGTGCGCGCGCAGGCACATCCTCGCCATCAGATCCAGACGTACTCATGCGCCCTACACCACCCTTACTTCAGCTTTAGATTCAGAAACGATTTCAGCTGCTTCTCAGTCTCACCAGTCTCGTCTACTGCATCAATACAACCGTTCCCTTGTGGCCCCTTCTTTCAGACTGTGGCCCTTGCAGAGTTATGGCAGTGAACGTTAAAAACAAAATCCAAAATTCCAGATTGACATTAAAGGCGTGTCTTGTCCTGTGCACAGCCAGGACGTGTCCCTGTCCCTTTGCTGTCCACAGTAAACACCAAACAATATTAAGTCTAAGTATGAAAAAGATAAATAATACAAACTAAAGCATGTAAAAAATACAATATGTCTGTGTAAAGTGGTGCGCAATATCAGCTGTATGCCAATATACATGTGCAAAGTGACAAAGTGAGCTGTCAAGTACAGGTATGAGGTAGTCTGTGATTATAGACTCTTGGCAGCTGTTTAACAGTCTGATGGCTGAGGGAAATAATTCTTCAGTCCTGCTTTTCTCACTTGTGTCCCTCTGGTGTGAGTAGAAGTTTGAACTGTCCGTGTTGGGAAGTCCTGTGATCTTCTCTGCAGTCTGATGAGCTGATGACCCTTAGTCACCAGCTGTGTGGTGTTGAGTGTCCAGGTGAGGTACTCACTGAAATACTTGTTTAAAGCTGCACCCTCTTTACTTCCCCAATGGTTTGTGAAACCCACAGCTCTAGCTATGTGTGGAACAGATCCTCTAGCTTTTTCCATGTGTATCTCATCAGTGGTGGAATGTATAACAAAGTAAAAGTACTTATTTACTTTTCTTAAATACAATTTTCATGAATCCGTACTTTACTTAAGTACATTTTACAAAGGGTACTTTTATGTCACTAAATTTTAGAGCAAGTATCTGTACTTTTTACTCCACTACTTTTTTGAATTGGTTTGAAGTAATAATTATTTTGAGTTTGACTTAAAATCATTAGTTTTTGCTTTGCCATCATTGTGGACACAGTATGTAAGTATAAAAGAAGATGTAAAGTAGTACTCTTCAGAAAAACCTTCACCTACACCTTTTATTGCAGTGGTTTTCAGCAGTTTTTCAGGAAAATCCCTTACATTTAACAGATTAATTAGTTCTTGAATCTGTGCAAAATACTTTTACTTTTTTACTCACAAGTATATTTGAAAGTAAGTACTTTTACTAAGTAGAAACTTTCATGTGATTCTTAAACTTTTAGTTAAGTACATTTTTGCTCCTTTATCTGTACTTTTATTTAAGTAAAAAAAAAAGAGAGTACTTCCTCCACCACTGTATCTCATGGAGGAGTTTATGAATATTTGAAAAAGCACAACAGGCTCCTGTGAACAGCTCTGAGCCAAAGGAGCACCATGAGACTGGTACAGAAAGAAGATGTAGAAATGTGAATCCTTCCATTGTGCTCCATATACAAGTATGCTAATATCGAAAACGATCTATTTCACTCTGATTAGTTTCATGATAGTCTCACATCTTTAAAGAAGGCGCATATAGTGCTGTAGAGTTCCTCTCATCTTTTAATAAATCCGTTCCAATTCAGTTCCCCCAGTCTCCCTAATGAGCCAACAATGGAGCTCCAGCAGGGGGCACCGTGCACCAACCGCACTTCTGAGTGGACAGAGGAACAGTAGCAGCTCTTTTCAAACGTCACACCACTGTTTTTAATTTATTCATTTTCGTTTTCAGTTTTTCTTTGAGCATGTTAATGGGGGAACTATTGGGTTTTCTCTCTTAAATTAAATTCAGTAGTAGGGCTAGACCTGCTTTCACTGAAAAGCGCCTTGATAAACTTGATCAATTTGACTTGATTTGATGAGTGCAGTGAGGCTCACAGTGATATAGGGCCCCCCAGGCCCTCTGTGTTCACTCTGGCACTGGTCCACAGCTTGTTAGCATACAGTGTTGCTTCTAACCACAAACACATCAAAATTTCTAAATTTTTAAACCTTTTGTTGTGATTCAGTTACCGTGGATGAGTGAGAGTCTTCACAGACATCACATAAATATCATATTTGCACATGCACAGAGAGTATTCTCAGCTTGATAGTCAGCCGGTGTTACCTGTGTGAGGACACACAACAATTGGTCTGCCTTTTCTGATGGTGAGTGGGCATTGGGTTGGTAGTGTCCCATCCTTTACAGACAGGTACAGACTATAGAGCAGTACGAAGTGGTGCCGACTGTACAGACTAGTGCAAGCTGGGACACACTGCGCTGATGGGAAACACGGATGGACAGTATGACACAGACATGGTGGGTAATGTGAGTCTGTTTGGTGTGTTCTGCCCCATCGGACGTAGTGGGTGACAGGCTGATCTAGTTTTGGCCAATTGAACATGTTGAAACAGCGTCAGACATCAGCCTCAAACAAGTGCTTTGTTTGGCCTGTGCTCTATTCACAATCTGTCATACAGCTCCATATTTAACATCAACCAACATCTGTGATGTTAATGTGCAGTTAGCTTTCCTTAGCTTGTAGCCTTGTGCAGACTACTGTACTATACTGTAAGCAGCATGCGCTCGCACTGCTTTGAAAACAGTACTGCAGTCTAAATGAAAACAATGCTCTGTGGGTTGCCAGTCTGACTGCTTTTCTGATTGGACTATTGGCAATGCAGGGTTTAGAACCAAAACAAAAAATGTAAAGAAAAACAACTTGGCCATTATGTAAAATATATTTTTAATTAAATTAATTTTGATTTCAATTAATAACTTTACTATTTTCAGTAATCCTAATATCTGATTTAAAACTGTTTATATCAAATCTGAGGACACGCGTGTATTTTGTACGAAATATAAAAAATATATACTGCTCATAGCATTTTTAATCTAGGGCATGAGATTGTTATTCATTGATAAATACTTGAATGAACCATTTGCTGCTGCGGTGCAGTGCCCAGGGATCCGTCTCCAGTTCTTGGGGGGTGTTTTTGGCCTATTGTGCTTGTTTTGAGGTTGATGGGGGAAACCGAAACACCCAGAAGAAACCCACCCAGACACAGAGAAAACATGCAAACTCCACACAGAAAGGCCCCACACGGTCTGGGAATCAAACCTGGGACCTTCTTATGGATACTTACTACATCTCACGCATGCACAGTGTCTACCCACTGCTTATAAATCAGCCTTGGATGCCCAGTGGTGTCTAGAGACCCTTTTTATGACCAGAGAAGTCACTCTGCATCTTCTGATGATGGTCAGTAGTTGGGTTGGTGTGTACCAGGATATACAGACTGGTGCACACTGGTGCAGACTTGTACAGACCAGTACAGATTAGAACAGAGTGGTACAGACTAGTACAGAGCAATGCAGACCAGTACAAACTGATACAGACTGGTATAAGATAGTACAAATCAGTACAGATGGGTACAAACTGATGCTGACTGATACAGACCAGTACAGACTGGTACAGAGTGTTTATGACCTATCTGGTACAGACTGGTACAGACCGGTACACAATGTTTATGGTCTCTCTGTTATAGACTGGTGCAGACATTACCCTGTCTCAGTCTTACCTCATACTCTGAGGTGTAGCAGCTCACACAAGAACCACATTGTTTGGCCCAGCAGCAGCACTTCCACAGCCGCAGCAAATAAAGCTGTCTTTTCATTGGAAAGAAAACATGAGCTCCATATCTGCTGATTGGCTGTGCAGCAGCAGGCTCTGACACAGGTACCTGGGCCAAAGAACCACAGTGCCAGAGACACAGTCAGTAGAGTCATAAGTTATTTTTTCACGGTTTGTTTTGATGTGAATCAACATCTTAGTAAGACCAAAACTTTTGTTGGTGGAACAGAGCTGGATAAACCTCCTGAACCCAGACAGATAGAGGTGGAGTGGAGACAGCCACTCTTTACAGACTTGGGCCAAATACCACACTCAGAATAAAGCTATTGTTGGTGGAAGCAGTGGGGCTGGCTCAGGTCAGTTCATGTTTCATCTGTCCTCCACTCGCTGCACACAGCACACTCCAAACACGGCACACTCCAAACACGGCTTGCTCCACATGCTGTATGAATCCAGCCCTTTGTGTGAGTCGCTGCTCCATCCTTAGCCCTTAAGCAAAAAGACACATGAGACGCACTGCTGAGGGGCAATAGAAAATGAATGCATGAACCAAGACACAGAACTTTGCTGTCTACAGAGAAACAGCAGGTGGTGCTGTTGGTGGAATGTATGAAATTCTTGGTTTTGTGTCACAGCAGGGCAACCCCTGGGCACTGAGGAGTACGCAGTCCACTGCAGTAACACGAGCCAAGGAGAACACTGACAAATAGGCATTTCAATGCAGTGTTCACCTCAACTTTTGAGCAACCATCCTCCTCTGTTTGTGTTGTTCTTTCATTTACCACTTTGGTGAACCTACAATAGGTTTCATCCTAACATGAATAGCTCCATCTGTGCTCCTGCCCAGGCCCATGGACCAAACACTGACCCAGACTAAAGTTAACTAGTATAGAGTGCCTCTCCACAGACCTCCATATTTGACTGCTGGCACTCAAGTTGCTCCCATCACACTGAGGTTCAATGGCAGCATTTATATTTGCATGTATCTATTAAATATCACATTCCTATATTTATGTGTGTCTTTATCAGTCTTCGACCAACAGTCTGCAATATGCATTTATTATTAATATGAGGATTATAATCTTGACTGTATTATGGCTGTCTTCATCTTACTCTATAGAACTTTCTTTCTAAGGCCTTTGGGCATCAGTGGTAATAAAAAAGCATTCTCGACATTGACAAAAACATTTATACTGTTGTATTATTGGCCATGTGGAGGAAGTGCTCAGATCTCCTGTATTAAGCATAAAACAATAATCAAAAGCACTTTAAATATATTACCAATGAGTGTATTATTGTGAAATTATAATTGACTGTTTGTATTTTTTCTAGCTGAAGACAGCTGTAGACCGCAGCTATGGTGTGAGGACAGAGGCAGTTTTTATCTTGTATGTGAAAAGTGATGCTTCCCTTGTGGAGTCAGGTCACCATTGTACATAGCACCTGTCATTCATTTGTGTTGGACTTATGTTTAAAGAATGAAAGACTATCATCTGTCACGCTGACAAAGGTGATCACGAACAGGATGCACCTTCATTTAGACCCACAGAGCACACGAACTGCAGCTGACACTGTTTTAAGTATTGCTAAATTTGACTACAGTGTTCTACCTCACTGAGCAAAGGGGGAGTCCGCCGCTGCAAAGGAAAGAGGGACACCCCACAGGACGTCCTGTGCCTCATAGGGTTGTAAAAAAAAAATCAATACCAAGATATTAATCGATACTAAAACGAGTATCAAAATTAGATATTCGTTTGGAAAAGTATTGATAATGTGACGTCTTTACCTGCACCGCAGAAACACAAGGCGCAGCCCCTCCCCTCCAGTGAATGAGTAAAGGAGGAGGGCGAGCTCAGTCAGCGCAGCACAAAACTTTCCTTCATCAAAACAGCTCCTTAAATACAATTTACTAAAAGGTGTTCACTCGCTTGCCTTTATCACCGCTGCGCAAAGACCTCGAGTGCCGCTGCACGAGCGGAGCGGGCTTTCGGTGGGAGTTTCCGTGGGACTTCCCGAGCGGACCGAGCGCGCTCCGATCTGGGAGTCACTGCTCAAAGGCATCATTCCAAACAGACATAAAACAGCCTAAATGTATCTGCAAATGTCTCGTTACCAGCGGAGCAAGGAGAGAGTGAACTGTTAGCAAAGCGGCCATATTCTGACCCATCACTGTCAATGACTGCAGCCACAGACAGTGGATCATGTTTTAAACCTGAGGTCCAGGGGCCAAATTCAGTCAGTCAGTTAGTAAAATCAATCCCAATCACAATATAAATATAAACCATGGCTACTGCAGCCTAATAACCTACTACCAGTTATAGAAAATGGAAACAGGTAAACTGTAATTAAACTTTACCTTTGAGGAATCATTTATCAGAATCTGAAGTAATTTTGGATCACATACACAAACTACTTACTGTATTATTTAGCATTGTGTTTAATAAAATATCATCATGTAGCTACATAGCTGTGGACTACAGAGGCATCAGAGTGTTCTGTTGGAGGATAAATTTATAACAAATATTATAATACAAAATATTGTTTGAATAATATGGTGACGGTAAAGGGGGTAGTTATAGCCTATACCTCAAACATTCAAGGGTCTAAAGACAGGAGTGTCCTGGGTCTGTTTAGTTTAGTGTAGTTATTGTTTGTGCTGATTGTGTGTTAAGTCTGATTGTGTGTTTATGTTTGATTAACTGTTTGTGAAGCCCTTTGAGGCAACTTTTGTTGTGGCACTGGGCTATACAAATAAACCTGAATTGAATTGAGTTGAAACATGAGAAACATGAATGGCAATATTTGCAAGGATCAGCTGTTTGGGCCTTAATTAAAGAATCATCCTGTCCGTTGCTATGCATTTGTTACATGACTGGCTTCTTCCATGACCTCACCAAACTCCTGCCAGGTCAGAACTTTTGCTACCACAACCACTAGGCCTCAGCACACTTGGCTGCTACAGGCCAGCCAGGCTCAGTAGGACTCCCTTAACTTGCTAGAATCTTTCAGAAGCACCCAAGCACCTTATGGTCCTGGACTCTAGCGTTAGATCTAGAGGAGCAAGCTGGACAGACTCAGCAGACCCAAACATACTGATAAGGTCTGATTGGAAGTCCTTTTGTCAAAGAGGTGTCCAACTTTTACCTCCAGCATAGTTTCTACCAGATCCCAAGGGAGGCTAGTGGCAGAGTCTGAGTGGTCCATGTTCTCTAGTGTGTGGATGCAGACACTCGGAGCAGTGACTGTACAATCTCTGGTGTCTTTGGTGGTGGCAGTGCCACAAGTTCAGTACAGTGGAGATGCAGAGCTGCTAAACTTGGGGGCTTACTAGACTGGGGCGGTACTGACTGACGCACCTCTGTTTGCCACATGGTCTTGCTTTTAAAAAAGTTTGTATTCCTCCTGGAGGGCAGTTCCACTCCTCAGCCTCCTGCTAAAATGCTAAACCACAGCTATAATGAGATTCTACAACAGCATTTTAACCTGAAACACAAGTGTGGACCTGGCCTTCTCCCTGTTCTGGTGTAGCTGAAACTAGACACTTGTATGGTATGTTTTGCGAAGAGAGAAAATTCACAGCTGTCTGTAAGTATCATCTAAATGATTTATTGAATAACTCATAAATAAATAATCAAAGATCACAGCATTAGATTGGCCTTTTGTTTGAGAACCTCTCAGGGAAAATGAGTCAGTTGTATGCACTGGTACTGTATACTTCTTGTCCTATATCCTGTGTGGAACCTGAGTCTGCTTACATTTAATATATTAATTCTCTACATGTTCTTGCTCTTGAGTGTCCCATAGGAGCTTGCTATCACAGAGAATGTTCTGGATATGACATTACATTCACCTAAACCAAGCTACTTACAAATAATATTCCATCATTCATTCTATTCTCCTGTTGACGTAAGGCGGTGGGTTGTGTACAGACATGGTTTATGAGCAGGCTTGAGCTGTGTTCACTGCACAGCTCTGTGGAAGTCATACTGGTGGCTGTTTGTTTTGTAAGCATAGTTAAACTTACAATTTTTAGTTGCAACTCAATTAATGTTGGCACATGCTCGGTTCATGTGCAGCTGTCACTAATCTGGGTATCACTGAACTGACTTAATCCTGGCTGGTTCTGGTCTCAGAATGTGATTCAGGGTTTGATGTTAACATCCACAAACACTGCTCCATCCAGAGCCAGGGTCTGCCGGAGGTTTCTGCCTGATAAAAGGCATTTTTTTCCTTCCCACTGTCTCCAGAAGCAAGCTTATGGAGGAGTGTTGGTTTTCTCATTAGAACAACACAACGAGTGCTTTCTGCAGCATTGTGAAACAATGTTGTTGGGATCTACACTGAGTAGTGCATGTAAACATGTCATGAGTCATGTGGTAACCTAGCAAACTGTTTATAAAGCAATAAGCTCTCATGTTCTGCAAAAACACAATTGACCTGTTTTTTTCAAATAGTGAGTCCTCACAAAACAATGACTGTCTGTCTCCCTTTCTAACAGTTCAAACTAAGAGCTTCTCATTAGTTTATAAATGGTTATAAAGCTAATAAAAGGAAGTTGGCTTATCTGAAACATTGTAAATTTTCCTGTGCTAATGTGGTTGATCCAGGGACGTGCAGACAGCTACAACGGGAGGTGCTCAGACTCAGACATGATTGTGTCATTTCAGACCAGTGGCACATTCACTGCAGTGAGGGTGTGTTGTCTCTCCAGCAGTTTCTCCTCCAGACACTGGATGAGGACGGGGTCCACTTTAGGGTCAAATTTGTTGGCGAACCAGTGTCCGTCCGTGAGAAGCCAGCGCAGTTCGGCTGCACCATAGATGCACACACTTCTCATGTGTGTTCCAGTGCAGGCTGGGTACAGGTTGCCCTCCAGGTAGTTCCACTTGACCAGCCGTGTCTTGCTGCTAAGGTCCGACACGTCGGGTGCAGACCGCAGGATGTGTCCTGGAGCCCCGGGAACACGCACCATGGATGCCCAGAAGTGTTCGTCCGGAGAGTAGGTGTCTGCGGACCAAGCCAGGAAGTCTGTCGCCACTGGGCTGTTTAATATGTACCGGACAAAATCCTTAGACAGGACAAAGTAGGCACTGCCGATGAACACGTGTATCCCATGTGGAGGCGGCTGTTTGATGGTGCCGGTTTTCACCGGAAGGCTGCGGTACTCATAAGGCACAGACTTAAGCTGGTGCTGGAAGGTAAAGCGTTGTTTCTTCAGTTCACTGGGACGGCTGGACTCTAACATGTTAGTGCCATTGAGCGCCCGAAGCTCCAGCACCAGCTCGTAGTTGGTCCTGAGAGGGAAGTCCTGTCCACACAGGTTAATAACGTACCTCCAGGGTGTGTGTGACTGTAACAGGTCAGACAGACAGTGAAGGTCTGCTCGCAGACGGCTGACGTGGGCATACTGCACAGACTCCAGCTGTGAGGCGATGAAGACATTTGGAAGACACTGCGCCATATTTTGAATGGCTCTGATAAAGGCAGGAGAGGACTTCTGGTCATAGTGAATACAGTAGATGTTCTGAGGGGCGTAGATGGCACGGAGTATACGCTCCACCATGGGTGCATTCTTGTGTACCACCAGGGAATAGGCCAGTGGAAAGCTGCGTTCGGTGTCCCACACAGGGACGTCATGGTACCCTCTTGTGTTGATGAAGACCTGACAGTCTGAGGTCAGACTCACCGTGCTGCTGTCCTCCACCTCCACAATCAGTCTGTGCCGCAGCTCCAGAGAGCGGCCTATCTCCACCGGCTCCAGCTCATAGATAGCAGTGCAGTTGATGTCATACTTGTGCGTGTGGACTACAGATAAGTGGACAGAGTAGGGCTGGAGATAAAGGCTGCCCCGAACACTGACCCTCACGTACAGCAGTTTGAGCAGACAGACCAGCAGCAGCGAGGCAGTAAACAGGAAGCACCTGTGTCTGAGCCTGTGGACGGACTGCCACCATCGCACTGTCATTCTGGAACAAAGCAAAACATACAGTGGTGTTAACAAAAATGTCTGAATCTGTTTCTTTCTTTGTCTTATATAAAATCATCTATGTCTTTGTTAAAACTATTGGTCCAGCTCCCAAAATTATGGGTAGGGGAGACTGAGGCTGTTGTCTCACAGGTTGATTATCTCATTTCTTATTACAGCCACACTGAAGACTGTGTACCATGTATCTGTACAACAAACTCGGTTACCAGTTCCATGTACCATGTTTTTACTAAAACCCACTGTATGGAGCTACATCTGGAGGCACCGGTCCCTGAGTGCCGGCTGGCAAAAGCTGTTGATGCAAGGCTGGCTTTCAGTTACCGCACAAGGTGTGCTCAGTGTAATACAGGTCGAGGTAAATGGTTGGGAGGAGTCATTGACCAACTAGACTGGACCCAGGATGTATTCTTTGCATATGGTAGAAAAGCAACCTTAAAAAGTAGACCAAGGATGGACGAAGAGTGTGCTGTAGTGATGCTAACTGAAAGAATTACTGTCATTGCTACTGGAGGAGACGTATAACGCTAGAAGTAAGAGGGATGTAGATGTTGATGGTCTCGGAGTTCCAACAGGTGTGCCACTGGAGTTTAGAATAATTTAAGATGTTGCAGGTTGGTCTTTACTTGCTACAATACCATGGGTCTCAGGTATCACATCTATGAAACATAGTAGATTAATAAATTATCCATCCATCTTCTTCCGCTTATCCGGAACCGGGTCGCGGAGGCAGCAGTCCAAGCAAAGATGCCCAGACTTCCCTATCCACAGACACTTCCTCCAGCTCTACCGGGGGGACCCCAAGGCGTTCCCAGGCCAGCCGAGAGACATAGTCCCTCCAGCGTGTCCTAGGTCTTCCCCGGGGCCTCCTCCCGGTGGGACATGCCCGGAACACCTCCCCAGGGATGCGACCAGGAGGCATCCGGAACAGATGCCCGAGCCACCTCAACTGACTCCTCTCGATGTGGAGGAGCAGCGGCTCTACTCCAAGCTCCTCACCCTATCTCTAAGGGAGCGCCCAGCCACCCTGCGGAGGAAACTCATTTCGGCCGCTTGTATCCGGGATCTTGTCCTTTCGGTCATGACCCAAAGCTCATGACCATAGGTGAGAGTAGGAACGTAGATCGACCGATAAATCGAGAGCTTCGCCTTTCGGCTCAGCTCCTTCTTTACCACAACAGACCGATACAACGACCGCATTACTGCAGACGCTGCACCGATCCGCCTGTCAATCTCACGCTCCATCCTTCCCTCACTCGTGAACAAGACCCCAAGATACTTGAACTCCTCCACTTGAGGCAGGGACTCTCCCCCAACCTGGAGAGGGCAAGCCACCCTTTTCCGGTCGAGAACCATGGCCTCGGACTTGGAGGTGCTGATTCTCATCCCAGCCGCTTCACACTCGGCCGCAAACCGCCCCAGTGCACACTGAAGGTCCAGGTTTGAGGAAGCCAACAGAACAACATCATCCGCAAAAAGCAGAGATGAAATCCTGTGGTTCCCAAACCTGACACCCTCCGGCCCCTGGCTGCACCTAGAAATTCTGTCCATAAAAATAATGAACAGAACCGGTGACAAAGGGCAGCCCTGCCGGAGTCCAACATGCACTGGGAACAGGTCTGACTTACAACCGGCAATGCGGACCAAGCTCCTGCTCCGGTCATACAGGGACCGGACAGCCCTTAGCAAAGGGCCCCGGACCCCATACTCCCAGAGCACCCCCCACAGGACGCTACGAGGGACACGGTCGAACGCCTTCTCCAAATCCACAAAACACATGTGGACTGGATGGGCGAACTCCCATGAACCCTCGAGCACCCGATAGAGGGTGTAGAGCTGGTCCACTGTTCCACGGCCAGGACGAAAACCGCAACTCCCCCTTGAACTGCCACCTTATCGTGGTGGGGGAGTTTGAGTGCCCAAATGATCCTAGGAGCTATGTTGCCTGGGGCATTATGCCCCTGGTAGGGTCTCCCATGGCAAACAGGTCCTAGGTGACGGGCCAGACTAAGAGCAGTTCATAAATCCCCTATGAATAGTTTAAAATCGAGGACCGTGACGTCGCCCGGTATGGCGCAGCCGGGGCCCCACCCTGGAGCCAGGCCTGGGGTTGGGGCTCGAATGCGAGCGCCTGGTGGCCGGGCCTTTGCCCATGGGGCCCGGCCGGGTACAACCCGAAAGAGCGACGTGGGCCCGACCTCCTGTGGGCTCACCACCCGCAGAGGAAATCGTAGGGGACCGGTGCTGTGTGGATCGGGCAGCAGTCGAAGGCGGGTGCCTCGACGACCCGGTCCCCGGACACAGCTTCTAGCTGTAGGGACATGGAATTAATAAATTATCTATATTACAATCAACAACGCCTCGTTAATTCAACCACTAAAGCGTTATCAGATATTGAACAGAAACTGACTGATGTCTCTAGAACTGTGTTAGAGAATAGAAAAGCATGCGATCTTATTTTAGCTGAGAGAAGTGGTCTATGTACTTTCATCAGTGCTGATGAAGGTTGTTGCACAAATGTAAAAACCCTGTCTGATATGACTAGTATCTCTCTTGCTATCCAGGAAATGAAAGACCTTCGACAGGAATTTGTTGACTTAAATAGTATGTTAAGTCACAGCTGGTTTGACAACTGGCTGCGCAATGCCTTCGCGGACCCTTCTCTGGTCTAATTATGTCTATTCTGGTACCCATTGGCAGTATAATAATCTTACTTTTATCATTGTGCATGTGTATCCTGTGTGTAATAAAGTGCATTCAGCAAAGAAAGACTAAAATATTGTTTTTAAATTCTCCTGAGTTTTGCCCTGTACTAACCCAGGATGACGTTTCATTAACTCAGGAACCAGACGATGAAGAGACTGTAGGACTGTATGCGCTTTCTGTGGGTCTTAAAGTGTAATAAATGATGTTACATCAGCAAATGGATGTGCAACTAATCCTGGTCACATCTATAGCCTGTCTGTCCTTGGGAATGGGATCTCTCCTTCATCTTGGTGCTCCCTGAGGTTTCTCTTAATTTTTTCCCATTTTGGGTTTTTGGAGATTTTCCTCACTGAGAAGGGGGGTCTAAGGGTGGGGGATGTCTGGGATTCATCTATCCACTTTGACTGTTTAAACTATTAGCCTTATTTTTATAATTCTGAAGAATCAAAAGAGTGGAATGGTATGATTAAAATAGTTCTAATCCATTCTTTGCAAGTCATCCTGCTGTATTTTGTGTTGTTCACTGGGTTGTAATTACATAAAAGATGTTTTTGCAGAAGACTGTGTATTGTGTATCTGTACAACGAACTTGGTTACCAGCCTTATATAAACATGTTTTTACTGAAACCCATTGTATTATGAACTTTGATATTTTTCATATATTGGGATTTCTGTTTTGTTCTGTTGATTCTTCTTTCTGCTACCTGCAATGTATTTGAACTAACTAGATTTATTTAATTATTACCTATGCCGCTGGACACATCCACACGTACGCATAGACTCTGTCATCCTGTATATATACCTGTGTCAATGTAATAAGCTTTGAGAGAGAAGGTGATGGAACCCAAAGCAGTGTGTTGTCTGTAGTCCATTTCTCTCCCTCTGTACAGACTATCTGGGCTCGGCCCAACTCATAACTGTTTAAAGCACAGGCTGAAGCCATGTATTAGCTCTAAGTGTTTGTCCTAAGGTCAGGTGGGGCTGGTGTCTCACTGATCCAGGGGTTGATTGTCGACGAGTCATAAATGGCAAGGCTACAACACTGTTGGATTAATTTGTTATGTTCATATTATATAAACAGTAGCATAAAGGATGTATTTTTCAGCTCTGTAAATTCCTCCATTTTACAGCTCATCTCAGAGTATAGTTCTAATAAATAATCGCCTTGTTCAAAATCATGGTTAAACTAGATCAAGCATTGATTATTATATAAAAATAATCATTTTTATCATTCATTTTTTTGTTGTTGATTATTATATATTTCAAAATGTATCTTGTCTTTTTATTCCAAAGACACTAAAAAGAAACACATTTTTTCAAAATCATTTTTTGCACTTAAGCTCCATTGATTTTAATAGTGACAACCAAACATCACATGGGGTTGATTGTCAGGGGCTCAGGGTGTTTTTGGTTAGTAACTTTTTATTACAATAAGGTAAAAAAAAAAAAAGATCCCACTTGAAGGCCATGATGCTTTCATTAAATATATGTATGTCTCTTCTCCAGGTTCTCCTAGGCTATATTTATACGTTGTTGTTTTTTGTTTTGTTTTGCTTTTTCGTTTAACATGTTTAACTCTTATGTTAAAGGGTTAAATGGTTCTATTAAAAATCGAGTATTTAGTTTATGTGGATAAATAAGCCTTGAATGTTGGCTCTGGTAAGGCACGCAGAGGCTAAATGTCCAGTTTGATTTTGGTTCTGAGCACGGTGAAGTGGGACTTACCTCGTTGTTGCTCTGTGGGACGGAGAGTGGCCACGCACACGTCCTCAGCCCCGGCCAAACCGCATCTGCCCTGGGACCTTTACACTCTTAGTTAAAGTTCTCCGCTGTAACACGCGCATGAATCCGACAGCACACGGGAAACAACTCGCAGTGAAGGTTTTGACGAATAACGCACCACTGAACAAATGTCCTTCCCTCCAGATGGACTTGACGGACAGCGCACGGAACTCGTCTGCAGTCGCGCCTCAAACGGCTCTCAAGCGGAAAACTTTGCGCATACGAGACCAAAGTGCGTTTAAACTAACAGAAGTGTGTGTGGAACTGAGTGTCCCACTGAGAGGAGGGGGGTGGCAGTCCGTCCCCTGCACAGCCACGCTCAAACCCCTACAGACACGCCTCAGAGCCGCTCAGCCCGGACACACATCCAGGCTACTCCGATTTGCAGCCCTTTTTTTTTTTTTTTTTTTTTTGAATGGTTCTCTTAAGAGGATGAAAGAGCCTTTCTCTCAGACATACAGTGGGCCTACTCTATCAATGGACCCACACCAGTCCATGTATAAAAGTCACCTTTATTATAATAGTAATATAATAGTAGGGACTGGGGATGGTTGTCACACTTTTTACTAGTGTAAATTACTCATCATCCAAAAATCTTTCAAAAGACATGGCTTCAAGAGAGTATGTGTTTCTTTTTTACACATTACTGTAATAAAAAAGTTATTACCCATATTTCATTTATGAATGAGTCCATTTTTTTTTACTTGCAAACATTACCACCCAAAAAAACAAGCAAACAAATAAACAAAACAAAAGAAAGTATCAAACGTGGTTGCAGAATCAGTCAAATATGTAAACATTGCTTAAGTATGGAGGCTCTGTAATGCCCGTGGGGCCCTACGCAAATACTTACTTTGCCTGTAGGAATGGCCAACCCTGGTTGGTTGTCACAGTGTGTGGGGTTAATTGTCCCTATCGATATGAATGGAGCTTCAGTGGAAAAAAATTATATTTAAAACATATGTATAACTTTTTTTTTTTTTTGGAATAAAAAGACAAAAAAAGGTTTTGAAATACATAATGATCAATGTTTCTAACCATGATTTTGAGTAAGAGGGAGAGGTTGAGCTAGTGAGCTACAACAGGTGCCTATATCAACAACAGGAGAGGCTAAGTTAGAGCTACATCAGTGCAGGCAGACGAAAATTAAAATTAAAACACATCCCCACCAAATTCAAATTCAGATTTATTTGTATAGCCCAGTATCACAACAAAAGTTGCCCCAAAGGGCTTCACAACACTTGATCAAACATAAACACACAATCAGACAACACAAACAATAACTTCACTAAACAGACCCAGGACACTCCTGTCCTTAGACCCTCCTTCTCGGTAAGGAAAAACTCCTAAAAAAAAATCCATCCATCCATCTTCTTCCGCTTATCCGGGACCGGGTCGCGGAGGCAGCAGTCTAAGCAAAGATGCCCAGACTTCCCTCTCCACAGACACTTCCTCCAGCTCTACCGGGGGGACCCCAAGGCGTTCCCAGGCCAGCCGAGAGACATAGTCCCTCCAGCGTGTCCTGGGTCTTCCCCGGGGCCTCCTCCCGGTGGGACATGCCCGGAACACCTCCCCAGGGAGGTGTCCAGGAGGCATCCGGAACAGATGCCCGAGTCACCTCAACTGACTCCTCTCGATGTGGAGGAGCAGCGGCTCTACTCTGAGCTCCTCCCGGGTGACAGAGCTCCTCACCCTATCTCTAAGGGTGCGCCCAGCCACCCTGCGGAGGAAACTCATTTCGGCCGCTTGTATCCGGGATCTTGTCCTTTCGGTCATGACCCAAAGCTCATGACCATAGGTGAGAGTAGGAACGTAGATCGACTGGTAAATCGAGAGCTTCGCCTTTTGGCTCAGCTCCTTCTTTGCCACCACATCAAACAGACCGATACAATGACCGCATTACTGTAGACACTGCACCGATCCGCCTGTCGATCTCACACGCCATCCTTCCCTCACTCGTGAACAAGACCCCGAGATACTTAAACTCCTCCACTTGAGGCAGGAACTCCCCTCCAACCTGGAGAGGGCAAGCCACCCTTTTCGGGTCGAGAACCATGGCCTCCGACTTGGAGGTGCTGATTCTCATCCCAGCCGCTTCACACTCGGCCGCAAACCGCCCCAGTGCACACTGAGGGTCGTGGTTTGAGGAAGCCAACAGGACAACATCATCCGCAAAAAGCAGAGATGAAATCCTGTGGTTCCCAAACCAGACTCCCTCCGGCCCTGGCTGCGCCTAGAAATTCTGTCCAAAAAAAAAATGAACAGAACCGGTGACAAAGGGCAGCCCTGCCGGAGTCCAACATGCACTGGGAACAGGTCTGACTTACTGCCGGCAATGCGGACCAAACTCCTGCTCCAGTTGTACAGGGACCGGACAGACCTTAACAAAGGGCCCCGGACCCCATACTCCCAGAGCACCCCCCACAGGACACTACAAGGGACACGGTCAAACGCTTTCTCCACAAAACACATGTGGACTGGATGGGCAAACTCCCATGAACCCTCGAGCACCCGATAGAGGGTGTAGAGCTGGTCCACTGTTCCACGGCCAGGACGAAAACCGCATTGTTCCTCCTGAATCCGAGGTTCGACTATCGGCCGAATTCTCCTCTCCAATACCCTGGAATAGACTTTCCCGGGGAGGCTGAGGAGTGTGATCCCCCTATAGTTGGAACACACCCTCTGGTCCCCCTTCTTAAAAAGAGGGACCACCACCCCGCTCTGCCAGTCCAGAGGCACTGTCCCCGACCGCCACGCGATGTTGCAGAGACGTGTCAGCCACGACAGCCCCACAACATCCAGGGACTTGAGGTACTTAGGACGGATCTCATCCACCCCCGGAGCCTTGCCACCGAGGAGCTTTCCAACCACCTCAGTGACTTCAGCTTGGGTGATGGACAAGTCCACCTCTGAGTCCCCAGCCTCTGCTTCCTCAATGGAAGGCGTGTCGGTGGGATTGAGGAGATCCTCAAAGTATTCCTTCCACCGCCCAACAACATCCCCAGTCGAGGTCAACAGCTCCCCACCTCCACTGTAAACAGTGTTGGTGAAGCACTGCTTCCCCCTCCTGAGGCGGTTTGCCAGAATTTCTTCGAGGCCGATCGATAGTCCTCCTCCATGGCCTCCCCGAACTTTTCCCAGACCCGAGTTTTTGCCTCCACAACCGCTCGGGCTGCAGCACGCTTGGCCTGTCGGTACCCATCGGCTGCTTCAGGAGTCCCATGAGCCAACCAAGCTCGATAGGACTCCTTCTTCAGCCTGACGGCATCCCTTACTTCCGGTGTCTACCACCGGGTTTGGGGGTTGCCGCCACGACAGGCACCAAAGACCTTACGACCACAGCTCCGAACGGCTGCATCGACAATAGAGGTGGAGAACATGGTCCACTCGGACTCCATGTGTCCAGCCTCCCTCGGGATCTGGTCAAAGCTCTCCAGGAGGTGGGAGTTGAAGACCCCTCTGACAGAGGGCTCAGTCAGACGTTCCCAACAGACCCTCACAACATGTTTAGGCCTGCTGAGTCTGTCCGGCCTCCTTCCCCGCCAGCGGATCCAACTCACCACCAGGTGGTGATCGGTTGACAGCTCAGCCCCTCTCTTCACCCGAGTAGCCAAAACACACGGCCGAAGGTCAGATGACACGACTACAAAGTCGATCATCGACCTCCGACCTAGGGTGTCCTGGTGCCACGTGCACTTATGGACACCCCTGTGCTCGAACAAGGTGTTTGTTATGGACAAACTGTGACT
This sequence comes from Bostrychus sinensis, assembly GCA_020698575.1. Lineage (NCBI taxonomy): Eukaryota > Metazoa > Chordata > Actinopteri > Gobiiformes > Eleotridae > Bostrychus > Bostrychus sinensis. Next base: position 38,926,554 of record CM036249.1, on the reverse strand, counting down.
AGCACAGAAGTCCAATAACAAAACACCACTCGGGTTCAGATCGGGGAGGCCGTTCTTCCCAATCACACCCCTCCAGGTGTCACAGTCGCTGCCCACGTGGGCGTTGAAGTCTCCCAGCAAAACAATGGAGTTCCCAGTCGGTGCACCTTCCAGTACACCTCCCAGGGACTCCAAGAAGGCCGGGTACTCTGTACTGCTATTTGGCCCGTAGGCACAAACCACAGTAAGAGACCTGTCCCCAACCCGAAAGGCGCAGGGACGCGACCTTCTCGTTTACTGGGGTAAATTCCAACACATGGCGACTGAGCTGGGGGGCTATGAGCAAGCCCACACCGGCCCGCCACCTCTCACCGTGGGCAACGCCAGAGTGGTGGAGAGTCCAACCTCTCTCGAGGAGCTGGGTTTCAGAGCCCAAGCTGTGCATGGAGGTGAGCCTGACTATATCTAGCCAGTATCTGTCAACCTTCCTCACAAGCTCAGGCTCCTTCCCCCCCAGTGAGGTGACATTCCATGTCCCTACAGCTAGAAGCTGTGTCCGGGGACCGGGTCGTCGAGGCACCCGCCTTCGACTGCTGCCCGATCCACACTGCACCATATCCTACACTGTAAACTCAGATAAGTTGAGTTTACTTAAAAAATTTGTGGAAAGTGGTTGCCCTAAAAAATTTAAGTAATGAAAAAGAAAAAACTCAATCTATTTAACTTGAGCATTAATTACAGTAAACGTAAAAGGGTTAAGTGTAATATACTAAATGTCAAGTAGAACATACTTAAACACATAACACACAGTATACTCCATTAATAGCAGATTAAACTAGTTATTTTAAGTTATATCAAAGGTTCTGCATATTTGCTGCACTTTAGATTTCAAGTTTCTTCAGTCATCACTTTCCCAAGAGGCTAAAGAAAAACATGCTCCAAATTCCATTAAAACACTTTTTAGGTGTTGCAGGTGCAATATACTTGCTGCACACATCAGAACACAGTCATGTACTTGGAATAATCCAGATGCAGGCCATTTCAGTCCAAAGGTAACAGCAGACTTGAAGTTGGCTTGGATCTGGAGGTGGATCTAATGAGGTTCAGTCAGAGCAGAAGTGTGACAGCACAGCTGCTGGTCATTAGCATCCTAAGAGCAGAAGAATACAAGACAAAAAAACACGTTAATACTGTATTTGTTGTAATTACAAGACAGAGACAGAAATGTTAAAATGCTTTCATAGTCAAATTTTGTGCATTTTCAGAATTTAACACACACTAAGTCCTCCGTCATTTGTACTTAGGTTCATTTACGCCAGATTTTTTTCTCTAAAATACAGTTTATTGACATCAAAAATTCAAAAGGTTGTGGCTTAAAACAATTAGAGATAGAGTCTTACTGTAAATGACAAAAATGTCAGTTATGAACCAAAGTTTATGAATGTAGTAATTATAGGCATCTAATCTGCATATATTTTGCATATTGTGACATCATTATCAGGCAGACATGCTGAATTATGTTATTTTTAGTAAATACAAGATTATAATAAACATGTTTGAACTTTTTTTGTCTTTTTCTCCAATTAATAAATGAGCAGAAACAAGTTATATTCTAAACCAACGTTTGTAAACTATAACTATAACCTCAAATGTCCCATAACTAGTCAAATGTGAGGAAAAAGAAATGCAGAATGTAAACATAGGGCGCACTTTGCAAAGTCTGTCATGGCCTGGCAGCAGATTCATCAAACTGCTGTATCCACTCCTGATGAACTTCATCCTCTCATCAGTGCTGTTGCTAGTCCTGTTTATGTTCGCCACGCTGCTCCTACTGCGCCCTCGGCAACACCTGCCTCTCCCCACGCCTTTCTCTTCTCCCACCTCTGCTTCTTCTATGGGGAAAAGTGGGAGAATGAAGGGGGTGGGGGGTGCTTGGTGTACATTTATTTCACTCAAAACCACACTGTTCCCGAGTTCACTCCCGGCTGCGGAGACTCCGTGCTGCACCGCCTCCGCTGGGCGAAATACAGCCTCGCGCGCACATCTCCCTCTCAAAACTGCATTATTTATGAACTCACATTCACTTCCAGGTCCAGAGTGACTACGTGCACGCCTACCTCTGTCACCTACAGTGGGCAGAGTGACGGAGAAACGCCGTGTGCAGGGACTGTGAGCATAGCTTGCGCTCCGCCATTAGCTACTTTCGCCTTTTCCTCTCTCAAAACTGTAGAGGAATCTACTCCACGGAGGCGCTCCAATGCGCCACTCCCCATGAGACTCGCTCACCTTTGAGCACGTCTTTTTCAAAGATTTTGAATGACAACTTATGATTCTATTGGGCTAGAAACTAAGTCCTGGGTGTCTGACACCTAAAGGAAGGGAGTAGAAACAATATTTAACATTTTAATAGGAAGAAGGGGCTGTTATTTTTAGCAACGTTGCTTGTCGCAATTCTGCGACTTTGGTGCTTAGAAGGTTAAAGATAAATCTCCCAAACCCATTCCAAAATGTTAGTTCCATTTAAACAAACATGGTGTACTCACATTGTACTGTCCTCGCTGAGATGTAGAAGTTTCAACTAGACAGTGATCTAAACTCTGACTCAATGATGCGAGACGTGTCCTCAGTTTAGTTTGTGGCTTTATTTTACACCCTTGACATCGCTTTGAATACAGAGTGAAACTGCAAAAATAAAGAGAAAACCTGAAATTAGCTCTCTCTCCTTATTAATATGTAACATCACAGTAAATGTCTACTTTGATTAAGAAGCTTAGAACAGCTGCTAATACTGAGTAACAGTCACCAGGTTAATAACATGTAATAAAATCACCATTAAAAGGTGGCATATTTTAACTGGTAAACAGCAACAGAATGAAATATTAGCTTAACATGAGTCAACATTAACGAGCAGCAACATAGTCCTGACTACATGCATTAAATTAGATTAGCTTCAACAACGCAGCTAAGGCAACGTTACTGCATTAACTCTTATTTAGCTTCATAAGATTGTTTTAAGTACATACACACACATGAAATGACTCTACTAACAGATAATTATACATACAGGCGCTGCTTCTTCAGGAGTTACACTAAGTTAATTATCTTTGTTTGAGACCGTGTTTCATCCCTCTTTACCAGCCTGTGTTTGTATTTTACGTACTACTTGCACTTCCGTTTCTACTGTCATCTAGTCATCAACTGTCAAAATAAAAGCGTGCGAGTCCCTCCGCTAAAATGAACTAAAATGCCTGAAAGGCAGAACACACATATTAGCCCATTTTGTCACTGTTTTGACAATGTTGAAAGATTATGTCTTACCTTGCACTGCAGTCCTTGAATGTAGACAACATGTGTTTCATCTTCTGTCTAATTATTAGTGAGTCTCAACCAGCTGCACACTGCCAACTTCTGTCCTGGCATGATAGCGGCTAAAACTTGATGTTTTAAATTCATTCAACTTAAAATATTTCACACACAAAGCAATATGGTCAAACTAGCAGAATACACTAAAACAATTGTAGTATTGGACCAAAACTTTCACATTTACGTACAACAGGCTAAGAAAATTTTATTACATTCAATATCTGGGTTTACAGTGTACAGTAATTAGAACCTCTTCTCCAATTGCAGTTCCCCACACAAATCTGAACCAATCACAGAGTGAGAAGTGGGCCTTATAGCATGGTAACCAATCAGAGATGAGGTTTCATGTCAATGTGCTCTGCAGTGCTATTGGCTGACAGAGCCTGGCTGTGGTGCTGCTCTGAAAGAGAGAGAGAGGGCAGCGGCAGGACAGAGAGGCTATGGAGCAATCTCAAATCAACAACATATGTCAGTTTGGATAAACGCGTTTAAGTGTCTGTCTCTCAGACTATTTTAGAAAATAAAGTCTGGGTGCTGCGTTATCGAAGAATATGGGTGAGACTGGTTTCATACGTTGTAGGTATTCTACATTTTAGACGTTTGCTTAATTTTATTCAGCATTCATCCATGTTTAGTTCCAACGCTCTGGTCATTTCTCTTGATGCAGAGAAAGCCTTCGACCAGCTGGGATGGCCCTATATTTTTTTAACTCTCCAAAGTTTGGCCTAGATAATGGTGTAATAGGGTAAAACTGTATCCTTCCAAGCAACTGCCACTTTAACACTGGGTGTGGTTTTCTTTTGTGTGGGTTTTCTTTGTTTGCTGTGACTTGGACAGAAAGTGCAGAGTCTCTCTGCCTCTCTTAGGTCGTATTTACCTGGTCAAAATGAGCATTCTCTCTCGTCTTCTGTAGTTATTTCAGATGTTGCCTTTTGTTTTGTCTAAGAAGGTTATGTCAAAATTAAACGGTTCAATTATCTCATTTATTTAAAAAAAAAAAAAGAAAAGACCCAGGTACCTGTGCAAAAAGGTGGCCTTACTGCTCCCTCCCTATCACTTTACTTGTGGGCACACATTTCTCATGCAATGACTTAAAGGGGAACTCAGTAACTTTGCCCGTGGAGCTCCCCCTACAGCTCCCTTTGGTGAAAAACACTGTCGTAAAACTCACTACGCAACCCCCCACCCCCACTTTTCACACCCGGAAGTAATCCCTGGGGGCCCTAATGCTATGCCCAGAGTGAGCAGCTGTTTGTATGCAACAGTAGAAGGTCCGGCGGCTGATAACGCGCTTGGTGTGCGTCTGTCCATGCCCTGCACGTAAGTCCGCGCGTGCTCCACTTTTCTCTGTGTAGTTAAATTTTATGTTAGAACAGGCATAGGGAAAATATCAGCGCGCACGCTTCCCGCGGTGCTCCGGAGGCCTGTTTGTAGAGTGCTAGCATCTCAGCTAACTTAGCTAGGTTAGATGGGCGCTGATATCGCTTGTGAATTACTGCCACAAACAATAACTTATGCAAAATCAATAACATATGAACAGAATGCATAGAAAATAGACTTTAACAAAATGGTACTTACAAGGTCAACAACAAAACTGCCAGGTCTGCACCCGTATTGCACCCTTCTCTTTCTTTGAGCCCTCGCCATTCTGTAAAAGCCTTGGCGAGATTGACCCTAACTAACCCTCATGAGAACTTAGACCAGACTCGAGACTCAAGCAAGTGGCTCCTGGTCGGTGGCGCTCAATATTGCATGGGCGGTTTTCCATCTAGCGCCAGCAGGGGGATGTGCTGGACGCTTCGATCACCCCACTACAAGTGATTTAACCATCATAAAGACTTTGAAACTAATTGGTTAAGGCAAAAAAGTGACTTAGTTCCCCTTTAAATGTGACTGTAATTCTATTTATCTGTCCACAGAGTGCACTCATTTAGCGAGTATTCCTCTGTGAAACTTAGAATATGCCTCCCCTGAATAAGCCTCAGCACTAATACATGATAATATGGTCTTAAAGAACATGCTTACTGTCTGGTGAAAGGTCAGGTGTTTGGAAGGATATAACAGTTGTTTTTCTTATGAGCCGTAGTCATGAAAACTCTGACTTTACACCTGGCCTCCAGGCTGGTTTTGCTGACTGGTTTCAAAAAGGGATCAAAACAGTTGGTGACTTAGTTGATGAGGGTTCACTTCTTACATTTCAATAGGGAAAAGTCAAGTATGGTCTCATCAATAGGGACTTTTTTAAGTATCTGCAAGTTAAAAACTTGGAAATGCAGTAGGAGGTTGGCTATCGCCTCCTATAGAATCTCATGTTAAAAACCACACAACCTAAGTGATTTACTAAAAAGATTTATAATGTTTAATGTAAACTTAAAACTGATAACTCTGACAAAGTTAAGGGCGTGTGGGAAGCAGATCTGGGCGCTATTGAGCCAAAGGCCTGGAGTGAGCTGTGCAGCCAGCCTTTTAAGGCACTGGCATCAAATTCAGTTTGGGAAAGACAATTTAAAATCCTGCATAGGCTTTATATCACCCTGGAGAAAAGGCATAGAGTATACTCAGCTCTCGCTGTGCTTTGTAATAAATGTCAATCTGTTGTTGGTTCTTTTTTTCATTGTCTATGGAGCTGTCTTCTCGTTCTGCAGTTTTGGGCATCAATCATGGATAAGCTTTGTGTTATATTTTAGTGCCAACTGTAGCTGGGAATAAGAACATGCCTGACTAAATGACGAACTTCCTGTTGGATTTCAAAAGAAAGACCTTTTACACATTCCGCTGCATTATGCTCAAAAGTGCATAATAGTGTTGTGGATCTCTGATCAAGCCCCTTCTCTTCACCAGTGGTTGCAAATGATAATAAGCATTATCCCAATGGAAGCTTTTTCTACTGTACTGAGGGATAAACTATACCTTTTTTACCAGACTTGGGACCCTTTTTTTGGCTTTCTGGATGCCTCTACGTCTCAAAGGATGTGATCGGGGTAACTGACTCTGGCTTGGTGACTGGAAGATATTTCTTAGCTCTAGACTTAGACTTAGACCAACTTTATTCATCCCCATAAGGAGAAATTCACATTGTCCGGTAGCACACATAAAACAAAAAACACAAATCTAAGAATCATTCAAAAACCATCATAAAAATACATTTACAATAAATAAGTGAATAAATAGTTAAAAAGTTACTATCGATAGTAATAAAGTCCCATTAGCAAGAGCTGGAGCTAATGTATTTCTCTTTTGTTTTGTGCATCTATGTTACTGTCTGTATTGCTTTTGTGTTGTAGATGCTGTGCTTTTACTATCCTGAATTGCAAAAAAGTAAAAAAAAAAAGAAAGAAAAAAAGAAAAAAAAGAACAAGCAGCAGGATAGCTGCATCCCGGATACAAATGTCCAGAAAAACCCAGAACAGAACTTTGGGGAAGTTCACAGGGAGTGAACTGAGGCTGGAGTCAGTGCATCAGGAGCCTTCACACACAGACAGATCAAGACATTTATCTACAACTGAGTCAGGGTTTTCCTGAACCACAGACAAGGTCAGCAGCAGCTTTTCTAATGGAAGTCAATAGTCCACTGTGTTTCCTCCAAGTGTAAAGTCAACACAGCCTTTGATCATCCAGCAGGACTTGGGGTCCGGCCCACACTTCCTAAAGTACCACAACTGGGCAGATGACCATGATATTACTGGAACAGACTGACCAGCAAACTCTCCAGACCTGAACCCCAGAGAGAATATTGAGTACAGCAGACCCAGTAACACAGAGGAGCTGAAGGCCTTTGTCAGAGCGACCTGGGCTTTATCTCAGCAGGGCCACAGGCTGACCCCCCTCCAGGACACATCTCACTGAGACAAAAATTTATCAGAAAGAAGTCCCAAACAAGTATGAAGTACTTGTACTTACTGTACATACTTTTCAGAACACCAACATTACAGTTTTAATCGTTCTGTTCATTGGTCTCATGTAATATTCAAATTTTGTGAATCATTGATTTTATGGCTTTCTGTAACTCTAAGCCATAATTATTAAAATTATAAGAAAATAATGCTTGAAATGTTTCACTCTGTACTGAAGCTTTAAATACTGTGTGTGTGTTTAACTTTTTGAATTGAATCTCTGAGTAAATTGGACATTTATATGATATTCTAATTTATTGCATATAGTGCCATGATCATCATTATGACCACTCTCATCTCCTTGAGACACTCCAAAGACACTACTCTGCTGCACTGCAGGTAATAATGCTTAAGAGGCACCATCAAAAGTGATAAGGCATGAAATTCCATTGAACACTGACTAATCAAATCCTCCATATTTGAACAATTCTAAAATCTTCTGCTTTTTACCACATCTAACAGCACGCAAGTAGTCAGCATCAAATCCTCTATATTCCAATATTTCTAAAACCTTTTTCTTTTTTTCACCATGTCTAAGAGCTTATTTCTAAAATTTTGTTCTCTTTCATAGATTTAATGTGTTATATATTTATATATTTCTTTTAAATACTGGTATTGTGGTAACAGTAAGATGAAAGACGAGTAACTTACTATCCAACATATGAAGACCATGCCATTAACTAAACATAATCTGCTTCATTAATAAATTCAAATGAAGCAAATGCTTGTAATAACAAATTACTTTTTTTTTCTTAGTACAGATTTTGTTTTAAAGATTTGGATTTAGTCTTTAAATCTTCTGTGTAGTCTTCTGGTCAGCCTTCTTCATTCCTCCATCATATATTGTTCTGGATCTTGTATCCTCTAAAGATGCTGATGCAGTATGTCTTCTTGAGGTCTTCTGGTTTCCTTCATTAGATCCACAGGACCATTTGAAATACTCAGGTATTAACTGTTTTATCAGCAGCTACTAAACAAGAAGCACGAAGACCACATTAGAACTACACAACAGGTACACATATTTTGATAAACAGCACAGAATGTTTTGTGAACAGTTGTACAGGCCAGTTTGAATTTCTTTAAACTACATTTTAAGTTCAATTTGAGTAAAAATAGGTCAATTATTATTGTGATTTATTTGATACAAAATACCCTTTTAAGTTAGAAATTGCATCTTTTATTTTTATATATTTGTTGCATAGAATCATGCTGGGTGTGTTGGGTGGAGCCTTGGGGTGGAGCCTTTGTTCTTTTTTGGAGGTGTGGAAGCTAGCCAGGGCCTGAGGCCTAACAGTTTTTGACTGTGTTTTCACTTCTATTGTGGATTACCTATATGTGGATTGTGGATCATATGCCGTGGAATTTGGTGTACCATCCATTCTTATTAAACAACAACAACAACATCAATATTTGTAAGTCTGGACAATTCTCTTGATTATTCATTTTTAACACACGTCAAGCTCAAGCTAAATCCCTGGCAGCTACAGTGGCATGTTGAGTTAAAACTGCTGCAACAACAGTCGTAAGCCCACCAGTGGTTTCTGTGGTTTCTGTGGATCCTTGGCAGATGGGGACTTCATCAGGAAAGGTGCTTCACTGTAGGTAAAAACAAAGGTAAAAACAAAGAAAAACTTCTGGTTAATCTGGTGCATCAGTGCAAGAGCAGATTATAGATTTGGGACAGAGGATCTTCTCACATGTGTTGAGTGAAGCTCTATTTTTTTTAATTAATTAATTTATTTATTTTTATTGTGTGACAAAAAAATATATATATATATATAAAAGACAAGACAACCACTTAGGCATAAATACTGACCAAGACAAAAAAATAAAAGTGTGTGAGTATGTGAGTGTGTGAGTGATGTGTGGGTGAGTGGGTGTGTGTACCAACAGTGTAGCAGTACGTGAACTTAGCACATATTATAATAAAGCAATAGATAGCCATCTGTGTCATTATTGTCAACAGCATCACCCCCTCATGTGCACCAATGTTTCTGATTTCTAATATTTGTCACCCTCCTCCCTCCCCTCCCCACATCCCTTTTTGTTTTGTGGCGTATGCTAAAGTTATTGCATTAAAAGAGTAGCAGGACATATGTCGGGCTCCCCCCGGGACAAAGAGAGCACCCACCAGTCCTGCAATCCTATATGTATATTTTCCTTTCCTAATATGTTTGATACAACCCTATTATGATGCATTAAAAACGTGGGAAGTGGGGGAGGAGGGAACATACCAAAAATTGTTAACAGTAATAGTTTTAGTTATAGTTATAAAATATAATAATAATAGCACTATCAAAGGTGGTGATGCTGGCAACCACAAAGACAATAATAAATATAGCAATATTAATAATGTCAGTAATAGTAATAACAAAACAAATATATTAGCAATAGAAACAATATTAATAGAATGGCAACAATGAAAGCGAAATTAATTACCTAAAGTACCTAAAACAGTAGTGGTGGTTATGAGAGTATTAGTAAAAGCTTTAACAACAATATCAGTATAATAATATCAAAAGATAGCGGTAGTGGTTTTAACAAATATGGCAATGGTAGAAATATATTGTAGTAATATTAATAATCCGAACAATAGTAACAAAAAACAAAAACAGATATGAACAACAGATTTATAATGTTGAATGTATAATAGGCTATGCCATTGTGTGTGAGTGTATGTATGTGTATGTTTTCAAAAAAAGTTAATGGTGGTCAATAATAACCAACGATTATTATTATTATTATTATTATTATTAACAACAGATAAATAACTGAGTAGACAATATTAAAAAATAAATAAATAAATAAATAAATAATAATAAAAAAAATTAAAATGAAGAGGGTCAAATAAAGCCAAATTTGTAAGAGGTTAATGAGATCTGGCTGAGAGGGTTGGGTCTGATTTGGGGAAGGCGACATATATTCCAGTGAGATGTAGTCTGTAAGCAGGTTTTTTCCGGTGAGATATGTGAATTGTGCGTCGTGATTTCCAGTTCATGAGGATAGTTTTCTTGGCGATGGTTAGAGCTATGAGGAGGGTTCTTGTGTCCGTATCCTGATTGAGTATTGTTAGATCCCCTAGCAGACAGAGTGAGGGAGACCGTGGGATGTGGCAGCCCAGAAGGCTGGATACAGATTCAGTGACGACTCTCTAGAAGTGTTTGACAGGTGTGCAGTGCCAGGTAGCGTGAATATATGTTTCTGGACAGTTTTGTGTGCAGTGTGTACAAATTTCTGAGGTGAATCCCATTTTTGATAATCTACTTCCAGTGTAATGTGTTCGGCGCAGGATCTTATACTATATGAGTTGTAGGTTGGCATTTTTGGTCATAGAATAAATATTTTTACAGATTTGTGAACAGAAGTCGGCATCGGGAGCAATGGAGAGGTCTATTTTCCATTTGATTATTGGTAAGGCAGTGTTTTTTGTGGATGTGGATATTATTTTATAGATTTTGGAGATACATTTTTTGGGAGAGGAAATATTGATTATGTCTATTACCAATGGGGGAAGTTGCAGATCTATGGAATTGACATCAATTTTTTGCAAGTACTGATGACTTTAATTGCAAGTAGTTCAGAAATTGATTGCTCCCGATGCCATACCTCTGGATTAGGTGGGGGAATGAAACCAGCGCATTAGACTGAAAAATGTGGCTAATTTAAGTAATGCCCTTTGTAGCCCATGTGTGGAGGTTGAGTGGTTTTTTGTTACTGAGAAAGTCGGGGTTATTCCAAAGTGGGGTAAGGTTAGATAGAGCAAATGTGGAATTTGTGATTTGATGAAATTTCCACCAGGCTGTCAGAGCCGAAGATATTGTTATTGCCTTGAAGCAGGGATGGTGTTTAATGGACTGGCTGATAAATGGGATGTCTGATATGTTTATGTTTTTGCAAAGTGTTTGTTCAATATCTAACCATATATTATCTGATGGAGTGGGGTGGGTCCATTTGTATATATACTGAAGTTGATTTGCGAGTGAGTAATGATAGAAATGGGGTGCCTCTAATCCTTGAAAATTATTTTTCTGTAAAGTAGTGAGTTTAATTCTTGGTGTTTTATTTTTCCAGTAAAATTGGGTGATCATGGAGTCCAGTGATTTAAACCAGGTGGAAGTGGGATGGGTTGGAATCATTGAAAAGAAGTAGTTTATTTTAGGTAGGACTGTCATTTTGATTAATGATATTCTGCCTATGATGGAGAGTGGTAAGTTGAGCCAGCGGTGTAGGTCATCTTCTATTGTTTTTAGTAAGAGTGTGACGTTGAGACTGGTCAGCTCTGACAGCCTGGAGGAAATCTTTATACCTAAATAAGTGATGTGACTTGTGCATAAAGGTATGGGTGATCTTTGGCCTGCCACATCCCATTTAGAGACAGGTTATGTGCCACAGTCTTTTAAATATGCAGTTATTAAACCGCTTCTGAAAACACCCAGTCTAGATCCTGACATTTTAGCCAACTATAGACCAATATCAAATCTCCCTTTTATTTCAAAAATCCTAGAAAGAGTTGTAGTTAATCAGTTATTTCGCCACCTACAGGACAATAGCTTATTTAAAGATTTTCAGTCAGGGTTTAGACCCCACCATAGCACAGAAACTGCATTAGTCAGAGTCACAAATGACTTGTTATTAAGTTCAGACAATGGACTGGTCTCAATCCTAGTTCTGTTAGATCTCAGTGCAGCCTTTGACACCATTGACCACAGCATCATACTCCAGAGATTAGACTGTGACATAGGGGTCAGAGGAGCCGCCCTCTGCTGGTTTAAATCCTACTTATCTGATAGGTACCAGTTTGTCAGTGTAAATGAACATTCCTCACAGTGAAGTAAAGTTAGCTATGGAGTGCCACAAAGCTCAGTACTTGGACCCATTCTGTTCATGCTTTACATGCACCCTTTGGGAAACATAACCATAAAACATGGCATTAATTTTCATTGTTACACAGACGATACACAGTTGTATTTATCAATTAAACCTGATCAGAATGACTGCATTGAGAAACTTAGTGCCTGTGTGAGAGACCTAAAGACATGGATGACAATTAATTATCTCCTCCTAAACCCAGAAAAAACAGAGGTCATTATACTAGGCCCCAAAAAGCTGAGAGATGCTCTGTCTGACCAGAGTCTCCCTGAACGGTGTCAGTGTAGGCTGAAGTTCTACTGTGAGAAACTTAGGAGTTTTATTTGACCAAGATTTATCATTTAAGGCTCATATAAACCAAGCCTGTAAAACAGCATTCTTTCACTTACGTAACATAGCCAAAATCAGAAATATTTTATCTAAAAGTGACGCTGAAACTCTTGTCCATGCGTTTGTTACATCTAGGTTGGATTACTGTAACTCTCTGCTGGTAACGTGCCCTAAAACTCATTAAAATGTCTTCACCTTGTTCAAAACGCAGCAGCAAGATTATTAACAGGAACTAACAGGAGAGAACATATTACTCCTGTGCTAGCTTCACTTCACTGGCTTCCAGTTGAATTCAAAATTAGGTTTAAAATCCTTCTCCTGACTTACAAGGCTGTAAATGGTACCTGTCCGTCCTGAGAGAGGATCTCTCCTTCAGTTGGGCTCCATAAGGTTTCTTCTTTTTTCCCGCAGCTGTTTTTTTTTAGGAGTTTTTCCTTACCGGGAAGGAGGGTCTAAGGACAGGAGTGTCCTGGGTCTGTTTAGTGTAGTTATTGTTTGTGTTGATTGTGTGTTAAGTCTGATTGTGTGTTTATGTTTGATCAACTGTTTTGAAGCCCTTTGAGGCGACTTTTGTTGTGATACTGGGCTATACAAATAAATCTGAATTGAATTGAATTTAGTTTTATGTAATGGGAGAATGGAGGACTTGTTCCAGTTTATTGCATAGTCAGAAATTTTGGAGAATGATTCAATCGTTTTAATTACTTCCTGTATCGATGACTGAGGGTTTTGTAAGAAGAGTAAGATGTCGTCGGCATATAAGCCAATTTTATGTTGTGTTAGGGGTGTTTCAATGCCTTTGATGAGGGGGTTCTGACGGATAGCTGCTGCTAGGGGTTCAATGAAAATGGTGAATAAGGATGGAGAGAGTGGACAACCTTGCCTAGTTCCCTGTGCAGTATGAAGTGTTGTGATGTTAGTGCGTTAGTGGTGACTGTGGCTGATGGCGCTGTGTATAAAATCTTGATCCAATTGATAAATGACTCCCCAAAGCCAAATTTTTGTAGCGTGGTAAAAAGAAATATCCAGTTGACCCTGTTGAAAGCTTTTTCAGCATCTTAAGTGGCTATGATGGTGTTTTTCTGTTGAATTAATGAATAATGTATTAAATTGTAGAGTCTGCGGGTGTTATTAGATGCGTGTCTTCTTTTAATAAAGCCAGTCTGGTCTGGATGGATGATGTGAGGGATGATTTTTTCCAAGTCTATGGGCTAGTGCTTTACTGATGATTTTAGTGTCAACATTGATGAGAGATATTGGGCGATAATTTGATGGGAGAGTTGTATCTTTATTGGGCTTGGGGAGGAGTGTAATTACGGCAGGATTCATGTGAGATGGAAATTTCGAATTTTCTTTTATTTCAGTTATTGCTCTAATGAATAGTGGAGACAAAGTGGGCCAGAAATGTTTGTAGAACTCAGCAGGGAAGCCATCAGGTGCTGGTGCTTTATTATTTGGCATTGAAGTGAGAGCAGTATGAAGTTCTTTTTCTGTTATTGTAGTGTCTAGTATATTAATTTGTTCAGTATTGAGTTTTGGAAATTGAATATTGTTAAAGAATGAATTAATGTCCTCTTGTTTTGGGTTATTTTCGGATGAGTACAGCTTTGCATAAAAATTTCAAAATATTCTGTTTATTTCTTGCGGTGAATTGATTGGCTTCCCTGCTGAGTCCTTAATATTGGTGATTATTGTTTTTTTTTTTTTTTTCTGTTTCTTTTCATTAGATTTGCCAAGTATTTGCTGGATTTATTACTGTGGTGGAAGGTATCCTGACGGAGCCTGTGAATTAGAAACTGGGTTCTTTTATTGATGATTTTATTTAGTAGAAATTGATGTTTTCTTTTTTTCTTTTGAGTTACTTCTGTTGGGTTATTTGCATTTATTATTTCTAGTTCTTTTGTTTTTTCTTCTAATTTGACCTCTTCTTCCTTTTCCGTTCTTTTTTTATGAACGGAGAATGAAATGATTTTACCTCGAAATACTGCCTTTCCTGTTTCCCAAAGTAGTGAAGCTGATGACTTTGGAGAGTCATTTATTTCTAGGAAAGAAGTCCACTCTCTTTTAAAGTAACTGTCAAATTCTGGGTCTTGTAGAAGAGATGTGTTAAAGCGCCAGTAAAGTGTTTTTTAAGACTTGGTGGGTTCCATGTTATTGTTACTGGGGCATGATCACTTATACTGATGGAGTGGATTTTGGATTCAGAAATATTTGGTATTATTGAGTTACTTGTCAATAATAAGTCAATACGGGAGTAAGTACAGTGAACGGGTGAGTAAGATGTACATTCTCTGGCTGTTGGGTGTTGTAACCTCCAACCATCACCAAAACCAAAATCACTCATGAACTGTTTTATAGTATTAGTGGATTTCCAGTGATGTTTATTGTTTGAAGTTTTTGATCTGTCTAGTGAAGGGGTCTATTACTGTGTTAAAATCGCCTCCTATGATTATTGGGCAATTGGATAAGTTTGAAACAGAAGAAAAAAATCTATGAAAAAAAGAAGGGTCGTCTGAGTTTGGGCGATAAATATTGCAAATTGTTACCGGGTTATTATTAATAGATATATTTATGATAATAAAGCATCCTTCTGGGTCTGAGATGGTTGTGTTATGGATGAACTGGATTTTTTGGTTTATCAAGATACAAACCCCTCTTTGTTTAGAATTATAGTTAGCCGAGTATGAGTGAGTAAACTTTGTTGACTTTAATGTATTTTGTTTTGAGTGTGAGAGGTGTGTTTCTTGTAATAAACATATATCGGCTTGTGAGTTATCTAGATAGTTTAACATATGTGTACGATTTAAGTGTGTGTGCATGTGTATGGGTATGTGGGTGTGTGGATGTACGTGCATGCGTGTAGTAGAACATAAAATACAATACAGTGTTAAAAAAAGACTGAACTGGACAAAAACTGGACAGAACAACAAAACAAACTTGAGCACTAACAACTGAAGCCACAAAAGCAAATAAAAAGAAACATGACAAAAACACAACATAACAGGATTGTCTATGGTGCATACTTTGTGCAGTGCTGTGAGAAAAAGGTGCAGTTACTCTATAGACAGACTTGCATGTAAGCTAATATAGTTAAATAAGGGGTTGGGGGTAAGGGAGGTGGATAGGAGGGGGTCAGGTGAGAATATGGTCACAGTGTTGTGAACAGGGTTTAATAGAGCCAGGGGGGTAATGTCTTTATCTTTGAATAACTGTCCATCAATGTATAATTTGTCCACTGAGATTATTGCTTGTTTACCCTCATTTATCATTTGTTTGCGGATTGGAATGAGCTGTTTGCATCTGCGGTTAATTTCTTGTGGATATTGGTCATTAAGTCCATAGTGTGTCCCTTTTAACTGTCTGCCCTGCCGTTGAACGAGTTCCTTCTGTTTGAAATGTTTGATTTTAACAATGATAGGCCAGGGTGAAGCTCTATTTTTGGATCAGGACTTGTTACCATCTTTACCTGACCTGGACAAGGTCAGGGTACACTATGGCAGGACTTGTTGTTTGGTTTAAGCAGACAGGGACTTCATCAGGAAAGGCATTTTAGGTTTTCTTTATAAACAAAAAACATGTCAGATGAATCTGGTACATCAGTGTAACTGCTGACATTGTAGATTGAATTTAGAAGGCCTTCTCGCTGGTTGTGCGTGAAGCTCTGTTTTTGGATCAGGACTTGTTACCCTCTTCACCTGATCTGGATGATACTGTGGACAGGTCACACTTCTCTGGCCTCTTTTGTCTTTAGATCCAAAAGGCAGACTTGGTGAAAAATAAGTTTTTCCTTCATAAAAACTAAAAAAAATCCTGATTAAACTGATACATCTGTGCAACAACAAATTATTGATAATCTGAAAAATGATTGGGATAAATAACACAAAAAATAACTATAACTTAAAAAGTTGTCAAGAATTTTTGTCTTATGTTTGTGGGTTCCTGAGGTTCCTGATGCCTGATGCAGTACATCAGCCTCTGAAAAGGGGATGGGGTCTTCAGGATCAGGTGGGGGCAGACCACTCAGCTCTGCAAGGCATTCATGGGTACAGTCCTTGATGTCAAACCGATTAAAAAATTAATTTAGGTTGTTTCCCATCTCAGACTTCACAGAAACTTTAAAAGTATATATATCTATATAAATATATATAAATATATATATATATATATATATATATATATATATATATATATATATATATATATATATATATACCTCCCTGAACAAGGACCAGTAACCATCACAGTGGCAGATATCCAAGAAAGAGTCTCAGGTATGAAATAATGAAATGCTGGACAGCACCAGGGCCTGACATGAGTCACACCTACTGGCTGAAAAAGCTAACTACACTCCATGAGTGCCTGACAGCACAAATGAACCAGCTGAGCGAGCTGGCGAATGGTGACAAATAGAAGGAAGGTAGTCCATACAGTAGGGGTCCCACTCCCAGATGGCAGAATAGCAGACATTGAGAACAGCTACAAGTACCTTGGAATCCAACAAGTAAATGGCAACCTTGAACAGGCCACGAGAAAAGCAGCCACAGCCAAATATCTCCAACAAGTAAGGTAAGTCCTAAGTAGTCAGCTCAATGGCAAGAACAAGGTCTGGGCAATTAACAGCTATGCCCGAAAACATGAAAGCTCCTGACCATGCATGGAGATCCTTGAATACATCAGGAAGAGGGCCTCAACGGACAAAGTGCTCAGTCAATGTCTCAGGCGGGGGAAAACAGGTCCTAGGAATTTTTTTTGTGTTAATACAAACAGCCAATCGTTAGTTCCTTGTTTAACTATTGTAATTGTTAGGTTGTCCCAATTTATTTAAACCTAACATATTTCATCCATCCTTTTTTTCTGCAAGGCTTTTAAGTAGCTGATGGACTGCCTTTATATATTGTTCTTTAAAATCCACTTTTTTACATTTCTAGAAGGTACACAGAATCAGGGCTGCCTGCAGGATTTTTCTTGAATGTATGCACAGAGCTAGCACTGCTCCTGACCCAGACTCAAACACTGGCCCATCACATGTGCACACATGCCATATCCATAAGAAATAACACTAAAAACTAATAAACGATAAATTTCGCCTGTTTGATGTTAACTCTGCTCCTGGTGATGTTTAAGAACTTTCTCTCTCTGTCTTAAATAAGGGCAAGTCAAGTGAGCTTGGTCTCTATCATTGTGTTTTAATAATAAATCAAACCATACCGCCTTGTGGATGCTCGATCCTGTCAGACCTCAGAAGCTAAGCAGGGTAGGACCTGGTCAGTACCTAGATGGGAGACCACTGGGGAACACCAGGAAGCCGGTGTGAATGTGAGTGAGTGGGGACTACGGATGGAAATTAGCTCTGAGCTATAATCCGGTGTATTTACGGCACTAGCTGCTGTTCATTAATACACGCTGTCCCATATATATAAAAAAAAACTATGTTAATTTATAACGTTTTTACTCAGTGATTTTTGTCAATGTACAGTGAGGCTCTTAAACATCACAACCTGATGCACTGCACTCCAGTGCAATGTGTCAGTTTACGTTTATTTGAGTGCTCAGCTGATCGAGAAATCAGCTACTATGTGTAATTATTGCGCTTTTGGAGACACTCTCTGAGCCATGCAAAAACACCCTAAAACACAGTAGACCCAGAGCAGACAGAGTCATGCAGCCTGTGAGCTGTATAATCAAAGTCTAGACTAGGAGAGGCACAGGACCACAGTCAGGTTTCAGTAATCTCTTACTCCTACTAGAGTAGTTTCTCTTTTGTTGTGGAGTGCGCAGTGTAGTGGCTCTTCATGACTCCAGGCTCTCTGTGACCCATGTGACATCATGTAGGTCATCTCTGTGTAACAAAAGTCAGGACAAACCTCAACAGTTTACCGTCTCCTGCCTGTAAGCAAACACATCACTTTTGACTTAAAGAGCAGCATGTCAGCTGTAGCTCCACTTGTGTCTGTAAATACACAGAGCTGCAGCTCTGTGTGCTCTGGGGATGCAGCAGGAATTCGGGGGTCATCTCAAGGTACGCACAGTGTGTACTGCTATACACCTGCAGGCGCCACTGACACCAAATAAATGGCACCCAGTCGAAATGACCTGGTGACTTCTCCTTCTGCCTCTAGTACACAATGCATAAAACAACTGAATACTGGAAGTAACAATTTAAATGTATTTATCATAAAAATAGAATAAACTGTAACAATGTAGAAAAGGAAACATGTTCTAACTGCAGGTGAACAGAGTCTGAAAGCCTAAGACACATGAGCAGGTTAAAAAAATGTACATACAAATTAAATGAATGAACTGGGAAGCTCTTTAACATCAGATATAAAAACAGTTGAGAGAACCATGTTTTAGACAGTCCAGCTGTCATCCTTCACCAGCTGTTCCCAGTACTGGTCCATGAGCGCATTCGGCACCATCTCGTCATTTCCAACCATATGCAGCACCTTTATCTTCATCACAAGAGTCAGTCCATCCGCCACTGTAAAAGGATATGAACATGCTGGTATGAGGACTCTAGGTGACAGAGCCAGGAGCAGGCCCAAGTCCTGTTTCCACCACACAATAGGGTACACTTCAGTAAGAGAGATTTGGTCACCTGAGGCCTCATTTATAAATCTTGTGTAAACCCAAAACAAGGCTGAAACTGGTGTACGCCACTCTCTGCCCCAAACGTATGATCTATAAAAAAAACAACTAGGTTTGAAACCTTGCATATCCCTACGCCAGCTCTCACCCTGGCGTGCACACAATTTTAGAGACACGGCACACGGGCGACCCTCATGGCGAAGCAGTGAAGAAAAGCAGGTTTGACAAATTCATGTTTGGTGTGCGATAAAGTTCACTTTCACTTCATAACTGTCCAAAAAAAAAAGGGATGTGATTCAGACATAAGCATTTAAGCAGGTAGTGAGTAAAACAGAGGGAAGGCCATTTCATTTTTTATAATTTCGCCCAGTATTCTTGACAATAAAGCACGTCGTGCATGCCCATGCAATCCTTGATTAATCTGTGACTGGATTTAATGATCGGATATGAGAAACAACTCCTACAGATGGTTCATATCAGGGCTGTGTGGTTTTAAATACGGTGTCAAAAAGAGACTGAATGGACATGTTATATTTAGAATAGTCTCCCTGGACGGTATCAGTGTAGCCTCATGTTCTATTGTGAGAAACTTAGGAGTTTTATTTGACCAAGATTTATCATTTAAGGCTCATATAAACCAAGCCTGTAAAACAGCGTTCTTTCACTGGCGCAACATAGCCAAAATCAGAAATATTTTATCTAAAAGTGACGCTGAAAAACTCGTCCATGCGTTTGTTACATCAGCCAGCTAGGAACAGGGTTAACTCCACAGTTGAAGCTAGGCTGCTCTAGGAGCCAGAAGCTGGGGGAAGTATGGTGCACTGAGCCTTTGTCTTCTGGTTTCATCTACTGCTCCTCTTCCATCACTGTCATTAATATTATCAAATATTCTATATCTTTAATCAGTTCATTGCTATTCACAGTTTTGACTTTTGTTGTGATACTTGGCTATACAAATAAAACTGAATTGAATTGAATTAAATATTTGTTTTTACGCACGACATACACCTGCACCGTGGCTCTCTGAAGCGCCTCATGCCTACCATTCTCTTCCGCATTTTCTGGTAAAACCATCTCATTAGTGGCTCATGTTTAGGCAAAAATTATTCATAAGTCACTTTGCATTATCCTTCTTTGATGGACTCGAGAGGGTGTGACATAAGGTGGGTCTTTCTGTAGGTGGTCTTTCTGTAGGTGGGATCTATAAAGGGGAAATTGCATGCAGGTGTGCCTTTTATAAATCAGGATACTTGTTGGGGTGCACCAACTTCAGCCACTAGGCATACGCCCCAGTTTAGTAGAGATCCTATGCAACTTTTTATAAATGAGGCCCCAGATCTTCAGATTGCAGTGTACCAGACCTCAAGGTTTATGACAGTGAAGAAGTCCAAACCTGCTGTGGCCGTGTCGAGGACAGAGCTGTTGTAGAGCTCCTTCTCAACACAAGGCATCTGCTCCACATTCGCCCAGTGATGAGACAGTGGCCTGCCCTTGAAGGTCACCTGAAGAGAGAGCATTTGCACCTCAGAGCTCTGCCATGAGACAGAGACATTCAGGACTGTTCACACCTCAGAGCTCTGCCGTGGGACATAAGCAGGACAGAGAGACGTTCAGAACTGTCCACACTTCAAAGCTCCTCCACGAGGCAGGTGGTACATGACAGCTGTACATGACTGTCCACACTTCAGAGCTCTACCATGAGACAGAGGCAGTCCAGGACTGTCCACACCTCAGAGTTTTGTCATGGGACACAGACGTCCAGGACTGTCCACACCTCAAAGCTCTGCTGTCAATAGGAGTGGTGTGAGAAATAAAAGGAGGGCAGTGAGGGGGGACAGGTGGCCCAAGCTTGCAACTTGGTGAGCAGGACAAACTGAGCGATTTAGTTGTTGATTATTCATTCATTCATCTTCTTATTCCTGTTAGGGTTTGTGGGTACCAAAGCCTAGCCCAGTAACTTTGGGCCTT
Organism: Bostrychus sinensis; assembly: GCA_020698575.1. Taxonomy (NCBI): domain Eukaryota; kingdom Metazoa; phylum Chordata; class Actinopteri; order Gobiiformes; family Eleotridae; genus Bostrychus; species Bostrychus sinensis. The sequence goes on along the minus strand of CM036249.1, from coordinate 38,905,564 downwards.
AGGAGGGGTACACCCTGGGAAATGGCCAGTTAGTCGCAGGGCCGACACAGAGACATACACAGACAGAAAACCATTCACTCTCATATTCATCCACTAGGGTCAATTTAGAAGCATGCCTTTGGACGGTGGGAGATAACTGAGTACCCAGAGAGAACCCACGGTAAGACGGTGACGACATGCAAACTCCACCCAGAGAGACTGAGACTGAGCCTTTTGTCTCGAGGATTGAGACTCTTGTCTGCTGGGAGACAAGAGCATTAACCACTCTGCCACTGTGCCCCCATTATTGTTTATGTTAATTATAATTATTATATTTTATCTTCTTTTTTTTCAGCTATTCCTGTACAGGGGTCACCACAGCAAAAAATAAATACAAAATTACTTGGTTAGCTATCTCAATTTTTTTCTATTCTTTTGAAAGGATTAGTCTGGTACCTGTCAATACAAGTTGAATTATCAGAAGGAGGTTCAAATCTGTTCGGAACGCTCATCCGACCAAGTGGGGTAAAACGTGACCCTGGCCGTATATTTTTTGTCATATCTCAGAGATGCTTTACTTTATCGCTCTTATTTTTCCTGACTTTGTCGGGCGACTTGTTGTCTATGACTTCATATAGTTGTTTTGAATTTCTGATGTAATTTTAGAATTTTATAAACCAAAACGTTTAGGGGTCACTAAAGACCCCAGTCAAAAGTACCTATTTTGGCCTATGTATTTTTAATGTTTTTTATTACCCTAATTAGTTTTTCTTTTACAAGACATCAACATTTGGTGTTCTACACACTAGAGGGAGGTTAGGGGCTCACTGTCAGTCATTTTTTAAGTTTGTCCAGGTTTACTGAGACCCTCAGGACCACACTGTCCACACACAGCAGAGAGAATCCTATGGTCACAATAAGGGCCTCACTCTGGGCTCTAACTGAGGAAGAAAACTGTTCTTTAACGTAAAATTTGTCATAAGAATCACTAAAAACAATGTCCTGACAGACTCTGAACTGATCCAGGAACATGTCTGAACTCTCCTAAGTCCTGCTCTGGACCTACACAGACTGGTCCAGTCCTGGCCTGAATAACCATACTATTAGAGTTTCCCCTACAGAAGATACAAGCAACAAAATACATGCAGCCTGTTCAATCAAACTGTCTGCAGCATTTCAGATCAGAGAGAAAGTCCACAGTTTCAGCACCAGGACAATAACAGCAGATTCTAACCCTCACTTTTTAAGTCTACCAATGGGCTCAGGGACTGGACCTGATAAATTATTTTTTTTTACTGATTCAGCCTTTATTCATAAAAAATCATACTTAAAGCAAATGTTTAATTTAAATTATAATGAATGCCAAATTTCCATTTCAAAAAGTTCAGCTTTACATGTGTTTTGGTGGATTTATTGGAATCATTCTATTTTGGAGTGAGAATAGCCCTGCCCACTTTTAGCCATAAAAATCTGTCAAAAATAAAATTTCTTTTAAATTATTTTAAACTAAACCACATTAGAATGAAGAGTGTGAAGGAGCTTTGTTTGTATTAGTGTGGATTGTTCCTGAAATAAAGCATGTAATTTTTTATTAAAGAAAGTATGTATTTTGGGTGTTTAAATATGCAAATTAATGAACATAATTGAAACTAAATATTTTTACTTGAAATGACAGATAACATATCACTAATGATAATTAAAAAGAAAAAAATCCAGTATTGTATTATTTTGTTTGATTTTTTACAGTTTTTTTCTGTGGGATATGAAGTGATCTTACTCAGTAATCTATGTGTGTAAAACAAGTTGGAAAGATGAGGGTTAAACTATCTCCTAATTCAACTGGATAGAGATACAAGCAGCCCAGTTCCTCTGAATGATGTATATCCTATTCTTTAAACAGACCTTTTGAAGAGGTCATACAGAACAGCATTCTCCATCTTCACACATCACTACTCCAGGTTTTTAGAAGTTGAGAGCTTACATACAGTATGTGTTCTATACTGACCTGACCTATGCTGAATGGTAGACCTGTTCAGAGGTTGCGAGGCAGAACTGGAGTGACAGATGCTGGTGTGTTCTCTAACCTTGTCCCAAGCATATGCAGAGCTTATTGGGATGTTTTTGCCCACAATACGTTTGAGCCAGTCTTCTACAGTCAGATGCACCCTGCCTTTACTGTCCTTCAGTAATCCATTACTTTGCACTTTAGCAAAGTGACTAGTGCCCTGCACAAACAAAACACATTTTGGTTAGTACCTAGTATATCCAACAAATAAACGTGTTGTGCATTGAAATTCAATGCAAGAAAAATTATTTTTAGATCAAAATAATTTTAATAGTAGGTTGCTTTGCATCGGTCAGCATGAATATGATTCTTCTGTGAACTTAGCATTGACTTTTACAAAAACCTCATTGTTTTGTAAGTGCACCTTACAAAGCTGGCATTTACAACTAAAACCTAATGAAGAGGCTTTCTTTGTCTCTGTATAGAATATATAATATATATGGTACAGGCAAAGTGGGAAATGCAGGCATTCTGTTTCTTAGGCAAAGTAGGAAATATCATATTTATTACTCACTTTGCCTAGGCAATGTATAGAATGCCTAGTGCTTTTTAGGCTGAGTGTGAATTATAGCTTTTGTTACTTCAAGATTAGGACAAAGCAACATTTGAACAGTTTCCAATTATTCTTCAGGCTTTGGCACACTGGAAAAAAAAAAGGAAAAAAAAGAAAACTTGACAGTAAAGCAGTAAGTTGACTCCGCTGGGCCGAGTGAAAAACTAAGACCGCTTTATATGTTTTAACTTTTTTTTTTTTTTTTTTTACTCCTTTTGTGCTGCATCTTATTTAACACCTTAAGATTTAGTAGCCCATTCTAACCCAAATCAGTTAAATTTTATTTATATAGCCCAGTATCACAACAACAGCCACCTGAAAGGGCTTCACAAACAGTTAATCAAACATAAGACACAATCAACACAAACAATAACTACACTAAACTAAACAGACCCAGGACATCCCCTGTGTAAAGACCCTCCTTCTCGGTAAGGGAAAAACTCCTAAAAAATCCAGCTGTGGGGGAAAAAAAAGAAGAAACCTTATGGAGACCACCACCTTATGGGAACCCAGTTGGTAACACTTCGGAATAATTCACACTATAAACTACAACCAAACCAGGACCAGTCTCTGGCTTATTCAAGGCTTCTTTCAAAACAACAATCTTGGTTTACTACAGTACAATTTAACCAAGACGACCTACAAGGGATGAATTTGGGCTTGATACCAATTTTTTGAAATGTTACAAAACTTGTCTTTTACAACCTATCACTCATCTGGTCAATTTGTCAATTACACAGGCAGGTTGTTCCACTGAAATGGAAGGTGGCAAAAGTAACTCCCATCTATAAATCAGGTGATAAACCAGACCCTGCTAATTACAGGTTAATCAGCATTCTACCACTTATTTCAAAGAAATAATAGGGTGGCAGTCCATCCTTTCACCCTATGCAATTTGGCTTTCGCGCTCACCTTTCAACTGAAACAGCTGTCTGTGTTTTCATTGAAAAAGTTAAATCATACTTGGATAGAAATAGGTGTGTTGCTGCTGTTTATAGATTTTAAATGAATAAAAGAAGATTACAAAATGTTGAACAATTCAAATACTTTGAATTTGTTATTGGAATCAAAATGATCCTTCAGAAAACATGTTCAAAATATTGTTAAAACTGTGAATTTTAATTTGCGTAATTTTAAACACATTAGAGCATCCCTGACTGATAAAGCAGCAAACACATTCTTACATTCTCTGATACTGTCTCATATTGATTATTGCATCACCAGCTGGTCATATGCTGGTTCATCTTTTATTAGACCTGTTGAATCATGCTACAAAAGAGTACTGAAAATCTTGGATAAGAAAAAAAAAAAAGGTAAATGGTCACATTTATATAGTGCTTTTCTACCTCCATGGGTACTCAAAGTGCTTTACATCAAGGAACCATTCACCCATTCCTTCTCACATTCATACACCAGTGTGTGCAGACACTGGACACTGGACACTGGAGGGTTAAGTGTCTTGCCCAAGGACACAATGACAGTATGCAACGGTGGGAGTGGGGTTTGAACTGCCAACCTTCTGGTTAGTGGACAAGTGGCTCTACCAACTGAGCTACTGCCGCCCCCCCATTCTTGATTAGTACAATCTACCGAGTTTCTCAAATTTTAAAATATTTAAATCTGCCTGTCTTGTTTATAAAGTCTTACATGGTTTGGCCCCTCCACCATTGAACGACTTCATTAAACAGAAATCCCTCAGTGGCTCTACTTGAGTAACTCAAGCCACTGTTAGAGGTGACTGTGAGCTCCCATTTAGGTGAATGTCATTTTCTCAAAATGTCCTGTCATTTCAGGGCCTAACCTTTTGGAATAATATACTTCTCTCAGTGAGGGAATGCACAAATTTTGTTAATTTCAAAATACATTTGAAACTGTGGCTGAGAGATACACAAGCATGTGATCAAGTGTGACCTGGATTTTATAATTATCTTATCTGTACTGACACTGACTATGTTGTACTTTATGGTGTATTTGTCCTTGTTGTGGTGTGTGTTTTTCTTTGTATATTTGTTTTAATGTTCATTAATATGCATTGTCCCTCCTTCTTAAATAAACAAACAAGACAAGACAACAGCAGTGGGCTTATCCTACAATAAAACACAGAATAAGAACCACTGAATATGCATTCAAATTACATTTGTATAATAACACATTACTTTAAAAATACAATACATTTATAAACATTTTACTACATCAGTGAACTTAAACTACCTCATTAAAATGGCGGACAGCCTGTCCAGACAGGCGCGGAGACTCACAAGGAACCCTGGACAGTGCTATCTCCGCTCTGAACAAACCAAATGCACATTAGTAGATAAACAAAACAAAATATTTTAATCCATGACATGAGTACAGATGGAATATACTTTCTGTTTAGCACTCACGCCGTCATGTCTCGTATTTCCCTACAGTATGTACAGATGTACGTCATCGTCCACCATGATAAGGACTGTCCGAATTGTTTTCTTAGTAAGGAAGGAGTTAGGGAATAGCTCCTTTAGCATAGGAAGCGCCACAGGTTCGTTACCACGCAGAAACATGGCCGAGTGAGACCGAGCTCCTTGTGATGAGTTAGAAGTGGCACTGCCTCAGACTTTGTTCCATAAAATGATCTGAATAAGCATCACTTTATAAAAGAGCCACTACAGAGCCTCCACAGAGTCTGATGTCTGACTGAGCATAAGGTTCCTTACTGAGAAAATAATCCGGACAGTCCTTATCATGGCAGATGATGACGTACATCCAATTATAGCTTAAGGAGCTAGGAAGTTTCTTCACAATTTCCACTTTTGATTCAGCCTGTGCCTTGCCTGGATTGTGGACGAGTGTGCACAGCCGCAACCGGAGGAAGTGGTGAATGTGTTTTTCCAAATAAATACATTAAGCTTATTCGTAAGAACTTTTATGTTAACATGACCACAGTCTGTGCGTAAATGAGGTGCTCTTTAGGAGCACTTAACATAAGGCAAATTCAGCAGTGGTGTTAGGCTTATATGTCTAAATTTTCACATTACATGAGTTCAACAGCCTCATATAACAGCAGATATTATACACAATCTTTAATAATACTCTACTTCAGAGGTTCTTAACCTTTTAGGCCCTGAGGCCCAACTTTTCCAAAGCCAAGCAGCCTGGGGCCCAATGACATTTAACACCATTGTTTTGATTATTATTCTAAATATATTACCATGTAACTGAGTTTCTGTTTTAAGCATTAATGTGACAACCTGTTTTCATTATTGAAAATATTTATTAAACATGTGTACTTCATGTGAACCTGCACACAATAAGTAAAGATAACAATTCATAACTCAATTCAATGCTTTTCAAGGCTCATTAGATTTAGAAACAATGGCAAAATTAAATATTGACAAAAAAGAAATTGGGTACTTTCAGAGGATTAGGTTCATAGAGGATTCAGGTATAAAGTTGAGCAGAGCAGATGTAGCCAGACAGGAAGTCAGACCCAGGACCAGTGAAAAGGAGCTGGTAAATTTCAAAATAAAAACGCATGTGCAGCCTCTCGCTCCATCGCTGTAAACATTACGTCTTAACTGAGGACATGGGGTCACAGACGACATCGGACAGCATTAAACCTGAGTAAAATGAAAGTATTTATATACGTAGTGTACTTAGTACACTTAACCCACCTTGCCACTGGTGTGAGAATGGGTGAATGGTTCCTTGATGTAAAGTGCTTTGAGTACCCATGAAGGTAGAAAAGTGCTATATATATATATATATATATATATATATATATATATATATATATATATATATATATATATAGCACTTTATGTGACCATTTACCAATTTTAAATTCAGTGTGAATCTGGCTTTACCCCGTACTCCACACACTGGGCTTTCGGCTCACCCTTGCTACCTACATTCACAAAGCCATATTTGATGAAGTCAGCATTGTACTTGCGCATAAATCTTGCCTTTTGTGGGGGACTGGCACCCCTGTAGCCGTAATTTTTTCATTTTAAAAACTTGTCCATAACTTTTAGCCAGGGTTAAAAGTTGTTGTTCTGCTGCTTATTTGGTCTCGTTAAACTATGTTCAGCGCCTTACTGCTCCTGCTGGTTGGAGACTGTACTACAAGTGGTGAATATCGAGAATGCATATCCAATCTTAAACATTTTACTGATTTGTGAGGGGCTCGCGGCCCTCGCGGCCCACGGGTGCAATTCTGGAAATTGTTTCATGACCCACTAGGTGGCGCCCATGGCCCAACTATGGCCCGCGGCCCTACCATGGGCCACGGCCCTACTATGGGCACGCACACTCGTGGTCATTGATTCTGTGCGCGTGGGACGTTCAAAGTGCGCGTGGAGAGTAGTATACGTGCGTGTGAATTAAAATAATCTGCTCGTGGATGTATTTATTGGGCCTCTCGAATTGTGTCATTTTTCTGATGTGATAACACTGTGGGACACTGTGTGTTCTCACCGGCAACAATTGTTGCCAACCATGTTTCCAGTCAGCCTGTGCCCAAACCAAACAAATTAGATGAATTATTACTCCATATCTGAACACTAGAGACCTTGAGGATGGTGTGTACCAAAAATCATCCTCCTAGCTTCATATTAACATACTTTAATAAGCTTCTGTTTGAGACTTAGGCAGAGGCTGAGTTCCTCTCCAGGTGTACCTTGTAAATAAACCACTGTGGTCATGTGATCTTTGACCCCAGACATGTGAAACTCACCAGATTTCTTCAGAACTTCTCAACTGTACTATAAATACTGATAATAGCTTATTGTATCATGTAAAATGCTTTAAAAGTTAGAGATTGTTTTTCAGCAACAATTGTTGCCAGTGGGATTAAACTGGTTAAAGTTTATGGACATTAAAGCCATTTTTTTATCCTGACAAAAAATGGAAGACTGAAATTGTATTATTGTTTTGGGTGTACTGTTTGAGTGTTTCAAAGGCACCTGTTCAGATGTATTTTGAGGACACCAAATCAAACCAAAGTTAATTGGAATTCCATTGGAAGCAGACAGGAAATCAAAACCCACATTATTTTGGAGCTGTTTGTGTCTGGCCCATTATTGTGCACCTGATGACATCTATATAACTGATAATGATCAAATTTTCATAAGGCATACTGCATTTATGCCTAAATATTATAAAATATTGCCATGCATGCATTTACACGTTTCTATTTAGGCCTTTCACATCAAAAACATGCATGGAAATTATCAAAATATCTAAAATATGTCTATTATAGATACAATATAATAGTGAGATTGTTGTGTTCATTTAATGTTATTTTGGCAGAAAAGCAGTGATTCTCAACTTTGCCTGGATGCCTTTAGTCATTCTACAGAATGCCAAGGCAAAGTGGAGAATATCAAAGTATTCTGTAGAATGTAGACAACAAAGCATTCACTGCGCCAATCATGCCCATGTCCTGGCACAGGACCCCTCTCTCAGGGCTTTTATAAGCCTCCTTGCCCAGCACTCTTCTCTCATTGATCCAGCTCAGTACTGCTTTTTTTATAATAGTTATTTAATCTTTTTATTTAAATTTATAATAAAATATTTTTGATAAAATTGTTACAAACATAAAGGTGCCTATATTGTCAATGAAAAATGTCAAAATGTTTCAAAATAGAGTAATTTGAGTTCTTAATTAGTTTTTTGCAGTATCAGTAACAGTAGTAATACCAAATAATAAAAGTAATAAAATCTTAACAATACCCATCCCCATAGTCTAGTGGAGAGCAATGAGATAAATGTAGATTTGAATTGGGCAGCGGGAGGAGTCCAACCTCCAGGGCCAAGCCCGGGTGTGCCGGAGAGACTGGATCCATCCATGCAGCATGGCACTCGGTAGGGCTGTCGCGGTGAGAGAATTTCCCCTGCGGTAATTATATGCAACTCAACGCGGTGTGCGGTATAAGCGGTTTAGCATAAGCTAATAATAACACCTGAAAAAATGACATGTTCAAACAAATTTCGATTATAAAAATAAATTGAAATATAGTTACTGCCTCTTATAAGCCTCTGCTCTAACAAAACCCGAGTCAGGCACAAGTGACAATGTCTTTGCATCACGTGTAACGTAGTAGCTTCAGAAAAACCACATGTTCACCTTATGTGGTTTGAGAGATGAGCTAAGCAGGCTAGCAGTGCTCCCCGCGGCACTGACTCTATAGAGTGAGTGTCACACGCGTACCTGCAGGCGAGTTGAGAGGGCAGAGAAAAACCTCACGTAGTTATCGCGTCACAAGGTGAGTGGATCATCATTCGAGTTTACAGGTCCTCCTCTGAGTAACGTGTAAAGGCTGATTTATACTTCTGTGTCTTCCTGGAGCTAAACTACCGCAGTTGGCTCGACGGCGTTGAAAACCCTTCATACTCTAGGCTGATTTATACTTCCGCGTCGTCCTGATACCAAACTACCGTAATTTTTTCGTTTTAAAAACTTGTCCATAACTTTTAGCCAGGGTTAAAAGTTGTTGTTCTGCTGCTTATTTGGTCTCGTTAAACTATGTCCAGCGCCTTACTGCTCCTGCTGGTTGGAGACTGTACTACAAGTGGTGAATATCGAGAATGCATATCCAATCTTAAACATTTTACTGATTTGTGAGGGGCTCGCGGCCCTCGCGGCCCACGGGTGCAATTCTGGAAATTGTTTCATGACCCACTAGGTGGCGCCCATGGCCCAACTATGGCCCGCGGCCCTACTATAGGCCACGGCCCTACTATGGGCACGCGCACTCGTGGTCATTGATTCTGTGCGCGTGGGACGTTCAAAGTGCGCGTGGAGAGTAGTATACGTGCGTGTGAATTAAAATAATCTGCTCGTGGATGTATTTATTGGGCCTCTCGAATTGTGTCATTTTTCTGATGTGATAACACTGTGGGACACTGTGTGTTCTCACCGGCAACAATTGTTGCCAACCATGTTTCCAGTCAGCCTGTGCCCAAACCAAACAAATTAGATGAATTATTACTCCATATCTGAACACTAGAGACCTTGAGGATGGTGTGTACCAAAAATCATCCTCCTAGCTTCATATTAACATACTTTAATAAGCTTCTGTTTGAGACTTAGGCAGAGGCTGAGTTCCTCTCCAGGTGTACCTTGTAAATAAACCACTGTGGTCATGTGATCTTTGACCCCAGACATGTGAAACTCACCAGATTTCTTCAGAACTTCTCAACTGTACTATAAATACTGATAATAGCTTATTGTATCATGTAAAATGCTTTAAAAGTTAGAGATTGTTTTTCAGCAACAATTGTTGCCAGTGGGATTAAACTGGTTAAAGTGTATGGACATTAAAGCCATTTTTTTATCCTGACAAAAACTGGAAGACTGAAATTGTATTATTGTTTTGGGTGTACTGTTTGAGTGTTTCAAAGGCACCTGTTCAGATGTATTTTGAGGACACCAAATCAAACCAAAGTTAATTGGAATTCCATTGGAAGCAGACAGGAAATCAAAACCCACATTATTTTGGAGCTGTTTGTGTCTGGCCCATTATTGTGCACCTGATGACATCTATATAACTGATAATGATCAAATTTTCATAAGGCATACTGCATTTATGCCTAAATATTATAAAATATTGCCATGCATGCATTTACACGTTTCTATTTAGGCCTTTCACATCAAAAACATGCATGGAAATTATCAAAATATCTAAAATATGTCTATTATAGATACAATATAATAGTGAGATTGTTGTGTTCATTTAATGTTATTTTGGCAGAAAAGCAGTGATTCTCAACTTTGCCTGGATGCCTTTAGTCATTCTACAGAATGCCAAGGCAAAGTGGAGAATATCAAAGTATTCTGTAGAATGTAGACAACAAAGCATTTACTGCGCCAATCATGCCCATGTCCTGGCACAGGACCCCTCTCTCAGGGCTTTTATAAGCCTCCTTGCCCAGCACTCTTCTCTCATTGATCCAGCTCAGTACTGCTTTTTTTTATAATAGTTATTTAATCTTTTTATTTAAATTTATAATAAAATATTTTTGATAAAATTGTTACAAACATAAAGGTGCCTATATTGTCAATGAAAAATGTCAAAATGTTTCAAAATAGAGTAATTTGAGTTCTTAATTAGTTTTTTGCAGTATCAGTAACAGTAGTAATACCAAATAATAAAAGTAATAAAATCTTAACAATACCCATCCCCATAGTCTAGTGGAGAGCAATGAGATAAATGTAGATTTGAATTGGGCAGCGGGAGGAGTCCAACCTCCAGGGCCAAGCCCGGGTGTGCCGGAGAGACTGGATCCATCCATGCAGCATGGCACTCGGTAGGGCTGTTGCGGTGAGAGAATTTCCCCTGCGGTAATTATATGCAACTCAACGCGGTGTGCGGTATAAGCGGTTTAGCATAAGCTAATAATAACACCTGAAAAAATGACATGTTCAAACAAATTTCGATTATAAAAATAAATTGAAATATAGTTATTGCCTCTTATAAGCCTCTGCTCTAACAAAACCCGAGTCAGGCACAAGTGACAATGTCTTTGCATCACGTGTAACGTAGTAGCTTCAGAAAAACCACATGTTCACCTTATGTGGTTTGAGAGATGAGCTAAGCAGGCTAGCAGTGCTCCCCGCGGCACTGACTCTATAGAGTGAGTGTCACACGCGTACCTGCAGGCGAGTTGAGAGGGCAGAGAAAAACCTCACGTAGTTATCGCGTCACAAGGTGAGTGGATCATCATTCGAGTTTACAGGTCCTCCTCTGAGTAACGTGTAAAGGCTGATTTATACTTCTGTGTCTTCCTGGAGCTAAACTACCACAGTTGGCTCGACGGCGTTGAAAACCCTTCATACTCTAGGCTGATTTATACTTCCGCGTCGTCCTGATACCAAATTACCGCCGTTGGCTCTACGGCGTTGAAAACCCTTCATACTTCTGTGTTGCTCCTCTGCATTGTTTAATGCCGTGCCAGTTCACCACGAGACCAAGCAACCAATCACAACGCTTGCGGCCCGCGGTACCTTACATTTTTGACCTTGTGCACGTCAGGGCTACAGTTTAGGTTTTGAGAGGGCTCGCAGCGATGCAAAGGGGTCCACGTGGCTACGCCGTCGATTTGACGCTAGAAGTATAAATCAGCCTTCAGGCCCTCTGTTCTCCACTCCCAGGGTCTCTGAGTGTGTGTACGTGCGTAAACTTTAAATACTTTACAGTTTACAATAAAATTAAACTGTGCATCCCATTAGTGTCTCACTAAAATGATAAACTGCGGTTACCGCGGTTGCTTGTGCCCCCATGCGGTTGGAGTGATAACAGCACGACATGATAATAATGCAGTCACCGCGACATCGCTAGCGCTCGGACTCCTCTCTGGGGAGAGCGAATCAGGCTGGGCACAAATCTTCAGTCTACTCCGCAGATTTTCTCGGCAAGTCTTCTCAGTGACTGAGCGTGTATCTCAAAAGAGTTTCAGTTCAGTTCAGTTTCATATAGCCTGAGGCTGTGCCAGGGCATGGGCATGATTGGTGCAATGAATGCTTTGACCTATCGCAGAGGGTAACCAATAGCAAAGCTTGTAGGTGGGTGTAGCACACACAAAGTAGAACTAAGTGTTTTATCTACTCCTGAGCAGATGATCATTAAAAGATGATTATGAAAGCAGTTGGACCTGACCTTGAAGAAGAAGAGCATGGGAACTTCAGGCGACATGACCCCTCTGTGTAGGAACCTTAGAAGATGTCTGTCTTCTGCTTCTTTCTGAGCCACACCAATACTTTGGTTGCTCCTAGTGGTGCTTAGTACTGTGGTAGAGTGATTAGTGATGGCAGTGGCCCCAGTTGCAGCTCTGGAGGTGTTTTTCTGAAAGGTGCTTTGCAGTTGAGGAGCACTGTTCAGACAGGAAGTTTCTTGTGTACAGACCTCCTGAGTTGGCGTGAGACCCTTGTTCACCTGTGTTGGGGTGGAAGGAGTTACCACAGTGGAGGTCTGACTGGCAATGGGGACCATTGAATGGCTGATGCTCTCTTTGGGAGGAGCTGTGGCCGAAGCTGGACAGTTGGTGAATTGCTCTTGGTCATTGTAAGTCTGAGTAAATGGCTCGGACAGAGTTACATACTCATCTACCACTTGCATTTGCTTTTGGAGGATGTCCACCAACTTGGCCTGGACTGAAGCAAGGGAGATGAGCTGGCTTTTTAAGATACGCTTACGAAGGCAGTCAGGAACACTCCTGCATCGTGAAAAAAACATCCCTGCTGTTATTTCACTAAGTGCTCTTCTGGCACAATACAAGTGTAAAGCTGATATCTTTGAACAAGCATTTAGACATTAGCTGAGCTTAGAGACAGTGGTGACAAACCAGAAAAAAATAGAGATTTACAAACTACAGTATACAGTATATACTACTACTATATTAAACTATTTTCTGATATGACAACAAAAAAAACTTGAGTACCTTTGCACACATTTTATGGACAACTAGTAAAATATGACTAACCTGTACATGTGAGCCAGATTCTCCTTTTCCATGTGCTGCTTGGCCAACACTTGAGTGAGCGTAGTGTGGATGTCCCAGAGAGCGGCATAGCATTTCCCTATAGGAATACACCTTTAAAGTGGGTATAGCCCAACATTGTGCTCATGTGAGACCAGGGCTTGACATTAACTTTTTGGCTCACTGGTAGCTTAAATGTTTTTGTATGTATTTTATAGTATATGATAAGCTTACAGAAATGTAGAGTTTGCTTTTATGTGTAGAAAAGGATTTATTAAATATGTGGAAAACAGGTATAGCCTACACATAGGCAGAACAAATTTGAACATTTTTCATGTGGTCTATCATATATGTTTTATTTATTTACTTATTTATTTTTTTCACAGATCATGATGAATTATTCTGAACTAATTTAGGTGTTCACTCAAACAAAGCAACAGGAATTGAGGACCACTAAAATTAAGATACATGGATGAAATCCAAAGTGCCAAAGTGGCTAGTGAGACTAAAATATTACCAGTCCAAATGAAAATCTACCAGCATGGCCGGTTGACGAGTGCTAATGTCAAGCCCTGTGTGACACCAACATTACCTGCATCCACCAGCTCTGTAGGAGAGCGGCCTTCTAGTTTTGTTAGTTTCACCTGCACCTTTGATAAAACTAGTGCCAGGGCTTTGGAACTACTCTGCTGTAAAAACAGTGGTTCACATTAGTGCAGATCATATAAAGTCGCACTGTGCTTTGATAAAAGCAGCTCTTACACTCTGAGCACTAGCGTGGGACTGTCTGACATTCTCAGTGTCACTGGATGCACTAGATCGCACCATGGAACTCTGGGGCTTCAAACATGAGGAACCTGAAGGAAAGCTATGTTCAGACATAATGTGCAAACACAAATCTAAACCTGATGCATTAGCATTATAGATATAACAACAGTTAATAAAGCATGGTAATGATTTTGTTACAGTTAACATCATATTTCAGTCTAAATATAACAATAAGGTTAAATCAGAAACAGCACCATGTTAAATGTGATAAATGTGCATTGCCCACACAAGCCTTTAGGCTAGGTGGTAACTTAGTGTCACTCTTTTAGGTAATCTGCAGTGGTCCTGTCTTAAACCTCCTTCACTGGAGCAGTGGCACTGGCATGTCCACACTGCTGTTTTTTCTCTTCTGTATTTTTTTTTTGTTTTTTTTTCTTTTAATTTTGTTTGTCTTTTTTATTTATGATGCTGCTGTTTTGCTTATGTTGTTCTATTCTCTGTAAATGATGGCCACGGTTTTACAGGTGCTATAAAGAGTACATATTGTTTTATAAATATTAGCCACATGTGTTCCAAGATATGAACTCAAACATTAGTTTTACTGATAACACAGATCATTGTTTTAATTTAGACAGCAGTACTGTTTTCAAACCAGCACGGGCGCGTATGCTGCTTCCAGTACCTTTAAATAAATAAATGTGTGAGTGAGCTCTTAACGCATATTTATTGATAGAAAAATAAATGAAATTAAGATAATGCTTAGTTGTCAACCAATCTATTGTTAAATAAATGATAAATAAAATGGAACCTGACTATTTTTTGTGGTCATAAACCCATAAACGCGCAGACAGTAAACGGTTGCGGTGATTTGTGCTTTTAATCAAATCCCCTGTAAACTTTCACTTGTTTTTGGGTTACAGTGGGGCAAAAAAGTATTTAGTCAGCCACCAATTGTGCAAGTTCTCCCACTTAAAAAGATGAGAGAGGCCTGTAATTTTCATCATAGGTATACCTCAACTATGAGAGACAAAATGAGAAAAAAAAATCCAGAAAATCACATTGTCTGATTTTTAAAGAATTTATTTGCAAATTATGGTGGAAAATAAGTATTTGGTCACCTACAAACAAGCAAGATTTCTGGCTCTCACAGACCTGTAACTTCTTCTGTAAGAGGCTCCTCTGTCCTCCCCTCGTTACCTGTATTAATGGCACCTGTTTGAACTGGTTTTCTATATAAAAGACACCTGTCCACAACCTCAAACAGTCCCACTCCAAACTCCACTATGGCCAAGACCAAAGAGCTCTCAAAGGACACCAGAAACAAAATTGTAGACCTGCACCAGGCTGGGAAGACTGAATCTACAATAGGTAAGCAGCTTGGTGTGAAGAAATCAACTGTGGGAGCAATTATTAGGAAATGGAAGACATACAAGACCACTGATAATCTCCCTCGATCTGGGGCTCCCCGCAAGATCTCACCCCGTGGGGTCAAACTGATCACAAGAATGGTGAGCAAAAATCCCAGAACCACACGGGGGGACATAGTGAATGACCTGCAGAGAGCTGGGACCAAAGTAACAAAGGCTACCATCAGTAACACACTACGCCGCCAGGGACTCAAATCCTGCAGTGCCAGACGTGTCCCCCTGCTAAAGCCAGTACATGTGCAGGCTCGTCTGAAGTTTGCTAGAGAGCATTTGGATGATCCAGAAGAGGATTGGGAGAATGTCATATGGTCAGATGAAACCAAAATTGAACTTTTTGGTAAAAACTCTACTCGTCGTGTTTGGAGGAGAAAGAATGCTGAGTTGCATCCAAAGAACACCATACCTACTGTAAAGCATGGGGGTGGGAACATCATGCTTTGGGGCTGTTTTTCAGCAAAGGGACCAGGACGACTGATCCGTGTAAAGGAAAGAATGAATGGGGCCATGTATCGTCAGATACATGAGTGAAAACCTCCTTCCATCAGCAAGGCCACTGAAGATGAAACATGGCTGGGTCTTTCAGCATGACAATGATCCAAAACACACTGCCCGGGTAACGAAGGAGTGGCTTCGTAAGAAGCATTTTAAGGTCCTGGAGTGGCCTAGCCAGTCTCTGGATCTCAACCCCATAGAAAAACTTTGGAGGGAGTTGAAAGTCCGTGTTGCCCAGCGACAGCCCCAAAACATCACTGCTCTAGAGGAGATCTGCATGGAGGAATGGGCCAAAATACAACCTTGTGAAGACTTACAGAAAACGTTTGACCTCTGTCATTGCCAACAAAGAGTATATAACAAAGTATTGAGATGAACTTTTGTTATTGCCCAAATACTTATTTTCCACCATAATTTGCAAATAAATTCTTTAAAAATCAGACAATGTGATTTTCTAGATTTTTTTTCTCATTTTGTCTCTCATAGTTGAGGTATACCTATGATGAAAATTACAGGCCTCTCTCATCTTTTCAAGTGGGAGAACTTGCACAATTGGTGGCTGACTAAATACTTTTTTGCCCCACTGTATGAGCCATTTACCTGTAAGTTATGCAGACACTTTGAAAAGCTGTGTGCCATCTGCAATGTGCATGTGCAGTCACCTGGTGGAGTGTCCCGAGCTGCAGAGTGGTGGAATGTATGCAGCAGCTCTCTGATATCACTGCTTTCAGCCATGTCCAGAGCACAAAGGCCACCAACATTCTTGTCGTGGGGATTTGCGCTGTGCTCCAATAGAAGCTTCACTACCTAACAGACAGAGGAACCAGCATCAACATTAGCAATCATGGATGTGGAATATTTTATTGAAAGATTTTGTTTCTATGTGATAATGCAAAACGTGTGAACAAGTAGATACAATAACTTGGTTAATAAGGTCATTAAGTATTTGGACACTGACACAAGTTTTGTTATTTTAGCCTGTTTACCAAAGCATATTCAAAATACAGTTATATAATTCATGTGTTTAAAGTGCAGACTCTCAGCTGTATTTTGAGAGTATTCACATCAAAATGGGAATAACAGCTCTTTAATATGAAGTAGCCTCTTTTCCAAGGACTCAAAAGTAATTGGACAGTTTTTCTTGAGCTGCATGGGCTATTTCCCTCATTAACCCATCATAAACTGAGCAGGTAAAAGGCCTGAACTTATTTGCATTTAAAAGCTGTTGCTGTGAACCCACAGCATGCAGTTTCTCCATAAGACTGAAAGACAAACCACAAACAAACAACAACTAAAGACAGCTGTAGCAAAAGCCTGGCAGAGCGTCACAAAGGAGGAAACCCAGTGTTTGGTGATGTCCATGGTTGCAGACATTACCTGCAAAAGATTTTTAACAAAATATTAAAAATGAACATTTATTCATGTACATGTACATTGTCCAATTACTTTTGAGCCCTTGAAAAGATTTAAACAGATTTAAACATGAATAGCTAAAAGTTACAGATGAGAGTCTGCATTTTAAGCACATATTAATTATATAATTAATTAGATATAATTATATTATTATTAATTAATTCATTATACGTTTTGGCTAACAGCTAAAATAACAAACTTGTGTTAGTGTCCAGTTATTTATGGATTTAACTGTATGTACTGAATAGTTAATGAGCAAGACAAAGAAAAATACGTATGCTCTATTACAGTTTGCATAGTGATCAGACTGGGGACTTTTTGTCAAACTGGGAGATTTCACCTAGAGCAGTTTTTTTCAACCATGTTTTTGAACCATGGCCCTTTTTTTTTTTTTATCCTGCGGCACACCCCCCACTAAAAATGTTACAGAATGACATGATGTAGAAAAAATACAGTATTATTAATTAAGGGTGCTCCGATCAGGGTTTTTGAGGCCGATCACCGATCACCGATCAGCCTCTGCTGTGATCGGCCGATACCGATCATGGCCGATACCGATCACGTGGTCTTCAATGTAGTAATGTATTGTATGCAGGCTATTATTAGTTCCATTTGAAAAATACTGTAGCCTTTGTAAATATAAAAGAACAACAAAATTCTACTTATTTTTGTTTTAGAAGAGGTTTTGTTGCATTATTGGTCTTTAATGTGTGCCCAGTGTCTGTGGCTTTGTTTGAATGCTCCGTTGATGTAAAAATCAGCTGTTCTTAATTGGTTCCTTTAATGCGAGTCTGCGGGTGCGGCGCCTGTGTCCGCGTAACGCGCAGCCAAACCAGGTTGAAACACAGTGGACTAAAGAGCAGACAGCTCCTGCTGCCAGTTTTGACAACGTCTGAATGAAGAAAACGTGCAAAGAGAGCAGAGAAGACAACGATGAAAGGTGCTCCTCTCAGACTCACGGACACATGGGCTGCCTTTTTACTTTCTCTTTCTATTAACAGCCATTTGGTGCAGTTTAAGCCACAAAACGCACAGTTTTCTCCGCGCAACAAGACACAGGCAGACTCTGAACTTTCTTAATCCTTTTAACGTAAATATTAGTGGGTTAGCTGTAGCTCTATTTACGTTGGTGTTTGCAAATACACGCACTGCTGCGCCTCGGTTCTGTCCCGTGCGCTCCTAAAGCAGGCGGGGACACAAAGCAGCGCCTCCAGGGCAGGTTTGTGTTAGTTATAACCAGGGCTTAACTTAAAAACACTGCTAAAATAACGCTACTGCTGTTTAATCAAACCGGAGTTGCAGGACAGTAAATGTGAGAGCCTCGCGTGTTTATTGTAATTTGATCGGCCCTTCTGATCGGCCCATTTTACCGATCACCGATCACTCTATTTTTAGCCATGATCGGCCGATCATGATCGGCGGCCGATCGATCGGAGCACCCTTATTATTAATATCTCTGTCACTGTGTGGAGCTTTTTGGATTTGGCAATGAGTTCAGCAAGCATATTCTTACTCACTTTAGTATTTTTTCCTGTTCTTGTAGGCAAACAAAATAATCTGTGCTCCTGTTTTGAAGTGACGGATGTTTCATTTGTCATTTAAGCTTACTTGGGACTATGGCACACAATGCAGTAAGTGCCGTCACACTAGCTGAACTGTGATCTGATCACCACCTCATAATGATTGGACTGATGGTGGAGGAGGGGTTTTAACTAGATCACAAGGGAGTCTGGTGACAGAGTCCAAGAGGACTATGTTCACCACCTTCAGTGTCTGGGACACACCAACTCAACGCCCGACCACCGTTAGAAGAGGCAGGGCGACTGTTTTGTCTCCTCACGTCTCCCCTTGTCACCACTAGAAGCAGACACACTGAAGCAACTCAGACTAGAGAAGTGACGTTCATGAACGATCTGAATCTTTTGAACAGCTCTTCACCATGAACGATGAGAACCGAGTCAGAGAGGTGAATTCAATTTTGAACTAAAAGTTGTTTTGCATGAAAGTTTATTGTTGCCTACTTAATTATTACTGATATTTTTTCATGAACATATGTCAAGGTAGCTATATTTCACACGTTGGACATATAATAAATCCTAAATGGTGGTCCCATTCTATGCTGAGGTTTATGATGTCACCATTAGTGAATCTAGCCCACACATACTAAGTTTATTATCATCAATGAATAAGACAATAATAATGTCTTACTAGTAGAATACATTTTATTCTGATTAAAATGATAATGTATCACTCATCCCAGTGTTTATTTTCTCAGTGAACTAACTGGTTAAATTACATAAATACAAAAATGAACCAGTCTTTTGAAGCGCTTTTTGATATGAATGGATCCTCCCAAAAAAAAACACAAGCTGTTTGACAAATTGTGAATAGAGCACACAGTCAATCAGAGCGCTCGTTGGAGCATGACGCCTGATGCTGATTCAACATGTTCAATCGGCTAGAACTAGGTCCAACTGTCTCCTACTACGTCTGATGGTGGGGAACACACCAAGCAGACTCACATTGCTGTTCGAGAAGTTGAGAATTTGACCTCTTGCTTGGTAATTTTCTTTTATTAATATTTTGTCTGTCATACTGTATGGTCACAGTAGCACATGCTGTAGCTACTGCTCTCTTGGCAACCTGGTCTTTAGTCAAATCTTTGCCTTGCAAAAGCCTTTATTTTGACATATGATGCACTTATTGTCCTTCTTACTAGTCAGTCTGACGCACAATGGAGGTTATTTGTCACTTTGAAGGCATAGCCAGACTTGAATACTCAATATTCTCATGTATTGTTTACTGTTCAACTGTCTCCAGACCTGTTTTGATGGTTAATAAATTTCAGACTTCATCTGAATCCAAATGACAAAGGAGTTCCATCCTGCAGCTCACTCATCTAAAAGCCCAATGCAGAGGAGGGCCAAAGTTTATCAGTATGGTGTCCATCCTACACTGAACAAAAATATAAATGCAACACTTTTGCTTTTGCTCCCATTTTTCATGAGATGAACTCAAAGATCTGAAACTTTTTCTACATACACAAAATAACCAATTAACCAATAATATCTCTCAAATATTGTTCACAAATCTGTCAAATCTGTGATAGTGAGCACTTCTCCTTTGCCGAGATAATCCATCCCTCCTCACAGGTGTGTCATATCCAGATGCTGATGAGACAGCATGATAATTGCACAGGTGTGCCTCAGACTGGCCACAATAAAAGGCCACTCTGAAACATACAGTTTTGTTTTACTGGGGGGGTTTACTGGGAGGTCTGGGGACTCCAGTCAGTATCTGGTGTGACCACCATTGGCCTCATGCAGTACAACACATCTCCTTCACATAGAGTTGATCAGGTTGTCGATTGTGGCCTGTGGAATGTTGGTCCACTCCTCTTCAATGGCTGTGTGAAGTTGCTGAATATTGGTAGGACCTGGAACACGCTGTCGTATACGCCGATCCAGAGCATCCCAAACATGCTCAATGGGTGACATGTCTGGTGAGTATGCTGGCCATGCAAGAACTGGGATGTTTTCAGCTTCCAAGAATTGTGTACAGATCCTTGCAACATGGGGTCGTGCATTATCATGCTGCAACATGAGGTGATGTTGTTGGATGTATGGCACAACAATGGGCCTCAGGATCTCGTCACGATATCTCTGTGCATTCAAAATGCCATCAATAAAATGCATCTGTGTTCTTCGTCCATAACATACGCCTGCCCATACCATAACCCCGCCGCCACCATGGGCCACTCGATCCACAACAGTGACATCAGAAAACCGCTCACCCACACGACGCCACACACGCTGTCTGCCATCTGCCCTGAAAAGTGTAAACCGGGATTCATCCGTGAAGAGAACACCTCTCCAACGTGCCAGGCGCCATCGCATGTGAGCATTTGCCCACTCAAGTCAGTTACGACGACGACCTGGAGTCAGGTCGAGACCCCGATAAGGACGACGAGCATGCAGATGAGCTTCCCTGAGAAGGTTTCTTACAGTTTGTGCAGAAATGCCATGGTTATGCAAACTGATTGTTTCAGCAGCTGTCCGAGTGGCTGGTCTCAGACGATCTTGGAGGTGAACATGCTGGATGTGGAGGTCCTGGGCTGATGTGGTTACACGTCGTCTGCGGTTGTGAGGCTGGTTGGATGTATTGCCAAATTCTCTGAAACGCCTTTGGAGACGGCTTATGGTAGAGAAATGAACATTCAATTCACGAGCAACAGCTCTGGTGGACATTCCTGCCGTCAGCATGCCAATTGCATGCTCCCTCAAAACTTGCGACATCTGTGGCATTGTGCTGTGTGATTAAACTGCACATTTCAGAGTGGCCTTTTATTGTGGCCAGTCTGAGGCACACCTGTGCAATAATCATGGGCATCAGCATGCTTGATTTCTAACCTCAAAACTGTGATAGTTCAGCCCTCTGCTAAATATACCACATTCATTGATCTTATTTGGCAAAGAGTTTGGCAAAAATGGCATTAACCACTAATTTATTGTACTTTGACGCTGCCATCACTTCTCATGATGCTAGGGTTGCTGTAGAGTATGGGAGGTTAGGCCCTCTCCTAAAACAAGATCTTGAATACAAGCAGCCAAAATTACTTTTCTCTGCAAGGTGGCTGGGTGCTCCCTTAGAGTTAGGGAGAGAAGATCTGTCCTCCACCCAAGCCACTTTTTCTGGCCATGCCCTATTAACCTAATAAGCACAATATCACTCCAGAAGTCTGTTACATATCTGCTTTATCACTTCTGAACTCCATTACCTCATAATTCCTGGACAAAACAGCATCGTGCAGGGGTGTGTCACCATTCATGCTTCGAGCGTTCGCATGTGCTCCGGCTTTCAGCAGAGCTTCCACCACGGCCCAATTACCAGTCACAGCTCCTTCATGCAGGGCAGTCCAACCTGCAGAGTCACTTCATTAGTCACTTTCTTTGTCTGGAGGACAAGACAAATGACAGTGTGTACTTTCTCTCTTTACTTAAACACTAGTACAAATAAAAGGCAATAAAAAATATTCACACCTGCTTTCGAATGTTTTTCATTATCCTATATAAAACACACATCATTAACAAGTCCGCTTACACATTCAGCTACACACACATCGCATAAACTGTTTATACTAATGACAAAAAAATAAAAAAATAATAATAATGGATTGGATTTATATTGCGCTTTACAAGCTTCTCAAGCTTCTCAAAGTGCTTTACAATTTGGTCCATTATTCATTCCTCAATCACACTTGGTAACAGCGTGGCTGCCATTTTGCACCTACGGCCCCTCTGACCACCACCAAAACATGGTCACACTGACAACAGGCAAGGTGGGTGAAGTGTCCTGCCCAAGGACACAATGACAGTATGCAATGTCTTTGGTGGGGCTCGAACCGCCAACCTTCAGGTTAGTGGGCAAGCGAACTTTTAGCCAACTGAGCTCAAAGTTCTTCTAGAATCTTTAACCACCTACATGGCAAGTGTGGCACAGTGCTGCCTCTGCTTGGTTGTAATAGCAATTCTTCATTCCTTTCAATGTTCACATTTATTATTAAAATTATTTTTATGAATAAACAGAAAATACATAGACGAATAGTGCCAGTGCACTTTGCTGAACATCAAGTTATTGAAAATGTGTCAAACCTGCAAAATCAGGACTGTTGACATCAAGGCCAGCGTTTATCAAGGCTTTGACCTGTGTCAGATCCTGTCTCTTACATGCCAGATGAAGTATTGTTTCTCCGGCACAATTCTTCTTATGAAGAGTTTTTGTATTGGGTTGGAAGGTTGTTTTTTTTCTGCTGTTTAAAAATTGGACTGGATATTCAAAACGTTTTATTATGGATATGTAATTATGTAACAAGTATAAGATCATTACCTGATTTGGAAAGGTTGGCGCTGACTAAATCGGACTCCCCACCAGCCAGCGGCTTGTTCATTTTCTCTTCACTATTACCTTGACTTGAGTCCTCAACTACGTCCAGGCCCTTAAATCCAAGAAGAGTTGCTGACTGGCTAAGAAAGGTTAGAGTATGTAAATATTTAAGTACCACCTACACTGAAACCTTTGGCAAGTTTCAAACTCACCAAGGTGTTACAAGCAGCTTGATAATGTTTTGACCTCCAAACAGATTCACACCTAAAACACAGAAATAATTAACCCTTAACACACCTTTTACTTTTGGTTATTGCAAGGGATAGAAATATGTTCCATTATTAGTAATCTCAGTTTTGTCAGGAAGTGTTTAAATAACTTGCCATATAATTAAACAAATCTTTTTTTATTCTTATCTTATTTTTATTGAACATTTTGTTCAATAAAAACAAACAAGCAATTGTGTAGAACTGAATACACATAACAAATAGACAAGCTAACAACTTCAATGCTTACAGCTTGTTTGACGCTCAGTAATTTCAGTAAAAAAGTACAACTAGATCAGCAATTAAATTGACTTGATTGTTTTCAGTGTTACCATAAAAATTACAGAGGAGTTTTTAAACACTTTCTGTGGGAAAAGTGCTCGAGCTGGTGTCCTCTATGTGAGCTGTGCTGTCTGGACCACTGATAAAGTTCTGTGTGGCCTGGAAAGTCCAGTCCTCCGAGTCTTCAGAACCACTCAGATAGCTGATAGTCTGGTCACTGTCCAGCCCAAAAGGTAGGCAGTGGAGAAGCCAGCGGAGAGGCCAGTGGAGAGGCCAGGCTCACTGAAGAACAGGCTTCAAATAAGTCTTACTGTGGGGGGGTGAATGAGACAAAGACACAGAGTCTGGAGAGGCAGACAGAAGCACACTGAGCCAGCAACACACATCAAATGTCTACTACAAACCCAATTCCAAGTTATCCAAGTTTGGACACAGAGTGCTGTATAAATGTTGCTACCGTGTGTTTTGTGTTTTGTTTTTTTTTCCTTTGCTAAAGAAATAGGGTTAAGTTTAGGGTTAATTAATAAAGCTGATTTCAGCCCTCAAGACAGGTACAGTCATATGTAAAAGTGTGGGCACCCACTCATCCCCAACTGCAATGATTAAAATCACTGGCAGTTTGTCTAATTCAATAAAGCTCCACAGGGGCTGTAGGGAGAGATGTGCGGCAGCATATTTCTGCCAAGTGAGTGTGAATTATTTTCAGCTGTATCACGTTTTAACAAGAAAAGTATCATGTTTTTACATGATACTAAAATGTCTTAATAAGATAACATCACATTTTAACAAGATAAGTATAACATTATAACAAGATATGAAATTATCACGTTTTTACATTATAAACATTTTTTTGTTTTAACAAGATCTTTTCACGTTTTTGTAAGATATATATTGCATTTGTACAAGATAAATATTTTCTTGTGATCACGTGATGCTTAAGGAAGCAACAAGTATGGCGACGTTGGTACCGCTAATCTTGTATCTGTACTATGCAATATTCTAGGAAACCACCATAGATGTTCTATAATACATCCATGCAAACCTCATTCTTGAAGAAACTTGTACAGTGGACACAACCATGTAAACATCACATGATAGCAGGAAAATAATTTATCTTGTTATAACATGATACTTAATTATCTTATAAAAACACGATACATATCTTGTAAAAATGTAAAAGATCTTGTTAAAACAAGAAAATCATGTAAAAATGAATAAATAATCATTTCATGTCTTGTTTTAACGTTAATCTGATAACAGCGGTAGTGACTTGATAAATGTGTTTGAGATTGAATAAAAAACAAACTTACACTTTTATTAAATCACATTAAGTTTTATCATTCATGTATTTAAATCACACAAATTTTTATCAATTTGACTAATTTTATACTGGTCAGTACTTAATCCATATGTACTTTTATCACATCCACTTTTAGCAAATAATATTTGTTACTTCCACCCCCTATAGAGACGCCCCCTAAGCCCAACTTTATTTAAGTTGTTTATTGAATCTTTAGCCCAGATAATCAGACAAGAGAGAGACCCTGAAGCTTAAGGTATAATCGTAAGGGGTGTAGAATATAAAATTGACCTGTATGCTGATAATGTGTTCGTAAAGTTACAAAACATGGGCTCTGGCATACCTCTGCACAGGAATGCCCTTAAAATGTATCTATGGATACTCGCTCAGTGTTCACAAAACACAAGCTCTTATATTTAATTTTAAACCCACTCAAAATTTTATTTTAACTAGACTCTGTCATACATGTTGAATACCTTGGGTACCTTGACAAAAGACTTGTCTTTTACTTTTACTATAAATTATGAAAATATCTGTAAAAAAAAAAGTGTACAGGGATTTGGACAGGTTGGCTCTGCTTTGTTTGGACATTATGGCAACAGAATAAGGTCTAGTAAAATGGTAATCCTTCCTAAACTATTATATTTATTCACAGCTTTGCCGGTAAAGGTTCCACTGAAACAATTTAGAGAATGGGGCAAACATATATCTAGGTTTGTGTGGAAAACAAAGCAACAACGGATAAAATATTCTGTCCTACAGCTGCCAACGGACAGGTGAGGCATGGCATTACCTGGCCTTAGGCATTATTACAACATCCCAGCCAATGCAGTTGAGATCACTTGTACTTTAGTATAATGAGTCTAGGCCAAATGGAAAGTCTTGGAGTTTTGCCTGACTGAAACCCCATTACATTCGATTCTCGGCTGTGTGGACCGAGGCTTTGCTGTTTAATTTATTTTTGAATTTGTGCGTGTTCACTTTCGTCCTGCGGTACACAATTACTGATTCAGGCAGTGGTCTCAACTTCGTATAACTGCCTTTTGTGGAATACTTTAAAAAGGTGAAATAGATAACTTTCAAAATCTCTCTCTCAAATTTGGACTAAACTTGATTTCTTCAGATATCTGCAGCTCTGTCATTAATTTGTAAAGGAAATACAGTGCCCTGAAACAGAGTTTCCCCCCTAGATGCCTATAAAGGATCTAGTAACAAAAACATTTTTGGCACTTTATACAGCCCTAATTTCAATGGACAATGAGATATAGAGATGCATCTTCATGTAAAACATGAATGGGAAAAAGATTTGAAGATAGAGATATCTGAGGAGCTTTGGTTGGAGGGATGGAAATCTCAAAGTTGTACCACCAACTCACTCAATTGGAGAGACTTAAGTTGGAAAAGTCTGGTCCTTTTCTTTACAGCTGTATGGAAATCTAAGTTAACGGCAGTACAATTTTCTGCAATATCATGTCATGTCATGTTCATACTGTTAAGCACATAAAATCAGCTTTTCATTTTGTAGCTATAGGATATAAATTATGATTTTGTTGTACTTTTATTTTTTCCTTCTCTCCCTTACCTTTTTCCGTCTCTCCCTTACCCAAGTCCAAACAAAAAATCCATCATGTGACCACATGTACTGTGTCTTGTTATGTTAGGTTATGTTGTATCCTTTGCAAAACTGTATTTAACTTTCTGGAGAGCGTGTGGCGGCGCTCGTAGTAGCTGCGGCCTGACGGCTTGATCCAAACACAATTTCACTGTACTTTTTGTGCATGTGACAATAAACCTATCTATCTATCTATTATTGAAATATTGATTACAAATATATATTTTTTTAAAGATTTTAACCCTTTCATGCCAGGTTTTTGTGATGATTCCGCCTCATTTTCAGATGAATAAAACAAATTATCAATTATTTTCAATATAATAATTGCAGTTGAATTTTTTCTGTTGAATTATTAGAGCCCGGGGTATATCAATAATTAGGTCAAGCTAGATTTTATTGAATCGGTGTCATATTTTAAATCTCCAGCTATAGTAGGTATGCATTTAATGGTATGCTCAGCTTGTTCTCTTTTAAGTTGATATGCTAATAATTTGCTTGGTTTGTTTCCTTATTCATAGTAACGCTGTCTAGTAAACAATAACTTTTTTTTATTTGCTCTGTTTGTATTTGATTAAGTTTTGCTCTAATATCATTCAATGTTTTTAAATTTTCATTTGTTGGACATTGTTTATGTATACTTTCTGCACTATATAAGTGTTTTTGCAATTGCTCCATTTGTATATTAGCTACTTTCTTTTTTGCTGATGTAAAAGAAATTAACTGTCCCCTAATTACTGCTTTTGCAGGATCCCATATTGTAGCAGGGCCTACTGGTGTACTCAGATGATCTTCAGTATATTCTTTAATCCATTTTCTAATATTGTCACAGGCTTCTGTACAGGAAAGAAGAGAAGAATTTTATTTATTTATTTTATTTGTATTTATTTATTTATTTAATAGGGACAGTGCACATTAATGAACATCTATTCAGTCAGTGACAGATGTAAACATGCTGGATTATAGCAACAATGCTAATTTGCATCCATAGTCCCTAGGGAGGTAACACAAAAACATGACAAGACAACGGAGAAGACAACAGATCACAATAAGAGCACATCACAACAGGACATTATTAAGAAGTTAAAAGTCAGTGGTTACAGGACTGGTTTGCTTTAAACCACTGCTTGAGCTGAGTTTTGAAAGTAGATAATGTTGGACACTCCCTTATGGAGAGTGGGAGACTGTTCCAGATTTTGCTGGCCTTTACAGAAGGAGCATTTTGTCCAAAGACTGTTTTTCTGTGTGGGACCTCACAGTCCCCTCTAGAGCAGGCCCTGGTCCTGAGACCACTGTGACCCCTTTTTTTTAAAAGTCAGACATGGGAGGTGGGGCAAGTCCATGTAACACCTTGTACATCAAACATGCAAATTTAAAATTTTATAAGTTCTCGAAGCTCAACAACTTATACTTTTTCAAAATATTACAAACGTGGAATGACACTGGTTTTCTATCAAAGACCTTAAGTGATTTTTTGTAGAGTGATTCTATGATTTTGCCTGTATTTACACCTGCCAGGGACCAACATGTGATACAATATTCAATGTGTGACAGAATCATTGAATGCAAAAACATTCTAGCAGCACCAAGTGTTATGAAAGGTCGTATTTGTTTAAAATTGTTCAAATTGAATTTCACTGTGTTATATATTCTTTTAATGTGGCTCTTAAAACTTAGTGTAGAATCAAGTGTCACACCAAGGTACTTGAAATCAGAGACAATTTCTAATTCCTGTCCTCCCAAAAGTACCCCTGAATGTTCAATGTCCAATGGTTGCTTTGTGAACATCATACAAACAGTTTTAGTTGTATTTAACTGTAGGCAAGATTTAAAAAGCCACTCATTTACAGGGACCATAGCTGAAGTAAGAACAGAGGCTGCTTCTTGAATATTTTTTGCACTGGTGAAGATGACAGCGTCATCGGCGTACATTTGACATTCAACATTAACACATGAATTTGGCAAATCATTAATATACATGGAAAATAACAAAGGCCCAAGTATTGACCCGAGGTAAACCAACAGGGACATCTAAAAATGTTGATTTGACACTGTTAATACAGACACATTGTTTCCTAAATTCTAGATATGATTTTATCTACTGAATTGCGTCCATGGAAAAGTTAAAGTAGGTTAGTTTAGACAGAAGAATTTCATGATTTACTGTGTCAAATGCCTTTCTCAGGTCTAGAAATACTGCACCAACACAAGCATTAGTGTCCAACATTTGTTTAATCTTTTCTATAAACAGACAGTTTGCAAACTCTGTGGAATGATTTTCACAGAAACCAAATTGCATTGGATGCAAAGGAGAGTGGTCTTTATTTAAATGTTAATTTATAATTTTTGTTACCCACCTCTCAGCAACTTTAGAAACCACAGGGAGGATACTGATTGGCCGATAGTTAGCTATATTTGAACTATCACCAGATTTAAAGATTGGTGTGACTGTAGCCATTTTCCAGGATGATGGGACAACTTTTTGTTTAAATGATAAATTAACCATACAGGTTATTAGTGAAAGTGGGGATTCTTTGCATAATTTTATGATATTTGTATCCAGCCCATGAACATCCTTGGCCTTTGAATTCTTTAGTGAGCCAATGATGTTTGCAACTTCCGGCTCTGTTATTTCTCATAGAGAAAAAACAGGCTGTGCAGGATCAATGGGTCTGGCAGTAAAAATGAATGGTGGAAACATTTCTGTTCTCCCTCACTGAATTAAGGGGGAAAAAAATTGAATTCATTAGCTAGGACAGTTGGATTAGTTACCATTGCATTGTTAATTTTGAGCTCAATGTTTTCGTTTGAGTCTTTCATTTCTTTGCCAATTAGTTTATTAAGGTTTTGCCAGATCTTTTTGGCATTCCCCTTTGCTTCAACAATAATATCCATAAAGAATTTTGCTTTAGCCTTTCGCAGACTTTGAGTTACTTCTTTCTTTTCTAAGAGATGTGAATTTGTGTCTGTCTGTAATGAGACCAGTTTTTAATGATTTTATAAGTTGCTCATCTCGGTCCTTCATTATTTTCTTGCATTCTTCATTTAACCAAGATAATGAATTCCCCTTTCTCTTATGTTGGTTCCCGCTTCTGGTGAAGTTTGACATAACTTCTTTTATTTTTCTGAAGAACAAATTGCTGGAAATCTCAATGTCGTTGCTTTGTAATGTTTCACTCCAGTCAGTCCTTTGCAAAGCTGCCTCCAAATTTTGCAATTGAGTTTTTGGAATTGTACAAGAAACTGTGGGCCTGTGTGAGTCATGAAAAGTTTTTTTGTGAGCTTCCTTGAAAAAAAAATTGCATTATGATCTGATAACTCAGTCATATAGTTGAAGGTTTTAGTGATTCTTTCGGGTTGGCTTACAAATAGTAAATCTATGAGTGTTTTTGAATGTGAGGTTATCCGAGTGGGTTGTTCGTTTAACTGTGTTAGATTAAAATGGTCAGTAACTTGTTTTAGATTTTTTCTGGTCTTTTTTTCATTCCAGTTTATATTAAAATCTCCAACAATTATTATCTCTTTATGTAAATCACAGTGGTTAAGAAGACATTTTAGTTTATCATAAAAATCCAATTTACTAGTTGGTTTACGATATACACAAATTAAGGTAAACGACATGGCAGTTGAGAGTGAGATATTCACACCAACACACTCAAGTTGGGTGTCTTCTGGCCATTCAATCTGTTTACATTTTAAGCTGCTTTTGACATATAATAGAACTCCTCCACCCCTGTCATGTGTCCTGTCCTTCCTGTACACATTATACTCAGGCATTGTTATTACTGCATCTGATGAGGAAGGTGTCAACCATGTTTCAGAAAGACCAAGAAAGTCAATGTTGGAGTCGCAAAGTAGATGTTCCAGCTCTTCACGTTTGGATGCCATACTCCGTATATTTAAATGTCCACCCAATAGTGCTTTTGGTTTGGCCTGATTTAAAGTATGAAAAATCTTTGTAGATCTGTGTCTTCTTAACACCGGATTTCTAGTTTTGTTCATTATTCTTACTTGAGTGGGTGAAAAGAGTGATGTACAGTACACACCAATTGATGTTCCCCTAGTGCACACATGTGACTGTGCCTTTCAGCTCCAGCAGCACATCTGTCACCTCCATTGGTGCCCTCACCACAGCCCTGGGCCCCACCTGCTACATCCACACCCTCTGCAAACTCTTAACTTTCCATCCTTTCACCAGCTTCACCAATGGGCTTTCCAAACCACCTTGAAAGCCTGGTGAAATCAGGAATTAAAATGGTACCCCTTACTCCAAACATGGCAAGATCACGGGTACTATCATCAACAATGCTGAATTCTGCCCCCCACCAAACACTACCCCCTGTGCTCCCCAGGAGCTCCACCTCTCCTGCTCCATCCACCAAAACACCACCAGCTCCACCCCCACGACCAACATCTAGAGTTGTTACCCCTCAATGCACCCCTGTCAGACCCCCCAGACCAAAGATCCTGACTAAGATCAACACTATCAACGACTAGGACACCCAGGGCCTCTGCTGTTCCAGGACATTTAGTCATGATAAAGAACTTATCAACCCGAGGCCCTGGGAGAGAGCTTTCTCCCATAGTGCTATAGCTACTGTCAGATGTCGTCGAATAGATAATAGAGGGACAGTTAGACTGTCCAATCAGAGAAATCTAATTCAAGTTCCTTGTAAGCAGATAATGTCAGGTTCTACTCAGACAGATCTGAAGCTTGCAGTGCTCAATGTCAGATCTTTATGCAACAAATCATTTTTAATCAATAATTTTATCTCCTCTTATAACCTGGATTTTATGTTTTTAACAGAGACATGGTTAGACAGCAAGACGGGTAAAGCAGTTCTTATTGAATCCACTCCACCTAACTTCACTTTTATATCAGAAACACGGGAAAACAAAAAGGGAGGTGGTGTGTGTGCCTTATTTAAGAATGATATAATTACCCACAGGCTGTCATTTGGGGTGTTTCCATCATTTGAGTGTGTATCTTTCAAAATGGAGCTAACTCAAATGCTTTCAGTTGTCTGCACAGACTTTGACTGTATAGTTATTACAGGTGATTTTAATGTACATGTGGATAACGTCTGTGACAGAAATGCTAAATAACTTTGTGCTGCCCTTGAAACCTTTGGCCTTTCTCAGCATGTGAGTGAGCCCACCCACAACAGAGGCCACACTCTGGACCTGCTTATTACTAAAGGTGTTAATATTTCAAATGTTATTGTGGCTGACGTTGCTTTGTCTGATCATTTTTGTGTCTTCTTTGACCTGTCTGTTATTCCCAAACCAGCTGCTGGTCCTGCAGTTGTCCAGAGGAGACACATAAATGATAAGACAGGGACTCTGTTTATGGAAATAATTAGGTTTGAAAATACCTCATGTTCTAATGTTGATCAGTCGTTGGACTCCTATACTTCTAGTGTTGTAAATGTTCTGGACACCATTGCACCTATTAAGGTTAAAATGGTTAGAAATAGGCAGAAGGTGCCATGGAGAAATGTGGACTCGGTCAGGGCACAGAAAAGGGAGTGCCGGAGGGCCAAACGAAAATGGCGCAAGTCAAAGCTCCAGGTTCATTATGACATATACAGAAAAATGTTGAATGTTTTCAATCAAATTCTGCATAGAACAAGGGAAAGGTATTTTTCTGAAATTATTACAAACTGCAGTAACAACTCACGTGTCCTGTTTGCTACAGTAAACAGGTTAACAAACCCCCCAGCTCCATTGCCTTCAGAACTCATTTCCACATCTAAGTGCAATGAGTTTGCAAGATTTTTTAATGACAAGGTTCAGAGTATTAAACATGCTATAAACTCCACAACACAGATAACAACCCTGCAGCCATCCAGACACTCAGAGCTGACACACTCCACCCCTGTCACTGACAAAACAGTCCAAGAGATCATCTCCAGTCTGAGTTCATTCACATGCTGCCTTGATGTGTTACCCACTAGATTTCTAAAATCTGTGCTGAGCAGCTTGTGATCTCAGCTTTCTCATTTAGTTTACATCTCACTGCAGTCTGGAACATTTCCAAGGGCCTTGAAAACTGCCGTCATCAAACCTCTCCTAAAGAAGAGCAGTCTTGATGCCACAGTACGGAACAACTATCGGCCCATATCAAACCTGTCGTTTTTAGGTAAAGTCCTTGAGAAAGTTGTATACCAACAACTTACTGACTTTCTTCTGCAGAACAACAGCTTTGATGATTTTCATTCAGGTTTTAGACCCCATCACAGCACTGAGACTGCTCTTATCAAGGTGACTAATGACATCCGCCTGGACACCGACACAGGCAAAGTCTCTGTCTTAGTTCTGCTGGATCTGAGTGCTGCTTTTGACACAGTTGACCATGTGATCCTATTACAAAGATTAGAGGACTGGGTAGGTATTTCTGGTACTGCCCTAAAATGGTGTAAGTCCTATCTTGAAGACAGGAAGTACTTTGTTGAAATCGGTAACTGTGTTTCAGACCAAATGGCCCTGACCTGTGTAGTGCCCCAGGGGTCCATCCAGGGACCTCTTTTGTTCAATCTTTACATGCTCCCTTTAGGCCAAATGATAAGCAGCAATAACATATTCTACCACAATTATGCAGATGACACTCAGATTTACATCTCACTGACAGCAGGTGAATATGGACCTGTGGATTCACTCTGTCACTGCATCCAACAGATCAATGAGTGGATGAGAAACAACTTTCTCCAGCTAAACACAGACGAGACTGAAATAATCATCTTTGGCCCACAGAAACAAAGACAAGGTGTCTGTAGTCACGTCGAGTCTCTTTCACTAAAACCTACAAGTCAGGTTAGAAATATCGGGGTAATCATGGACTCTGACTTGAACTTCAGCAGTCACATTAAATCTAAAACATCATCAGCATTTTACCATATCAAAAACATTGCCAGGATCAAAGGTATACTGTCTAAACCAGACCTAGAGAGACTTATTGATGCGTTCATCTCCAGCAGGTTAGACTACTGTAACGGTCTGCTCACTGGACTCACTAAGCGAGCTGTAAGACAGCTGCAGTACATCCAGAACACTGCTGCTCGGGTCCTGACCAAAACCAGGAAGTACGACCATATTAGTCCTGTCCTCAGGTCTCTGCATTGGCTTCCTGTTGCTCAGAGAATAGACTTTAAAACATCTCTGCTTGTGCACAAGTCTCTCCATGGCTTAGCACCAAAGTACATCTCTGACCTGTTGGTCTCATATGAACCATGTGGGACTCTGAGAACCTCAGGGACAGGTCTTCTGCTGGTGCCCAGAGTCAGGATTAAACTCGGTGAAGCAGCGTTTCAGTTTTATGCAGCTAAACTCTGGAACAGTCTCCCTGACAATGTTAGACAGGCCTCTACTCTGACAATGTTCAAGTCCAGACTTAAAACTGTTCTTTTTAACTGTGCATATGCCAACTGAAAGTGTTTTATCTGCACTCTTCTCTTTTAATTTAATTTTAAATTCTTAATTATACTCTTTAAATTAAATTTTATTGTTTTAATTGTGTTTTGTACTTTTAAATTTGCCTTTTTTTTCTGTAAAGCACTTTGAATTGCTCTGTGTATGAATTGTGCTATACAAATAAACTTGCCTTGCCTGCCTTGCCTTGCCTCTGGTAAATGTGGTGATGGTCCAGCTAGCAGTGGAGGTTGTCCAGCTAGCAGTGGTGGTGGTTCAGCTAGCAGTGGTGGTAGGCCAGCTAGCAGTAGTGGTGATTCAGCTAGCAGTGGTGGTGGTTCAGCTAGCAGTGGTGGTAGGCCAGCTAGCAGTGGTGATGGTCCAGCTAGCAGTGGAGGTGGTCCAGCTAGCAGGGGTGGTGGTTCAGCTAGCAGTGGTGGTAGGCCAACTAGCAGTGGTGGTGGGCCAGCTAGCAGTGGTGGTGGTTCAGCTAGCAGTGGTGGTGGTACAGCCAGCAGTGGTGGTGGTAGGCCAGCTAGCAGTGGTGATGGTCCAGCTCGCAGTGGAGGTGGTCCAGCTAGCAGTGGTGGTAGGCCAGCTAGCAGTGGTGGTAGGCCAACTAGCAGTGGTGGTGGGCCAGCTAGCAGTGGTGGTGGTTCAGCCAGCAGTGGTGGTGGTACAGCCAGCAGTGGTGGTAGGCCAGCCAGCAGTGGTGGTGGTTCAGCCAGCAGTGGTGGTGGTACAGCCAGCAGTGGTGGTAGGCCAGCTAGCAGTGGTGGTGGTTCAGCCAGCAGTGGTGGTGGTACAGCCAGCAGTGGTGGTAGGCCAGCTAGCAGTGATGGTAGGCCAGCAAGCAGTGGTGGAGATTCAGCTGGCAGTGGTGGAAATCCAGCTAGCAGTGGAGGTAGTCCAGCTAGCAGTGGAGGTGGTTCAGGTAGCAGTGGAGGTGGTTCAGCTAGCAGTGAAGGTGGTTCAGCTAGCAGTGAAGGTGGTTCACCTAGCAGTGGAGGTGGGCCAGCTAGCAGTGGAGGTGGGCCAGCTAGCAGTGGTGAAGATCCAGCTAGCCATGGAGGTGGTTCAGCTAGCAGTGGTGGTGGGCCAGCTGGCAGAGGTGGTAGTCCAGCTAGCAGTGATGGTGGTCCAGCTAGCAGTGGTGATAGGCCAGCTAGCAGTGGTGGAGGACCAGCTAGCACTGGTGGTGGGCCAGCTAGCAGTGAGGTTAAACCAGTTAGCAGTGGTGGTGGCCTGGCTAGCTGCAGTTGTAGCCAGGACTGGTGTGGATGTAGCCCAGCTAGCCTTAGGCCCAATTGTAATCCAGTTAGCTGTGGTTGTAAAGCATCCAGAAAATTTGTATTTAAAGACCGAGGGCCAGGGTTTTGTTCAACATCACCAGCCAAGAGCAGTATAAGCAAGAGATTAAAAACACCCAGGAATGGTCTGCTTGTAACAGACTGTTCTGGTTTACCTGCTGGCCTAGCATGGCCATAGTCCAGTACTCTTGTGAATAGCAGGTGCTCACTGCATTTGGCTGGATACAGGGTTAGGAAATGTCGATTCCAGCAATATTAGAAATTATAACAAAATTCGGAAATGTATCAGGATATAAAGTTTATATAAAAAAAAAAACAAATGCTTTGCTACTAAATTCAGCAATAACTAGTGAACTTAAAGATCTATTTCCTTTTACCTGTACCCAAAAAGGCTTTAAATATCTTGGAGTCAATAATCTTTAAGATCTCTTTCAAGCTAATTATATGCCACTATTTTAAAAAATCAAAGAAGAGCTGGAACATTGGAATTTGCTCTCAATTTCACTCCTTGGGAGAATTAATGTAGGGCTGCAGCTATCAATTATTTTGGTAATCAAGTAATCTATCGATTATTTTGTTTGATTAATCGAGTAATCGAATAAGAGATACTCTTGCATGTCTGCATATTTTAAAAACTAACACATTTTAAAGCACATCTGTGAATCTGTCAGTCAGGAAGTGTTTTTTTATATTTTAATGCATTACACTGCAAATATCTTTGTAAATGTAGGTTTTATTATTATACATTATGATATGGTCTACTAATTATATATATATATATTATATAAGTATAAGTATATATTATATACTTACTTACTATACTTTATACTTACTTACACTGGGCTATATTATTATATACTAATTATATATTTAATCAGAATATTATGCCTATACAAAACAATGCAAAAGCTGCAGAGGTGTGCATTCCCCTCACAGTTTAAAAAGTATTTTAGTTGTAACCCTCTCTGCTTCTAAAAGTGATATCTATTATCATTTATACACTGGGGCCTGTTAAAAGACACTAAACACCACTGAGCCCACATGGCTAATTAGCATAAATAAACAAAGTTCTCAAGTTATGGCTGGGATTGCACATCACACTACGCTGTTCATTTCTGCCAGTTTGCTGCCACCTACTGAACAAAGGTTTTACAGAGGTAATAAGAATACTTTCTCTGTGATTATTAGTGTTTTTGTGTCTACAGGGTCCTCCAGAGTTAGCATTTAAGCTGCTCTGTGAGTTAGCTGTAGCATTAGCCAAACAGTGCGATGCTTGGAGGACGCCATTTCCTCTAAAACCTCTTTCACCATGGTACTGTTCTTTACGTAGTTTATATATACATTTAAAATGCGAACTACAACTCAAATTTATTCAGTGTATAGCCCAACCACTGCCTTACTGTCGCTTGTGTGTTGTGCATTAACCGTGCAGAGTTAATGCACAAAATATGTTAATCGAAGCTTTTTACTAATCGAATTACTCGAGTAACTCGATGAATCGTTGCAGCCCTAAATTAATGTAATCAAAATGAATGTTTTGCCTCGTTTTATTCATCTTTACCAATCTTTACCATGTTATCTTGAGGAAAGTTTTTTTTTTAATTACTCAATAAACTGAAAGTGAAGTACACGCAGGGATTCAAAATCTATGACACGATGGAGGAAGCCACCGAAGATAATGTCCAGGAGAGGCCACACAGTGAGAGTCATCAAACCACCAGAAACAATCCTGGAGCAACTGAAACAGCTGACCTGGGGTAAAGTGGCCAAAGGGACAGTCAGGGGTGCCGGGAATTCAGGACGTGGCCCAGGCTACAAGGAAAAACTCCAGGCTTTCAGGAGGGCTTCATCTGTGCCTTCCGGAAATTACGGTTTATTGACAATTCTCTCAATATGTTGATATATGTCTTTCTTACAGTCTCAAAAGTAAGTGAAAAACATATTACAATACACATGATAGATAAATACCTGTTTATTGGTGTAGAATGTGAAGTGCCATACGGTTCTCAGGGGTGCACCTTTTACAGAAACGCCCAACCCTACAAGGGCCCCAATCATTGGATTGATGAGGAAGCTGCCTTTTGTGGTGCAACAGGGTCTATTCCAAAGACCCCTACCTTGGAAGTTCATATCACACAAGTTCGAATCCTGTTTTTTTCAAATGTTTGACTGTATACCTGTTCAGTGTTCATCATTCATTGGACAAGGGGAACCCATTTATAATGTAGCTAAAGGTACAATAAAATATATGTATAGCAGATCAGTGAAATTGGTAACAATTAATATAAATGGCTTGCATAGTCCTGTCAAAAGGTGGAAAACCCTATCTAAACTCAAACGAGACAAGACCCAAATCGCTTTATTGCAAGAAACACATCTATCAGATGTTGAACATTCAAAATTGAACAAACTGGGTTTTAAACATGTATTTTATTCTTCCCACTGTTCTGGAAGGTGGAGAGGAGTGGCGATCCTGATATCGGGGGCATTAAATTATGAACACATATCCAAGCACAAAGATAAAGAGGGCCAATATATAATGATAACGGGTAGGATAGAGGGTACTCTTATTAGTCTGTTAAATGTGTATACTCTCCCTGGGAGTGACTGGTCTGTGTATAGACAAATACTAGAAATAATGACAACAAAAAGTCAGGAAACTTTAATATGCGGAGGAGATTTCAATATTACCTTAAACGCTAATTAAATTCTTCGAATGGGAAAGGTGACACTAGGAAAATTGGAAAAAAGTTTGTACATCTTATGGAGGAATTAGGAATAGTTGATGTGTGGAGGGACAACAATCCAACTAGAAAAGAATACACACACTATTCAAATGCACACAATGTCTACTCTCGGCTGGACTATATTTTTATGTTTAAAAATGATCTATTTAGGATAAAAATTTGTGAAATTGGGCCCAGTACTATTTCTGACCACAATCTTGTCCATATGAATATTTTCCTCCATAAGGAAGACAGATCCACTCTCTGGAGGTTAAACACCAATATTTTGAATAACTCTAAAGTCAAGGAGAGTTTAATTAAAGAACTAAAGGAATATATACATCATAACGATAACAATGAAGAGTCCCCTGTAATGGTTTGGGATGCCCTAAAGGCAGTGATGAGAGGGAACAAAAATTTCCTCCTACCAGAAAAAAGCCAACAGACTAAAACTCACAAGCTTAGAAGACAGACTACTTCAACAAGAACATTCTTTGACATTAAAACATGAGATCAACTTTAAAATGGCAAACTTGAGGAAAGAAATTGATGACCTAAATGCAATTGCTGTACAGAAAAAAAATATTTTTACTAAACAACAGTATTACGAGGTAGGGGAAAAATCACTAAAACTTCTCTTTTATAAACTGAGGAAACAACAGGCAGAGAGAACTATACATAAAATAAAAAACCCTTTAAATAACAAATTAGTAACAGAGCAGAGAAGAATTCAGCAATCTTTTCTAAATTATTACAAAAAGTTGTACTCCCAACATCATATAGAGAATCAACAGGATATAGGTTCCTTCCTATCCCAATTACATTTACCATCAATGACAGAGGAACAAAAATAAATTGTTACTCTCTGCAATAACTAAAGAGGAAATTCATCTGGCAATTAAGAGACTAAAGAGAGGTAAGATAACAGGGGCTGACGGATATGGTCCTGAGTGGTATAAAATAATGGAGATTTATTTACTCCCAACATTGTTGAAAACTTTTAACTGGGTGATGGAGAAGAAGGCAATTCCCCCTTCATGGAGTGAAGCAATTATTTCCATCATCCCAAAAGAAGGAAAGGACAGACTAGAATGCAGTAATTACCATCCAATTATCGCAACAAAAGTTTAAAAAAAGCAGTCATCTGGATTAGATTTTTCAAGTTGAAGACGTTTCACCTCTTATCCAAGAGGCTTTCTCAATTCTGAATTTACCCTGGACGAGTGAGAGTCTTCACAGCTACCATCCAATTAGCGTATTAAATATAGATTATAAACTGTTTACCTCCATCATATCAAAGAGGCTGGAAACAATTCTACCAAATTTGATACACAAGGACCAGACAGAGTTCATCAAACAAAGACAGACACAAGATATCATTAGGAGAGTATTACATATTATGCGACAGGTTGAACAACAAAAATTGGAGTGCTTAGTGATAAGTTTGGACGTGGAAAAGGCATTTGACTCGGTGAGGTGGTCCTTTTTATACAAAGTGCTTGATAAATTTGGCTTCCACAAATCCATAATTGATATAATTTCTGGGTTGTACAATAGACCAGTGGCTGGAATCAAAATTAATGGGGACCTCACCAAGTCATTTTTTTAGAGAGGGGAACAAGACAGGGACAAGCCAGACATGTTGTATGTCGCCACTCCTCTTCGCCTTGTTTATCGAACCACTCAGCCAATGGATCAGACAAAGCCAAGACATTACTGGGGTAACAATTGCAGGAGGGGGGCAAAAATTAGCCTTATTTGCTGCTGATCTATTGTTAACCATTTCCCGACCCATGCAGACTCTCTCTAGAATTGTAAACATATTGGACGATTATGGCATCTTCTCAGGGTACAAAATTAGCGTAAACAAAACTCAAATACTGACACTGAACTATGACCCGCCTAAGAAAATTAGGGATTGTTATAAATGGAAGTGGGATGCAGACAGTATCAAATATCTAGGCATTACAATATATCGAGACGTGACAAAGATGTTTGAGGGTAACTATGGGCCCCTGAATATTAAAATAAAATTGGACTTGCAAAGGTGGAATACCATACCCTTTCTAGACTTGCATTCTAGGATAGAGTCTATTAAAATGAATATCCTCCCCAGAATGCTTTATTTATTTCAGTGCTTGCCAATTCCCATACCTCCTAAACAATTTACAGAGGGAGATAGACTACTGTCAAATTTTATATGGAAGGGTAAGAAACCTAGGATCAAATATAAAACTGTCCAATTAAAGAAAGAAAGAGGTGGTATGAGCCTTCCTTGTTTACGGGAATATGATTATGCTGCCCAGTTAAGACCACTGGTATGTCTGTGCTCTCCGGTTTACTCAGTGAGATGGAAAGATGTAGAGGGGAAAACAATTAAAGGGATACCACTTACAACTCTAATAGCTGATACCAAATTGCATTATGAAGTCAAACGATCAGTTATCAAATATGATGATATCAGCATGGAATGATACAATTAAAATATGTCGCTAAAATTCTACAACTCACAGTTTACCCCAAATAAATTAGATGCCAGGTTTAAAAACTGGATTTTAAAAGGCTTGACTAATTACAACTCCTTTGTCCACAAGGGGGCACTCCAAGCCTTTGACACCCTGAAACAAAAACATGGCTTGGCCCTGAGGACTTTTTCAGGTACCTGCAGGTCAGGCACTATTTTAATGAGAACATTAAAGTGCCCATAGCTGATCAGGGGTTCCTTCAAACATTTATATCACTAACCAAGTCAATGTCACCTACGAAAATTATATCTAAATTATATAACAGCATCCTGCGGAGTGAGGGGCAGAGCACACACTATGTGAAAGAGAAGTGGGAAAGAGAATGGAGGTTAACAATTAAAGAGGAGAGCTGGGAACACATATGTCAGGTGCAATGGGTCTCCACTGGGTCAAATATATAACGTGAATTCTGCTGGAAAAATATTATGAGATTTTTCATTACGCCAGCTCAGAGAAGACATTGGGGTTTTTGGTGAAACTTGTTGGAAGTGTGGGAGTGAGGGGGCCAACCATTTTCATGTCTTTTGGGATTGTCATGTTTTTCAGGTTTTCTGGTCTGAGATCCACAAACACTTACAGAATGTATTATCAGTTACTTTTCCAATGACATTTGAAAACATGTATCTGGGTGACATAGCATTGGATGGCTTTAGAGACAAGAAAGTGCTCTACATTTTGTTGGCAGCTAGTAAAAAGGCCATTACGAGAAAATGGCTCAGACCTGAACCACCAACGATTGAAGACTGGATTAATATTGTACAAGAGATTTATACAATGGAAAAACTGTCTTTTTCACTCAGAGTGCAGAGAGACACATTCTATAGAATATGGTCAAAATAGACTGAATATGTCAAGCCTGTTAGAGCTGACTTTTTGTGAAAACTGCTTTGGTCATTTGGTACTAATGCTACTCTGATTTATTCATTTTTTTCTTGTGTAATACCAATCAAGCAAGTGGTTCCCCACCCACCAGTTTTTACTTTATTTTTTGTTTTGATCTGCTTTAATGTTAAAAATGAAAAGACAAAAGCAATGCGAACATCATACTACTGACTGTAACATGTAAAATGCTTTCTCAATAAAAAAGTAAATTATAAAAAAAATGACTCAATAAAAAATTATTTTCTTCATTTGGAAACCTACACCTAGAATTGCTTTAAAAGCTCTTACTAAACCCAAGATCTAAACCCTGATCTTCTAATCACGATTGGGAAATTGTTTGCTAACTGGAACATATTAGGACTATCCAAATTCTATCAGTTATTTCAAAATGGTATTCTCAAAGAATTCTCTGCTCATAAAGTGGAATTTGGACTACCAAAACAAGATTTTTATAAATATTTACAAATACGTCATTACATTATTACGATGATAAATAAAAATGAATTACCACACTAAGAACATTATGGCAGAAAGATACTGGGATACTGGGGCTGGTGACGTCACTTCCCGGTGAGTGCATTCCGTTGTTGCTGCTTGCATACACAACTGTTCTTCGTCATTTGACTGAATTGAATTATTTAAGGCATATCTTCTAGCAATTTAACTTAGTTACTCTGTGAGAAATCTAGTATCGTATATAATTGCTTCGTGTCCATGCCACTTTCAGCTCGCGACTTAGTAATAGTTTACTAACTTCTGTTAGCCTTTAGCTAATCTTAGCATTAGCATGGCGTCTACATCCTCTAATTTTGCCTCTCTGTTCTGCTCAATGTGCCATATGTTCAGTGAGAATCCTGCCTCCTTTAGTGATGATAGCAGCAGGTGTGTGAAGTGTAGTTTGTTTTTAGTTTTGGAGGCCAGGTTAGAGCAGTTAGAAGCGCGGCTCCGCACAGTGGAGGCTGAGGCTAAGCCAGCTAGCCAGGTAGCTACAGGGATCGCGGACCGCGCTAGCAGTAGCAGGAACGCTAGCCAGACTAGCCCCCCAGCACCTCCCCAGCAGCCGGGGGAAAAGCAGGACGGCTTTGTAACAGTAAGAAGGAAGCATAGTGCTAAATGCAATCACATAGACCCCCCAAAGCTTCCCGTCTGGAATAGATTTTCTCCCCTCAGCGGCACACCCGTTGAACCATCGACTCTGGTGATTGGGAGCTCAATAGTTAGAGACGTGAAGTTGCCAGCGGCTACGGTTAGGTGTTTTCCGGGGGCCAGAGTGGGTGACATCGAAGGAAACCTTAGGATTTTAGCCCAGAGTAGGACCAGGTTCCGTCGAATCGTGATTCACGTTGGCGGTAACGACGCCCGGTGGAGACAATCAGAGGTGCTCAAATTGAATGTAGGGTCGGTGTGCAAACTTGCTAAGTTGATAAGTTGACACCGTAATATTCTCTGGTCCCCTGCTGAATTTGACCAATGATGAAATGTACAACCGCTTTTCATCATTCAACCGCTGGTTATCTAGATGGTGCCCAGAAAACGGCATAGGCTTTACTGATAATTGGCGAGCATTTTGGGGAAAGCCCGGTCCCTTACGGAGAGACAGCATTCATCCCACGTTGGATGGTGCCGCGTTGGTGTCTAGAAATATGGCCGATAGCATTAGTCGTCCAACCTGATGAACCAGAGGTGGGATCTGGGCACAGAGCAGAAGTTTAAAACATTTCTCTAAGCTTCCTTATGAGCTGGTACAAACCCAGTATAAAGGTATTTTAGCAGAGCAAATAGAGACTGTGTCTGTCCCCCGCCTAAACACTAACTCCAACAGCAAGAGACAAATAAGAGGAGTGAGAGCCCCAAATTTAATAAAAATAATTTCTTGTAGACCTATTAATAATATTAATAATAATCAAAAGAATTACATAATTAAATGTGGATTACTAAACATTAGGTCAATTTCCTCTAAATCCTTGTTAGTTAATGAATTAATTAATGATAATAAACTAAATAAATAGACAGACAGCTAGGAGCACAGGCCGAGGTGGAGGAGTGGCAGTAATATCACAGTCTAGTTTACGTCTTAGCCCCAAATGTAAACACACAAATCATTCCTTTGAAAGCCACATACTGACTATAAATCACCCAAACTGTAAGAAACAAAAAACAGTGATGTTTATAATCATCTACCGGCCTCCTGGTCCCTATTCCGAATTTTTAATTGCGTTCTCTGACATGACATCCAGTATAGTGTTGGACTCAGATAAGATTAGGGGATTTTAATATTCATATTGATGACAGCAGCGATTGTCTAGGTAATGCATTTGCAGTCTTATTAGACAGCATAGGTTTCATTTGAAGATTTTCAGTCAGGGTTTAGACCCCACCATAGCACAGCATTAGTTAGAGTCACAATAGACTTGTTATTAAGTTCAGACAATGGACTGGTCTCAATCCTGGTTCTGTTAGATCTCAGTGCAGCCACTGACACTATTGATCACAGCATCTTACTCCAGAGATTAGAATGTGACATAGGGGTCAGAGGAC
The DNA here is from genome assembly GCA_020698575.1 of Bostrychus sinensis. NCBI lineage: Eukaryota > Metazoa > Chordata > Actinopteri > Gobiiformes > Eleotridae > Bostrychus > Bostrychus sinensis. The sequence goes on along the minus strand of CM036249.1, from coordinate 38,861,684 downwards.
CCACCCTCTGCTGGTTTAAATCCTACTTATCTGATAGGTGCCAGTTTGTCAGTGTAAATGAACATTCCTCACAGTGTAGTAAAGTTAGCTATGGAGTGCCACAAGACTCAGTACTTGGACCCATTCTGTTCATGCTTTACATGCTGCCTTTAGGAAAGATAATCAGAAAACATGGCATTAATTTTCACTGTTACACAGACGATACACAGTTGTATTTATCAATTAAACCTGATCAGAATGGCCGCGTTGAGAAACTTAGCGCCTGTGTGAGAGACCTAAAGACCTGGATGACAATTAATTATCTCCTCCTAAACCCAGAAAAAACAGAGGTTATTATACTAGGACTCAAAAAGCTGAGAGATGCTCTGTCTGACCAGAGAGTCTCCCTGAACGGTGTCAGTGTAGCCTCAAGTTCTACTGTGAGAAGTACTGTGAGTTTTATTTGACCAAGAGTTATCATTTAAGGCTCATATAAACCAAACCTGTAAAACTGCATTCTTTCACTTACGTAACATAGCCAAAATTACAAATATTTTATCTAAAAGGGAAGCTGAAAAACTTGTCCATGCATTTGTTACATCTAGGTTGGATTACTGTAACTTTCTGCTGGCAGCATGCCCTAAAAACTTGTTAAAATGTTTTCAGCTTGTTCAAAAAGCAGCAGCAAGATTATTAACAGGAACTAACAGGAGAGAACATATTACGCCTGTGCTAGCTTCACTTCACTGGTTTCCACTTGAATTCAGAATTAGGTTTAAAATCTTTCTCCTGACTTACAAGGCCGTAAATGGTATGGCCCCATCCTACATTAATGATGTTATAGTGCCATACCAACCAAGCAGAGTACTGCGCTCACAAAATGCAGGGCTATTAGTGGTTCCCAAGGCCCCTAACGCAGCTGTTGGACTGACAGAAGCAGGATCACGTGACCACAGGGACAAGTCTCCGTGCTAGTATATTTGTATGACATTCTTCTTTCTAATCGCCTTTTTTTCCTCATGACATTGCATGCTTAAATAATTTTGCTTTGCACGTCGCTACCACAGGACTGTAAAGAAATATAAGTCATTAAGCTTATATCTTTAGCTATAGAGCAGGGCACCAGGATACTAACAGTTGAATAGGTTTTATTGAATTTCTAAATAAAGAGCCACCTTACGTGATGTGCGATCGTAAAAGTTACAATTATCAACGCTCTAATAACTTTATAATACAGTATAGACCGTTTACTATCAGAATTTGTCATAATCTCTCTCTGTCTTTCTTTACAGATACAGAAGTTAAACAGGAGTTCCCATGTAATTATAAAATAAAACAACATTCTCCACTTTTCTGAGCTCTTTTTTATCTTGTTTAAATGCACTCATAGAGTCTTGTAGCAGTGTATACCACTACTATACTCATTTAGGCTGTCCTTGCATCTGAAGTGTCAATATAGATTAGTAGATTAGTTTAATCGAGAGAAATTCTCACCATTCACTGGGTGAAGTTATGCAACAGACAGTATATGTTCTTTGTTAAGTGTAAAGCTCACAAAAGCATATGGCTATCAAGTTAATGAATAGCCCTAAAATTACAATTAGATGATACATTTTGCTAAAAATGAATGAACTGAAAGGTCTTAGGCTTTATTGCTAACTCTTTAACTAAACCAGAGATTTGGTTACAGCCGCTCACCTTCTCTCATAAAAGCACAGGTGGGCTGGGTTTAGTGCCGGTGCTCCAGCAGCAGGTGGTTTCTGAGCGTGTGATTGGCTGATAACACATAGCTGTATTCGCCTTGGAAAAGTGTTACCGAAAATATGCAGATTTACAAAACGTGCAAGAAGTACGACAGGCAACAATTTTATTTTGATTCCTTGACAACTGTAGCTGTTGTTAGAAAAAAACTGGGTCCTGCCTCTATCAAATGCACAATAGAGCCCCTTGGCCCACCGCTTACTGGGTGTTGAAACTGATTTGTCTTTTTCCACTGTGTTTCTTGGTATCACTCCCGAGGGACTGTGTCAAAGTGATGTGTACCTTTTTATGATACTTGTCGTTGCATGAAAGAAACCCATTACCAAATTTTGGCTCAAAAGAGCACCCACCTCAGTGTCTCTTGATAAGAACTGTCAATCATATCTGCTTAATGGAAATGATGACCTATATATATGCTCCATCTACAACAGCACGAAGGGAGAAAATATTGGAGAAAGTGAAAGAGTTTTACACAAGTTGAGGATAATATGTGACCTATGTGCCTGTGACCTTCCTCCTTTTGTTTGTACTTTGTTATTTTCTTGTACCTTTCTTTTTGTAGCTTCCTGCCCAATTGTTTGTATAAAATTTAAGAACTTTTTAAGGCCCCGCAGGAACCCTGTGTATGTTCAAAAATCATAAAAACATAACATACAAATTAGCTTATACAGTATATTGTATTTCTGACTTAAATATTGCTATTTGATAAAAATATAATTAATAGTGATTCATTAATTACATTAGTTAATTTGCGCCCCACCACTGTGAACCCATTGCTGCCTTTTCTTGACCCCAGCTTTTTAATGGACCAAGGCAAATGGAAAACTGTCAGATTTATCAAAAACTGAAATTCTTTTTGGACATCACAGGCAGCTGGAATCCTACATCAGACAAGAAAGGGACAATGTCCCTCTCCCAAAGCAGACGAAAAAAGAAAAGAAGAGGGGTGGGACACAGTGATAAATATGGCACTGTTGCTACGTTTTAAAGACGTGTTGCTGTCATCAAATCCACACTATACACTAATTTGCATAAAATAGTAAAATGTCTGATATGTACTTTTATGGACTTTATTTTGTTCTGGTTAACATTCTTGAGTATTATTGAGTATAATTATGTGGAGTTATGCTATACTGTATATGCTAATATAAATGTTAATGTAATGTTATGTCAATGCTGATAAATATTCTTTAATGAATTTTACTTTTACAGTGTTCTAACTTTTTTGGAATTGGGTTTGTAGAATAATATGATTTCTTCTTGATGTTCATAACTACAACACCTGTAGATTATCATCTCTGCCTCATAATTTTCTAAATAACAAAAATGTTGCTCTGAGAGGAAAAAATACTCAATGTTGAGTATAAATATTACATTTGGTAAAACATGAAATAGCTCACAGATGTCTCTGCTGACAGAGGCTCTGGACAGAGGCTCAGCTTCACTCCTCTCTGGACTGTTGGAATTTGACTCTTGCTTGCTCCAGAGGCTTTTGGTAAAGTTGAATCCAGGTGGCAGGCCTGTGCCTACAGAAAACATGACGAAAATAAGAAAAAAGAAAAATTCAAAGCAGATCAATAAAATTAACTTATTTTCTCCAGAAAGTACAATAAAAGCATACTGAAATTTCTCTCCAGAACACTCATGAATGGACTGATGTGTGCTGTACTGACATCTGTGGGTGCTCAGAGGCAGTGATGTTGTTGTGACTCTCTCTCTATATTACAACTTTCTACCGGCAGCATTAGAATGACAGAGCCCCCTGGGACAGCGATTCCTGTGCACTCCTAAATCCAACCACTGTGTTGTTGGTCTTAGAGTTTTATTTGAGTTTAGTGGGAGTGTTCTGAAGAAGTGAGATATCAACCCACTTTACAGTTCGGTCCATAAGTATTTGGACACAGATACACATTTTGTTATTTTAGCTGTTAACTAAAACATTATACAGTTATATAATTTATAACATGCTTCAAGTGCAGACTTTCAGCTGTAATTTGAGAGTATTCATGTCAAAATCGGATGTGGGTTGAGAAAGGGGTTTAGGAATTAGAGCTCGGTAATGTGTAGCAGCCTCATTTTCAGGGGCTCAAATGTAATTGGACAGAGGAACATTACCATGAATAAAATGTTAATTTTTAATGCTTTGTTTTTAATACTTTGGGGGAAATCCTTTACAGGTAATGACTGCCTGAAGTCTGGAACCCATGGACATCACCAAACACTGGGTTTCCAAATTTATAATGCTTTGCCAGGCCTTTACTGCAAATGCCTTCAGTCGTTGCTTGCTTGTGGGCCTTACTGCCTTAAGTTTTGTCTTAAGCAGAAATGAATGCTCGATTGGGCTGAGATCTGGTGACTGACTTGGCCATTGCAGAATAATTCACTTATTTGCTTAAAACAACTCCTGGGTTGCTTTTGCAGTGTGCTTTGGGTCATTGTCCATTTTGTGCTGTGAAGAGCTGTTCATCAACTTTGTGGCTTTTATCTGAATCTGAGCACAAATTATATCCCTCTACACTTGAGAATTCATCCAGCTCCTTCAGTCTTCTGTCACATTGGTGACCCAGTGCCATTGGAAGTTCTGCAGCTCATGCATCACACTGCTCCATGTTTTACAGAAGATGTGCTGTCCTTTGGATCATGAGCCGTTCCAAGCCTTCTCCAGACTTCTCTCTGCCCATCATTCTGGTACAGGTTGGTCTGAGTCTCATCTGTCCACAGAATGCTGTTCCAGACCTGGGCTGGCTTCTTTAGGTGTTTTTTTTGTTGTTGTTGTTTTTTGGCCAATTCTAATATCACCTTTCAATTGTTGAGGCTGATGAATGGTCTGCACCTTGAGGTGAACCCTCTGTATTTTCTCTCATGAAGTCTTCTCGTTATGATGGACCTAGACACTGATAGATCCTACTTCCTGGAGAGTGTTCTACACTAAGGTGGATGTTGTGAAGAGGTTTTTCACCATATATATTTTGAGCCAGGCTAAGGATGGTCTGGCTCACTTCCATTGAGATACTGTAGTTTGTGATTTCTGGACAGTTGCTTTTTAATGTGTAACTTTTTAATACTACACATTAAAAAGCTGTAATTCCTAAACCCACTGTCTATATTTTGAATAGTTTTGGTAAAAAGGCTAAATTAACAAAACTTGTGTCAGTGTCCAAATACTTATGGATCTAACTGTACCATGCTATAATACATCACAGAAGGAACACTACTGAAGGTGTGGTGCTTAAGTGAAGCTCTAGCTGTATGTGTGTGTGACTGTTAAGATGAGATCTGAGATACTGTCTGTATGATATAGAAAGGGCTCTCTTATCCTCCTTGTCTCTGAAGCGTTCTGCTCCTCTGGAATGCTGTGCAGCATTAAAGATGTAGTCCGGAGCTTTTGAGAAACAAGTGTAACCGAGGGTCTTATAATGCTGAGCACTGACATTGAAAAGCTTGACATGAAGGAAGGACGAGAGGAGTGAACTTGGAAGGCACTTTATTATTCTGCAGCTTCGTCTCACTGTCATATATCACAGGAGTCAAGAGCTCAAAGACATGCCATCAGTGTTGGGTTAGTTACTCAAAAACAAGTAACTAGTTATATATTACTAGTTACTCTTTTAAAAAGTAATATATTACTTTACTTAGTTACTGACTCATGAAAGTAACTTAGTTACTCTACTTTTGGATTACTTCCTAACAGGAAGGCCTAAATGAACCCTTCCAAATAGAAGAAGCCTATAACCTCACTGTTGCCCTAACCAACAGTTATTAATACAAGCGTTCAAGTTTTTTTTAGCTGTATTCATTTCAGCAGCAGGGCAGTCTGACACAGCAAATACTGCCCTGTAAGTTCACCTGCCTCTCCTCCTGTGCAGCGTTAAAGTCCTGTGGACACCGTTTTATTTCACTACACTGAAGCTAAAGTGCACTTGTTGTTAGCGCCAAAGCGGTGCATGTCTCTTCTTTCCCCACTGTGCCCGCTGAGAGCAGCAGCTGTATGCACCCCGACACACGCGGAGAGGGATCAGCGCGTGGACAGGACGAGCGGCCGCTGCGCGCATAAAAAGGAGCAGAGAAGGGAACGGATGAAAATAAGTTATTAGATTAAACGGAACAGATAGCGAGGTAAGTTCGTCTTTTTAAACACACTTGTTACACTTCCTCTTTACCTTTTGCCCGCTGTAATGTGCATATAAAGTAAGATAGAATGTCAGAAAAGTAACGTTTTATCTCTCAAATATTTGTAAGAACCACTCATGACCACAGCGCTCCAATAAGACATGCTATCATCATGCTAATGCTAAAAATCGACTCTTTTTACCATATTTCTCTAAACGTTTTGCTAGTGTCAACCTGGAGACGGTGTAATCTTATATTTCTTGAATTATATTTACAGTGTTGAATGACTTTTGAAGACAAGAAGAAAGATTACATATATACATGATATAATAATTTACTAAATAAATTACAGCTTGACTTTGACAGTTATGCAAGTAATGCATGTGCTGCTGCTAACGCAAATCTGTAACCATATAGTTTCAGACCCAGAGGTGTTTTTCATCAGCCCAGCTGTTCCTGCTGACAACCCCCTGTGTACAGACCCCTGCAGATTTCTACTGTGGACTCAGAGATGTTACAGTGGACCCAGTGTTGAGCTGTAGCTGAGTTTCTGATGAGGGCAGTTTCACCTGCTGCAGACAGAGTCACCTCAGAGGGGACAGCAGAGGTCTTCCTGGGCTGCTGCATGTGGACACTTCCAGAGCTCATGTACTGTACTATCTTCAGTGATGCAGTAACACAGCAACTGCAGTGATTGTGAACTGTTTGCTGTATAAATGTACTGTTGATAGTGTTGTGTAATAAAGTTTTTCTTGAATCTCCTTTCATATTTTAAGAAACACGCATTACCAAACATGTAAATATTTTAATATACCTACAATATAAGTCACACCTAAGGGTCACAAAAGTAGACACACTCCTTAAGATGATAAATGAAACAAGTGAGTACTGTTGTAAAATATAACTTTGTTACTGTTCTTTTGCTAAAATACACACTGCTTTAACTTGACTCATACTGGAGATGTGAGTAGATTATTGTTCAGGAAAGCCAAACCATCCTCTGAGCAGCTGGACCTGAGGACAGAGGAGGAGAGAGCAGTGTGTGAATAATATAATCATACAACTAACAGTATTTATAGATAAGACAATAGTATGTCAGTTCATGTCCTTTGCAGACTACCTGAGCAGTCACTAGTGTTTGAATAATAAAAAGACAAATCAGCTGTGAGAAACATTTACATTACATTCACTGTATTTGGTAATGTGACAATACTAATTTTTCATGACTAAGAAGCTATAGAAAAGCAAATACAATGCATACATTTACGTTAAAAATTTACTAATTAGCTTACAGATCCTTTGCAATGTAAATGAACCGTTCGTGGTAGCTCTGGTTTTATTTCATTTCATCTTAAATGCATTTAGCTTGAAGCTAGCTGAGTATTAGCTCGTGTGCTATTAGACTAAACACCTGCAACTGCATGTAATGCACAGACTTTTCACATCGAGGTGAAAGTTATTTGTTACAGCATGAAAATACTAAACCTAAAGTATTCTGTATAATGGAGCTGCTGCTGGCGATGCAAAGCTAATGCTGCTGTCATGGTACATCGGAATCTCGGAAATTCCGAACTCCGAGTCGGAAAAACGGCCTTGAACGCTGTCTCACGCTGTCGGAATTTTTGCTCGGAAACTCGTGCTGAAGTGTTGGACTCCGAGTTCCCGAGTTGACGTCACAATCATAGGGACTCCCTCTGTGAGAGGTAAACAGTGTGGTTACTAACGGGGAAATAATTGTTTATTAAAACAAGAGATCTCATACTTCTGCAAAAATGTACTCATCTTTATATAATGAATGAAGTTTTCAGTGCTACAGCTCTGCAAAAACATCTTTGAATGTTCATTTATCAGTAAATGACTAAAGTAGAAATAGGAACATCCCCTGATATAACTCAGTGCCACACCAAACAGTTTTATCAAGGGATTTATTTGTTTCCTATAAAACAACATGAAAATGCAAATATGGTTTTGTTGTTATTGTGCTGATCCATATGTGTTTTCCGAGCAGAATTCGAGAACGGACGTTTTTCGGAAGTTGGCTTTTTTAATCTCGGGACTTCCGAGATTCCGATGTATCATGAAGGCAGCATAAGTGACAGCAGCTTCAGTAGCAGTGGTCTGGTATACAACTCACTAAGGATCGACGTTCAATCAATCTATGATTTCCACAGCTCCACAACAAGTTACAGAAACGTGTTTACAAGTACTTTAACATATATAAAGAATACATTTAAATACCTGAGCGGAAATCGGTGTCTAACTCCGTAGTATTGTCGCTCTGCTACCATAAGCTTCCATCTTAAATCTCCAGGGGTGTTTCTCAAAGCCCAGGTACCTTGCCTTGCCTTGCCTTGAAAGTGATTTCCTCCAAAGCCACTTCTAATCCAAGGCAAGTGTCCTGCCTCAGTTCATATAAATGGCTAATGGAACAGACCTCAGAGTGAATGAGGAGCGTCACCACAGCCACAGCTCCTGACTGGTTCTAGTGTCATTTTTTCAGATATACTTGTGAAATCTTTACATGTGGATTATATTAATAAAATACTCAAATATTTATCAGTTATTTAGTCTTTTATAAACAGAGAGGGGGGGAGTTCACCTGGGGTGGGGGCTCACATTTTTTTTTTTGGGGGGGGGGGGGGGGGGGGGGGCACTAAGGGGGAGAAATCTTTTTCGAGGGAGGGGGTCGCCTTGGTAGGAAGTAAACTTTACTTTTTATTTATTTATTTGGGGGGGGGGGGGGGGGGGTACCTCAGTTGGGTTTTTCTTTTCTTGTGGGGGGGCACCTTTTTTGTGTGCGTTTGTATGTGTGTGTGCTACATTTTAGCTTATAAATAATCTCAAATTTACTAAATAAGCTTTTAAAAGTAATACATGCCCATGGCCTGCCATTTTTTCAAAAAAGCTGCAGTGCATTGTGGGTGATTTTGGCCGATGCAAGGCAGCGAAGGATCCATTGATGTATCCTTGGTGAATTAGACACGTTAGCCAAACAGAGGACACCTGCCTAGGAAGGACATGAACATTGGAACACACCTTGGGCGACAGATGATGAGCTGGATGCCTTCCTGTGATGTAATCAAGGCAAGGCAAGGCAAGGTACCTGGGCTTTGAGAAACACCCCCGGTGTGCTGCTGGAGGTCCGTGCGTGAGTGTGACGCAAGAGGAGGGGGCGGGGCTTAGACCAGACTCCAAATGTGTGTGTTCAAGACACGCGGTGCTTGCTTAAACTTCCAATCAGCGCAGAACCCAGGGGAAGGACTACAGCAAACTATGACATATGACAGATCACCTATACACCATAGAACAGGACCAGACCATCATTTTTACACATTTTAAACATTTTGTACAAATTTCAAAGTTTCGGACTACAGCTTTAATATAATGTCCCACTTTTTCATTGGTCTCAGTGGATCTTACAAAAAGTGTGATTAAAGTAAAAAACAACAAGGTCAGATCAGTATTCCTTGTGTAAAATGTAGAATAAATATTTATGGGCCTATCTTGCTGGGTTGGTGTGCTCTGCCTCTGTGTGTCAGAACAGCCCTCTCCTGGAGCTGTGAGCTGTTGGTGCTGTTGTTTTGACAATATTCAGACTGAGAGCTTATATTTTTTCTGTTCCACCTTTTTTATTCCAATGAATAAAATCTCAGTAAAGGGATAAAACAGTACATCATATGTTTTATAGGCCCTAAAATGGTGGGTTGGTAGGTTAGATTTGTATATAGGGTGACCACCTTTTGGTTGTGCTGCACAGTCAGTTAGGCATTTGTCCTGCCGTCTCACTCATTTTGATAACGTCCCATTTTTTAAGTGGATCTTAGCCTATAAAAAGTGAGAATCAAGTTGAGAACAACAAGTTAACATTAGTAGGCCTATTCCTTGTGTAAAATGTAGAATAAATACTAGGGTGACCAGGTTTTTAGACCCAAAAACTGGGACACATATTTTTTTCACTAATCACGGTGCAATTGAACTCACCAAGTGACAAAAAAGCTTCTGAAATTCATAAATTTTTCTGTCATGTAATTGAAGGACATGATGTTAGGGTTTAAGTTTTGAGATTTTATGGCAGTTTATTTAAAAAAATGACTGTAATTTTAGTGACAAAAACCTTTACACAAATGAATTACATTACATTCCCTATGTTTTTCTTTAAGTTATAATGGGGAACAACTGGGACATGGTTTGTTGAAAACTGGGACATATGAGTATTTTTACATATATGTCTTCAGACATGGGACAAGACGCCTAAAATTGGGGCTGTCCCATTAAACAGGGACATCTGGTCACTAATAAACAGCGTAGCCCAATCTCTCTGGGTGTGTTGCCGTGTTTCAGGAAAGGCCTCTTTGTGGAACTTTTTTATCTATTGAAAAATGTCTCGGTTAAAGACATTACTTGTCTTTTTATGTACCATAAATGACACTGGTCTGTTTAAAAGCGTCAATTTACACCGAGGACGACAGAGCTGCTGCTGCTCCGCTGTTGGTGCCAGTCTCCCCCTGTTGTTTTACAGACTACTCACCGTCTAAACATGAAACTATGGCCAGGCATTCAAATTCTGCATGTTGTCCTCATAAAATGGCTGCTTGGTATCACAAATTACGTTACATTTCTCCCCCTCCCACTGTGTCAGTGAGCCTTATTTTGAAAGTACCAAGTGTGCAGTAACAGGGGAGCTAAATCAAAAAAGGATGTGTAAATTAATTTTTTATTTTTTTAGAATAGAAAAATGGATAATGGCAATTTTTTTCGTTTCCTGATTTTAGCTTTTAAAACAAAAAACAAAAAAGGGCTTGTTTTTTGTTTTTCTAATTTCCATTTTAATTTGGTAATCAGGAAAGGGGTCGTTTTCTGATTTTGGATTTTTCATTTCAAAACCAAAATTGAATGGCTAGCAGTTACGGACCAGTCCACGCTGCTTTTGGTGTAAATAAAGTCTGTAGGTTAGATAATTTCAAATAGCAAAGCTATTATTTCTCAAGTTTGTCCCACCTAGTCCCACCAAAACTGCACAACTGCATTCCACTTTTAATACTTTTTGAAGTGGTCACCCTATGATCAACTGTACCAGAGTAAAGTTACACAAACAAAAAATAATATTTTGTTGTAAACACAGCTTGGCTACCAGATTATTTTTTAAAACTGAAATCGCAAGTTACCTTAGTAAAAATGATTGTCTGATTGCCGTTGTCTTCTAATTGAATCGTATCCTCCGTTTATGTTTTCATTTGATGAGTTAAGGAATAGTTGTTAGCTATTACAATAGTGAATAGTGGCTTCAGTGGCGGGAAAGACTGCGCAGGCGCATAACTAGTATCATCTTTATCATCTTATTAACGAGACTTCAGTTTGCCTCAAAATCCTTGCTTTACTTTGGATATTCAATTATTATTTTCATCTTCCTATTAGAATTTTATTTATTAGAATATTATTTTCAGACAGATAATCTTCCGTTATCGGCTCTGCCACCTCCTGAAGTGTGGGTGCACTCGCCTGGGCAGTCACCAGTCAGGATGGGTGGTAAGATCATCAGGCGTTCTCCCTTTAGCCGCGCCCCCGTCCCCTGTCGCCTCGGTAACGGGGCGTAGTTAATGCTCTCGTGGAGCTGGGAACGGTTCTCATTGGCTGAGGTGTCGGATGATGTAAGAGCGTGCCATGGTTCTATGGCCCGTGAGCTGTACAAGTCGCTCCGAGTGTCGCTGTCCCTGGCTCGAGCCCTCCACCTCTTCATCCTCAAGGTAAGCGTTATTCTTAGCTAAAGCCAAGTGCTTCAAATGTGCAAAAAAGCTAAATACTTTAAATAAAATTCAAATTGTAGTGTCCCATTTTAAATTACTTGTATATTATTTCCTATCCTAATTTATTAAGATTTAGATTGAATTTTATTAATCTCACAGTGGAGATAGTCACTCAAAAGCGACAAGCTGCTGCCTTGTCTGAGATTTTTTTTATTGCTCGTCTACATTATTAGTATTACTGAAATAAATTTTTTAGTTTCTTCCTTTTTGTCATTGCTAATCTCATCTTGCCTGTTTATAGTGTTTTGGATTTAGCTATTAAAAGCAAAGTGTGTAAATCTTAAGCCACCGTTTAATCTAATTATTGAAACCCCTAGCCTAGCAAAAGGCTAAATGCATTTACAGTAGGCTGAACAGATTTTTACACCTAAAAACTGGGACACATTTTATTTTTCACTAAACATGGTGCATTTGAACTCACCAATTGCCAAAAAAGCTTCTAAACTCAAGTTTTTGATATTACTGGCAATTTATGAATAAAAATAATGACATTGTAAATAATTTTAGTGACTAAAGTCTTTAGACCCATGTTTTAAAGTGTCCATGTTTTTTAAAACTGGGACATATTGGTGTTTTTACAGACACGTGTTGTGACATCGGACATGTTAATGGTTAAACATGGTTAAATAAGGACATCTGGTGATCACACAGATTTACAGTATTACTTGTCAAGTCAAACTTTATTTCTATAACAAACTGAGTTGAAGTTCTGTGTTTGGATGAAAAAGAGGAGTATAGGCATTTGGAATGGTAGCAATATCAGCATTAAGTCAAACAAACAGATAGGTTGACCAAAGTGTGATAAAACCCAGGTCGTGGTTGTGTCACGTTTTAGTGACAGTTTTTTGGTAGAGAGTCCAGTGATGAAACTATTGAAGGTGGGGAGCTGAAGTCAATATTTCCACTCTCTCTGCCAGCCTGAACCATGCTGACCCGCCTGTTCCGCGTGCATGGCCTCCTGGTGGCCTCTCACCCCTGGGAGGTGATTGTGGGAACTGTCACCCTCACCATCTGCATGATGTCAATGAACATGTTCACTGGCAATGACCAAATCTGCGGCTGGAACTTCGACTGCCCTAAAACTGAAGAGGTGGGTCCTTTGTGGGAGCAGTTTGTTGCCACATTCACTACAAAAGACTATCTTAGTTTGTTGAGTAAGACTTTTATTTCAATGTTATAACTAGTGGGGAGGCAGTAGCTCAGGAGGTACGTCCGCACCCTACTTCCCCCAGAGTATACTTGGGCAAGACACTTCACAAACTTGCCTCCGGTATCTGTGTACACTGCTGTATTTGTGTGCCTGAGAGTGTAAATGGTTTCTTGATATAAAGTGCTTTGAGTGCCCATCGAACTGTTTCTCTTTTTAATTCTTATTTTTTGATCAGCTTGTTTTCTTTTTGACAGCAAATTCTGAGCAGTGATATTATCATCCTGACCATCACTCGCTGCATTGCAATCATCTACATTTACTTCCAGTTCCAGAACTTAAGACAACTTGGATCTAAATATATTCTGGGTAAATCATGTCATATGAAAATAAATTGTACATTTACCATATCTTCTTGTTGCACAAACCATAAATGTGGTGCTTTTCCATTCAGGCATTGCTGGCCTTTTCACCATCTTCTCAAGCTTTGTTTTCAGCACAGTGGTGATCCACTTCCTGGATAAGGAGCTGACAGGGCTGAAGTGAGTATCCCTGCGCTGTGGGCTGTAGAGTGTGCAAGTTTTGGATGTGCCTGATAACTTGTGCTCTGCTGACAGTGAGGCTCTGCCCTTCTTTCTGCTCCTCATCGACCTCTCCAAAGCGTGTGCCCTTGCCAAGTTCGCCTTGAGCTCCAGTTCACAGGTAGCCTTTTGTTAAAACAGCACAAAAATTGAAAGTCTGCCAGTGTCAGTTAACTGGAGTGTTTTTCAGGAGGAGGTGAGGGACAACATTGCCCGGGGCATGGCTGTGCTCGGGCCCACCTTCACCCTGGATGCCCTGGTGGAGTGCTTGGTTATTGGAGTTGGAACTATGTCAGGTATTGCAGTAGTGTCTGTTTTCAAATGTTCCCTGCTCTTTTTACTTTAAAGAGATTGGAGTTTAAGATATAGAACAATAGATGACACCAAATCCAACAGGTCTGCCACACTAATTTCATATTGGCAGTCGTCTGCATATCCTGCACATATTGATATCAAGAGTCATCATGATTTTGTAATATATTGTCCAGCCCTTTTTGATAGCCGAATGAGCTATGCTGGAGCTTTAATTAGTCACCATTTTTTGACTATTTGCCCTTATGTATTTTACTTTGGTTAGATTTGCTCAAAATAATCAGGCCTATATCAGATTTTAAAATGTCTAAATGTCCAAATAGCCACACTTCAAACAAAGCTAGAAAAAGAAAAGTGGTCAGTGACAAGAAGTAATAATGAAAATGTATCCAGACCCTAACATGCCTGTAACAGCCAGCGTGTTGTTTATAGTGCATTCTTCTTGTGTGTGTGTCTTCCAGGAGTGCGGCAGCTGGAGATCATGTGCGGCTTCGGCTGCATGTCGGTGCTGGCCAACTACTTTGTGTTCATGACCTTTTTCCCGGCGTGTGTGTCTCTGGTGCTGGAGGTACTGTTGTAGCTATGGGCATTGTTTTGAAAATGTCAAGATGTAATTTAGGGCTGAGACTGGCCAATTGTTGTGATGTAGAATAAATGAGAGTGAGAAACCCTAACTCAATGGTTACTGAAAATGACACTAGTAAGATAACAGTGTTTTTGAAGACAGTGAAAGTTTTAGAGATACATTGACATAAATAGAGATACACTGACATAAATTCCTGGGATACTGAATACCTGCAGTTCAAGCAGTCTTTGCCATTAAGATTTATTTGCCTGTTAATATTGCAATAAAGGTAGATATATTTTGTTTGTGTGTAGCTTTCACGGGAGAGTCAGGAGGGTCACCCCATCTGGCAGCTCAACCACTTCTCCAGAGTGATGGAGGAGGAGGACAACAAGCCCAACCCAGTGACACAGAGGGTCAAAATGATTATGGTATGGCCCACTGCTCCTCCCCCTGTCTGAGGCATGTTCTGAATTGTCTCATCACATGTTTGCTTGTGTTGCAGTCTCTGGGCCTGGTCATGGTGCATGCCCACAGCCGCTGGATCGCTGAGCCCCTGTCCATCAACAGCACAGCAGGACTGCCCCAGGTGGGCATGGAGCTGAGCCATTTGTCCCCACGAAGGATAGAGCCTGAGAAGCCTCTCTGGCATTTCTACCTTACACGGTACAGATTTTTTATTAATCTTTGATTATTACTTTATATGGGTCACAAAAGGGTTATGGAAAAATGCATGGCTAACACCTAGACCAGGGGTGTCCAAACTTTTTTTCATTGAGGGCCGCATATTGGAAAATATATGCGGAGGAGGGCCACTCACTAGAGGTGAAGTAGTTTGCCTCACCATAAAAGAAAATCCTATTCGGCTTCATAGTATCATTCATGGACTTCTGGATCTGGATGCCCTTCTGTAACCACACATTTGTCCAGACTTAGGACTGGCGCATAATATGGCTGAAATCTTTTTGGCACCACTGACCTCTAAATATTATTTTTTTCCTTAATGGCAGGTCCATCCCATACAAAAATATTTACTATAGAGCTATTGGCATCTTGAAATAACGTCACTAAACCGACTAAGAAGAAAACCTGAGGGCCAATAATAAATGGTTCGCGGGCTGCATTTGGCCCCCAGGCCATAGTTTGATCAGCCCTGACCTAGACTGTCTGTCACACCTAGAGTGACAGACAGTTACTCTCACAATTGAATATAGGTTTATGCATGCCTTTTTATTCCTACAGAGATGTGGATCTCAGGATGGTTGAGGTGCAGCTCAACCATCTGTACAGATTCGGTCGGTACCCGTTCAGATAATCATAATGTGTCTTTTCCTCCAGGATGATCACCATGGACATAGAGCAGGTCATCTGCCTGGCCCTGGCTCTGCTGCTGGCCATCAAGTACATCTTCTTTGAGCAGGTAGAAACTGAGTCCACTCTGTCCATCAAGAGCCCCATGTTGGGTCCAGCTCTGAGCTCTTGCTGGACTGCAGATAGCTGCTGTAGGAAGGCACTGACCCCAGCCACAAGTGTGGTCAGCACAGCCCCTGCTACCACAGAGGAGGACAGAGGTACCACAACACTCAGTATGTTGTCATAGAAAAACAGGAGTGCTTATGTTCCACGCCAAGAGCATCTGCTTTGTAGTATGCTTTCATCTAAAATGTTGTGAATTGATCTCCATTTGTAGATAAAGTGATTCGACCTCTGCCCAGTCTCCCAGACTCAAACCTTCAGTGTGTCCCCATCTTCATCATGGGTGAAGAAGAGCAGGAGATGAAGGAGGTGGCTGAAGCCCTGCCCTCAGCAGAGCCCCGGAGTTCGGCTGAATGTCTGTCAATCCTACATAACCCTCAGGTGAAGCTCTGCTAAAGCGTTATGTAATAAAGATGGCCTACTTCCTACTGCTCTCCAATCAGAGCACACCCTCAACCAGTCTTAAATCAGCTTAGTCAGTGCACTGTCTCTTTGAGGCTCAACCAATTACACAGTGACGCCAATTGCCTGCACAGTTTCATATCCACTTTGTTTCACTTTGCTGATGCACTTAAACATCTCTGATACTCCAGACCAAAGCATTATAACTTGCAATAAAATATTAGCAAGATAATGCACACACTTTTTTTATTGAGCTCACATGTTAGCAACAGTGTGGCGGCAGAAGTATAGTGGATCACAAGTGACTGCAGTTCCCTAAACCATAATAAATGATGTCTAAACAAATGACATTTAGCAAATGACAGTGATTTTAAGATGGCTGTGCTACAAGCATGTATGTTACACCTGTGAGGCACTAGGTGTCTAAAGTGCACATGTGTACACAAACAAATGCATTCACTGAGATACTGGTGTGTAACTTTATAGGAGAGAAATGTAGAACACACTGTTACCTTGAGTGTACTCTGATGCTCAGATGGAGGATCGCTTCAGTATGCGCAGAGCACCAGGGCAGAGACTCACACAGTACAGTAGAACTAATCAATTCTCTGTGTACCAGCTACTGTTAGGTACTTTGTCACTCATTTAGTGTTTGCAGTTTGCTCTTGAATGGCTCACTACCTCTGTTCAGTAGGTTCTTGTACTTTGACACTCAGCTGTAGAGTGTGGTTTTACAGTGTTAGCAGTGTTTATACAGTGAACAGTAACAGTATGAAGCTGCTTTCCAGCCTGTTAGGACCTAGCTGATAGGATTAGTGAGGATTGCACAGTGCACTCACTGAGTGTGTTACAGCTGGGCCCTCGATTTCTGAGTGATGCTGAGGTGATGCTTCTGGTCAGCTCTAAACACATCCCGGCCTACAAACTGGAGGCCACCATGGAGAGGCCTGAGAGAGGTGTGTCCATTCGCAGACAGATGATCTCTACCAAACTGCCCTGTCCGTCAGCCCTGTCCTCCCTGCCCTACACTGACTACGACTACTCCAAGGTACACACTGTGCAAGGTACACAAGACTACCCTGTGCATGTCACTCTGCCTCTAACAGCTGCTCACTCTGCAGGTGATGGGAACCTGCTGTGAGAATGTGATTGGCTACATGCCTGTGCCAGTGGGCGTTGCTGGGCCTCTGCATCTGGATGGAAAGCAGTACCAAGTTCCCATGGCCACAACTGAAGGCTGCCTGGTGGCCAGCACCAACAGAGGCTGCCGAGCCATTGCAGTAAGTACAGCAGTGAATACTGTATCAAGGTCTTGGGATTACGGAAATGTTAACCAATAAATGTACTAAAACAGGGAGAAGAGAAGGGATGCAGGGGGCCTGCTGGGCAAGAGAGAGTGAGGGGAGCGCAATCACAGAGGGACATGGGAGGTTCAGGGGGAAATTAGACTTGTATGCAAATAAATAATCTAAATACAGCAAACATGGAACATGCATTAGACAGGTCTGAGGCAGATATTTTCTCCAAAGAGACCTACATGAATCACGTGATGCATATGCAACTTTATTTAAGTTTCATCACGGAGATGAGACACTGCCCGTGCACTGTGAGCTCCTAATGTTTCCACAATAGCCTTTACCATTTTTCTTCACAAAAATATTTTTATTTGACACTGTACATTTTTATCTTCCTTTGTAAAAACAGTTTTTCCTATAATGGGGTAAAATAGGCATGATTCTTATTTATACTAACTAAACGTTCGGAGCTTTACGATCTTCATTTGTTCAATGAAATATGATAACCCCCCTACAAAAACACAATAAAATGATTATATACTGTACATTAGCTGTTAGACTTGTCTACCACTAAGGTCTGGGTCAACTGCTTCAAGCTGACGTTGACTACTTGATCATGTAAATAAAGGTGATGAGAAAAAAAATCTGAATCATTTATACAGAAAAACTCAACATGGATAACTGTGTTAAATATGTTTATTTTATGTAGCAGCAGCCTGCTCTATCCATACAAGGACATATACAGTATAGCAGGACTGTCTGTCTGGTCCACAAGCATGAACTACAGCAGTTATGTTGAGCAAGTTCAGCGTCTCAGTGTCTTATGTTGGCTCAAACACAAAATTAAACACAGACTGTGCCCCATATCCCCTACTTTTCCATTTGTCACTGTGAGCTGTTTTGTTGTGTTAGGACCGAGTGTCTCTACGCCTCTCTGCGGGACCCCAGTACGCGCTCCATAGCTCTGAACGCACAGCCTCTCCGGGACTTGTGCATGCTCTGCACCTCTCTGTTGAGTAGGCTGGGTGCTGCTGTCTATATTAGGAGTATTGACCGACTCTTTGTGTTTTAGCATGCGTTGCACGTTGTTATTGTTTGCCCTACACACAAGGAGGAGTTAGCTAGATTTATGTCCAGCTTTCTAGTTAAAAGGCTCCAACTGGACTTTTTTTAAGCAAAGCCAGAGTTTGTTTTAATAGCAACTTTGGCATAGAAAGTGGCATATGCCAGTTTAAGTTTTGGGCGCATGCAAACTTTAAAATGAGGTCCCAGATCTACACTATATTTCCAAAAGTATTCACTCACCCACCCAGATAACTTTCATTCAGATGTTCCAATCACTTCTATGGCCACAGGTGTATAAAGTCAAGCACCTTGGCAGCAGCCTAGGAAACTTGAAAAACTTGGTAAAAAAGTTTGGGAAGAGCCACTTTGTGTTCCAACATGATTGTGCACCAGTGCACAAAGCAGCCATAAAGACATGGATGAATGAGTTTGGTGTGGAAGAATGTGACTGGGCTGAGTTTTGAGCTCAACTCGATAAAACACCTTTGGGATGAATTAGAGTGAAGACTGTGAGCCAGGCCTTCTCATCCAACATCAGACCTCACAAATGTGCTTCTGGAAGAATGGTCAAAAATTCCCATAAACACTCCTAAACCTGAGGGAAAGCCTTCCCAGAAGAGTTGAAGCTGTAATAGATGCAAAGGGTGGGCTGACGTCATATTAAACGCTATGGATTAAGAATGGGATGTCTCTTAGGTGTGTTCACACTTGCTGGGCTGCAGGACTCTTCTAATGTGCGTTGGGACAAAAGTCCACACCTGTGTCGATGATGTCATTGGTCAGGTTTGAGTTCACATTGAGCTTTGTCAAACAAACTGAACTGACTTAGGGAGCAGTAACAAACCTCACCTGTAGAGTGCAGCATGTCAATATTTACTGAGAGAAACTTGGGAAGAAGAAATCCTGCTCATCTACTGGTCAAATGTCTGCCACGTCAGCTGAATATATATCAATAATATCATACTGTGTGTGTCTGTAATGGAGTTGTGAAGATGTGAATGCAGCAGAGCTGGCTCTTGGCATTGGCAATATACTGTATTACCACACCACTACTGAGACTGGGTATCTAGATGACCATCTAGGTGTGATAGTATAACCTAGATCAACGTCACGGTTTTTAATGGTCTTTTACAGGGCATAGTGCAGCTCTATGATTAGGAGGAGGGTGCTAAAGTATCCCCTTGTAGCACACCAGCTTTGATTTTGAATTCATCAATACTTCCGTCTGGAGACAACACTGGTGTTTGTGAGCATCATTATTGTTTTAAACTTTCAAATACTTTTTATAAATCAATAAAACTAAGGACAGCAGATACATTGTTATTTCTTTACACTTTAATGATTCGACAAAGTGCAAGAACTTGAAAAAGAGTTGAGCAAGCACAAATAAATTAAAATATAAAGAAGTCACATGTTCTGGGTCTTTAATTAAAATGATTAGAGTAAGTGAACCTTGTTTCATACATAGTAAATGAATGTAGTAAGTTACAGCTCATAAATATAATAAACATGCAATGAATTAATTATTGTCAATTTTGTTATTTTGGAATGCTCTAAAATAATTTTTGTTACAGTTTCTGCCTAGTGTGTATTTCTCTTGTTTTTTGAATAAGTGTGTGGCTCTATTCTGGCCTCTGCAGTTGGCAGGTGGGGCCAAGAGCTGTATCCTGGCTGACAGTATGACCCGAGGTCCCCTGGTGAGGCTGCCCTCTGCCTGCCAGGCTGCCGAGGTCAAAGCCTGGCTGGAAACAACGGACGGCTTTCATGTGGTCAAGGAGGCATTTGACAACACCAGCAGGTGAAGACAGAAATTATCTGAGAGTGTCTGAGCCAGGACTGACACCTGTTCTCTGTTCACAGGTTTGCCCGGCTTCAGAAGCTACTGGTGGCCTTAGCAGGCAGGAATCTCTACATACGCTTCCATTCACAGACCGGTGACGCCATGGGCATGAACATGATCTCAAAGGTGAGTCAGATGTGCTCACTATTCAATTCAATTCAGATTTATTTGTATAGCCCAGTATCAAAAAAGTAGGCAACAACAGTCGCCTCAAAGGGCTTCACAACAGTTGATCAAACATAAACACACAATCAGACAACACAAACAATAACTACACTAAACAGACCCAGGACACTCCTGTCCTTAGACCCTCCTTCTCGATAAGGAAAAACTCCTAAAAAAAAAACAGCTGCGGGAAAGAAGAAGAAACCTTATGGAGCCCGACTGAAGGAGAGATCCTCTCCCAGGACAGACAGGTAATGCGTCTAGAACTGTTAGTTCATTAGCTCATCTATAGGATCATAGATCAGCTCTGTAAGGATTCATCCAGGGAGTGGGGTGAGATAGGTTGAGGAAGTCCATAGGATGCAGCAGGTGGGCCTCATCCAGACAGGTGAGTGGGCGAGATAGGTCTGGGAAATCCAGGATGCAGCAGGGCCTCATCCAGACAGGTGAGTGGGGCGAGATAGGTCTGGGAAATCCAGGATGCAGCAGGGCCTCATCCAGACAGGTGAGTGGGTTGAGGTAGAGCCGGGAAATCTTTAGAGGTGAGGTTGAGGGCCCACAGGTCGGGACAGGAGCACAGATGGGGGTCAGCTAAGATCCAATCGTCACTGCCGGCAGCCAGGCATCTGAAACAGTCCCCACTCCCCCAGAGGGGAGCGGGAGAGAGGGACAACTTGTGAATAGCAAGGAACTGATTGGAGATTTAGAATATTAGATAATATTAATGACAGTGATAGAAGAGGAGCAGCAGATGAAACCAGAGGACAGAGGCTCAGTGCACCTCTGTCCTCTGGTTTAATGTGCTGCTCCTCTTCTACTACTACACTCACTTCACTACTAAATGATCCTCATCCTAAACTGCTCTGGAAGCCCCGTCATCATTACAATGCAGACACCCCGTGTGTGACACTCTTGTCCCGTGTAGGGCACCCCTGTTCTGTGTTTGCCACTCATCGTCCTGTTTCTGACAGCCTTGTCTCACATGTGACACCTCTGTCCTGTGTGTGATATCTCTGTCCTGACCTCGGTCCTGTATGTGACCCCCCTGTCCCGTGTGCTTTCACAAGGCACAGATCATGCTCTCAGCAGACTGCAGCAGTTCCCTGACCTGCAGGTCTGTGTGACACCCCCGTCTCGTGTGTGATACCACTGTCCTATGTGCTTCCACAGGGCACAGAGCAGGCTCTCAGCAGACTGCAGCAGCAGTTCCCTGACCTGCAGGTCTTAGCCCTCAGCGGAAACTTCTGCATCGACAAGAAACCAGCCGCCATCAACTGGATCGAAGGGAGAGGCAAGTCTGCAGTGTGTGAGGCCATCATTCCGGCCCGCGTGGTCCGAGAGGTCAGAGGTCACTTCCACCTTTCAGCACATTCACATTCAACATATTAGAATGAATGAATTAGCAAATTGCAGTGGTCCTCAACCTTTTTTGGCTCATGATCTGCTTTTAAAGTCATCAAGGCCAGGAGATCTACTTTTATTTATTTATTTACCCATTATTTTTATTAGGCACAGTGTGGTGGGCATCTATAAGAGTTATTATTATTGCAGTGGTTAAACATGAAAATAAAAATTGAAATAACCTCTTTAATAAAGTCACATTTTATTAAACTAAAAATTCCAAATGTTCATTATCAACTCAGGACAGGAATAACTGAATCTGATAAATGTAGCATATACATTTTTGTTTGATATTTACAGCATTCCATTATTTCCTAAAACTGCTGATTATTATGGATTATAATAGGCCTACTTTACTGCCTCAGTAGCTCAGTTGATAGAGATGCTTGCCCACTACCCCGCAGGTCGGCAGTTCAAGCCCCGCTGCCAGCATTGCATACTGTCATTGTGTTTTGTGTTGTGTGACCCTTCACCCATCTTGCCTGTATAAATGTGTCAATGTGACTGTGTGGTTTGTGGTAGTCGGCGAGGCCGTAGGCACACGATGACAGCCACGCTTCCACCACTGAGTGTGACTGAGGAGTGAATGAATAATGCACCAAATTGTAAAGCGACTTTGAGTGTCTAGAAAAGTGCTGTATAAGACTAATGCATTATTATTATTATTATTATTATTATTAGGCCAGAATTAAATAGCAAATTGCAGTATCAATGCAGTTCATCACCAAAGCTCAGCATTATTTTAGTAACATTGGTGATTGACAGGAGCTCCATGGTAACGCTCAGGGGAGGAGCTTGTGAGACTTCGACAAAGTCAGCTTTCCTCACGGCTCACAACAACAAACTACTTTGTGAGAGACAAAAACAGAGCAAACAGGTAGAATACATCAGGCACTGACTCCTTCCTCACCTGTCTCCTCCCTTTCTCCTTCCCTGACACCGCTGCTTCTCTTCCTCTGTGTGCGTGCGAGCCGCCGGACCCTCCACAACAGAACTGAAGTGAAAGCATCCAAAACTCTGATTGTTATTAAGTTGCTTGTATTCGGTTTAGTCTGTAGCATGTGCGGTTTACTCCTGCTTCCGCGGTGTCCTATGTATTAAAAGGAATCTCAGACTGGTCGATCTGCGTGTCATTAAAATGCCTTAGGCATATGACTTTACTTGGAAAAGCAGGGCTCTGCGTTCGATCCAATCTGCCTTTATGGTCGACTAGTAGTTCGCGATTGACGGGTTGACGGCCACTGTATTAGCGTATGGTGTACTTCAAAGTGGATACAAGTCTGATTTTAAGGATTGTACATAATCTGTCTGACTTCATTTACATATATGTGAGACAAAACAACTGCAATCTTGTTCAGGTTCTGAAGACCACCACCCAAGCTCTTGTGGAAGTGAACATTAATAAAAATCTGGTGGGCTCGGCCATGGCTGGAAGTATCGGAGGCTTCAATGCACATGCAGCCAACCTGGTAGCAGCAATCTACATTGCATGTGGACAGGTAGAGTGCTGAGCTTTATTTTCACTTAATAAATAAGTTTGGTCTGGTATAAGAAGTGTCCTGTACACCCCCAGGACCCAGCTCAGTCTGTGGGCAGTAGTAACTGCATCACTCTGATGGAGGCCTCGGGGCCCACAGGGGACGACCTGTATATCAGCTGCACCATGCCCTCAATAGAGCTGGGCACTGTGGGAGGGGGCACCAACCTGCCCCCCCAGCAGGCCTGTCTACAGGTACTCACACATGCACCATTCTTGGTTATTGTTAGTGGACTCTTTCATTTCCCTGTCTTTCTTTTTTGGTGTGCGTTATTTCCACAGCTTTACAAAGAGTTTAGACTGGTTTAGAATGAATTAGTAACTAGTAAAGTTACACAGAGTTGTAGAACCACACAACGTGCAGTGAAGGGGGTTCCTCCATAGAGTGCATTAAAACTACTGAACGCATGGATCCAAGTTTTTTACTTCACTTATACCACAGTCCCATTCTGAAATAGCTCCTATGGGAGTTTGACAACTTATCAATTTTCCGTGGCTCTGGTTAAAAGGTGAGAGTGGTTATTACACTGTAGATAGAAAGTGAAACTGGTGCAGTGATTGTCACACCATGAGCACCAGTTGTTTCCCCTGCGTCTTTTCTGGAAAAACTAGAGAGGATAGACCATGTGTTGGCGGGGCCAGCATCTTCACTGTCCCTAAACAGTATTGCGGACTGGGCTTAGACATTTTGTACAGTCTTTCCTGGAGCCTTCATCCCCACACTGTAGTCTACCAGCCCCTATTTAAAAAGCTCATATTACAAAATGTTCTCAAGAGTTGTTATAGTAAAACTACTGGAGAGAAATAAAACCATAATTTGTCCCCATAATTTACTTCAACTTGGTAGCCAGATGAAAGTATTATACAATCATTCTAAAATGTACCAGAATACAGGAAATAACAGGTTTAGTTCAAATTTTCCTTGGGGAGAACATCTAACCCCCAACCCCACCACCACCACCAAACAGTAAATATGTTGTACTTTGCATAATGTTGAATACATGATAAAACGGTACACATGCTTGAGGATTACATGGTATGTTAACTCAGACATTTAGCATACAAATATTAAATTTAACTGACACTATATAAATCTATGCATTTGTTTAGCTTGTGGATGCATTGATGGCCATGTAAAATCTTTTACTGATATGTGAATTTGACTAGCAACATTTTTCAGTCAAATAAAAAAATTTTGCTTTAACCCCTGGACTATGCATATTCAAAACAATGATTAATTGATTACTAAATTAGTTGATGATTATTTTAATTATTGATTCATTCGATTAGTTGTTGCAGCCCTACATTACATTATTGAAAAAGGCATTTTCCAGTAAAATGTATTAGTATTTATTGCAGACTCCATGATATCCTCGTGGTTTCAGTGTGTGTGATTTGGGTGCTTGTGTGCAGATGCTGGGCGTGCAGGGGCCTTGTCCAGACTGTCCCGGTGAGAACGCGCGGCAGCTGGCCCGAGTGGTGTGTGCTACTGTTCTGGCCGGAGAGCTGTCTCTTATGGCTGCTCTTGCGGCAGGTCACCTGGTCAAGAGTCACATGACACACAACAGGTCAATATGTCTGCACCTTTGGGTTCTCAATATTTTAGCTCTAGCCAACATTTACTAATAACTTCAGTAATTCTCTGCTGTATTGAATATTGTATGCGGTGTTCGTAAGGCAGTATGTAGTGCCAGACAAAGGCTGCTAGGTCACATGAAGGAAACACTCAACCTTTTGGTTGGTTTGTAGGCAGACAAGACAGACAGTATGCTGTAAAGATCATCTGAGTTTATTCACTGCAATAAAACAAATGTCCAGAGCAGTAAATGTGCTGTAATCTTTCCTGTACAGATCTAAGGTGGACCTGCAGAGCCCCGGGACATGCACAAGCACCACGCTCATGAGTGCCCCAGTCTCACAGTGCTGCCCTGAGTGAAAAGAACATGACAGTGAGATCTGCACCCAGACTAATAGTCCACTGGCCAGTACATGTGCACAAGAAATATTGACACTATGAGGACAGTTATATTGTGTGTAGGATGGTGTGCAAAGACGTTCATTTTTATATCTTCCTTGGGCCAAGTATCACAATGTAAGGACAACCCAAGTGTTTGACAGTGGACTTTAGAGTAACTGAACATACGACCTGCTGAACCGTGTCTGTCATCACACAATTCAATGCTATATCGAGCAGCTCGGACCAACCCCTGCTTTGAGTTTTTTAACAACAGAGAGCAGCTTGTGGACGTCTGAGATCTGCGAGTTGCAAGACACTACAAGAACTCCTCCTTCAAGACTGTATTACGACTGCTAAATCAACCAGTCTACAGTTTAAATTCAAAACATTGACTCACTGAATGTGAAGACACCTAACAATTTCTCCTTGAGCTTAAAGTTCAAATAAATTGTTATAGACCAAACCTCAGGAAGCCTGAGCTTCTGTTTGAATCAGGCCAGTGTGCAGTGAGAATGATGTGCAAGACTCCTAACCATGGGTTTGGTTCATGACCATCTCCTATTGTGCGCTTCACAAATGATTTCTGTATGTTTGTCTTAGTTCGACTGAAGTTAGGTCATTTGACATGAACAGTGGGAAACGCTGCCTTTATGTATCAGCGCTTATTATTCCAGAGTGGGAACGAATAACCTTGAAATGGATGTTAATATCTTATTTTATCTAAAAGGTATTTTGTAACTAAATTACTTTAACTATCAAAAATAGGAAGAGTTTGACCTAAATGTTTTATAAATCATAATATATTTTGGCTTAAATAAAATTATTTTTCTATGTGTTAATAGGTATAAAATGTCATAGAACAGAGCAAACCTCTGCAACACACCAAGTACATATGTGATCAGTGTGACCATGTCTCGGGTACCTCCCTCACAGCCTCTCTGTCTCTGAATACTCACACATTCACAGGACTGGAGTGGCTCTGCTCTGGCCCAAACTTCGAGCTGCACTTTTAGCTCACATCTATTCAATTAATGACAGTTGTAGGCTGGGAGAGGATAGGGAGAAACTAGACTCCAATTAGGATTAGTTGCTTTGACTCCTCATCTGCACATCTATGGATGGTTGAGTCAGATCTAGGTCAAATGTCCTTACCTCACCAGAGGAGCTGGTGGCCAATTCAGAGAAATCCTCACAACAAGAGGAGGCTAAAGACAGAGGATAATGTCAGAGATCAAATCATAGGTGTGTCCTGGTCTTTGTGCCTTTCATTAATGTCCACAGGAAGCAGCAGTAAAAAGTTAGGTCCATACAATTACTGGAGTTGACAAATACGCAACTACTGTTACACAACATTTATATTTTAAGGTTTTGTTTATTCATGTGTGAAATTTGTCTTTTTAAACATATTTTCTATGGCAAGGGTCTTTGTTGTTCTTTTGAGGAGATCTATTCCCCTCCCATCTTTGCTGCCAAACATGTGAATGTGATACAATAATAGCCTACAAAAGTCACCACAGACCTTGGCCCTGCAGAGAAACCGTCATCATCATAGAGCCCTTAGCCATATTCAGTTTGAAAATCTCTGATAGATAATCATGAAAAGGAAATTGTAGTCCTGTAGATTTTTATTGTATCCTTACAGTTCAAAGAAAAACTCTTTATGGTATTCAGTGGTATAAAAATGATACTCACTAAAGACCATGAATGTGAAACAAATGACAAAATTGACAAATGAAACTGAAATTTGAAACTTCCAATATAAAATGTTATCCTGGCCATTTTGGTAAATTTTCATCAGTGCAGACTTCAACATTTCCACTGAGGAAGTACCAAAGGCAGGGCAGGGTTAAACACATATTACGGTGTGCAACAGTACCTCCGCAGTCACAGACCTCACACACCGGAGAGATGAACAGATGAACCACGAACGGTGGAGGCAGGGGCGGATCTAGAGGGGTGGCACAGAGTGGCGGCTGCCACCTCTAAAAAACCCTTGCCACTCCAGATGCCACCCCTCCTGGTGACAGCATACATGAAAATACAAATTTTGTCATGGGTCAGACATTTATGAGTTTGATTTTGTGCCTTCAAATATTTACAGATATATTTCATACAAGTATTCAATTGACTAAGAGCAAACAACAATGAAACACCTGCTGCCCTGGTTGAATTTATGCAGTTTCTGGACAAACATCGGGATGTGTTGTATGACTTATCCTAGATATGTGAAATAGCAGTTGTATTACCAGTGAGTAGTGCAAGTTTTTAATCTCTAGACTAATTAAGTGGTCTATTATTTATGCACAATTATGACTGAGAGCATAAGTTTGTCTTTACTCAGTATAAAACTGTTAAATTCTGGATGTTGATGAAGGAAACAGGAATGAGACTACCACATGGGGAGATAATACTGATAACACTGGATAAAATTTATTTTCTTGCTTTCATGGTTTGTTTAACTGTGCAGCTAGTCTTGAGGGGAAATCAGAGCAGATATGGTTCTAGATGCTGCCAGAAGATGAATGTGGATAATATCACTGGGGAGATATTATGTCACGATGAGGGAAGGAATCTACAGAGATGTGGGTCTTATAGGGAGCACTTTGAACATTGTTGACATTGATGAAGCTAAACCAGTAGGTGGCGGTAATGCACACTCCTTTGCTTGCCAAAAGCTAAAAGCAGAAAAAGAACTGTAGGACACAAGGGGGCAATAAAGTAGACAGAGCAGTGGACCCCAAATTGGGGATTCAAACTGTCTGTGGCAAAATCCCAGACAATTTGCTTCCATAGCCATCACAAGGAAATATCTCTGAAACTGTATGGACAGGAGCTTGAACAGGTTAAAGATGTTAGATTCCTGTAAGTCATTTTTGATGATTGGCTCACTTGGAAGCAACATCTGGAACAAATAAGTGTAAAAAAGTGAATAATTTGCTACGGTGCTCAACAGGGCAGGACTGGGGAACAAATAGAACATCTCTTTTAAGCATCTACTAGGCCATTATGAGAGCCACATTGGACTATGGTTACATCACCTACATCTCTGCAGCTGAAATAAACCTTAGGCTTTTACACATTCACTTATTGGGTGAATGTACAAAGTCACTGCAGGGCTCACCCTGCAAAAGGAATTCTTAAAGAATGTTGGGAGCATTATAAAACCGACTACCATAGCTTTGGTTGGGTAGCAAATGCAAAAGCACAACTTGCTGGCCTGTGTGAGCTTAACTTAAGCCCCACCGTACCTTGACCAACCGTGGCCCCATGGAAATTCATTATGGTTCCAGCAGATATTAGGAAAAGTCTAAAAAGTCGCCACAATTTCTAGTTCAAGAGCAAATAAATCAGCATTATGATAAACTGCTTATTTTTACAGATGGCTCAAAAGACCCTGAGAGTGTGCTGCTTTTTTCATCCCTCACCTTGAGATAGCAGTCAAGAGGAGACTGACAGACCATCTTTCTCTTCACAACAGAACTGATTGCAATACAGTTGGCGCTACAATGAGCAGAAACTAACACACAAAACCACAGCATAGTAATAGCCTCAGCCTTACAGAGTATGAAGTCTGGAAAGTCTGAGTGTAGACAGGATCTCATTCACTTCATACTCTGGTTGATCCTTGCTCTTCACAGCAGAGGCCTGAACACCTTCTTCCTTTCGTTTCCTGCCCATGTTGGTGTGGAAGATAATGAAATAGTGGATATGTTGGCTAAGAACTCCCTAAAACTACCCTCAATTAGCATAATCATTTCAGTAAGTAAATCTAAGGTTAAAACCATCATAAACAGTCACATATGCAAAAAGTGGCAGGAGTATTGGGACATCTCAGACAATAGAAGGCATTTGTACAATATTCAGAGACACGTTGGTTCACGCAATACTGTGGGCAGGAACCCAGGGGAAGAGAGCTTACACCTGTTTAAGAATAGGCCACACTGGATTAAATGATTCCCTGCATAGAAACATGTATTAATCCCTGGGCTGACCTGGTGAAAACTTAATTATTTTTAATTAGGTTTAATTAGATTGTAGTATATCATCTATACTGTAGTATTTATTACACCTTTTTAGTTTATTTCATTATTATTATTATTATTATTATTATTATTATTATTATTATTATTATTATTATTATTATTATTATTATTATTATATATTTTTTATTTATTTGATTTTATTTGCGGCTTATTTCCTGTTCACACTCCAGTCCAGTAGGTGGCGGTAAATGCACCTCTCAGCTGGCCAGCAAAGCAAAAAGAAGCAAGCAAAAGAAAAAGAAGCAGCAGAAGACGAAGAAGAGCTGCAGGAGAACAACCATCAACAGCAGCTCCGCTCTGGGTCCGAGCCTGAGGTCCCAGTATGAGAGTCCTCCGGGCATCTGCCGGTCTGTGCGCACGAGCATGTGGGCTCGTAACCACTGTCCCCCTGTCACACTGCGCCCTGTGTGCCTCGGGGCGCGCGCCTCTCTCCGCAGGTAGCTCTATTAGCTCCGGTGTGAGCTCAAGTGGGATGCCCCAGAGCTGCTGTCCTGGGGCCCCAGAGCTGCTGTCCTGGGGCTCCAGTCCTGAAAGCGCTGGTGATGCTTTCGCTGACTTTCTTTTTCTTTTTCAGCTCAGAAGTGCGTGTCACGGGTCGGAACACTGGAGTTCCACGGTGAGTATGGTTTCACACGTCTCACCACATTTCTCCAAATAAGTTCTCGTGTTTCCGCAAGAATTGAGGGTTTTAAATCCCCATTCAGGGAGTACACACCCCAGAGTCTTAAAAGCATTGAAAGAGTATTAAATTTGATTGTGTCAAAATCAAGGCCTTTAAGGTATTAAATATTGTGAATAGGTATTAAATTTTGTTCATCTAGTCTCAAAATGTGTCAAAACATGATGTTAATATTACAAAAAGTAGAGTCATCACAATAACAAAATCTACTTACTCACATATTAAAATGTTATGATTAAAATGCATAATTCATTTTTCATGTTTTTTTTAGACTTTTAAAATAAAACCCCTGCGTTTCAGAGGTGTACAAATAATTCCTTAAGGCTTAGTGTAAAATCCACACAGGTTATTGTTCTGCTGTTGACGATGCTGGCATTAAATTTCACTCTAAGTGGTATTAAAAAGTCTTAAAAAGGTTTTAAACTTCACAATACAACCCCTTTAACTATAGGCTGTTATATGTTTTGTAAAGCATTACAATAATCTGTAATGTACTGCAAAATAAGCTATAGTTTTGTGACCTGAATATGTTTCTGCAGAGGAAGACAGCTGTCAGTAAATCGTGGAGGAGAGGACTCTCTGTGAGCAGTCCAGGACAGGAACACGGTGCCTCAGTGGCCCTAATGTAAGCACTGCTCTGTCACACTCTGCTAGAGCTGACCTATGTTTTCTGTTAGACTTACTTAGTCTTGGAACCAAATGGTTAATGAACTCTGATTAAACTGAATTTTGCTTCAGATCAATAAAGTATCTAATCTTAACCAGTTTGTCAAACAGACCACAGCAAAAATGTAAGTCACCTGAAGTGACTAAGAACATTCAGCAGAGTGAGGACAGTGAGGTGCAGAGTGAGGAAAGGGAGGGGCAGAGGTCACGTCCATAATAAAAATAACATAGTAGAAAGCCTGTTAGGTGTATGAGTCAGTTAAACTCTAAACTGAGAGTTATCTGACTCAGACCAGGCCAACTCATAATTTTCTGTTGCAGAAAACAGCTTTGGAATTATCTTAGACAACCCAGAGATTATTCATTCAGAGGTGAGCTGAAGGAGGAGCCATTATGGGTGGCAGTAGCTCAGTTGGTAGAGCTGCTTGTCCACTAACCAGAAGGTTGGCGTTTCAAACCCCACTCCCACCGTTGTATACTGTCGTTGTGTCGTTGGGCAAGACACTATGTGAATGGGTGAACGGTTCCTTGATGTAGAGTGCTTTGAGTACCCATGGAGGTAGAAAAGCGTTATATAAATGTGACCTTTTACCATTATCAGCCACAGCAATGGAGAGAATATTCAGTTAAAATACTTTGATACAAATTATTACAAATGATTATTTTTAATAATTACAGCAGTACACTGGTGCTGATACTGTGATACTGGCTCAGTCTGTAGTATAGCATGACACTGGTGCTGATACTTCTGGAATATTGTCTATGAGCAGATGTGTGTTCCTCAGCTCCCTGTCGGAGGCCGTGTATGACAGGCTGGCCGAGGAAACTCTGGATGCACTGGCCGAGTATTTTGAGGACCTGATGGAGGAGCCCTTCACTGGAACAGACTACGACGTCAGCTTTTCTGTGAGTCTTTTGATAAAAACATTTGTTCTCATGACTGAAGTCAGTGCAACTCCCATTGATAAAAATCTCAGTTCTAACATTCTGCGCCCAGAACTGTGAAGATTAAACATAACCATATACAGCTATTGGGTTCAGGTTCATCAAGTCTGTGGGTTAATGATCAGTTATTACAAACAACATTTTATTCAGATGATCCTATTGAGCCAACAGTACCTCACAAATCTGTCTGATGGTGTGTGGGAGTCTGAACGTCCACCATGGGGAGCTGTGCACAAACTGGCTCTACCATCAACACAGCATTATAAAATGTTATTTACAATAACAGCCTCATCCCATATCACAAACAAAATTATATTGATATTATGTCTTTAAACTATATAAATTGCCCAGTCCAGGGTTGTATTACCTTTAGAGTATTTTGACCAAAACATTTTGGGGTGACTTTACTGTCCTATTTCCTTTGTAACTATAAATGTGGGCTGTACTGAACTGATTATACTACCGTATATTCTGGACTATACGTCGCTCCGGAGTCACATCAGTCAAAAAATACGTCATGAAGTGAAAAAAACATATACAAGTCGCACCGGATTATAAGTCGCATTTATTTAGTAATTTATTTCACAAAATGCAAGACCAAGAACAGACATTTAATCAGGAAAGGAAAGTTATTCAACTACACAATAGAACAACTTCGAACATCGAACAACTGAATAGGTGTCCAGTATGTTAATGTAACACATCAGCTATTCAGCTACACAACAGCATAAAGAACATACCTGGGAGGCTGAATAGGCTAAATTAACATAACAAGCAAGTGAGTCCAACAAGCAAGTTACCAGTGAACAAGTTTACCAAGCTCCTGATCTCATTGTACATACTGAATACTACTGACAGTAGTTGTCACAAGCCTAGAGCACCCTCTTGCAGGTGTAGACAGTAATGTTTACTCCTTGGTTCACGTTAAATTATATATATTTTGATATATAGTCGCACCTGACTATAAGTCGCATTTAATCGCATTTGTCGATGACACACAGAACTTTAGACCTAGTTTCGGGCATATGGTAACCAGAGCTGGACATCCACACTGACCAAAACACCAAATGTAATGTAAATGTAATTCCAGCTGTGGTCAGATATGAGCTGCCTATATGAGTGGACTACAGGTAACTGTGGGGTTTCCTCTGAGGCCTGCCCCAAGCATCCAGCGCACGGCGTCACTTTTCTTTCACTTTCAAACATGCTGCTTCAATGCACCGCTCATCATATCTCGGCTCATTGTCACAGCTGACTGACACACACAGGAGACAGCAGTCCATTAGATTCAGAGACGCGAATGGGAGAGGAGACAGGTCCACGAGGAGGTCATAGCGGATCACAGAGGAGGAGAGAGGCGCATCAGGCTCCCACCTTATACCATTCATAGACAGAGATCAATGCACAGATGCTGAATACTGCCCTGTTTGACTGCGGTGTTAGATTGAAATAGGCCAGAACATACAAATAAGCTCCTATAGTTTATTTATGACATAAATATTGCCTTTAGATAAAAATGTTATTAATTGCAATTAACCCCCACCCCCACCCCACCCATCACCCCCCACTTCGTCCAGCCCTAGAATGACCAGTGTGCACATTGAGAAAGTGAAATGTTACAGGGATGTCCTCATCTAAAAAAAGCGCTGTGTTGTGCTAACCATCTCAGCGTTGTGTGTTGACAGAACGGAGTGCTGACGGTGAAGGTGGGCGCTGAACATGGCACTTACGTTATCAACAAACAGACGCCCAACCGACAGATTTGGCTGTCATCTCCCTCCAGGTCAGAGCTCCACACACACAGGTCAGAGGTCATTTAAACCAAGCCCTCCCTTCAATTTAACTAACATCTATCAGTGAGAAACCTGAAAGAATTATTTGACAATCAGACCTTATAATCCAAAATAATAAAATCTGAATACTTATATGGTGCATGGTGGCAGAGCGGTTAGCGGTCTTGCCTCCCAGCTAGGAGATTGTGGGTTTGAGCCCCGGGCCGACCATCACATGAACTCTCTGGGTGGAGTCTCCATGTCCTCCCCGTGTTACTGTGGGTTCTCTCCGGGTACTTCCTCCCACCATCCAAAGAATTGGTGACTCTAAATTGACCCTAGTGAATGATGAGCGAATGATTGTCTGTCTGTGTTCGTCTCTGTCAGCCCTGTCCAGGGTGTACCCCGCCTACGGCTCAAAGTTACTGGGATAGGCTCCAGTCACCCATGACCCCTAACGGGAATAGCTGTAGAAAAAAAAAATTTTTTTAATGAATGAATACTTATATAGACCGTTAAAAAACACTAAAAGGCTGGCCCTAAACCTGCTCCAGACAAGCCCAACTGCAGCTAAAGTTCCAGAGAATGATGAATGAAAGTCACATAAAGCTTTAGTGTAAGCACACTTATAGTCTTAGCATGTGTCATGAGATCAACTCGCTGGTGTGCTGTGATGTTTGACCGAGAGTGGTGTGTTTGCAGCGGGCCAAAGCGTTACGACTGGACTGGGGAGCGCTGGGTGTACGCTCACGATGGCATCAGCCTCCACCAGCTGCTGTCTGTAGAGTTCTCCTCCATCTTCAGCACCAAAGTGGACCTGTCCCAGCTGCCCTATTTCTGAGTCATGCTGTTTGTATATGTCTGTATATGTATATCATATTGTGCCATTAGAGTAATAAAGACAAAGGAAGGAACAATTATTTAATCGAATCAAGTACATTTAAACCAGCTTTGGGCGTAGTGTATATTATTTTTTTCCTTAATTATTGACTAAAGGCTCATGAAACAGATGGAGGTTATAATTTTTTATATTTAAATCAGTTTTTATCTTCATTGTGGACCTACTTCTTTGGGGCTACTGCAATCAGCTCCACCTGTGTGTCCCTGATGTGATGTACCCACCCACACCTAAAAATCTGCATAATAATACAGATTTTGCCTACCCCCCCATCTCAATTAAATACTATAGGCCTATAGATTGTCATCTGAAACCCAGCAATTGGCTGAACTGTGCCAGTGTCTGCCTGATCAGTGCTGCAGTAATCAGTGGTTGAGGATTTAATGCTGTTTCCAAATGCAAGTTGAACAATTCGAATGGTAGTTTTCTCCAAGGGCAGATCTCGTTTACACCACTTGTGCGCATTCATGTCCTTTTTGGTTGGAAAATGGGAACCTGAAAATGTCATAATAGAGTTTAGTCGCATTATCTGCTTGTGACTGCTGCTTATGTACCACAAATGCATTGGAGGTTGTTACTAGTACCATACTGATAATGTTGGAGCTTATAGTTATCTAAATATATCTGGTGTAAGCACAAAACAAACATTTCCATAACATTATCAAACTTCAAAAAAATATAATTATGTGTTACTTCTCTCCCAAAAAACTACCTTAATTATTTTACCATGCACAACACGTCCTTAATGACAAGTCACTACTTCAGAACTCGGTTGAGTTTGTGTTGCTTGATTAAATGACTTGGCATGTTCTTGTGCTCTTTCATGTCGGAAAGTCATACATACAATAAATATGACACCACTTGAAAGCACCATATCTCTGAGTTGACAGAAAAAGTTCATAACCAGCTTCAAGCAACACATGAATCCAAAGTTACCCAGGCTGAATCTGAAAAGGGAAAATTGTCAAGGAGCTTTCTAGCTCCTTAATGATAAGAACTGTCCGGATTGTTTTCTCAGTAAGAAAGGAGTTAGCGAGAGGAGCTTCATTGCTTACTTACATAGTTCCTTTAGCATAGGAAGCTCCACAGATTTCTTACATGGATGGAATAAGCACACGATCACACTTACACATTCATACAGGCAAGGTGAGTGAAGTGTCTTGCACATAACACTATTTCATAAAAAAACTCAAAAATTACATCTAAAAAGATGTATCTGCTTTTATTTTGACATGCAAATATCTAATATTGGTATTTCCAATATTATTGATTTTTTTCCCATGTATATCAATATACATTACCTACAAAACATTATGATACAAGGTAATGCGTATCGATATAGTTGTGCCATGACAGAACACAGACAACATTTCAGGTCCTAAAGCTGAAATATTTGGCATTTCCTGACAAATGAAGTTGATGGCAGCAACACATCTTACAAAAGTTGGGACAGTGCATTTTAAAAGTTTTGGATGTATTGGACCTGATCTTCAGGTCCTCCAGCAACACTTTCCATGATACAGTTGTCACCTTACCTGTGTTCACTGACTTCTGGACATGTTCCTGATCCATGCAGTGATTTCCAGTACATTCTCTTGTGCACTTGTACTTGTACTGCCTAAAAAAATAATGTGTGTGAATTTGAACTCAGAATGCAGAATGTGTGTTGTAATGTGTGCATGATCTTCATTTGGAAGAGTAGGACAGACACACTTTGTTGTGGTGTCTGGTGGAGGGGGTTGGGAGGCTGTGGCAGATTACCACTTTAAGCAGCAGAGGCTTAGTGCTGCTATCCTTCTGTGGCGGGATGTTCCATGTGCATTATGTAACAGTAATGCTTGAACAGATTCAGGACATGGTTTTTGTCTCCTGACGCTTCTCGGACTGGTGTAGGCTGGATGTCATGGGACCAGCTGACCGAGCTGCCTTCTGAGCAATATGAAGTACAAGAAGTTCATCACCATCATGCAGGCTGCGCTTGGAGTGGCTCCGCTCAACAAGAGAGAGCTGATCCCAGCGCCACGCAAGCTCTGGAAGCCTGCCAGGTGAGCCCCCAACCGGGTGTGTCTGGTCTCTGTCTCACTGGTCTCTGTCTCAATGGTCTCTGTCTCACTGGTCTCTGTCTCACTGGTCTCTGTCTCAATGGTCTCTGTCTCAATGGTCTCTGTCTCACTGGTCTCTGTCTCAATGGTCTCTGTCTCAATGGTCTCAGTCTCACTTGTCTCTGTCTCACTGGTCTCTGTCTCAATGGTCTCTGTCTCACTGGTCTCTGTCTCACTGGTCTCTGTCTCAATGGTCTCAGTCTCACTTGTCTCTGTCTCACTGGTCTCTGTCTCAATGGTCTCAGTCTCACTTGTCTCTGTCTCAATGGTCTCAGTCTCACTTGTCTCTGTCTCACTGGTCTCTGTCTCACTTGTCTCTGTCTCATTGGTCTCTGTCTCACTTGTCTCTGTCTCAATGGTCTCAGTCTCACTTGTCTCTGTCTCACTGGTCTCTGTCTCACTTGTCTCTGTCTCATTGGTCTCTGTCTCACTTGTCTCTGTCTCAATGGTCTCAGTCTCACTTGTCTCTGTCTCAATGGTCTCTGTCTCAATGGTCTCTGTCTCAATGGTCTCTGTCTCACTTGTCTCTGTCTCAATGGTCTCTGTCTCACTTGTCTCTGTCTCACTGGTCTCTGTCTCACTGGTCTCTGTCTCACTTGTCTCTGTCTCACTGGTCTCTGTCTCACTTGTCTCTGTCTCACTTGTCTCTGTCTCATTGGTCTCTGTCTCACTTGTCTCTGTCTCAGTGGTCTCAGTCTCACTTGTCTCTGTCTCAATGGTCTCTGTCTCAATGGTCTCTGTCTCAATGGTCTCTGTCTCACTTGTCTCTGTCTCAATGGTCTCTGTCTCACTTGTCTCTGTCTCAATGGTCTCTGTCTCAATGGTCTCTGTCTCACTGGTCTCTGTCTCACTGGTCTCTGTCTCACTGGTCTCTGTCTCACTTGTCTCTGTCTCAATGGTCTCTGTCTCACTTGTCTCTGTCTCAATGGTCTCAGTCTCACTTGTCTCTGTCTCAATGGTCTCTGTCTCACTTGTCTCTGTCTCAATGGTCTCTGTCTCAATGGTCTCTGTCTCACTTGTCTCTGTCTCACTGGTCTCTGTCTCAATGGTCTCTGTCTCAATGGTCTCAGTCTCACTGGTCTCGGTCTCAAAATGGTTTAGGTCTCACTGGTCTCAGTTTATTTATTTTTATTTAACCAGGTAAAAACGTTTAAAGAACACTGACCTCAAACTTCATTGTTGTCTAAATATGTAGCCTATTCAACTTTTCACCATGGCAACGCAGACGGGCTTTTCAGAGTGACACCTGACAAAATAAGAAAGTACCGTGTTTGTCTCCTCCTTCAGTCCCATTAACACGCGCTGCTGCTGGTGAGCACCTGCAACCTCATGTGCGCTCGACCTCCACGCAATAGCTCCGCGCTGCTCCTCCGTGGTATATATTATGTCATTATTGAATAATAAACGTATATATCCTGAATTTAAATTTTTGCATTTATTTATTGCTCCATAAAAACTGTCCCTCTCTCGGGTCTTTGCGGTGGTTTTCTGTTCACCTCGCGTATACATGATCCACTACAGAGCCAGTTTATCCATCCCAAGCTGGAGCCTGATAGCCCTGTCTCCCTCCTGTCCCACACTACACACTGCAGCAGGTCTAACCAGAGCCTGGGACACCTCTGTAGCCCTCCTGTCTTTAGTTTGTTTAAGTTTAGCATGTTGGCCGTTTACACCAAACAGACCTGGGACACTCTCTCTCTCTTGGCTCTTATCTCTTGGTTCTTAATCTCTTGGCTTTTATGGTTGCCTTAGTCCTTGGTTGGTCTGATTTAGTCTTTACTCGCAGCCTCGGAGCTATTCGGATCGCTATTTGGAGGAAAAGCGCCCTGGTGGTAGATTCAACGTTTGGATTGTGATGGGCCCAAAATCACCAGATTAAAGGGAAGTGCTTGCTCCTAATTTCACTGTTGGCATCTTGCGGTCCGTTGTTTTTAGGCCAGGGCCGGTCTGATTTAAAGTTTTTCATTCACAGCCAGCCACTCACTCGCCAAGCGTCTCTTCCTGTTTACATGTGACGCAGTCAACCTACGTCATCGTCACGTAGGAATTCCCACTGCGCTGCCTGGATCAAAACCTAGTATCTTTACTATTGAATGCTGATCAACATGTTTCTGTTTGCTGCCCTGCTATTTCTGGCTGTACTATGTCCATGTGAGGTGCAGGAAAAATGTGAACACCAAAATGCACCGCCTTTTCTCTTTGTGTCCAAAGGAACAGACTGGGGTTTTAATAATCTCGCTGTCCTAAATTCGTGCAGGACCCCCTCAATTACATCTGTAAATGGAAATACATTAATCTTACCCTCTTTTGTTACCATGTATGGTCCATATAACTGGTTCCTGTCACTCTACTGTCTGCCCTACGGTAAAATGAGGGTAAAAAATAACCAACAAATGTCAGTACACATTTCTGTGAAAAGAAAATGTATCATTGTCCTTCTGCTTCTCTTATCAGGAAATGTGGAACCTAATCCTGGTCCAAATCCAAACTGTTTGAGCACCCCAGACGACTTTAAAATTAGGTCAGGGCTTGGGATAGTTCACCTCAATGTCAGAAGTCTTCTCCCTAAAATAGATTTTATAAGGATTTGGGTGGACAGACTAAACTGTGATATTTTTGTTTTGTCTGAATCCTGGTTGAACAAATCTGTGACAGACAAAGACATCTCAATCCAGGGTTTCAATGTTTTTCGTTGTGACCGCCCAAGGAAAGGTGGTGGTATTGTAATTTATGTTAAGAACAAATTTCATGTTACAGTTCTAACATCACTATCTCTTAGCAAACAGTTTGAATTCCTTGCCTTGAACATAGAACTTCAAAAAGGACATTCTATTACAGTGGCAGGCTGCTACAGACCTCCTTCAGCAGCAAATGATGCCCTGTCCTCATTAACAAATCAGTTGTCTAGGTTGGATTTTAAAGAGATTGTTCTTGTTGGTGACTTTAACTTGGACTGGCTGACAGCTGCTTCTGATAATTTTAAATCTATTTGTGATTCTTTTGACCTCACACAGCTGATTAGTAACCCCACACGTCCAAATCTTAAACAGCCAATGAAGTCCTCTATTCTTGACCTATTTTTAACAAACTCATATAAGTACTCAGATGTTGGGGTATTTGCAAATGATGTTAGTGATCACTGTGTGATAGCTGCAGTCAGACAAACAAAACTTCCCAAAACAAGACCACAAATTGTTCTCAAACGTGATTTTAAACATTTTTGTGAGCAAGCTTTTTATCATGACTTATGGATTTTTGATTGGAATAAGATTTTTCTTATAGACCGCATGGAAGTGGCTTGGAAATATTTTTATGATGCTTTTACTGAAATTGTGAACAAACATGCACCCTATCGCAACTTCAGGGTCAAAGGTCATTCAAACCCGTGGTTTTCTAGAGAGCTCTCAGGGTTGTTAAAAGAAAGAGATGTTGCCTGGGCTAAAGCTAGGAAATCAAAGTCTGAGGTCGATTGGATGAATTTTAGACGTCTCAGAAATCACTGTACCTCTCTTATTAAAAAGGCAAAATCTGACTTCTATTTGTCTAAAACAACCAATAATCTTAATGACCCAAAGAAATTCTGGAAAGCAATAAAACTTTCTTACGGTAACATACAAACAAATGATCTTCCTTCTTGCATTATCTCAAACTCTCTTACCATCACTGATAAAGCGGAAATTCTAAATTGTTTTAACAAACATTTTGTTTCATCAGGTTGCTTATTTGAGTCACTAAACCCAAACTCAAATACCCAAACTGAAAATTGTGGACACTCACTGGCATCAAAAAGAACTGCTCTACCGGTTTCATTTGTCTTCAGGCCTGTCACCAATGGACAGGTCTATAGAGCTCTGAAACAGTTAGATACTGGCAAATCTGCAGGTCCAGATAAGCTAGATCCTTACTTTCTTAAATTATCAGTGGATTTTATCTCAGAGCCCTTGACATACCTTTTTAATCTCAGTTTGTCATCTAATGTAATTCCTTCCGTGTGGAAAACTGCACAGGTTCTTCCTCTGTTGAAGGGGGGAGATTCCTCTGTTCTGAACAATTACAGGCCAATCTCAAAATTGTGTATTCTTGCAAAAGTCCTTGAAAAACTAGTGACTGAACAGCTTAAGTCTTTTCTTGATGCCCAGGGTATTTTATCTAGTAGTCAGTCTGGTTTTCGAAAATGACATAGTACAATAACTGCTGCTGTGAAGGTTGTTAATGACATTATGAAGGCTATGGATTGTAAAAAAATACTGCACTGCACTTTTTATTGATTTGTCAAAGGCATTTGATACTGTCGATCACCCCACTTTGCTTAAGAGACTCTGTGACATTGGTCTTTCTGACGATGCTGTTGGCTGGTTCTCAGACTATTTGTCGGGGAGAACCCAATGTGTACACTTTGCTGGATTGTCCTCTTTTTCTCTTCCTGTTCCTAAAGGAGTTCCCCAGGGATCTGTTCTAGGGCCACTGCTGTTTTCTGTCTACATAAACGATCTCTGTTGTGATGTCTCAAATGCCTGTTTTCACTTTTATGCAGACGTCATCTATTGCTCTTCCACTGTGATTGAACATGCTTTTGATATTTTACAATCTGCTTTTGATGTCGTGCAGTCAAATCTGTTTCAACTTAAATTAGTTTTAAATGCAGACAAAACTAAAGTTATGGTTTTCTCAAATGGTAAACAGTTGCCTTCAAATCTTCCTCAGATTAAAACTGCCAAAGGATCAGTAATCCAAACAGTCTCAATGTACAGGTACTTAGGCATAGTCATTGATCAAAACCTGTCTTTTAAAGCACATATTGAGGGCCTTGTTCGGAAACTGAAGCTTAAGTTGGGTTTCTTTTTCAGGAACAAATCGAGCTTTTCTCTTTTAGTAATGAAACGCCTTATTTCTGTAACTTTTTTACCCATGTTGGATTATGGTGATCTGCTTTTTATGAATGCACCTACACAGCACCTCAAGAAGTTGGACAGTGTGTACCACAGTGCTTTGCGTTTTATTACAGGCTGTGGAAATCGTGTCCATCATTGTACGCTGTATGCTGTTGCCGAGTACCCCTCTCTGTTTGTCCGCAGACTTTCTCACTGGTTGATTTTTGTTTATAAATGTATTATTGGGCTGCTTCCATCTTACCTTTGTATATATATGGTTAGAAACCAACAGCAATATGGTTTACACTCTCAAAAGTTCTTACAGATGGTAGTTCCGAGGGTCAGGACAGAGCTGGGAAAGACAGCATTCAAACATGCTGCCTCTTCTTCATGGAATGAGTTACAAAAGGATCTAAACTTGACAGCTCTTATTACTTTGGGAGAATTCAAATCCACTATAAAGGAGCGTGAAACAAATTCTATTGGTAAATGTAATTATTTTTAGAATCGCACTAATTGTTGTTGTGGTATTTTTCTGCTAATCTTTTATTGTAGATTTCTATATCGTGTAATTCATGTTTGTGGATGACTGTTGTTTTGTATTGTATTATTGTAATTATGTCGTTGCTGCCCTCTTGGCCAGGTCACTCTTGAAAAAGAGGTTTTTCATCTCAATGAGTTTTTTTACCTGGTTAAATAAAGGAATAATAAACTCTGCCCCCTGCAGGCTGCTGTGTGCCGCTCAGTCCCATGACCGTGCGGCGACGCAGAGCAGAGAGAGAGGCAGCTGCTTATCAGAGCATGAAGTGAGAGAAGAGGTAGCTACTCCTGATGCAATGAGTGAAAATAAGTCACCTCAAACATGAGAAATCGTTCACGTTCGCATTGCTCGCGTTGACAATTAGGTCTAATTCCCGTCCAATAATAGAACTTTGTTTCAGCGTGAAAAATGCGAGGTGTGGCGTGTGAGTGAGGTGAAATGTGTGTGTCTCACAGTGAATGCGTGAGACTTGAGAGCTCTGTCTATGAGTGCGCTGCACATCCGCATCGCACCTCTGCGCCGCTTTGTCTGTGGCTCAACCCGACCTTCAGGACGCATTACTAGAGGCTGCTCTGCTTGGAACAGGGGACGGCCCACAGATGGCGGCAAGTGCACCAAAATTAGGTTTTAAAGGAAAATCTTGGCGATAATTGACCAAAGTTGTGGAAATGTTGTGGAGTTGCAGGGTCGCACTGAATTCACGGGGTTTGCTTGATTTTACATTAATAGTTGCGATTGCAACATCGCGAAATCCTGAAGGGACTGCTGCTAGCAACTGCCGAGAGATGAGTTGCTTGCTCTGATGCACAGTTGTCTTTGTGTTTTTTTTCATCATTGTTAGTTTTTTTTTTTTTTTTTTTTTTTTTTTTAATTTTGATTAATTGCCTTTTGGCAGTTACCTATTTTTAATTGTCGTTTTCTTCTTTTCTGGGCCCCACTTTCATGTTTGCGGGTTCAGGATTAATTTTGATCGTAATGCAGATTTATTTGAATCACTGCTCATTGAGGCCCCCTGCTGGCTGAGACCCTAGGCTGCAGCCTATGTAGCCCACTCCTATAAGACGGCCTTGCATACAACTGTGCATACAGAAGAACCACAATACAACTATACATAGACAAAAATACACCAAACAAAATAGAGCAAGTGTAAATATAGGAAAACAAAAGAGGGGAGGGAAGTGTGTCTGCATATGAGACTGAGATGTAAATGAAAGAGCAAATTAATCTAAATGTGAATCGGCATCATCAGCAGGAACAAGTGTCAACAATAATCTGTTGCAATCTCTGTTTGAACAATGAAACAGATGTCAACAAAGGAAGTTTGAGGGTGTTCTGTAATGTGTTCCAGTCATCTGCTGCTGAAAAGTGGAAAGCGTTACGGCCGAAATCAGTAGAGGTTTTGGGAGTAATAAACTTGATAAATTCACTTGACCTGGTATGATAAGTGCTGTGAACAAGGTGGAGAAGGGACGACAAATAGAGAGGTTTCTTGTTCAAAATTGTCTTGTAAATAAAGAGAAAGCAATGATGGAGACGCCGGGTATGAAGGGAGGGCCAGCATGAATTTTATGACTGAAAAGAATGCACTTTGTTTACTGGAGTTGAGGCAGAGGTGGAGGTTGTGGAAGGACTGCTGATGAGGTAGTAGGTGGTCTCCTGAGGGATCTCCTCCCAGACCTGGACTATAGCATTCGCCAACTCCTGGACAGTCTGTGGTGCAACGTGGCGTTGGTAGATGGAGCGAGACATGATGTCCCAGATGTGCTCAATTGGATTCAGGTCTGGGGAACGAGCGGGCCAGTTCATAGCATCAATGTCTTCGTCTTGTAGGAACTGCTGACACACTCCAGCCACATGAGGTCTAGCATTGTCTTGCATTAGGAGGAACCCAGGGCCAACTGCACCAGCATATGGTCTCACAAGGGTCTGAGGATCTCATCTCGGTACCTAATGGCAGTCAGGCTACCTCTGGTGAGCACATGGAGGGCTGTGCGGCCCCCAAAGAAATGCCACCCTACACCATTACTGACCCACTGCCAAACCGGTCATGCTGGAGGATGTTGCAGGCAGCAGAACGTTCTCCACAGCGTCTCCAGACTCTGTCACGTCTGTCACATGTGCTCAGTGTGAACCTGCTTTCATCTGTGAAGAGCACAGGGCGCCAGTGGCAAATTTGCCAATCTTGGTGTTCTCTGGCAAATGCCAAACGTCCTGCACGGTGTTGGGCTGTAAGCACAACCCCCACCTGTGGACGTCGGGCCCTCATACCACTCTCATGGAGTCTGTTTC
This sequence comes from Bostrychus sinensis, assembly GCA_020698575.1. Taxonomy (NCBI): domain Eukaryota; kingdom Metazoa; phylum Chordata; class Actinopteri; order Gobiiformes; family Eleotridae; genus Bostrychus; species Bostrychus sinensis. Next base: position 38,817,481 of record CM036249.1, on the reverse strand, counting down.
AGACTGTTTGAGCAGACACATGCACATTTGTGGCCTGCTGGAGGTCATTTTGCAGGGCTCTGGCAGTGCTCCTCCTGTTCCTCCTTGCACAAAGGAGGAGGTAGCGGTCCTGCTGCTGGGTTGTTGGCCTCCTACGGCCTCCTCCACGTCTCCTGATGTACTGGCCTGTCTCCTAGTTGCACCTCCATTCTCTGGACACTACGCTGACAAACACAGCAAACCTTCTTGCCACAGCTTGCATTGATGTGCCATCCTGGATGAGCTGCACTACCTGAGCCACTTGTGTGGGTTGTAGACTCCGTCTCATGTTACCACTAGAGTGAAAGCACCGCCAGCATTCAAAAGTGACCAAAACATCAGCCAGAAAGCATAGGAAATGAGAAGTGGTCTGTGGTCACCTCCTGCAGAACCACTCCTTTATTGGGGGAGTCTTGCTAATTGCCTGTAATTTCCACCTGTTGTCTGTTCCATTTGCACAACAGCAGTGAAACTGATGTCAATCAGTGTTGCTTCCTAAGTGGACACAGTTTGATTTCACAGAAGTGTGACTGACTTGGAGTTACATTGTGTTGTTTAAGTGTTCCCTTTATTTTTTTGAGCAGTGTATACCTTGATCAGTGACACTTTAAGCCAGCACTCAGAAATAGCAAGAGCATCAGGATTAGCACTATTTACCAGTGAGACCTAGATCAGTGAGACCTAGACCAGTGAGACCTAGACCAGAGAGACCTAGATCAACGAGACTGACATTATTGCCCAAGATGGCTGCCGGCAGGATGTCTTGTCTACCTGTCTGTGTCTGAGTTTGTCTATGTTGATCTTCTCTAAGCTTTTGTAAGCACTTTTAACTACAGTCTTGAATGGGAACGATTTTCTGGAAGTTACCTGATCGTGTCCCTGAGGACTGATCCTGTCTTTGTTTTTTCTCGGCTTGCCACACATGTGTTGTTGTACCTGGACACTCCTTAGCTAGCTTCTTTGATAACGGCAAGACTGCTGCTCCTCAGCGGCCCCATGGTCTCGTGGCTTGTTGCGACTGATTCGGCGTTGCATCCCTTGGCTAACTGTGCATCGTGGCCCTGTGTTTGGCTGACCCTGCATTCGGCACCGGGGCATGCTGTTTGGCTTGTGGCTGGCTCTGCAGCGCTTCTCACTCGCTTCAGTGGATCTGGACGAGGATTTGTTGCGCTGGCTGCGTCCATCTGGCCAATTGGAATATTTGTTTCAACAATGTGGTAACTTGTTGCGATCTGTCGCTAACTGGCATCTCTGTCGGAACTTATTTCTCCTTTTGTGGATTCTTAATCGATCCGGTCCTGACGCTGAGTGTTTAGGTCTCACTGGTCTTGGTCTCTATGGTTTAGGTCTCTCTGGTTTAGTGTGTACTGGAGGCTGAAGGAGACAGTCTGTGGTTCACGGGCCCGTCCCTGAGCAGGTCAGTAGTTTTGTGGGTTTTGTGAATGTGCAGGAGCTGGAGTGGGACCATCAGAGATGTCCGAGGTTTAGTCCAAAGCCTGGGTCCAGTCTGAGTCTGAGTTCTGGGTCTGTGTTTGTGAACAGTCAGCAGAAGTCCTGTGTGACTGCTGTGTGTGTGAGGCGCTCTGAGCGATGCGAGTGTGGAGCTGAGCTGAGAGAGAGAGAGAGAGAGAGCGGGAGAGAGAGAGAGGAGAGAGAGAGAGCGAGAGAGAGAGAGCAGAGTGGAGCTGAACAGAGTAGAGTCACAGCGATGCAGCCCCTCCTCCTCCTGGTGCCGCGCTCTGCTCCGCCCAGCCCGAGTCCCGTGCCTGTGCTGTTTTAGTCTGGCTGTGGTTTGGCTCCCTGTGCTTGTTTCCCGGACCCCTGAGGCCCCGGTGGACCGGCCCACCCGTGCTGCCCGCGTTCTCCCCGTAGGCTGCGCGTGCCTGTGCCCTCACCATGCGTCTCGGGGTGTGCTCCTTTATCTCAGATATTCTCAGCACCTCCACCAACATCTGCTTCTGCTGGGCCGAAGGAAAGGTACGGTGTGTGGGTGTTGCGGGGCGGGGGCCTGAGTGGAGGGGACTGCTTGTGGAGATGTAACACAGATCTCAGGTGCTTACTGCTCTAACACACATCCTCTAATGGGCTTGGCCTGGTTGCAGATGGAGGTAGTGTCAGGGGTCATGCTTCAGTCATACCGGTCTGGTCTAATCTGCTCCAGAGGTATGGACACTCAGTCTGTCACTTTGACTTTGTATGCAAAATGCATTTAAGTGTTGACTGTAATAAAAAAAAAAAAATAATAATAAAATAAAAAAACATTTGCAGAGTGCCTACAAACACAGGCCATAAGCAAAAGTTACATGTACAATGCAACTGATTACAAATAAATAAAGATGGCTTAATACCTGAAGTGTTTTTAATATGCAGGATGTGGAGGCTTATACTGATTTGATGAAGGGCCATGTTTGTAAAAAATATCATATACTCATACACTTGTACTTATGATTACATTTGGGGAGACATGTAGATCTTGTCCTTGTTTGCGATAACAGTTAAATTCTTTATTTAGTTTGCTTGTTGTGTAGCTGTAATGTGTGTGGGCAGTGGCTGAGGCCTGGACAGAACTATGGCAATAGTGTGTGATGTTGTGTGTTCTCTGTGTGTGATGGCAGTAGTGTGTGATGTTGTGTGTTCTCTGTGTGTGATGGCAGTAGTGTGTGATGTTGTGTGTTCTCTGTGTGTGATGGCAGTAGTGTGTGATGTTGTGTGTTCTCTGTGTGTGATGGCAGTAGTGTGTGATGTTGTGTGTTCTCTGTGTGTGATGGCAGTAGTGCTCTGTGTTTGCACTGTCAGTGTGGTCATGAGGCAGTGCGTGCTGTGCTGCTGCTCTTTAAGATGCACTGGTGTCCCAGCAGACTGCAGTGTGCTCAGTGTGAGGACATGAAGAGGCGGGGCTTGAGACACAGGTTTACCATGTTGGGATGGGAAACAGCAGCAGTGCTCCGAAGTCAGTGCAGTGTTGATGAGCTTGTGTGAGACTGTAACACTGTAAGGATCAGGTTTTTACTGTGCTGCAGCTGCAGAGGCAGAACTAAGGAATCAACCAATCACACTCTCCCACAGTGAGAGAGGAGTATGTGTTCTTCCAAGAGCCACAGGCCAGAGCCATCACATCAAGGTCACCTGACCTGACAGGTCACCTGACAGTGTCTGCACTTAGAACATGACTAAACAGAGGTAGAACACAGTGCAAACAGCAGATCAAGATGAGAAAACAAACAGGAGTGTTCTCCAACACCACCATGTGTCATACACACAACCCAACAGCACTGACAGGAAAGGTTAAACTCAGTCATGCTGCAGTCGGTGTCAGTGTCACTGCAGTCTGTGCCAGTGCAGTCTGTGTCAGTGCAGTCTGTGTCAGTGCAGTCTGTGCCAGCGCAGTCTGTGTCAGTGCAGTCTGTGCCAGTGCAGTCTGTGTCAGTGCAGTCTGTGCCAGTGCAGTCTGTGTCAGTGCAGTCGGCGTCAGTGCAGTCGGCGTCTGTGTAATCCAAAAATAAATGATATTAAATCACTGATTTGACTTGAACCTTGCTTTTGTTTATCTCTTTGGTACTATTTTTGTTTATGTGAAATAGTTATGTATGATTCTTTTTTTTATTGTTTATTTCATTCATTAAAAACAATTATAACAGTTAAACATTCAGTTTAAATATTATGAATGAAAAGGAGCAGAAAGAAGTATGAACTTATTATGTCTGCCCCCTGTTCACAATTTAACATTTCTGATCAAATCATAAAAGCTGTAACACAGCCATTCTTCTGTTTCATTACATAACACCTAATATAACGTAACAGAAGCTACTACTCTGCAGTAGTATAAAACATAAGACGGACAATAATATTTCTTGTAACACTGAATGAGTTAAAAAGAGTAAAAGTGGACCCCAGGTAAAATAGTCCTTACTGTGGTAAGGGCTAATGAGGATCTAACAAATAAATAAACAAATAAACATGGGGCATAGAGACTCTACAAATGTGAATGTTGGGAAAGTGGTTTCTGAACACTAAACTCATCCTTCTGCTGTTAAGAGATGAAGTGTACACACATACAGTCTGCCTGAGACAGGACGGCTGTGGGTTCCATCCCCCACAACTGTTTGGGACATCCACTGCACTGCAGCTCTAATCTATCTACTGTGTGAACCCTATGTGAACAGGACTTTGTAAATTTATGTCTTTGCTTAAACACAAGACATTGTCAACTTAACAGTGGGTTTGGGGGGCACTGCTACTGCCTGGACGTGCCTCAATCACACCTGTCCCATCTTTTTACTATAGGAATGTGTGTCTGTAGTTTGCAGAAAAGAACATATGAGAAAATCTGAAACTGACTAAACCATCATTTTAAAATGCATCCAAATGTTATTGCAGAAAGTACTTGCAGCAGAGCTGTTGAGGCATGGCCGTGCTAAGTGAAGGCTTGTGTGCACTTATGTTAGCAGTATTAGCTGCATTTACTAACCCAAGAAATATAGTCTGTTGCCAATCATCCCAATGCATTTTCAGTATGCTATAATTAGTGGACACAGATTACACAACATCAGAATGCAAATGGATTCACACGCAATTCAAATTCTGGGCCATACCAGCATACCCAGAATAAATTTCATTCAATCATAGAAACACAGCTGCACACCTGTTATTCATGTAAGGTTGGTTTTGAATAGGAGTGTTCAGACCCACTTGACAGGGCTACTGGATTTGTTATTGTGAAGCATATACAGGGGTCAGGGAGGAGAGGGTGTTCTCAGACACAGTCAGAGTTAGTACAACAACCTAGTAGCTCATGTGCGCAGTGATGTTGTTCAGATGCATATCAGCAGTGTTGATTGGCCCAGAGGCATCTCCAGAGCCCATCCTCTACTCTGACAGAGCTATTTTGGGCCATTCTCAGTCGCAAATGTTTCAATTTTAAATCTCTTTCCTTGCTTTTTCCGGAGCTGTGTGTATTTTTGGATGAAAGCATTGATTATACAGTCAGAGCCCAAATACATTGTTTAATAGACGCCATACATACTGTACTGTACTGATAATTTGCGGCGCTTAAGCCAGCAGGTGCAATGACAGTGACTGTATTCATTATTAAACCAGAAGCTGCTTATGCTTCAGTTTTGTTTCTGTGTTGCACTAAAGCCAGTAGTAGCTGTTATTGTGATGTTATTAAACCAGATGCTGGATATGTTTACTTCTCTTACTTATTTTAAAATGCAGTGGCACTTTGTGTCAAATCCAATGTGAGAGTAACAGTAGAGGGAACTCTCCGGCCCACAGGCCAGAGCCTTCTAGGCCTTCTAGACACTCACTAACCACACCCCCACACTAACCACGCCTCCACACTAACCACACCCCCACATTAACCACACCTCCACACTAACCACACCTCCACAGTAGCCACACTAACCACATCCCCACACCAACCACACCCCCACACTAACCACACCCCTACACCAACCACACTAACAACACCTCCACACTAACCACACCTCTACATTAACCACACCTCCACACTAACCACATTCACACACTAACTACACTAACCACACCTCCAGACTAACCACACCCCCACACCAACCACACCCCCACACTAACCACACCCCTACACCAACCACACTAACAACACCTCCACACTAACCACACCTCTACATTAACCACACCTCCACACTAACCACATTCACACACTAACTACACTAACCACACCTCCAGACTAACCACACCCCCACACCAACCACACCCCCACACTAACCACACCCCTACACCAACCACACTAACAACACCTCCACACTAACCACACCTCTACATTAACCACACCTCCACACTAACCACATTCACACACTAACTACACTAACCACACCTCCACACTAACCACACCTCCACACTAACCACATTCACACACTAACTACACTAACCACACCTCCAGACTAGCCACACCCCCACACTAACCACACCTCCACACTAACCACATTTATACACTAACTACACTAACCACACCTCCAGACTAGCCACACCCCCACACTAACCACACCTCTACACTAACCACACCTCTACACTAACCACACTAACAACACCTCCACACTAACCACACCTCTACATTAACCACACCTCCACACTAACCACATTCACACACTAACTACACTAACCACACCTCCAGACTAACCACACCCCCACACTAACCACACCTCCACACTAACCACACTAACCACACCTCCACACTAACATCACCCCCACACTAACCACACCTCTACACTAACCACACCTCCGCACTAACCACACCTCTACACTAACCACACCTCCACACTAATTGCACCTCCACACTAACCACACCCCCACACTAACCACACTAACCACACCTTCACACTAACATCACTCCCACACTAACCACATCTCTACACTAACCACACCTCCACACTAATTGCACCTCCACACTAACCACACCCCCACACTAACCACACTAACCACACCTTCACACTAACATCACTCCCACACTAACCACATCTCTACACTAACCACCCCTCCACACTAACCACACCCCCACACTAACCACTCTTCTACACTAACCACACCTCCGCACTAACCACACCTCTACACTAACCACACCTCCGCACTAACCACACCTCTACACTAACCACACCTCCGCACTAACCACACCTCTACACTAACCACACCTCCGCACTAACCACACCTCTACACTAACCACACCTCTACACTAACCACACCTCCACACTAACCACACCTCCACACTAACCACACCTCCACACTAACCACACCCCCACACTAACCACTCTTCTACACTAACCACACCTCCACACTAAAGGCCTCCATACACCAAGGCGATGATCGCCCATCTGAAGCCGTCTTAACGGTTCTTCCACGTCGCTCATTTCCGTCCTTTTGATATGTATGTGCCGTCAGCCCCCATAGCTCCAGGACGGAGGCCGTCTGACTAGTTTTCTGCCGATTGGCCTTGTTGAATCGGCGTTTTTGGTCTTTGGCAGCGCTCTGATAGGCCTAGCACTACAGCTGCCGCGCCAATCAGCTCACGGGAATTTTAGCGGAAGTGACGGAGTGACGAGAGGTGAAAACCGCTGTGGCAGCGTACTGTCACCATTTTTGCATTTTTCGCAATTCCGTGTGGAAAGTTATCTTCTTCAAGTAACAGAGCAGCGGCACCTAATCCACACAAAACAATGTCGAAACTGGCCATTATCACGCTTCTCAAATGTTCAAACAAGCTGAGAACAGTGGCAGACCAAGGCGCGCTACATGCATATGTACTCCGCAAACATTGTGTCATTTCCGTTTATTTTTGTTCACTGGCTAGCGCCATCTGCCGCTTTGGGGGGGTAATTACATCACGCGCATGCGCAAGACACGGTCTTTAGGTCGGTTGTCGCTTCGGTGTATGAAGAGGGAAAAAGGTCATCTGACGTGAGGAAACGGGAGGGAACGAGAGGAGACGGGAAGAGACGAGCTGTCGCTCCGTCTTTTCAGTGGCAGTCTGGGAGTCGCCCATTCATGGACCTCAGAAATACGAATGATATTGTCCTGGTGCTGAGACTCTAGACTCACTTAAACTGCAGGCAGTTTGTCAAACATGTATACATGTTTTTTGTTGCTAGTGGGTTCTGTAGGGGGTGCTTTCAGATTATGGGTTTATCTGGTCTGTATTCAACCAGAGCTGGACCACTTCAGACATCAGTTTTTATTTTTAAATAATGTGACAATAATCTTTAAGTTTTTTAAAGCACAGAGACAGCAACAGACAGCAACTCACATACTTTTAGCATTATACTTTTAATTATAGCCATATAAGAATACATTTAGATTAAACTCCCATTTAGTTTTCTCTTCGGTTCAATGCTGTCTGTAAATTATTCTGAATATTCCATCATAGGTTGATCATAATTAACATGTCTCAGTAATCATCTGATCTGTACTGATGGAATTAGTGGTATTTACGCTGTAAATCAGTTAGCACAGCCTTAGCCCTGGAGGTCAGGCCCGGTCACCTCTGTTTAAGTCTCTGCTCTCTAAGGGCTGTGAGAGGGCAAATTAACAGGATTTTCAACATTTTATCAAATACATATGGAGACTGCTGTGTCATAGGGAATGCCTGATCTGAGTCAACAGTGTCAGAGCCTGCACAGTTCTTTTTTAAGTTAACATCCATCAAATGCATTAAAGTACTGTGGTAAAAAAAAACAAAAAAAAAAAAACATACTTCTTAAAGTTGCAATGAAATGTTCTTAGTATTCCTGTAATTGAGGAAGAGGATCATCCAATCAGAGCACTCTGTCCTGCAGCAGCAGCGAAGACTTGGAGAGACTCAGGACCCAGCCTTTGACCAGGTTACCATGGCAACTGACTGAGTTTAGCTTCACACTAGCACAATAGCACACACAACAACAGTCTGAATAGGTGTCAAGTATGTTAGCATAACACATTAACTGTTTGTAATATTTTGAAAAAGTATAAGTTGTTGAGCTTCGAGAACTTTAAAAATTTTAAATTTGCTTGTTTGATGTACAAGGTGTTACATGGACTTGCCCCACCTCCCATGTCTGACTTTTTTTTAAAAAAAGGGGTCACAGTGGTCTCAGGACCAGGGCCTGCTCTAGAGGGGACTGTGAGGTCCCACACAGAAAAACAGTCTTTGGACAAAATGCTCCTTCTGTAAAGGCCAGCAAAATCTGGAACAGTCTTCCACTCTCCATAAGGGAGTGTCCAACATTATCTACTTTCAAAACTCAGCTCAAGCAGTGGTTTAAAGCAAACCAGTCCTGTAACCACTGACTTTTAACTTCTTAATAATGTCCTGTTGTGATGTGCTCTTATTGTGATCTGTTGTCTTCTCCGTTGTCTTGTCATGTTTTTGTGTTACCTCCCTAGGGACTATGGATGCAAATTAGCATTGTTGCTATAATCCAGCATGTTTACATCTGTCACTGACTGAATAGATGTTCATTAATGTGCACTGTCCCTATTAAATAAATAAATAAATAAATAAATAAATAAATAAAAATAAACTGTTATTCAGCTACACAACAGCATAAAGAACATACCTGGGAGGCTGAATAGGTTAATTAACATAACAAGCAAGCGAGTCCAACAAGCAAGTTACTAGTAATCAAGTTTGCCAAGCTCCCGATCTCATTCTCCATCACTGAAAACTTCTGAGTTGTCACAAGCCTAGAGCACCCTCTCACAGCTGTAGACGGTAATGTTTACTGCTTGTTCATGTCAGTGAATCATATATTTTGATATATAAATCACACCTGACAATAAGTCACAGGACCAGCCAAACTATGAAAAAAATGCAACTTAAAGTCTGCAAAATAAGGTAGAATAGAACACTAGAATGGACATTTTAACTGACATCCAGCACAGCCTCCATATTATGAGTGTAGACATTCTACTAAATGCTATGTAAACAAACAGGGAACTGTACTTGCTTTCATTTCATTTATTTCCTTTATTTATTTAATTTCTCATGTCCACTTATCATGGCATGGAGCACAAACAAAACAAACAACAAAACAAACAACAGACAAAGCGATTAACACTCATTAGTACAAAGGAAGAATCCCCTTCAAAAAAGCACCAAGTTCACAAACAATTCACATAATAATAATTAATAATTCATCAGATTTATATAGCGCTTTTTTGCACACTCAAAAATGCTTTACATACCAAAAAAAAAAAAAAGTTTAAGAAAAGGCAAGATTGAACAGGTGAGTTTTTAGCTTTGATTTGAAGTTTTGTAAAGAGTCCGAATTCCTGATGGATTGTGGGAGTGAGTTCCAGAGGACATCTTCCCAGATTGCAGCAACAGTACAAGCTTGTACACTGGTGGTTGCTCCAAAACAAATTTCAGGAAATACTTTGCTTGACATCTCATCAACTCAGGATCTGTGCACTCAAACAAATGTGAAATTCATCTCCCACATGACCACCATTACAAAAATTACAAATTCTCAGATGTCTTTCCAGACCTTTATACCGACCAATGACTTTAGTAATTCTGCTGTAATTTGTTCTAAAACTGCAGATGGCCTGCTGATAGTAAAGATTCTCACATAATAAATATTTCTCAAATTTATATTCCTGTTTGATTTCTGCATAGACATCACCTGAAGTCATGTCCCTGATTTCACTTTGCCACTTTTGAATGTGCTGATCTTTTAGAATCTGTTCCACGGTCAGTTTAAGCCAGTTAACACTGTTGAACATCTGTGAGGTCCAGATGTAGGACAGGCCATGGTGGACATTCTCACTTTTAGTATATATTTCAAAAATCGAAGATGTAATTTTTCAAGAATATCTATTTTTTCAAATCCCCACACTTCACAGGCATACAACATAACTGGTGTCACATACCTGTCCAGCAGATCCAGTGTGACATCTAGTGGTAGATTGAATTTTCTACTTTTTGCAAAAAGTGCAAACATCTGGAGGCTGCGTGATGGGTCCATGCAGCTCTTTTATGGCAATTTTAAATGAACTATCATAATTAATAATGAGACCTAAGTATTTGAAACAAGGCACAATCTCTAGTTTCTTTCTGTTACACACAAATTCAAGTCTGTTACTATTAACTTTTCTACAACCAAATACTGTATTTTTTGTTTTATCGCTATTCAATTCCAGTTTCCATTTGTCACAGTATCCACACATGTGATTGATAGCTTTCTGTAGACCTAACTTAACCAAAAGCTCCATATTCATAACTAGCACACAATATTCTTTTAACGCTATGCTTTTAAATATTTTATAAACATATACCCACATTCTTTTATTTTGTTAATTTGATAACTTAATGTACTTGCTTCAGCAGAGACATTTGGACAATACTCTGTTTCCAGCTTTGTATAATGGCATATTTTAGTTCATTGTCATGATACTCTTATACTTGGTGCAATGGTCACCTATTCTAATACCTTAACAATTACAAACATATGGAGGTTCTAGATAAAAGTAGAGACCACTGCAATATTTATAATGTTAATATTTATTTCTGTATTTCAGTGAAAAACGTACTGACTGAGACTGTTTAACTAGTAAAAACTAGTTAAAAACTATCACTGTTTCTCAATTGCCAACATTTACAACATTTTTTTGAAGTTATGTCACTGTTTATATGTTACTTAACATTAGAATTAGCCTTATCCTACAGTCACAAGATGGCTGCTGGAATTACCACCAAAGTGATTGCCAGGGCCTCTCTAATGTTCAATTAGGACTATAGATTAAAAGCCCTGAAGTTTGAAAATATGTTTTGGCAGAAAGACTGCCTTGTGTTTTTCACCAAATAACATAGTTTCAAAGAATGATTGAATGAAGGAGCTGAACAGGCTTGTGACAACAAGAGATTAAAGTGAAAAGGTGCATCATTAGCTTCCTGAGAAATATAACTGCGCCTCATTTCTCAGGTTCTCACCAAAAGTACTGTGGGTTCCAATTGTGGCTGCTGGTCTTTAATACAGGGAAGCTCAAAACATTTGCTCCTGGGCTAACTAGCAGCTAGTTTCCCTACAACTCTGATATTGAACAAACAAACAAATCTAAAACAAGATGCAAACGCAATAGCGCTATAACTGTTGTTTATTTAGTGTGTGCAACATACAAACAGTGAAAATGAGATAAATCACTTCGCTTTAAACTCCGGACGGCTCCTTCTGCTCACAACTATCTCCTCTGTTGCTCCAATTCATCGCATGCTCACTGGGCACTGGCACACAGGCGCTCACTGCTGTCTGTCAAAACCTTCCGCCTGTTCCGCCAAACATCATCGATCATCAGCGTCACGGCCCGCCCACTGCTCCATTGACTCCCAGAGATGCTGAGCATCGAGGGGCGGGATGATTTTGGCTCATTTATCCAATGAGTGTCTTGCATTTTTGCTATGAAAATGAGAGAGCCAATGAAGTTCAGCATTAATAGGGATTTACACAGCGTCCGAGCTGCTCTGAAGTGAGAGGATGATCGCGTTGGAGAACCAGACTAAACAACTTATTAATGAACAATATACTCACTTTAATTAAATGCATTCTAGCACACTTTTAATGTAAACTAATATCTCATTTTATGAAATTCAGCAGTGCATAATGGATCATTTATTTTATGAAATTCTAGGGGAAGCTCAGCTGCCCCTGTTGTCAGTGAGCAATCACCACTGGTGGGTTCTCAAACCAAGTCATACCCACAGTGAAAGTAGAAAGTCTGGCATTGTCTCCCCATCTGTTCACGATGCATGTAGATTATCATGTCATGTTCATGTTTGTGTCATGTGACTGTGTGGACAGTGTGAGCTGTGCTGACACTGGTGTTTCCTCGCAGGGACTGGTACAACTCAGAGGTGTATGTGCTGAGGCACTCGGATGGCTTTCACTCACTGCACCGGGGGCTGCCTCACTCGCTGTGGGTGGTGGGGGCGCCCTGTCAACTCCAGGTATCACAACTTACACTGAGCCCTCACACTGACTCCTAAAACTCACCCTGGCCCCTCCTGCTCACCCTGACCACACACACTAACCCCTCATACTTACCCCTGACCCCTCACCCTGACTTCTTAAATTCACCCTGACCCCTCATACTCACTTCTAAAACTCACCCCTCCCCATTGACCCCTCACACTGACCTCTCACCTTCACCTTGCACACTCACCCTGACAATTTTTTAGGACATGCTGCCAGCAGAGAGTTACAGTAATCCAACCTAGATGTAACAAATGTATGAACGAGTTTTTCAGCATTTTAGATAAAATAATTATGATTTTGGCTATGTTGTACAAAAAGCACACTGTTTTACAGGCTTGGTTTATATGAGCCTTAAATGATAAATTTTAGTCAAATAAAACTCCTAAGTTTCTCACAGTAGAACTTGAGGCTACACTGACACCGTCCAGGGAGACTCTGGTCAGACAGAGCATCAGCTTTTTGGGGCCTAGTATAATGACCTCTTTTTTTCTGGGTTTAGGAGGAGAAAATGAATTGTCATCCAGGCCTTTATGTCTATCACACAGGCAGCTAAGTTTCTCAATGGGGTCATTCTGATCAGGTTTGATTAATAAATACAACTGTGTATCGTATGCCTAACAGTGAAAAAATAATTCTGACACTGACCCCTTCACAGTGACCTCTCACCTTGACCCCTTACCCTGACCCCTCATCCTGACCTCTCTTGCTGACCTCCCACTAGGACCCCTCACTTTGACGCCTCACCCTGAACCCCTCACCCTGATTAAATTTCCTTTCTGTAACAACTTTGTTATGTCCAAGACTTGCAGAGCTGTAACATTTAACAGCTCTTTATTGGAGCATTTTGCTAAAAACAGCTATATTGTAATATGTCAGTCTGTAGATGTGTTGTGTGAGTGTAGGTGTGTGTGAGTGTGTATGAAGGTCAGTAGTGTGAGGAGCAAGCAAGCAAGCAGGCTGAGAGGCCGCGGCGGAAGCTTAGTGCTCTTTATACCAAAACTGGCAGGAAAGGTATTCTATTGGTTGTTTTCAGATTCTAGAATGTGAAGATGTCACACTCTCAGATGGGGAGTAGGAGCCATTTTTACTGTATTGCTTATATATGCTATTTTCATAAGAAACATCCAGAAAGAAAAATTATAAAATGTTTAAACTGGTCATTTCTATTAGTCCATGATCTCACTAGACACCATATTTCCAAAAACACATATGAACTTACGTGACATCCCATTCTTAATCCCCAGGGTTTAATATGACGTGGCCCAGTCTTTGCATCTTTCTACGTCAGACATGTACGTGTCTGACGTTCTCGTCCAACATCAGACACTGATGTTTTGGACGAGAAGGCCTGGCTCGCAGTCTTCACTCTACATCTTCCCAAAGGTGTTCTATCGAGTTGAGGTCAGGACTGTGTGCAGCCCAGTCTAGTTCTTCCACACCAAACTCACTCATCCATGTCTTTATGGACCGTGCTTTGAGCACTGGTGCAGTCATGTTGGAACAGGAAGGGGCAATCCCCAAACTGTTTGCACAAAGTTGGGAGCATGGAATTGTCCAAAACCGCTTGGGCTGCTGAAACATTCAGCATTCCTTTCACTTGGAACTAAGGGGCCGAGTCCAGCTCCTGAAAACAACACCACACCATAATCCTAATTCAGTTATTTGGGTGGTTGAGAGAATACTTTTGGAAATATAGTGTATGTATCCTACCACACCTAAAAATCTGCCTTAACAATACACATTTTGCCTGCCCCCATATCAATTAAATACTAAAGGCCGATAGAATGTTGTGACGTCATCTGAAACCCAGCAATGGTAGAATCTGCGGCTAAAGATTCAAAATGCAGATGTCTTGGTGTGGTTTATGGTTAATGTCTCTGTGATTACTGGGCCTAACAACAAAAACTGGCACAAAGTCAAAGTCTTGTCTGTCAGTATGAATGACCTAAAGTGAAGTTATTTCTTTATTATAGCATCAAAAGGTTGTGATATTATTAAAAAACACATTATTGCATGTCAGTAGACTCTGCATTAAGCTATAAGATTATTACGGTGAGGTTGTAGACCCAGATGCTAACAAAAAATGATCAGGTTAAACATTTTGTGGATTTTTTTCTTTAGCTAGTTTTTTGAAAAATTGTGCCTCACCAATACATTTAAACAGTCCCATGCTCTCTATCTGAGGTTTTGACATCATCAAATTCTAGAACATGAACACAACCTATTCATAAAAGCCTACATGAGTATAAAATGTCTACTGAGATATCAGCGTTCTAAGATAAATGCAGAACATAACTTGTTTTTTCATGTGGAGCTGAAGTGCAGTGTTACTCATAGCCCCAGCCCTCTAGTCTGCACCAGACCACTCTCACTGTGTAATAAGCCACAGGCCCACAACAGTATGAATTTTGGAACGGGCTAGCACTTGGCAGACCATAAATATGTGTAACCAGGGGTGAAGAGAGGAGGAATTCATTTAGGGAAGGCCTAAACAAGTGCATACAGACATGCACTTGCACATGCACATTATTGTATTTATTAAACAGTAAGCATTTCTTCACTTTTTGTCAGTGGTGGAGGAAGTACTCAAGTAAAAGTAAAAGTACAGGTAAAGGAGTAAAGATTTACTCAAGTAAAAGTATCATGAACATTTCTACTTAAGTAAAAGTATAAAAGTACTTACTTTTAAATGTACTTGTGAGTAAAAAAAGTAAAGTATTTCACACAATATTGAGAACTAAAGAATCTGTTTCTAGTGAGTGCTACTTTACTGCATCTTTTAGATTTAGGCACTGTGTCTACAATGACGGCACAAAAACTAATGATTTTAAACCAAATTCAAAATACTTTTTACTTCAAACCAACTCGCACATATAGTGGAGTAAGTAGGTGGAGTATCCTATTTTCTATACTATATTTTTAGTTCAGTCTAGTAGTTTGTTTGCTAAATTTACTCAGAAGTCCAAACTACAATAGGTCAATGTGTTTGTGAACTGCGTGCGCGCCTTCCTCCCTCTAGTGGTCAGTGAAGAGCCCAACAACTTTCTATTTACGGAAATGTTGACAAAATCACTCCCACCGACTCTATTTCCATAAATTTTGCTAAGACTAAATACACATCTGAATATAGCACCAGGCCCACAGCTTATACATGAGAGACAGACAAAAACACGCTTTCCCCGTAGATCTCCGTCTACATCAGACTGTCAGCACTGTACCCTCGCCTCTGAGCTGGTACAGTCAGCCCACATGCGGGCGGTGCCTCCTCACTCCCAGTTTGTGTAAAACTGCGTGCGTTCTGATGTCGAAAGCAGGAAATCCGAGTTCCCATGTTTGTGGGTGTCGTATGAGAGCGGACCTCCCTCTTCCTTGTAACCGAGAAGCCTGCCCCGGAGCGCGCAGAGGAGGAGCTGCACCGCGGTTAGAGGAAAGTGGCACCAGGCTAACGCAGTGTTCGGCTTTCGCGTTTTAGACGCTACGCTACCGCGGTGAGCCGTGAGGACTAACAGAATGCCCGTGAGAGGCGGAGGAAGGCTGGCCTCTTTCCCCAGCAAAGGCGAAAACGTCGGAGTAAGTGTGGCGCTAAACATGGCTCTGAGCTGTCATGTTTTCTCTTCTCTATCACGGGCTGGACTGTGTGCACCGAGGAAAGTGCGCTTATGTAATGCGTGTGTGCCACTCATGGACGGAGCCGGCTGTGTTCTGACCTGGTTCTGACCTGTTTCTGACCTGTCAGTGTGGTTTAGAGCGGTTCTGTGTGGTTCTGAGCGGGTGCGTGTGGTCCACTGCGCAGCTGTTTCTGAATTGTTGTGGTACTGTGGTCAATAGAGAGACATGACACTTCACCTGTTCGACCAGAGCCAAAGCACAGTGTGGTTCCGTGTCAGGGGCAGTATTCTGTATATTGTCAATAGATTTGTTTGAAAAGATTATATTTCTATGAAAATAGTTGATATTATTTTAGTTATAATTATAGTAAGCTACAATCTGTCTTATGATAATGTTATGAGTCTTCTACGATGTAACTTAGAGTCTTACAGTAAGTTTAGTCTAATGTAAATAAAATCGAAAAGTGTCATATGAGCATTGCTCCTTGCTGACAGTTCATATTTTCGAGTTAGTGGAAATAAGGTTATAATTTATGAGCACTAGTCAGTAAACCTGGATTTATGAGATGCAGCAAAACTGTAGATTCATGTGTTCCAGTTTTCTGCTCTAACCGTACTGTGAACCATTGTAACAGTACTGGAAACTGCTGTAACACTACTGTAAACTGCTGTAACAGTACTGTGAAGTGTTATAACAGTACTGTGAACCGTTATAACAGTACTGGAAACTACTGTAACAGTACTGTGAACCAGTTATAACAGTACTGTGAAACTGCTGTAACAGTACTGTGAAGTGTTATAACAGTACTGTGAAGTGTTATGACAGTACTGTGAAACTGCTGTAACAGTACTGTAAGTTGCGTACTGCTGTAACTGTACTGTAAATTGCTGTAATAGGACTGTATACCACAGGCTTCACTATTACAGAACTATGGTGGTCAGTCATTGTACTTCCTTCTGGGTTACTTCATAAATGGCATAACCTTCATATTCTCATGGCCTGTGTTTGTCAGTGGCTGAAATTAACCACTGTGTAGTTGGTAGTAGTTGGTGTAGTTGTCTTCACATGGAACAGAATATGGTTTGTTGGCACTTAACTTATGACTGAACAAACATATCCAGCATTGGAGCAGGATGTGCAGAAAGAGTTTAGTGTGTCCACCATGAACCTATATGAATATGGTGTGTGGTGTTATTGTGCTGCACAGGGTGAAGCCAGTGCCAGCTACTGACCAGGCCCCGAGTATGTTTCAAGTTGTACCAGCTGGGAACACTGAGACTGTCACTCTCATGTGGCTGCAGTGAGGTCACAAATAGAATGAGACTTGCACAGCCCAGTTCAGTCACCGCTGCTGTTTCCCAAACACAACCCCTCCATTGGCTGAGCAGGGGTCTGCTCTGTAACAGTCACATTGACAGAGGTTGTATTGACACAACCGCTATCACAAGACATAGACTAAATGAAGGGCACAACAACCACAAACACAACACAGTTGTGGAGTCTATTGTTTAAAATAATTCTTACAGAAATCATATATCAGTGAGTGGATCCTAGTATGAATCAGCCCGTCTGAGCAAAAAGGAATATGATTATAAAATTAATGTTAATTAATTAATTAATTAATTTATGGCTTCTGCTTTCACACTAGCTCTGTTCTCATTGCTGTTTGGTGAAAGGTGTAAGTGAACCTCCTCAGGAGCAGCTTAGCTGTGTAAGTTGAGAGAAAGAGAAAGTGAATCAGCTTTGTGAACATAGGCTTAAAGTTACCCAGGTTTAGAGAGCTGCTGGTGTAGAGATGGCTGGTGTAGAGGTGGTGGGTGAGGTTTTACCAAGACAGAGCAGTAAAAACAGAAACGGTAAAAGAAAATGTACCTTTATGATGAAAAACATGTCAATCCCTTGACACTGTTAGGCTACCAGGTCATCATGCAATGATCAACAGAAGAATCAATTTTCAAAATAATCATTAGTTGCAGTTCTAGTGTAGAGCTGGGGGATGTAGAGCAGGTTGGTGTAGAGCCAGTGGATGTAGAGCTGGTTGGTGTAGAGCAGGTTGGTGTAGCGCTGGTGGGCGTAGAGCTGGTGGGTGTAGAGCTGGTGGGTATAGAGCACGTGGATGTAGAGCTGGTGGATGTAGAGCAGGTTGGTGTAGAGCAGGTGGATGTAGAGCAGGTTGGTGTAGAGCAGGTGGATGTAGAGCAGGTGGATGTAGAGCAGGTTGGTGTAGAGCTGGTGGATTTAGAGCTGGTGGATTTAGAGCTGGTGGGTGTAGAGCTGGTGGGTGTAGAGCTGGTGGATGTAGAGCAGGTTAGTGTAGAGCTGGTGGGTGTAGAGCAGGTGGGTGTAGAGCAGGTGGGTGTAGAGCTGGTGGGTGTAGAGCTGGTGGGTGTAAATTTGAGCGTATTCTCCGACAGCACAAATGAACTAAGGTGAAAGAGTTTTTTTCACTATAATGTTAAAAAGTGCTGATATTATTGAGTCACATGTGCAGTGCTTGTTGTCAGTAGAATGGGCATTATGTGTCCTTTATCCGAAGTTTTGAAAATTTTTTATTCTAGAACGTAGGTTCACATTCTAGAATTTCATGATATATATAAATGTATTGATAGTTTTCACATTGACGTCACACCTGGAGGGCAAGCACACCACGGTTAACTCATGTTAGATCTGTGTTTCTACAGAATCTCATCAGAGAAAACTGACTCAGAAATAAGATGATCAAATCCCTCTCCCTGGGAGGGAGAACAGTGCTAGCCATTTGCATTTGCTGCAAACCTATTTAAATGACATTGCCTTAAGCTAGCGTTAGCTTAGGGCAGTTTGTTTCTGTGAGTCAGTCGTACTCACCTTTTATGATGAAAAATTAAACCCCGACTGAAAAAATAGCCTTTGGTGTGTTTTAAGTGTGCTTCACATTGCAACGGCAGTAGGGAGACAGGTTTCCTCAGTCCTGCTCTGGCTATGACCTGCCTGTTGTTAGTAACTCAGACAGGACACGGGGTCCTCATATGAGTCACAGGTAGGGCTGAACGATTTTGAAAAAATATCTAATTGCGATTTTTTTCTTGATATTGTGGTTGCGATTTGATTTGCAACATATTTTCTAAAATTAATGTACAGTTCACTGGCACATTTTAAGCATGTGATGGAGCATTAAAATTTAAATATTCACTGCTCAACTAATACAAGGAATCACATGCCTTTTAGATCATGTCTGTAGAGGTCTGAACTACAGCTGTAGCATGACTGATACATATTAAGACCCTGTGGAGATGGGACATTTTGTTCTGGACATTAAATCACATAAATAATTGTAGCCTTTGCAATTTGCTAATTGTGACAATTAAAATTGCGATTTTGATTAGTAGAGATTAGATGATTTATGCAGCCCTAGGTCCCCAACATTTGTACTTTCAGTCCATATCTTATTTTGTCCTGAGTTGTCTGGCCAGCTACTTTTTTGGCTGCATTTTCTCACGTCTACTGCATGTAACTGCTGTAACTATGTTTGATTTGCCTGCCATGGAACACAAAAGTCACGTGTCTGAAAACTATGAATAGGTGAGGTACTATTTTTAAAAGAAATATCCAGACAGAAAATCCACAAATATTGAACCTGATCATTTTTTGATCTACTACCACACCATAATAATCTTGAGGCTCACTGCCGAGTCTACTGACAGCAATCACGTTCCTGTGTTTGAATAACTTCAGCACTTTTGGACACTGTAGTTAAGAAATAACTTCATTTTAGGTAACTCCAGATAGAAGACACATTTTTCTGAAAGAGTTTTATGGCACATACCTCAGATAGAAGAATATTTTTGGAGATGTCACAGCAGACGATTCAGTTGGTTTGTCAGTGCTAGTCTTTTAATATACAGACAACAATCAATTTCATTTTAAAATGTGGCGTTCTTATTTATGACATAACAATATTAAGGACTCTGTAAGACAGAGCTTCTTTTAACAGTGCCTAATTTGCAAATAATCTTCCAGAAAAAAAGTCTGAAAAGAATGATAAAGTAGTGTTTCCGAGCAGGGGGGCAACAGTTTGTTTGTGATGCCAACTGTATCTATTGTAATAATGTTGGATTTGTAGGATTCTCTCTACCGTCTTCATAACTCTTAGGATAGCCTTCCTTTCTGCCTGTGTGGCATTTCTGAACCACATAGTGATTCCATTTGTCAGAATGCTTACTAATCACTTCAAGGTCCTCTGTAGGCCTGGGTAAGAGAGAGGTGGTTAAGTCTACCTCCACAGTAGGCGCTCTGTAGTTAGCCAACAATCCAATGGCTCCGCTGGTTGCCATGTCCAGCGAGTCCCTGATCCAGTTCCTTACCAAAATTTAATTCGTGCGCCCACACAAAAAGTGGCTCATAACTGCTTACAGTGACAAAAGTTGAAGACGAAAAGAATGTGTCATCTGTTTCAAATAACAGTAGTTTCTTAGCTTTGTAGTGGCTAAACTGTCCTATGCAGGTTAACACACTTGGCTGTAGGCCTTTTTACAAAATTTTACGCAGATGATGAGTGCCACTTGAGGACTTTTGGATAGGGAATATATACAGACAAAGACATTTTTTTTTTAATCAAAAACACAAAATGTACATTTTCTTTTAGTGTTTTGTTCAATTTACTGCGCTGTTATTATAATGAAACCTCCTCAATCAGCACATTGTATGTTTCAAAATCAATATATACTCCAGGTATTAATCGATTACTGCTATTATATTTGTTATAGTAGTTCTTCTACTCTAGATGGGATTTGGGGAAATTTGCTACAGAGGGTAAGGAGGGTTATATACTGTATATCTGAATATTTTGTTGGTGGTAGATTCTACACAGTGTTTTATAGCTGAGGCCAAAGGTTACTGTGGTTTTAGCCTTAGCTTCTTTTTTTGTTTGAAATCCCAGAACATATGAACGCAGCATGAGCCTGCGTTCAGTTTCCCTCCTGACCAAACAGAAAAGAAGAGAACAGAAAAAATCCCAAGGACTCCCTTATAGAATTTTTCACTCCCAATCAACATGACTTGCGTGGTACGGCACAATCATGACTTTAACATCTTCTAAACCAAATGTAGGCTAAATGAGGGTTACTCGCTTATAATGTTTCTTTTATTGGCATATGGTTTATGAATGTTTAAAATTATAAACCATAACAAAATGAATGATTCAAAATTATTATCAATTAATTACTTTTACTTTTTTTGTGGACCCCCAACCTATGTTCCAGGGACCCCAGTTTGAGACTGGTGGCCTTAATTAGCCAGACTACAAGCGTAGTTCAACAACTCTGCAGTGGGACTTATTTTCCAGACGTGATCATCTGCAGCTGAAACACCATGCCCTGTGATGACACTCTTTGTACAGTATAATGTTCTAATGAAAGACCTTAATGCGTAGGACAAAGTATTGCTGATTGTTGATTGTATGTGTAAGTGTGGTCAGTGGCAGACTCTGGGATAGTATTTTTGAAGATGGCCTGTGGGAGCAGCTGATAGGAATCCTGGAAGTGTGTTTATGGCGCCGCCCTCTCACTGGGACAGAGTTCAGAGGAGCAGGGCGTGGTGGACCTCAGTGACTAAAATTGGACTGTGCTTATCTGAGACGCACTTAGGAAGTGTTTCTCAAACTCATTCAACGTGTTTATGGTGGGTTCAGGCACACTGATCTGATAACTATCGTTGCGTTAGAGATGTTGTCCTTTTCCCAGGTCTCCAGAGTCTCAGCTGAGAGTTCTGCACCACAGCTCCAATGGACTGATGTATTGACTGCTGAGCTGCCTCCATCCTTCACTCACTGTGACTGACCGTGACTGCTCTGCCCTCTTACATCCCCACATTCAAACTTTATTTAACCAACAGTGAACAACAGGCGCTTCCCACTCAACTACTGCTCCAGTGTATGCTGATGGTCCAACTTGACTCCATCATCTATAAATTGCAGAGATGGTCTTGTGCTATAAGCTAGATGGGTTTTTGAACTACAGAAGATGTGTTTGTGATGACATCAGATGGAAATATTGTTAATAATTACACACTAGTACAGTTTTTCTCAGTTGCTTTGATACATTTCTTGAGCCATTCTTAAAGTCTTCAAAACAGCCAGTGCATTTTTCTAAACAACTGAACAAAACAACAGGAAAACATGAGAAGTAATTCCTCTCAAAATCAAAATGATTAGTTTATTTCTCAAAGGGGACTAATTCCTGTCAGTAATTATCAGTAACCATTTCCATAACACTTTTTCAAATAGAGTTACAAAGTGCTTTACAGACTATAAATAACAGACAAACCGCAAAAGCAAAAAAACAATAGATCTAATAGAATGAACACTATAAAAACACAACCTAAAGATGGGTTTACTGTAAAAAGCCATTCTCTAAGTACCTTTTTTGGTTCAATTTAAAGTTGACCTCAGAATTGGCTGACCTGAACCAGTCAGTGCAACAGAAAGACAAGTCACTGTCTCAGTACTCAAAACAAGGATCTTCTTCTGCCTACACTTCTGATGACAGTAAAATGGAAAATTTCAGTTCAGTTCAATTTTATTTATATAGCCCAGTAAAACAAGGTTGTGCTCTGTCTGTAGCACTCATTGGTTCACTGTAAAGGGCAGAGGTGGATGTGAATGTGAATGTATTTGCTTTGCAAATTCCCTTAGTGAGAGCAGTTTAACCAATCCTGAGTTTGTTTATGTTTACAAAAAGTCTCAGGATTGTATAGAAAGTGTGCCTGACATCTGATGACAATAGATGGATCCCTTTCGCTTGTTATTCCTGAATGTTTTTAATGGCTTGACTAATATTTGACTACGACAGACTCACAACAGAAACACTCAGTAATGTTGGAAACAGCAGACATTTGTACAAACGTATTTGCAATAATGAGGCAACACATTCTGGTTTTACCTGGTTTTATCATGTGCAAAAGTGACTAAAGAGGATGTAGAGGTTGAACCTTTGAGAGGTTGAATTCTAGTGCGAGGAATGTACCAAAGTCACAGAGAAAAACTGTAATACGGCAACTTTCTTTTTCTATTCAATTCTCATAAACAGCTGCTGATCTCAGAATACAATGACAGTTTATTTTAGGAGCCATGCATGGGATTTGTTGTCTTGTCTTTCTTCCATGAGCATGTTTACGTGGTTGGTAATGCGCACAGACTTTGAATAATGGGTACTCATGTGTTACTCCCCATCACATCACGCACAGCGCTGATCTGTGTACACTCAGCTATGTTCAACAACAAGAACTGTTACACAAGGACCACTGTTATGAGATACTGTTCACCTTTACAGCCATCAGTCACTTCACAGTATAAAAACGATGAGCCTTGGTAAGTTGTAGACCTAATTTGATTAGGAAAACTGCAGCGAGAACACTAACCGCTCTGCCACCGTGCACCCCTTTTTTTTATTTATTATTTATTTATTTTTTTATTGTGTAATGATGACTAAAAATAATATTCCCATCATAGGCTCGGTGTTGACACAGTGAGCAGCTCTGACGCCGATGGGTCAGGACAGAGCTGCTGCCTGTGCATTTGCCTTAGGGCAGAGTCTTCCTGAGAATGAACATGATGCTATCTGCTCTGACAGGAAGAGATAGAGTCGCTTAACTCTCCACTTCCTGTGTCCACTGTGTTTGGACTCACCACAACCCCCACAGCCTCAGCCACACCCAGAGCGGCTCCCAGGAGAAGACTCATCTCTGCAACAGCTGCAAGAACTGCTTCCAATAGAACATGTATTTTTATGCTATTTCCTAACTTTAAGACATAAACCACACATTTTTCTTTAAATAATAATAATAACTTTATTTATATAGCACTTTTCAACACAGAGTCACAAAGTGCTTTACACAATCCCTTAAGAAAAGAGGATACACAAACATACTCCCCTGGTCTTAAGTCTGGAGCTGGAAACTGTCAGGAGGTTTCTGCCCGAGGACGTCAGGCTGCACACTGGTTCGTAAGGGGACATTAGTTCTGCTGTGTACCCGGGGACCAGATTATGAAGGTCTTTAAAAGTAACAAGTAAAATCTTAAAATTAATTCTAAAACCAATGGGCAGTCAGTGTAAATCCATTAAAATCAGGGTGATATGCTCCCTCTTCTTAGTTCTGGTTAAAAGTCTGGCTGCTGCATTCTGAACAAGTTGTAGGTGGTTGATTGATTTTTGATTAATAGAGCCCATTGCAGTAGTCCAGATAAAAGCTTGTACGACAGTTTCAATGTCGTTAAAACATGAGCATGGGGTGTTTTCTGCTTTTATTCCTTAGATGATTAAAAACAAGACTGGACTACTTTATAAGAATAAGAATATGAAAACCTTTATTAGTCCCTCAGTGGGGAAATTGCATTGTTGCAACAGCATAAGTACAGTTAGCAGTAGCACACAGTGGTATCACACAAGAGAACAAAGTGTATCAGAGACCAGTCTGGCTAATAAGATAATTAACTAAAAAACTAAACTACAAGCAGAGCTAAATAAACTAAATTAGAATATGAGCAATTAAATACACTATAATAAATATGTACAGTATATAGTCTTGTATGTTTTTGAAGGCGGATTGATTTTGAATGAATACACCAATCTAAAGCAAACCCAATTATCTGCTGGTCTACCATATGAGATTCTTTAAGCAATGTGCCCTCAGTGGGTGGCATTGTGGCCTGGGTTTGTGTGGGCCCAGTGTGATGGGTAGCAGGCTCTAAGCTCTGTCTGTTCTGTCACAGTAAGGCTGTTGTCACACACGCACGCACTGAGAACTACTGTCTTGACTTCCCTCCATGTTGGTTCTTGGTCTATTGGACACTTGCGTGGTACTAGGATATAGAGTATGACTGGGTGATGCGAGCTCAGAGTGTGCAGCCTCCACTGTTGGGCACTGAAGCTGGCAGCATTTCCACTTGAAAGCACAAAACTCATTACATATGTGTGCTATTCAGAGCCATGGTTAGAAGCACAAACTAGGTTAGGGTTAATCACATTATTTATTTATTTATTTATTTATTTAGAAAATTCTGAAGTGACTCTAGCCCTCTTGTGGAGCCTCCATGTGTTACACCCGGATGTGTTGTGTGTGCCATATCATTTTACAGAAGCTGAGTGTAAATTTGGATTAGCTTATTGCACATTATGATGGAGGTTGAAAGACTCAGCTGTGGAAAAGGAGGGCATGGGAACTATATGCGGTTTACAGATTTCTGTTACATAAACAGAACGTCTTATTATCATGACACAATAATGCATAGGACTTATGTTAGTGGTCAGGGGTCTTTATAAAAAATAAAAAAGATTAAATAAGCCACGCAAAATCATCTGTCACAAGGGCAAATGAGGGCCTCTCGCTTCCCAGCGCCCCTCTAAGAATGGGAGCCCAACCAAAACTTAGGTTGACTTATATAAATATATAAATGCCCCAGGGCAAGTGTGGTACAAAAGTAGCTCACTGAGTGTGACTGAGATGTGAAGGAAGAATGCCATCCATCCATCCATCCATCTTCTTCCGCTTTATCCGGGGCCGGGTCGCGGGGGCAGCAGTCTAAGCAAAGATGCCCAGACTTCCCTCTCCACAGACACTTCCTCCAGCTCTACTGGGGGCACCCCAAGGCGTTCCCAGGACTCATGTAAAGTGCTATGAGAAGCTTGTAAAGTGCAGTATAAATCTAAACCATTATTAGTGTTATTATCAATTGTCCCAGTTTGTTTGTAAAATTAAAAACACCTGCACTGAAAAAATATTTCAGAATAAAAGCTCATCTATAAAAGCAGCTGTGTTTCAGATCATCAATAAAGGTCCACTTTCAGTGGACACCAAACAATTTCACAGAGAAATAAAATAAACTGTTTTTAGGACAACTCCGTGTTCCATTTTACAATGAGAACCACATTAATCTTCCCACTGTGCTCAGATCATACGGACAGTAGAGCATTCCCATGTTAATCTCAATCTCAATATTATGGGAATCTGTTGTTCCATTTCAAAATAATAGTTTCTTATATCTTAGTCTTAGATCACTATCACTAACACTGGGTATATTTTACCCAGTACTGCACACCCTGAAAAAAATATTTAAAGGTACTGTAAGCAGCATGCACTCATACTGGTTTGAAACTAGCACTTAACACTGCAGTTTTAGAACCAAAACAAAACTGTAAACATAAACAACTTGGCCATTATGTTTTTAATTGTTATTAACTCAACTGTGCCATTGTTATCAGTAAAATTATTTGATTTAACAAGTTTACATCTTATAATAATAATGATATAAAAATATATATACTGCTCATAGCACCTTTAACATTCAAATATATTGATGTACAACAACACATGCTGAATTGAAGTTCTCTTACTTTATTCTCAACTGTAGGAATAATGAGGGATGCCATTAAAAGCAAAACTTTGCCTTAAAATAACTGCATACCACCTCAAATTCTTTCACTCAACATCCAAGTAATCTGATTTAGCATTTCAGAATAAGACCCCTTTAGATTGCCATGAAAAGATAAAATCCCTGTTTTCCACACAGCTATTGCTCCGGATATTGATAGAAGACAACCTCAAGATAGAACTCACACAAAATAAAGAGAATCTGATGTTACATTTCACAATAAGAGCCCCTGCTAATTTCTACACTGTTTTTCACTTTTTATTTAGATGGCCTTTTAAAGTCAATTCCCTCCACCAAAGTATACACTGATACTGACTGTAGACCACTATTTGACGTCACAGTTTTGGATTCATACAGAATTCTCAATAATCAGTGGCAGTACCTCTAATTTCTATCACAGCTATCAAACGTTTGCACATTTGCTCTGCAGAGAGGCAGTTAATTAACGCAGAGGCTACTCTCACCACAGTGCTATTAGTTTGCCTTTGTGTCTTTTCCTCTCATCCTAATCCTAACTCAGGGAAACCTCACCAAACCACTCACATGCAGTCACCTAAAAAGAGGCTGTCCTTCTCTGTCCCAGCACATTTTCCTCTGGAGTTAGAGTGCTTTGATCCCTGCTCTGCTCTGTGGCTTAGTGCCCTTGGGGAGACGGTGAAGCCTAACCTGCCTCAGTGTTCATTGGTGTATGAGTGGAAAAGTCAATGACATGGTATGTAGCACTGAAGCTGTAGATGTAAAAGCACAGGATAAACTCTTTTACCACTGTATCGTGACTGGTCAGGGGTTTAGGAGTTTGAAATGTTTTTATCTTGGAATGAGGCAGAGTGAACAGCCCTCAGTGTATCCATCCACGTCACTGCTCAGACTCAGACAGACAGTGGGACATGTCCTGGGACTGCTGCTGTAACTGGTTCTGGAGTCCGTGGGGGTGGGGCTGTAGCGGGGCATCCTCTAAGAGTGTGTTATTTTTAGCCTCCAAGTTCCTCTTGGGCTGTGCTAATCCACTGCCGCTCTGCCTTATCTGGACTGAGGTCAGCTCTTAACTCTGAACACAGGAGCCATGCTGTGGGAGCGTCCTGACCCGAGGAGGGGCAGAGAGTCTGACCTGTGGGCCCTCAACATCACCTCCTATGGACCTGTTGGACCACTACCTCACCCCCACTCCCCTGTCTGGATGAAGCCCACCTGCTGCATCCTTACAGACCTGAACTTTGATCCTATAGATGAGTTAATGGACTTTATTAAACAGTCCTAGATACATTTTGCTGTCTATCCCACTGAGGAGGGTTTTAGAGGTTTCCTGGGACTGAGAAACTGGTCTGAGTTTGGGGATTGTACCCGTGTGTGTGTGTGTAAGACAAGTGTAAGACAGAACTGTAAAGAGTGCTGCTTCTGGACACAGCGCAGCTATCTGCAGAGGGAGAACAATAGTCCTGTGTATCCATAATAAGTAGTTTGGGAGTTTTCACAACTCCAAAGCCAGAGTTCTATGTTCTCTCTCAGAGAGATCCTCTGGTGAGAGTGGAGTGAATTGGAGAGGGCACTGGTGGACACGAGCAGAGCTAGTCACTGCATTTGGTTTAAGATGCGCTAACCCAGTGGTGTTCTCTCAGGGCTCAGCGATGGAGGAGACGGTGTGGGAGCAGTTCACAGTCACACTGCAGCGGGTAAGGCCTCCATCCTTTCTTTTATTACAAATGAAATATCAATCTTGATACCACAAAAGCCACAGTCTGTTTATGAATGAAAGAGACTCAGCACATACAGTGTATTTTATAGCTGAAGACATTTCCTTTTTTGTGTTTATAAACTACACTGCTCAAAAAAATAAAGGCAACACTTAAACAACACAATGTAACTCCAAGTCAGTCACACTTCTGTGAAATCAAACTGTCCACTTAGGAAGCAACACTGACTGACATCAGTTTCACTGCTGTTGTGCAAATGGAACAGACAACAGGTAGAAGTTATAGGCAATTAGCAAGACTCCCCCAATAAAGGAGTGGTTCTGCAGGAGGTGACCACAGACCACTTCTCAGTTCCTATGCTTTCTGGCTGATGTTTTGGTCACTTTTGAATGCTGGCGGTGCTTTCACTCTAGTGGTAGCATGAGACGAAGTCTACAACCCACACAAGTGGCTCAGGTGGTGCAGCTCATCCAGGATGGCACATCAATGCGAGCTGTGTCTGTCAGCGTAGTGTCCAGAGCATGGGGGCGCTACCAGGAGACAGGCCAGTACATCAGGAGACGTGGAGGAGGCCGTAGGAGGGCAACAACCCAGCAGCAGGACCGCTACCTCCTCCTTTGTGCAAGGAGGAACAGGAGGAGCACTGCCAAAGCCCTGCAAAATGACCTCCAGCAGGCCACAAATGTGCATGTGTCTGCTCAAACGGTCAGAAACAGACTCCATGAGGGTGGTATGAGGGCCCGACGTCCACAGGTGGGGGTTGTGCTTACAGCCCAAAGAACACCAAGATTGGCAAATTCACCACTGGCGCCCTGTGCTCTTCACAGATGAAAGCAGGTTCACACTGAGCACATGTGACAGACGTGACAGAGTCTGGAGACGCCGTGGAGAACGTTCTGCTGCCTGCAACATCCTCCAGCATGATCGGTTTGGCAGTGGGTCAGTAATAGTAATGGTGTGGGGTGGCATTTCTTTGGGGGGCCGCACAGCCCTCCATGTGCTCGCCAGAGGTAGCCTGACTGCCATTAGGTACCGAGATGAGATCCTCAGACCCCTTGTGAGACCATATGCTGGTGCGGTTGGCCCTGGGTTCCTCCTAATGCAAGACAATGCTAGACCTCATGTGGCTGGAGTGTGTCAGCAGTTCCTACAAGACGAAGGCATTGATGCTATGGACTGGCCCGCTCGTTCCCCAGACCTGAATCCAATTGAGCACATCTGGGACATCATGTCTCGCTCCATCCACCAACGCCACGTTGCACCACAGACTGTCCAGGAGTTGGCGGATGCTTTAGTCCAGGTCTGGGAGGAGATCCCTCAGGAGACCACTTACTACCTCATATAGAATGTTTAATCTTAAAGGTTATCTTGTCACCAAGAATGAATTTTAATATTGTAATTTTATATAATCCGCCTTCCTATAATGTGTCTTTTTATCATAATTTGGATGAATTGTTGAAACAGTTAAAATATGACAGTGAGTTAATTATATTGGGGGATTTTAATATAAATTGGTTAGATAAACATGGTAAACAAAAGTTAAAAGCAGTAACATCAAAATATAAATTACATCAATTAACTGAAGGCCCAACAAGACTAACGAGAACAAGTAAAACACTTATAGACCTAATATTTAGTAATAAACCAGAGCGTGTGACAAGAACATATAATATGATGACAGGCCTCTCGGATCACAACTTAACATTAATCTCTAGAAAACTGACAAAGAAACGTCTGCAGTGTATTTTTCACAACTCAACTGCTAAGACAATAAAAGGAATTTGTAAAAAGGATTTGCCCCATCTTGAAAATGATATGTGTAACATTAACTGGGATTCAGTCTTACAAATGCATAACTTGAATAAATGTTGCAATACGCTCACAGATAGTATAGCACAAGTAATTCAGAAATACATAACGCCAATTAAATTGAGGAAAAAACGTCAGTCTATACCTTGGATTAATAATGAAATATGTCAACTGATGAAAAAAAGGGATCTTGCATTTAAGAAATCAGTTGCAACAAAACTATAAACTGATAATGTCATTTTTAAAAGTCTTAGAAATAAAGTAGTCAGTGAAATAAGAAAAGCTAAAACTGCTTATTTCATGCATTTGATGGAAGAATCTGGGGGGAATAGCTCTTGTCTTTGGAAACACATACATAGATTGACCAGACAAGAAGCCAAACAACTGCATAAAGGCCCAACACAACTAAATATTTATGGTAAGCCGTGCACTGAGCCCATGGAAATTGCCACCTCACCTAATACCTATTTTGTGGCATCAGTGGAACAAATAGCTGCATGTTTCAAGCCAGTAGAACTCCCTGAAATACAGCTAAGCTGCACAGCAAACACATTTTCTATTACACAAATTAATGAAATCAGTATTAAACAAATAATCAATAACCTAAAACATTCTAAGGCCAAAGATATATTTGGGTTAGACTCTGACTTCATAAAGAACCATAAAGACACGCTAATAGGTCCCACCACCCATCTGGTTAATCTGTCAATCACCAGTGGGGAATTTCCTCAAAAATTAAAACAAGGTCTTATAAGCCCAATTTTTAAATCTGGAGACCCTGACCAACCCTGTAACTACAGGCCAATTTCAATTCTTCCAATAATTTCAAAGGTAATAGAAAAAAACATAGCAACACAATTAATTGATTATTTGGAGCAGAACAATATTTTTCATCCTAAACAGTTTGGCTTTAGACCAAAATACTCAACTGAAATGGCCACCTGTTACTTAACGGACACTATCAAAAAATATTTGGACAAGGGGAATGTGGTTGGAGCAGTATTTTTGGACCTAAAAAAGGCCTTTGATACTGTCAACCATGGCATACTTTTGCATAAACTTAAAAAATTACATTTTTCTCAGCAAGCTCTCAGCTGGTTTACATCATATCTGGAGTCTAGGATACAGAGTGTAAAAATCAATGGCACTATATCGGCTCCTCGTGAATATAAAATGGGGATACCGCAAG
This sequence comes from Bostrychus sinensis, assembly GCA_020698575.1. Classification (NCBI taxonomy): domain Eukaryota; kingdom Metazoa; phylum Chordata; class Actinopteri; order Gobiiformes; family Eleotridae; genus Bostrychus; species Bostrychus sinensis. The sequence goes on along the minus strand of CM036249.1, from coordinate 38,786,281 downwards.
GTTCAATCCTGGGTCCATTGCTGTTCTGTCTCTACATCAATGAACTCCCAAACATCTGCACAGAGGCTGAGTGCCAGCTGTGCGCTGATGACGCTGTCATCTATGTCTCAGCAAAGACTCCAGATGAGGCTGCAGAGCTGTTGAACAGGCAGATGGTCAGTGTCTCTCAGTGGCTTGAAGATAATTGTTTGTCTTTAAATTGTTCCAAAACTGTTTCAATGTGCTTTTCATTACGACAAAAACCCACAGATAGCTTCCGGATACAAATTAATTGTCAACCAATCCATAAAGTTGATGAATTTAAATATCTGGGAGTGGTTTTAGATTCACATTTAAAATTTGACACCCATATAAAGAAAACAACAAAGACGGTTAGGACTAATATGAACTGTTTTCGTCTTATAAGATCTTGTTTATCAATAAATGCGGCTAAATTATATTTTCATGCGATGATTTTATCCCATTTTTCCTATTGTATCACTGTCTGGAGCCAGGCTAACCAGTCAGCAATGAAAAGTGTAGTTTCTCTCTCTAAACAAGCTTTAAAAGTGCTGGACCAAAAGCCAATGAAATGGCATTACTGTAGAATTCAAGAAAAGCACAATTTATTAAGTTTTGAAAATTTTATAAAGTGTTCTTTGTTAAAATAAATTTTTAAATGTATTAATGGTCTTGCCCCAGAGATCATAAGCAACACAATTCAAAAATATCAAACCCGAGGCGTCACCACAAGGGGCGCTGCCAGCGGTGACTGTAGACCAGCCAAATGTAGGACTACATTTGGCCATAGCTCATTCACAGTAAAAGGCCCTCAGATCTGGAACACCATACCTGCCAAATTAAAAGCTCTGCCCGATCTAAAACAATTTACTTGTGGAGTAAAACAATGGCTTAAATCCAATCAAGTCTGTGGACATTAGAGTTACATCTCTACCAGTGTTTTGTTGTAAATATTCTGTATTATATGTATTGTATGTTTTAATGTTTGTGTCTCTGTCTAATTGTTTGTTACTGTTTGTTTTGTCTCAGGGACTTGGTCTGCAAATTAGCTGTTAGCTAGATGGCCTGTGGACATGGCATCGGTTGCATCTGAAACTGTAACAATGTTTTTTTGTCCTGTTCCTTTCAAATAAATAAATAAATAAATAAATCAGGAGCATGCCCAGGCGTTGTAGGGAGGTCATACAGGTATGTGAAGGCCACACACACTACTGAGCCTCATTTTGACTTGTTTTAAGGACATTACATCAAAGTTGGATCAGCCTGTAGTGTGTTTTTCCACTTTAATTATGAGTGCCACTCCAAATCCAGACCTCCATGGGTTAATAAATTTGATTTCCATTGATAATTTTTGTGTAATTTTGTTTGTCAGCACATTCAACTATGTAAAGAACAAAGTATTTAATAAGAATATTTCATTCATTCAGATCTAGGATGTGTTATTTTAGTGTTCCCTTTATTTTTTGAGCAGTGTATATTATCATATTGTTTTATTCTCTCATGTAGCATATGTGGAAGCTTCTGTGTTGTCTGTGATGAGCAGTGAGCTGTTTGCTGGCTCCGGTTTGTCGACTGTGCTACAATAAAATCTAAAAGGCCGATAAAGGCTTTGTATCTAGCTATATTGTGTTGTTGTAAGTTTTACTCAGCACAGACTCTGTCCTCCCTCCAGGACTCAAAGATGGGCTTTGGCATCGCGGTGTCAGGGGGCCGGGATAACCCCAACGTGGAGAACGGGGAGACCTCCATCATCGTGTCGGATGTGCTGCAGGGAGGACCTGCCGATGGGCTGCTCTTGTACGCCTCTAACACTCTCTCAGATTATCACTGCTCACTCTAAGTGTAACACTCTCTCTAGTTCGGTGTCACTGTTTGTCACGACTCAGCTTTTTCTTCTGTTCTTCTCATGCTTGTGCATTACCTTGCTGTGTGCAGTGAGAAGGATCGGGTCATTCAGGTCAATGCCATTTCCATGGACAACGTGCCTCATTCTTTTGCTGTGCAGTCACTTCGCAAATGTGGCAAAGTGGCCAAGATAGTGAGTACCAGCACTATGTCAATATTGTGTGGTAACTATTTTTTTTATTTTTTTTATTGACTCATTAACAGTAATGCATATTACAAAGTAAACACATAACACAAATGAGCAGACAAACATGCAATAAGAGGGAAAAAAAATTAAAATACATTCATATTAGAGAAAGAGATTCACAAGAAGTTATCTTCCATTAAATACATTTTCATAGAGAAGTTAACATTCTATAATTTTTTCTGTTATTGGAAATGCATTTAAGGGATTTTAGCAAAGAATTAATTTTACTATTAAAAAGACAAAACAAAGAATGCAATTGAAAGTATCTCTGTTTATGAATGAAATATTGAGCTTGTAAGAGAAAAAAATACAATAAATTCAAGTTCTTTGTTGATTGGGTTTTCATAATAAAAAAATTATATCTATTAGAATTAATGTGTTATGGTGGTCATATAGGTGATGCTGCAAATGGTTAAAAAGTTTTTGGTCTTCTCACATTCAAAAAACAAGTATATCAATGTCTCCTCTTCTTTCTCACAAAAGGAGCATCTATTTTCAATGTCCTTGTATTTTGAGTTGAGTCGCAATTAACTTTAATTAATTAAGGGTAAATCTTAAGTAAAATCTTAGACTCTTAAATGAGTCTCTTTAGTTTTGTTTGAGATACAGTATTTATTGGTCAAAAGCCAAGCTTTAAGCATCTAGGCATAGTCATGTTAGCTGTGTCTTAGCAACACAATTCCACTTCAAAAACACTCTCTCAAAGATCCTTGGCATTAGTCTCACAAAGAGCAGATCTCACAGAGCTCTGGTGTGGCAACTCCTGATGGAAGGAAGTAGCCATGCTAGTGAGCCACATGTTGGGCCGGTGCTGTTCAGGGTTGCCAGATATCACAGTTTTCAGCTCAAATAAACCCGCAAAACACAATAATAACCAGCACAAATCACAAAAACTGTTATACGTGAGATAGGACAACTTAACAGCAGCACTAAAAAAAGTAACACAAACAGCTTCCCCAACAATGGTCAGGGCGCCATAGTAACCACAAAAGTTGTATGAAATACCAACATGAAATGTAAGTAACCAAACACATGAATCACTCATTTTTAAACAAATTAACTGATAATATGAGTGGGAGAACACAGCAATTTATTGCAATGTTTATTTCTACTTTGTTTGAAATAACTACATTTATTTTGTTGGTATTTTCTCCAGAATATTTTTAAAAACCCACCAAATGTTGTGAAAAGCAGCCCAAATTTTAGAAACCAGCCCAATGCTATTTTTTCCAGCCCAAGGTTCCAAGCCCAGTTGGGCGGAAACCAGCCCAGTCTGGAAACCCTTGTGCTGTTGTCTGACAGTTAGCAGATTGTGACCCCCTGGCCCCCCTCCCCAGCAGCTGATCCCTCTCTTCACAAGTAGCCTGGGGTCCAGCTGAGCACAAAACAACAGTGCTTTTATAAATACATGCAGTCATATTAATACGGTCTCCATAGCACCAGTGAACCAGAAACATGCTCCACAAAAACATGATCCAGAGAAAGAACGAGCCAGGCACCTTTCTGTTTTTGTCTAATTGTACAGTTGGTGATTTGCTCATATGCTCGCCCTCAGACAGTGAAGCGTCCCAGGAAGGTGCCAGTCCACTCCCTGAAGCAGCCCCCCTCCCCCAGTGCCAACAGCCAGGACTACCCCCCCACTCATTACTACGACACAGACACGGACAGCGCCTGGTACCAGGAGCAGGGTCGAGACACTTCAGAGGAGTACAGAGGCAGGCGTGGCCGTAGCCAGGACAGGCGGTCCCCTAGTCTGGACAGGGGTAAGAGAGATGGCAGCAGAGGCCGTCCCCTGGACACCAGTGCTGATCGCCATAGATACCCCAGCCGAGGACGCAGCCCTGGGGAGAGTTATGAGCGGGGCAGGGACGGTGGGGGCAGAGGGCAGTACCGGAGCAGGGAGCAGCTCAACAACCCCGTCCCAGAACGGCCCCGGGACTTGGAGCCCCTGGACAAACCCATCAATGTCCTGCTGGTCAAAAACCGCCCCAGCGAAGGTACACTCTTCCGATTTATTTTCTAATCATAAGTCAGGATGCAGGCCGCTTACAATCAGGCCTTCACACTAAACACAAAATAATGTACATACAGTATCTGTTCTTAGGGTCAGATGCTTTCTCTAATCTAGGCACCAGGAGGTACAAGCAAATATACTCCTTGTGCCAGTCCCAAGCCTGGATAAATGGAAAGGATTGTGTCAGGAAGGGCATCCAGTAGTGGTGTGCAATAGAACGATATTAGGTCATGTCACGATCTGAACCTCTGACGATCTGCCAAATTGAAAAGATCGCTGAATCGCGGTTCAGTGCTTTTCTATTTAGTGCAGCTCTGTTCTCAAACAGATGCATGCTGTCTGCTATCTCCCACCCTTCCCTCCTGTTAGTGCACCGCTGTCATGCTCTTAGTGAGCACAGATTTAACCAATCACAGTGAAGTCTGAGCGGGGCTCTGCAGCAACATCACCTTAGTGTGGTTGAGCCATGAGTCTGACTGTCCACAGGAGTTTTAACTTGTGCTGCCTTTAGACTTCACGTTTAAACGGTAAGTTTAAAGAATAAACACATACAACTACACGTACTGAGAGTGTTTTCTGCTCATTAATGATGTTAGTGACGATGCGCTGCTTATTAACAAGGACATGTGTGGGACAGGCTGGAGACAGGTCTATCATGTTCCAGCATGGGATGGATAAACTGGTCCTTTAGTGGATCCCTATTGTGGATCATTTGCATGAGGTGAACAGAAAACCACCACAAAGACACGAGAGAGGGACCGCCTCAGAGGACTGTAGAGCCATTTATTGAGAGAGTAAAAGAAAGATAACTAATTGTCATGTTACAAAAGATATTTGGTCATGTTCAAATTCAAGTTAAAAATATGTGTAATACAGGATTTGTATATTTAATAACCACATAATATACAAAACTCAAATGAATTGTAAAAAATATCATTATTCTTTGCACTACGCAACTAGGTGCAACTACTTAAATATAATTTACTGTTACTTATAGTTCTAAATTGTCAGTAGCAAAATAGTATAGCAGGTTTATTTTACTTTCAGATAAAGCAGAGCTTTTGGTATCTCTTAAAGGCAATAGAAAATTACATGAATCGTGATAAAAATCAAAATCCTGACCTAGGCTTTCAGAAAATCATGATATGAAGTTTTTGCCATATTGCCCACCCCTAGTATCCGGTGTAAAAACCTATGTCAAATGACTATCCATATCACTGCATGCTAAGTGACAGATGATAAGCAGTGGTGTCCCTGTAAGGGACAAGTCAAAGAATGATGCTTTCTTTAAATATTCTGTGGCACTTTGCTTAAAGACATTTATTTCCATTTCCACATGTGGTTGTGGTCTGAGCAGATAGTCAATAATAAGGTGTTGTGTTTGTCAGAGTACGGCCTGCGTCTGGGCAGTCAGATCTTCATCAAACAGATGACCAGCACCGGCCTCGCAGCCCAGGACGGGAACCTGCAGGAGGGAGACATCATCCTTAAGGTGCGCTCTGCGCTCTGACTATGGGGCTATTATTGTAGCAAAAAGATTTGTGCGTGTGTAAATAGATTTGTCTGTGTTAAGATGTCAAGTTTTGTGTGTGCGTATTAAGATTTAGATTTGTGCATGTGGAATTAGATTTGTGCATGCGTAATACAATGTGTGTGTGTGTTACGATTTGTCTGTGTGTAATACATATTGTGTGTGCATAAAATGATTTGTGGGTGTGTGTAATAAGGTTTGTGTGTGTAAATGCAAAAGTGCTCAGTTCCAAGTCTTACAGACAAAGCTCTAACACATCTTTTTGCTACAGTCCTGCCATGTCAGATCTGTCTGTTTCGATCTGTGTGTCTTTTACCCTGAGTTTAGACTTACAGGCTGTGGTTCTGCTGACACACCAATAGATGGCAGTAGTAGGTGGTTTGCTTTGGTTCTGTAGGTATGCATAAAGATTATGTACTGTATTTCTTCTAAATCTTATTACATATGCACAAATCGCAATACAGACACACAAATCGTTATCAAACACAAATTGTTTTACGGACGTACAAATCTAATTATGCACACACAAAGCTTGATAAGCACATATCTTGACACAGACAAATCTATTTACACACAAATCTTTTTGCCACAATAATAGTCCCATACAATAATAGCACCATACTGACTGTGTGGACTGATGAGTACTGGGACATGGCTCTATGAGTGTCTCTGTCCAATCTGTGGACTGTATTTCTTTATATCATCATTGGAGCAGTGGACAGAGCAGTGCTAGGGCCTCACCCTTGTCAGTGTTTGTTTTCAATCCAATCCATCCACCTTTATTTGTATAGCAAATTTTACCAACACAAAGTCCCCAACATGCTGCACAGAGAACAAAACAACTCCAGTTCAATAAAAGCAAACACAAAGAACTAACTACCATAAAACTAACTAAAGACTAAAGACTAACTAAAAAAATTATTTAAAAGTAAAAGACAATAAAAACAACAAAAACTGTCAGAGGCCCACACAATTCTCACGCTGGTTTAAAAGCCAGTGAGTAAAAGTGCATTTTTAAACAAGGCTTAATAGAGTTGGTTAAAAAAAACATGCAAATGAATTCTGGACCAACTGTAAGCATTAGAGTTAATCGGCTGAGACCAGTATACATCACATTACAGAAGTCCTGATGTGTAGAGATAAAAGCATGAATTACCCACTGCAAATCTTTAAAATATAAAACTGACTTAAGTCTTGATAAAAACCAAAGATGATAAAAACTGGATTTAACCATGGCATTTATCTGTTTGGGCAAAAATCAAAAGAGGAGTCCAAAAACACACTGGGTCTAAAAACAACTATTTTGTTTGCAGATTAATGGGACAGTGACTGAAAACCTCTCACTACATGACGCTGGGAAGCTGATAGAGAAGTCCCGGGGGAAGCTGCAGCTGGTGGTCCAAAGAGACCAGCGACAAATCCTGGTGCGCATCCCTCCGCTCGCCGACTCGGACTCTGACAATGACGGTGAGCATAGATGGCAGGGATGACTAACAATACTGTACATCCAAATATATCCTTTACCAATGACTCAATCTAGTGTTAAAAACAATAATGTTAAAACACAGTGGAACAGTTGGAGAGTAGTGCTTATAATCTGATTTTAGTGCATAGACAAGCTCAAATTTATCAGCCACTGAGCCTGAAATGGTTTGTGTTTGACTGTGGGGGAAGACAAGTTTGTCTTTCTCTATAAGATTCAAAAACAACCCTTAAACGTGGCTGTGTTGCCATGAACCATGTGGTTATTTTAAATAGGAATTGGTTCTTTTGGTTCTTATTTGACCGACCTAGTTGCATAAACAAAAAAGAGATGCTAATAGGCGCTAGTATGTTGTCATCACTTCTCTAAATACACTTGATTTTCCTCTTCAACTTTAAAATTTGCTGCAGCATTTTGCTACATTTTAGGGGCTTACTTTTGTCACACAATATATTTTTTTTATAAGTGAAGGATCTGTGACACGGAAAACAAGAAGCCTCTCTCAGCACTCTGTATTTTGTTAGTTTGGAGTTTAGAACGCGGTGGAAGAATAATAAAAGATTGTTTATAGTAGTAAAGATGTACTGTGTATGGCACAGCTCTAGTGCTACAGTGAAACACAAGCCTGATCAGAAGAACATCATGTAATTATGTTAAACCACACTGACCTTTAGGAAACTGTATGTGTCCCACAATTATAAACCTAATGATTATAAATATATCATTTAGTGTAACATTTGCTGTCTAAACTGAAGTGATTGTGTTTCTCTCTTGCAGATAATATGTCATACTTTTAGCAGAATGGCCTCCTGGGACACTGCATGTATAATTAACACTAAGTTGTACCACTCGTCTCTCTAATCACACTCTTTCTAACAGCTTATTAACTTTCTGAATAAATAAAGATTGATTTAAGACTATGACATGGATAGTGTTTTTCATGAGATGGTGACATCTCCTCATGGTGGCATTCTGGGTTTGTTTTAGGCAGTCCTAGCACTGATGCAAGTACTTAGAGCATTTACTCATGTACCCTTCTGTCACAGTTTATCTGCAACTAATATTGCCTTTGTCATGTAGAAAGTTCAAAAAGATCAGAAAAATCAACACACAGAGAAATCCCTGTTTTTATTTATTCAGAGTACTACTGAATACTCAGTAGTTAGGACTGAGGCTCAGTATAATCTGGTTATATTGTTGACGTATTGCTGTTGTTGAAAGAAATCATCTTGATATTTTAGTTTAAAGGGAGTGTTGACAAAACGTCTGATGGTAAGCATTTGACTTTGTGACTCTGCTCTTGATTAATGGTGTGTTCTAATGACTGTGTGTAGAAGGTTGGAAGTCTGTCACTAATATTTCTCCCCCACAGCGCACACATGGGCCACCTAAGGCCCCCATGCCTGTTCACACCTGTCCATACCTGTTTACACCTGTCCACACCTGTCCACAACTGTTCAGCTGTGAAGGGACTTGAGTGTCGGGTGTGAAGGGAGCAGGTTGGGCTGGTGGTCCGTGTGAGCTGTGTTCTGAAACAGCTGTTGATCACTGACTAAAACACATTTCTACATTTATCAGACATTCTGTGCACACTTTAATGACTTTCAGTTTATTAGGGCCAAACTGTTTTTTCAAGAGCCCACTCCTATCCTGCACTCATTTCTTTAACTTGGCAAAGACCAGATGGTCTGCTCTGCACACCGAGTGTTCCACAGAACTATCCAGGTGGGGTGTTTCCAAAGAGCAGACACTTTCAGTAGAATATTTGGAGGTGAATGATGTCACACCAGCTGGTGACTGTCCACCATGCTTTGTTTCAGCCAATCACACTAATGACACTAATAGCATAGACAAACAACAAACTGCTACAACAGTAAAACAATCTAATAAAAATATGCTGTTGTAACTGTGTAGCTGCATCTATGCTAACGGCAGCAACTACATGTAGTTTCCAAGTAAGGCTTAGACTCAAACAAACTCAAACAGACTAAACAGAAAAGCTTTTGATCATTATTTCATTGGAATAATTTCATTCCTTTATAATGTGATTCATGAACAATACCATACAATATTTACAAAAACAGCTGTTCTCATCTTAAATGCCCATTGGCTTAGACAAATATTTTTCTGCATTTTAGAAAAATAGTTGCTCCTCTGCTCTCCTATCCCAGCTCTTCTCAAGGCTTGTCTCTGCCTTTCTGTCACAGGGGTGCCACAGGCTGACACTAAAACAGGTCCTCAGAGGCGAGTCTGCGTGTCTGAGTGACATTGAGCTGTGTAAGCACTTCTCACACAGAACAACAGTGCACTAACTCCTTTGCTTTATGTCATAGGTGTGTGAATACAGCCAACCCAAGTGATGCAAAGATCAGACCCATGCCTTTTCTGTTCTACACAAAAATAGCCTGGTCCTGATCTGATTTGGATTTGCAGGGAACACACAGATTCAGGGCAGTACAGTCACACACAGAACTGTTTCTGGACCTAACCAGTCAGAGAAAAAACATGGCTCAATGCCTGCCCATTTTAAGAATAAACACAGTTGAGTTTATGCTTATATTTGATTATTGTTGGCTGCTGTGGCACTAGTCTGTGTACTCCTAACGCCGACATCTCCATCTGCTCTCTGTCTGGAGGTGGCTCTCTGGTTTGGGCTCGCTGTGCAGGTGCTGGCTCTGGTGGTGGGTGTAAAGAGGACCAGGAAGGATGCCTCTAACTGTGCTCTGTTTTGGGTTTAGACATGTCCGAAATGGAGTCGTACCACTCTTACTCACCCCCAGAGGGCAGGAGGTCCCACCAGTCCGACCTATCCTCTCACTCATCCAACGAAAGAGACAACCCCAGGTAGGACCCACTCTTTGCTCACAGCTCTGTCAGCACCTGTTGTTTTGGTGATCCATTCTTCTGGACTGTACAGCACATATCCTCATCAAGAAGATTTGACCTTTCGACCTTACTGTGGTCTAACGTCTGTAGTGTGTGGTCCTATCCACAGGGACGAGCTGACACCAACCGCTAACCCCTCCATTGTGAGCTCCCTGTTCAGAGTGCCAGAGTCCAGTCAGACCCCTGCAGAGACTAAGAGCGGGCCAGACCAGAACCAGCCTCCAGGTAGGCCTTCAGTCCACAGTATGGCTGAACACTTTGATTAAGAATGTGTTGCATCAAGCTTTTTTTCCACTCAGTGTGTATCCTGTAGTATGACTAACAAGCCAGGGATTTCTGACATTGTTTGTGGTTGGCATTTTAGCTAGATTACTATACCATATTGTGATGAAGCGATATGAAGGCCCTAGAGCAGGGGTCGGCAACCTCTTGTCCGCGGGCCAAACTTTGCCCTTGGCCAGAAAAGGTTGGCCAGGTCAATTTTTTAGCTTATATCTATTTTTGCTATTACTTGATAGCATTTAATCCCGTGGAACTGTAATGGAATGAGGCCACTGTAAGACTCTATTTGCAAGCATACAGCTCTCTGTCATGGTTTCATGGTTTTAGTTGCCTCCAGCCAATAAACAACAAGCATTCTATCATGTGACCTCCTTCTGTCATGGTTACCTTTGCCTCTTTAGTGGGTGGTGCAGCTGGGGTGAGCATTTTTATTTATTTATTTATTTTTAAGGTATTTATTTATTGATCTATATATTTTGTATATGTAATTGCTAATATATGTTAATTTAACGCTGCCAAGGAACCATGACAGAGAACTGTATGTCCATTCATGTGGCCCACTACCTGGTGGATCACAATTGATTTGTCCCATTTGCAATCAAACATGCTGACCTCTGCTCTAGAGCTAGTGGGTAATGTAGGACTGCATACTTGTAGGCTTGCTGACTGTAGGAGGGAGTGTAAAGTGTTGTTGTGGAGTCGCTGGCAGCTGAAAGTGGGTGCAGTCCAGTCCAATTGACTGTGACTGAAGAAGGCTGAGCTTGGCCAGGAGGTGCTCACTTCTACATACTGTCTCAGCTCCAGTTGTTGCAGAGTAAATGGCAGCTCCACCTCCTCACTCCTTTGGTGTCAGGGTCATGGTTCTCAGTGGCCGGTACCAGAAAACCAAGTCCTGGGTCTGACCCAGGACACACTGAAGGGACAGTGTCTCAAATATTGTGAAAATAAAATGGTAAATTGGCAAAATGACATACTCTATTAATTTTGTATTCATCCCCATCAGTACCTGCTACTAATACACCCAAGATCCTCCTTCGGCCGAGTCCAGAAGAGGAGAAAATCTATGGGTAAGTTTGTCTCCCAGTCACAGATTTGCCAGTGAGATTTTCAAAGTTGTACATTTTCAAAGCTGTACCTTTTGACAATCTGAAAATCTTAAAACCTTATTTTAACTTCTTATTCAATTTTGTTATGCATATAGGCCCAACACAGTGATGGTGAACTTCCAGAAGGGTGACAGTGTGGGTTTGAGGCTGGCAGGAGGGAACGACGTGGGCATCTTCATCGCAGGGGTCCAAGAGGGCAGTCCAGCTGAGGAGGAGGGTCTGCGCACTGGAGACCACATCCTCAAGGTACACTGCGGACCACTACTGCCTCATCACTGACACAGATTAATGTCCTCTATTGTAGCTTATAGTAGCATAAGTTAGGAATGCATTTTTCTGTCTTTAATGTGTTCATGTGTTTTCAATGGTAAACATTGCAGTGTAACCATTGTTATTAAATTAACCAACCTAGTCTATATCTAGTCTAGTTCCTGCATTCTTTTGTGCCAGAAACCAAAGGTGAAAGATTTTGAAAAACTCTTCAGAGATATATTATACACAGAGATTTGCGCTGAGTTGCCTGAGAGTCTCATTGGGTCCACTGCTGCTGGTTTGCAGGTGAATCACGTGGAGTTCCAGGGTGTGGTCCGAGAGGAGGCTGTGCTGTTCCTGTTAGAGATCCCTAAAGGAGAGCTGGTCACCATACTGGCAGAGAGCAAACCAGACCGTAAGCACACTGTCAACACCACCTCCACCACCACACAAACAAGTCTACCGCACCGTTAGAGTGGGGAAAAGTTGTATTATAGTAATAATAATAATGGATTAGCTTTATTTTGCACTTTCCAAGTCTAAGCATTCCAAAGCACTTTTACTAGTAAGTCTCACAGACTGATGGAGACGAAGTAGGCATACTGTGCCAGCAGCTCCAAACACATGGTCACAATCACACTAACACGCATATACCAGTGCCACAAACTGGAGGCAAGGTGGGGGAAGTGTCTTGCCCAAGAACACAGTGGCAGTTTGAACTGGGGGGTGTGGGAATCAAACTGCCAGCCTCCCAGTTAGTGGATGACCGGCTCTACCTCCTTAGCTATAAAAATGTTTGATGCATGCTGAATGAGCTGAATTCTACAGGTTAGGTACAGGCTGGAGCCAGCAGGCTTTACGTGTTTAACTGGAATGGCAAATGAAGCTGTAGTATAAATTCAACCAAGATTGATTTTGTTTCCCTGTCTACATCCCATCACCTGTCACTGTCAGCCAATCACAGCCTGCCACCTGTCTCTCATCTAATCACCTCTCAAGCCACCTTTCACATATGTACATGCCCTCTCCTCTCAGTCATCCTGCTATTCAGCTACTTATCGCAACTCACTGTTGCAGAATCATCATCATCCTCAGCCTCTCCTTCTGCTCTTCACCACCAGTGTCTAGGCCCCGGGGGATAAAATTCCCCTAACTAATCTATCAAACTCCCTTCACCATATTGCTAACGTCTCTACCTGCCGAGGTCTAAGCGCCAATAAATTATTGATTACACTTCACTCATTTGTCTGTGTTTGTTTAAGTCTCTACTAAGATAAGATACAAGTTACAGTTTTTATGAACTAGGGATTTGGAGATTATTCTATGTAAGCAATCACGGTGTGTCACTGAAGTCTATGGCATTAGGGCAGTTATACCGGTTTGATCCCTGCTTCCCCCAGTTTGTAGCCCCCAAAAGTAGCCTTTTGTCCAAGACACGTCACCCACCTTTTCGCCAGTGTGTGTGGCACTGGTGTTTGTGAGAGTTAAGTGGGTGAATGGTTCCTTGATGTAAAAAATGTAAATCTGGAGAAACATTGTCAGCAGGTCACAAAAATAAGTGTTCAATTCAACATACTGCACCTATGAAAATGAAACCTGAGAAGCTGGTCATTTTATGCTCCTCTCTTGTCTCTCTTTACTTTGTGGAATTTGCAGTTTACAATGACATCCTTGTGTCGGGCCGCGGTGACTTGTTCTTCATCCGAACACACTTTGAGTATGAGAAGGAGACCCCTCAGTGCCTTGCCTTTAGCCGTGGAGATGTGTTTAAGGTGGTGGACACTCTGTATGACGGCAAGCTGGGGAACTGGCTGGCTGTCCGTGTGGGCAAGGGCATGCAGCTGCTGGAGAAGGGCATTATCCCCAACAAGAGCCGGTACCAGCCATATGCTTCAAATATGTTTCTAAAATGTTGAAGGGATATTTGATTTTATGTTTTATTTATCTCTCTTACATTACTGACTTATCTGTAATACATGTTTTATTTTTGGTATTAAAGGTTGTGTATGGTATTAAAGCTTTTTGTTGTGTTTTGATGAGAGCTTTCTGAGCTGAGGTGAGGTGTGGTGCGGTTTCAGGGCGGAGCAGATGGCCAATGTGCAGAGCTCCCAGCGGGCAGTGCCAGCAGACAGAGCTGACTTCTGGAGGCTCCGGTCACAGCGCTCCATGAAGAGAAAAGACATCCGGAAGAGCAAAGAAGCTGCGAACACTCCAGTTGTGTCCACTCCATTCCCTGCATATGAGCGGGTGGTGCTCAGAGAAGGTACCTCAAGACAGCTGTTCTGTTTGTTTCTCACCGCAGTATATAAATGCTTTTGTTTTTTCAATAGGCTTGGGTTCTGTTTGAGATGGTCATGTTTTGTTTCATAGGCTTGTGTTTTGTTCTAGATGCTCGTGTTCTCTTCCAGATTCTTGTGGTTTGTTCTAAATGATTTTGTTTTGTTCCAGAGGCTTGTGTTCTGTTCCAGGTGGTGATGTTTTGTTCCAGATGCTCATCTTCTGTTTGAGATGGTCATGTTTTGTTCCAGAGCCTTGTGTTTTGGTTCTAGATGGTGATGTTCTGTCTGTTTCAGATAATCGTGTTCTGTTCCGAATGATGATGTTCTGTTTCAGATACTTATGTGTTGTGGGGTTTCATGTTTAAATGTATCAGGCTGATGAGGTGTGTGTGTTGCAGCGGGGTTCCGCCGGCCCGTGGTCCTGTTTGGTCCCATCACTGATGCTGCCACAGAAAGGCTGGCCTCGGAGATGCCCGACCAGTTTGTCATCGCCAGTGAGTTTCTTTACTTTCTGACTCTGAACATCATTAAATGCAACAGTTTGTTAACTAATCATGTTTTCTTTAACAGAAACTGAACCAAAAGATGCTGGTTCGGAGAAGTCGTCAGGAGTGGTTCGTCTCAACACCATTCGACAGATCATTGAACAGGTAACACATAGAGTTATGGCAACATTTTTATGATAGTCTGCTGGGGTAATCTTTTTTCAATTCCTTAGCACATAGGAATGCTATGTAATGCGAATGCTATTCGGGAATGTTAAAACTGAGTATGAAATCTGAAAGATCCTAAAGTTGTGTTGTGTGGCCATCCACTGCACTGGAAGTGGGCTGGATTCAGATTTCAGCTCTTTGTGCTCTAAAGTGATCCTAAGATGTATTCCTATAAAACGGAGAGCGAATTCAAGTAAAAAATAATGTTTGTGTTTCAATTCATGTTCATATAAAATCACATTATAACATTATGTCCTAAAGTCCTTTTTTATAATCACAAGTCTGTAGTTTTGAGTACTGTGATGTCAAATAAAGATTAGAAAAGCTAGAAAAGACACTGAGGCTGTAGTCCCAGTCTAATCCTAACCCTAAACCATGGCATTGTTTTCAAAACACTTTCATATAGGTCGCTTGTTTTGGTATATCTCTGACCTCTGACCCTTGTGCACAGGACAAGCATGCTCTGTTGGACGTGACCCCGAAGGCGGTGGACACTCTGAACTACAGCCAGTGGTACCCTATTGTCATCTTCTTCAACCCAGACAGCAAACACGGCATCAAGGCCATGAGGCACCGGCTGATGCCCAATTCCAACC
Source organism: Bostrychus sinensis (assembly GCA_020698575.1). NCBI lineage: Eukaryota > Metazoa > Chordata > Actinopteri > Gobiiformes > Eleotridae > Bostrychus > Bostrychus sinensis. Next base: position 38,771,047 of record CM036249.1, on the reverse strand, counting down.
GCAGCACACGCAAACTATATGAGCAGGCCATCAAGCTTAAAAAGAGCTGCTCACACCTCTTCACAGGTCTGTACCTCAGTTCACAAACGTTTTAACATGTAAACAGAACAGCCCTCACACTACAATAAATGAAATGGGTTACAATGGTAGGTGGTGGTTCTAGACTGTGTTGTGTAAAAGTGTAAATGTGTAAAAGTTTTCTGTCCTGTCTTAGCCATTATCGATCTGAATTCAGCGAACGACGCTTGGTACGGCAGTTTGAAGGAGTCCATCCGGGAACAGCAGGCGCAGGCAGTCTGGGTTTCTGACGGCAAGGTACAACCACACAACAGCAACATGAATACACACTGGGACACCTGCAGTCAAGGTGATAAGGCCTCCACTTTCCAAAGCTGTCCCTACAATTTATTTTATTATTCTCAAACAGCAACCGCTTGAGACATTTGAACAGTTCACATCTGTAACAGAGCCATGCACCGTCGCTCTCCCTGTTGTAGCTCTGTTGTAGCTCTGTTATAGCTCTGTTATAGCTCTGTTGTAGTAATAGCATGTTGTGTGTGTGACCTGTGCCAGTAGCGTTCTACAGCTCGGCTCTGTTCTCTCTTCTCTCTTGTTCTTGTGCTCACCGTCTGTCCTTCCTACTTTCCTGTGCACCCAAGATCCATCATGTGTCTCTTTTAGCTGGAGGCAGTAGAGACTGAGCTGGAGAGTGGTGATGCCGAGCGCCTGTCATTTCTGTCAGCCATGTCAGCTGACTACCTGAGCATGGACAGCCGGCTGACCTCTGACCTGGAGGACACAGCAGACGAGGGCGGAGTCTACACAGATAACGACCTGGACATAGAGGCCATGCAGGTGTCGGCCATCAGCCGCTCCTCTGAGCCAGTGTCCGCCGACCAGGTCAGTGAGACTTCAGGGCTCAAGAGCTGCTATAACCTGTAGTACATTTACTTCTCATGTAAGCTGTGTAAGAGCTCACATGTGCACTAAAGGACACGATTTTGACATAAGGGAACATGACTTGCACCCAGGGAAACTGGCACCTCACCATATTATCAAAGAAAGCTGTTGTAAAAGTAAACACAGAGTGTATGGACTATAGAACCCCCAACTAACTCAGAGAGTTAAAAAAAAACTCTAAATGATACATTCTGTAGGTATTCTTAGCTGATGTGAATGAATTAATGAATGAAAACTTTATTGTCACATGCACAGGTACAAAAGTACAAAGTACAGCAAAATTGTGTTTGGAGCAAGCCTCCGGGCCGCAGCTCAAAAACCGTGAGCGCCGCCACACGCTCTCCAGAAAGTTAAATACAGTTTTGCAGAGGCATACATACAAACAAAAACACAATATAACATAACAAGACACAGTACACGTGGTCACGTGATGGAATTTTCGTTTGGATTTGGGTGAGGGAGAGAGAAAAAAAGAAGAAGAGAAGAGCAGACGGATGGAGAGGGGGCTGGGATGGGGAGGGGTGTGTATGATGCAGTAAGAGTCTGAGCTTATGTTGTGAGAATCAGGGCCACGACTTAGATGTTTACAATTTCAGTTTTGTGGCTTGTCCTTGAAGGGAGATATGGCAGTGCACAGGGAGAGATAAGAAGACCCAGCTGTCAAGCTGACCTCCTGCCGAGGGAGACATCCAGGGACAAGGTGGGGGTGAGGGAGGGGGGGTAAGCAATTTTAATCTATTTAGCCTGATCTTCAGTTAATTTGTCCGGATCATAATTAATCAGTCAGTTCTGGACCTCATCCGGGCGTACATCCGGTTCATGGAGTGACTTTGGCATTTCATCCAACCTCTAGAGTCCGGGCTGAGATATCACGGTTCAGTTCCTCAGTCTGTGCCCCTCTCTGATGTAATACTTTCAGTCGGTCGCTCACATCCCCGAAGCAGCCTTTAATTTCCACAGACAGCGGCTGGGTGAATTTGCTGGTAGCTGTCTTACAAATTTTCCGATAGTTCAGGGCAGTCCCAAGGCCGAGGAATAGGAATAGGAAGAAAATCTTCCACATCTTCCATGGACAGGGCTTCAAGGCACACGACCTGCCACCTGTTCCAGGCGTCACGCGCATAGCCCGCAGCGAAAGTCCCGTTCGGGCAAGCAGGTCCCCCGGTGCACCTTTTCTTAAGGAAAAGTATATTCAGAAGCACAGCAAAGCAGGGGGTCAAAAGAAAAGTTTGACAAGACAAAAAAAAGGAGCAAGCACTAGATAGAGTGGGAGCAGTGAGAAGACACATCTGCACTGTACAGAAGCAGGAAGTGGAAGGCTGCTAGCTTTATGAAAATAGTCTGATTCAATTTACATAGAAATTTCAAGTTTAAATTGTCAAAGAAGTAAATATTGAAAAAATGTTCTATAATACCAGAGGTATCCTGTGTGTAGATCCTGCGCAGATACAGTCCAGAGATCCGCTTTCGCATGAGGAAGATGTGCAGTGGAGACATGCTGAACAGAGCCCACAGTCCACCTGTGTTCCTAACAGACAGCAAGGTGAGTGGGCTACACAGCCTGTCATTCAAGTAACTCACTGAAAAGTCCAAACAGTCCAAGTGTCCTTAAATCTGCTGGCTCTCACATCCTAAAATAATGCTTGGAACCATATGGGTGGAGCACTTTTCTCTGTCTTTTCTACTATTTATCCTTTATTTTTTACAGGTTAATCTCTCTAGACTCAAGGTTTCATTTACAAGAGAGACATGTTTCACATAGAACAACATTACAACATTAGCTTCACAATAATTCAACAAATCAATACAAATAACAGTGTTTATCAATACAAATGCATACATCAAATTAACTGTACACACAGTGGTAACATAAAAGCAAGAATGAGCACAAGTTTAGATGAAAACAGGAGCAGGTGCTTATAGATGTATTTTCCAATCCTTTCAGTAAAAGAGTTGAATTCCTGTAGTGTGACCAGACTAGACAGCTTCAGGTCCTGCTGAAGCATGTTCCAGGTGGAGGGGACAGAGTAGGAGAACATTTTTTACTGAGCTCAGTCCTAATGATCATGTTATCAGATTCTAGGAGCGAAGGCTGTGATGTTTCTGTTTACATGTAATATAACATGACATGTACGATGATACCAGACAGAAAATGGATTTGTAAATGAATGTGTACCAGTGTAGGAGCCTGCATGTGTAACGAGGGCCAGTTAACCAGAGAGTACTGGGGCAGTGGTGAGTGAGTGGGGCAGTTGTTCCTGAGATCAATCTGAGAGCTCCATGATAGACAGCATCCAACATGTGTAAAGAGCTGGCAGAGGTGTTCATATAAATAATATCCCCATTGACTAGAAGATTCATAAAGGTGGCAGAAATCTGGCATTATATAAAAAATAAGACTTGTTTGAAAAGAAGAGCCCCAGTTTTAACTGAGTTTTAACTTAGGAGGTTTTCAGTGTGGGCCCTTGAAGTTACATTTTCATCAACAGTTATGGGAAGGTAAGGTAGTTAATGAGTCAGTACAAATTGATGGGCACTTCCTGTGTGGTGGTGATTGTGAGGAGAGGTGAGGACACCTTCTTTGTCTTGCCTGCATTCAGCTGCAACCTGAGTTCTAAATGTGAAGACTGCAGGAACCTAAAAACAAGTGATGTTTTTGCACCACAGAAGAAAATCACTAAATCACAATTATATAAATCACAATCATACACAGCTGCATCTGACAGACAATGGCCAAAGTTGTTTATATAAATAGTAAAAAGAGTAGGCCCTAGTATATTATTGGATGTTGTTTTTTGTTGTACTTGTAAATACACATGGGATATTTATGGGATTTATGAGACCATTTAATGCACTATGTTACATCATTGCTATGCAGTGTATGGTGCTCTAATGACATTTCCTTGTTACTAACTATGACAATGTCAATAAATTATTGAATTGAATTAAAATTGACCCTTGTGGAACCCCCTTAAAGATATACACATGCCTATGACCAGATAGATAATTTTAAAATCAATCCATAGCCTGATCAGTAAACCCTATGTCAAAGGCTTTTGACACAAAATCCCATGACCAACTGTGTCAAAAGCTTTGGACAGATCTACCATTGTTTAGGACCTTCAAGGAGGCGGTAACAGTGCTGTGTTGTTTTCTAGAACCAGACACGAGGTGAAAAATATTATTGGAATACAAGTGGTCCTTAATCTGTTCACTGATGAACATTTCCTTTAGCTTAAACACAAAGTTTTGAAATAGGCTTGTAATTATTTAGTGCTGTTTGATAGGGTTAAAACAAAAGCAGTTTTCCAAATGTCACTGTTTTGTTGTATGGATAGATTAAACATATGAGCAACTGGTGCAGTCAAGATGTTGTAGGAAGTAAGCAGGGGAAGGGGGGGTTGTCACGGTCACCTGATTTTCTTATCTAAATGTTTGAGGGCCCACTACGCAGTGAGCACTTAGGTCATTAGTGAAGACCCCTGTAGCAGTATATCTGTGTGGCATATTGGTGGTCACCAGATCAAGGAGAGTGGATCTGTCCACATACTTTGCGTTTGGATGGTGGGAGTATTTATGATCTGAGTCAGATTAAAGGACAAACAAAGCTGTGTAGTCATCCGACACAGAAGAAGGCCAATGCCAGTTTAAATGACCAAAAAATAGGATTTTCTTAAAATGCACTTGCGATAATGTCTGAATTAGTCCAGGGAGTCACTGGAGGCAGACGGGGGCCTATAACTACCAACTACAGTTAAAGGCTGTCCCCCAGGCAGATTGTCTAGGCAATGATTTGGTAACCAAAACTTGAGTCGCATGATAAGATTTTACATACACACCTGATCAAACTTTTAAGACCAGTTGAAAAATTGCAAGAATTCACATTTTGCACTGTTGCATCTTAGGGAGGTTCTAAGTAGAGTTTCAAAATGCAAAAAGAAGAGCAAGGGCCCTCAGTCATTACCACTCAGACGAGGGCCCTCAGTCATGAGGGACGCCTGCGGCAACATCTCCAAATAGCCAGCCGCCGTTTGACCCCTGCATAACCTGAAGCTCCATTCAATGAAGGAAAAAGCAGCCCAGATCATGATAGCACCCCCTCCACTGCTGCCGCGTAGAAAACATCTCCTGTGGGATCTCCTTGTCATGCCAGTGATGTTGGAAGCCATCAGGACCGTCAAGATTACATTTTTTCTCATTAGAGAATAAAACTTTCTTCAACTTTCAATGTCCCATCTTTGGTGCTCCCTTGCAAAGTCCAAATGGGTGTTTGTGACTTTGAAGGAGACAAGATCTTTGAATAGTTTTTTTTACTTTTAAAGCCCTTTTCTGGCAGGTGCTGTCTGATGGTTATTGGGCTGCAGTTGGCACCAGTAACGGCCTTAATTTGGGTCAAGGATCGTCCCGCGTCTTGACGGACAGCCAATCGGATCCTCCAGCTCAACCCCAGTAAAAAAATTTTGAGACTACCACTCGACCTCTTTGTTCCATAATTCAAAATTCAAAATGACTGTCATACTGTGTCCAACCTCAGCAGGGATGGTGCTGCAGAGGTCTTGCTTATGCAGCCCACCAATCCCACCACGTTCAAAGAGAGAAAGCTTTTTTGCCTTTGCCATCAAAATGACACTGAATCCACAATTTAGCTCAGATTTTGGCTTTTAAAGGCTGTGATCTTAAACTTTTCATCAGTTGATGAACAGCTATTTCAGTTTAATTGTTTTCAATAAATTGCTTACTCAATTTTTTTTTTGTCTTACTCCCTTTTCTTTTTGCATTTTGAAGTTCTATCCATGTCTGTCCATAATAAAATAAGTCCAAAATAAAGCAAAAGGATATGGAGAAAGTCACAGGTGAAGCAGTGAAAATGCCCACTTCACCAGCGTCAGTGGTCACAATGAAACTGAGAAGATTTAAGCAAATACTTGCATATCCCAGAGTCTGTAGTTTCAGTAGCTGCTCTCCTCAGGTGTTAGTTCAGTTGTGGTAGCTGCAGTAGCTGCTCTAGCTCCTTCTCTACCACAGCAGGGATTGATCAGATTGCTGTCGCCCATTCCTTCCACAGTTAGTTGGGAACAAGACCCTCAGGCACTCAAACTCCTTCATTTGAGGCAGGAATTCTTCACCCTCCTTGAGAGCACCCATTCCCAGCTGAGAACCATGGCCGTGGACCAGGAGCCACATCTTGGTCCTGGTGCACACTGTAGAACCTGGTGCAAAAATGCCATACCTTCATCATCTGCAAAAAATTTAGATAAAATCATATTGTCTACAAACAGGATCTTTGGCCCTGAGTCACTGACATGATACTGTCCCAGTACCACTGAGAAACCTTCCTGGGGAGGAGCAGTGTGGAAGTTGTAGATGAAACCCTGCTTTCTTAAAAAGAGAAGGCACTACATGTGTGCATGTTCAGGATACTGTTTCTGCCTTTCTGATGTACTCAGGGCAGATTACATTCAACCCAAATAGTTTGCCACCAGTAATATTTTCAATGCCCTCAGAATCCATTTAGTTTATATAGAACAGACACATGTTTGACCTGAGGCCCTGGGAGCCATGTTGTTGTGGTGATTTAGGTAGGTATCAATTCTACACATATGCCTGTAGCTATCACTTGAAATGTGTTAACATATCTACATTTTAATAATCCAATAAATCAAATTAAGAGATTGGTTGCATAGCATTACAATAAGGCACAAGGCCTTAAAATGTTATGATTTATATTTTTGCCTGATTAGGGCTAGTGCTGAATTGTCACTTACTGAGTTCCAATGAAGCCTCTTTTTTTGCAAGTTAGACGTTGCACAGGCATGTCTTTATCTGAAGTGTGTTTGGTTGCACCTCTCTGACACACCCATCCAAAGAAATGTGCACGGTTTCTATCCTCCAATAATCAAATGAACATGAGGTGGACGTAACAGTGACATGCTCAGTGTAAATGTATCATTACTTTACTGTAAGTGTAATCAAGTTGTTATACCTCCACCATCCAGCATGCGATGCTGCTCTCAGGCCCCAGCAGCCCACACCAGCGCCCCCTACAGCATCACCCCCCTCCCCCCGGCTACGACTCTCCGTCCAGCAGCAGCCCATCCAGCAGCAACAATGAGCCTCAGTCACACACCTCCTATGGACCCCCGCCCCCACTGCCCCCCGCACCGCTTTTTAGCTCCTTCAGGGTGCCACAGTCCCAGGCAGGACACCCGTCAGCCACAGTCCCGGTCATAGACATCCCAGCTGCTGGGCTGGAGGAGCAGGAGGAGGAGAGATCAGAGATGGACCCCTCCATGAGGTCTTTCCTGGGGAAGATTAGGGCCTTTGAGAAGATGGACCACTTTGCCCGAGCTCAGAGGATCCTGGAGCTGCAGGAGGCTCACAAGGCTCGGGTGAGGCTCGGCTCTGAATTCCAAACAAACAAATGTGAAGCTACAGAACTGAAAAAGTTTGATATCAGGCTGATACTGTTCCAGTTCCCAAACCCTCTTTAGAAGCCCATTTATAGATAATGATCTTTTTTACACAATATTAAATGGTTTACTGTATATTATGAATATGTATATTGTATTCAAATGGTAAACACATTAAATTAGTGTCATTTTGCAGATGGAGATTGCTCAGAAACATCCTGACATCTACGCAGTTCCTCTAAAGACAGCCAAACTGGACCAAAGTCGCCCTCAGCCCATCGGGTAGGTCACTACTGCCTCTGTGTACAGCTCTTGGGCTAAATCAGGGTACGGCTAAAATATCTTTGTGTTAGACCTCCTGAGATAGTTTATAAATGTTTTTATTCTGGGCGGAAATCAATAAAATGACAAAAAAAAATATAGCATAGTCAAGTCCAGGAGATACAGATAGAAAAATTATTATAGTAATCAACATTTGAAGTGGATCAAAACCTTTCAGCAAAGTTGTCCTAAAACCAAAACGTGCCTTTTTAACAATTTATGCATAACAAGTAGGTCTGTTATTAGTCAATGTTTCATTAATGAAAGTTCATCTTTCATGGCCTGATATGGTCTCCAGACATGTTTTTCATTAGGTACCAACTGACCTGTCACAGGTGGCAACAGGTCACCATCATCTGAGAACTGGTTGTCATCTAAAACTCTGAAAGCTTCACTTGAGATCAGAAAGCACTGGATATGCTACGTTTAGTGAGATTAGAGGATGCTGACCTCGACAGGGCCTTAGGGATGTTGTAAGGGGGAGGACTCATCATGAAGTTACTGTTACAGACATATTAGAGATCTCCCAAAGTGTTATTTCCAGAGCCTGAACAGGTTTAGAAGGTCTGGTAGATTTGGAATCATGATATAGGCTGACGATTCAAATTCAGTTGTATTTCTTCTAATCAAACATATATATATATATATATATATATATATATATATATATATATATATATATATATATATATATATATATATATATATATATATATATATATATCATGGATCATGGAATGCTTGGAGATGTATAACATCAACAGGACTCTAAGAGCCTTCATTGCAAACTCGATGAGGCAGTGGAAGACCACCCTTGAGGCCAACTGCAAGCCAATTGCACAAGTGTCCATCAAATGTGGGATATACCAAGGAGAAGCTCTGTCCCCGCTGCTGTTCTGCATAGGTCTGAACCCCCTCAGCCAGATAATCACCAAGACTGGCTATGGGTACCGACTCAGGAATGGGGCCACCATCAGTCACCTCCTCTACATGGATGATATCAAGCTGTACGCCAAGAGCGAGAGAGACATTGACTCACTGATCCACACAACCAGGATCTACAGCAATGACATTGGAATGTCATTCGGACTTGAGAAGTGTGGGCGGATGGTGACAAAGAGAGGGAAGGTAGTCCATACAGTAGGGGTCCTACTCCCAGACGGCAGAATAGCAGACATTGAGGACAGCTACAAGTACCTTGGAATCCAACAAGCAAATGGCAACCTGGACCAGGCCACAAGAAAAGCCACAGCCAAATACCTACAACGAGTAAGGCAAGTCCTAAGGAGTCAGCTCAATGGCAAGAACAAAGTCCGGGCAATCAACAGCTATGCCCTGCCGGTCATCAGATACCCTGCGGGAATAATAAGCTGGCCAAAGGAAGAGATTCAGACCACAGATGTGAAAACACAGAAGCTCCTGACCATGCATGGAGGGTTCCACCCCAAATCCAGCACCCTGAGACTGTACACTAAGCGCAAGGAAGGAGGCAGAGGACTGGTGAGTGTCAGAACCACTGTCCAGGATGAAACATCCAAGATCTTTGACTACATCAGGAAGATGGCCTCAACAGATGAAGTTCTCAGTGAATGTCTCAGGCAGTAGAAAACAGAGGACGAGGTGCTGGAGGAACCATCATGGGAGGAAAAGCCCCTACATGGGATGTACCATCGACAGATAACTGAAGTGGCTGACATCGAGAAATCCTACCAGAGGCTAGAAAGGGCTGGACTGAAGGACAGCACAGAGGCACTGATCATGGCTGCACAGGAGCAGGCCTTGAGCACCAGAGCAATAGAGGCCCAGATCTACCATACAAGACAAGACCCCAGGTGCAGACTGTGCAAAGAGGCCCCTGAGACAATCCAACACATAACTGCAGGCTGTAAGATGCTGGCAGGGAAAGCATACATGGAGCGTCATAACCAAGTGGCTGGTATAGTGTACAGGAACATCTGTGCAGAGTACAGTCTGGAAGTCCCGAGGTCAAGATGGGAAACACCTCCAAAGGTGATAGAGAATGACCGAGCTAAGATCCTGTGGGACTTCCAGATCCAGCCAAAATGGTAGTGGCGAACTAACCGGACATTGTGGTGATGGACAAACAGCAGAGGAAAGCCGTTGTGGTTGACATCGCAATACCAAGCGATTGTAACATCAGGAAAAAGGAACACGAGAAACTGGAGAAGTACCAAGGCCTCAAAGAAGAACTTGAGAAGGCCTGGAAAGTGAAGGCAACAGTGGTGCCCGTGGTCATCGGAGCACTCGGGGCAGTAATCCCCAAACTGGAAGAGTGGCTACAGCAGATCCCAGGAAAAACATCAGACATCCACCCAGAGAGTTCGTGTGATGGTGTGTATTGGTCGGCCCGGGGCTCGAACCCACGTCCTTGCTGGGAGGCGAGAACACTAACTGCTCTGCCACCGTGCACCCCCTATATATATATATATGTATATATATATGTATATGTATATGTATATATATATGTATATATATATATGTATATATATATGTATGTATATGTATATATATATGTGTATGTATATATATATATATATATATATGTATATGTATGTATATATGTACACACACACACATACATAGACTGTTGTGAACAGCAGAATATCTCAATCCTCATCTCATGCATGCACAGGCTGATATGAGGCTAGGATCAGAGGTGGTAACACTGACGACTGACACTGTTATAACATGGTTAAAAGAAAGGAAAAACTGAGTTAGCAGAATAGGGACCGTTAATGAAAACAAACCTGAAAACAATAATAACAAACCTGTTATTCATGAACTGTGAAAAATAACGTATTTTGGTCATAGCACAACTTAGATCCATTTCAGATGTTAACTACTATAATATAACAAGACAAATTGCTTTTGTGTGCACTTGGAGCACCATCTGCTGGACCAGTCTGATCTATCCTCATACATAGGTTCACAGTAGGTAGGCGGGTTTCAGTGAGACAAACTGATGTTTTTGTTCAAGTTTGATCCTGGGGATGACCTGGACAGTTCTGAAGTGTGTCTCCTCCACAGCTCCAGCTCTGGTTCGCAGCCACAGACAGCCTCCTTGCCTCAGGAGGGCGTTCTGTTTTGTCCTGGCCCTGATCCGGGAGGCGAGGGGGGATTCTTCTCAGGCAGTTCCCAGCAGCAGTACCAGGACACCGAGCTGTAGTCCCACTGCAGCGCTGGACTCGTATTTTGTCTTTGTGAACTTTTCTTTTCTTTTTTTTTTTTTTTTTTTAAGACGGCAAAGCTATTTTACTATCTATTTGGATAGGAGGACACTTATTTATATGTTCTTTCTTACTGACCTCTTTCAGAGGTCCATGCCTAATCAGAAAGCACTTTTCCTTCCTATGCAATTTTCATTTGTCCACAGCAATTGTTTTTACTTAGATGGACCCAAAATATGCTTATTTATCTCTATATTCTCCTTTTATAATCTGTTATATATGAACAACAATATATATTATTACTTATATCGGACATACTATATGTATTTATAAACTGTTTGAGTATTTGCATTGCTTTTGATATGAACAATTCCTGAAAACACACACACATGCGCACTAACATATACCACATGCACACGCACATACAAGCGCACACCCACATGCGGACACCACGCAGATACGCACACCTTACACAGTATTCTGTATATACTGTATTGTATAAAGAGGGAGCAGAGGAAATGTACACTGGAATTTAATCTAATATTTTAAAGTGCCTATTATTTTCATATCCATATGTTTTGGGTTTTTTTGTTTTGTTTTTTATTGTTTTGGTCATTCAGTGAAACACAGAACCTACAGACTCCTGTTAGACCTGTGTTTCTGCTTGCGCAACCATACAGGCTGCAGTTTGGGTGTGGTGGTGCCTCATGCAGTGAGGGTCACAAGACAGGAGAAGGCAGTTCCTGTCAGTCAAACCCTGCAAGAATTTTAGGAAGGTGTCAATTCTACAAATATTCCTGTAGGTCTCACTTTAAATGTGTTAGCATATCTACATTTTAATAGTCCAATAAATCAAATAGATTCCAGCTAGCTTTAACTGGCAAAAATGAAACTTTGTCTTGGTTACATAACATTACAATATTAAGGCACTGGGCCTTAATAGCCAAGGCCCTGCTTATAGACATGACCCCCGCTGGGCTGTATGAGCAGAAGGAGGTCAGATCAGAGATGGGCCCCCCCATGAAGTCCTTTCTGGGAAAGATTAGGGCCATTAAGAAGACGCTAAAGACTATGACCAAGTGGTCACTGACACATCCTACTGCCACTCGGGTCAGTTAAAACAACACTGTACACACACAGACTGGGAGCCTTTTAAACTCAAAGTGAAAACGGGTCCAAAGTGTGGGACCACTCTGGGGGAAATGGAACTGTGTCACCCTCTGCAGCCATGGACCTCATTTTAATTTTTTTTGCACAAACCTTTTTTAAAACCAAAGTTCCATAAATTTTTTTCTTCATACAAGTCAGTGCTGTTGCAGGGGCAGAGGCCTAAGCAGAGACACTCCTAGTCTTGGCCCCCTCAGACTCTACAAGTGTACAGGCTGACAGGTGCTGGCAGGGGCACACAGGAGCCCCTGCCAGCACCTGTCAGCCTGTATACTTTGAGCCCAACCTGAGAGAAGGGGTTGTTCTTAAGAGTTTTACTTCATCATATGGCAAATGTATTCTAAATTCTGATTAAATGTATGTAATTAAAACGTTTGGGCTTCAAAAACGCAAAGGAACCTCTCAGTACTCCCCACACAAAGGTAGGAGGACCAGCTCCACTGACCTCAGCAGCACACTCATATCAAACTAACGGAGATTTGTCATGCACATATTCTGGACATGGTGTACATAAGACCTACAGACAGGGCTTGACTTTGACTAGCCAACCAGCCAAATGTTGGTAGATTGTCATTTTGTCTGGACACAAATACTTATACCACCAGCCACTTTTTTGTTTACCATTCTACTGCAACAAAACAATGTATATTACCCACAGGAGCTCACAATTCAGTACTGTAAAATTCCATGATTTTGTGAGACTTTTGATATTGCCAATTATCAAGATATTATCAATCATTGTCAATATTGTTAAATCATTTTTTTTCTTCCAGTTTTTTACTAAGTAAATTATGGCTAGTAAAGACACTAATTGGCTAGCAACTAGCAATAAATACTAGCCATGGTGGCCAGTGAGTAAAAAAGTAAATGTCAAGCACCGCCTGCAGACATCATGTCACTGCAGCAGCTCAATCCTCAACTCTCCGTAAGAAATGTGACTTCTTATGTGTCCACAAACAGATATGCAGCTGTTTATTGTGGTGTACTTATTGTAATTCTAGGGTTTAACATCAGGAGAGGTCATCAAGTTGCCACGTTTGCCATTTTCCTGTCCAACCAACAGTAAATTCTTACCACTTTTGGATTAAGGCCTCTCGTGACTATCAGTGCTCACTGTATAAGCCGACATCCCCCTAGTTGCTCTGCAATAGCAGAGTTTTCCATGTTCACCTCTAAACAATAAAGTCCCAATGGCATGGCGACTGTACGGTGTGTGTTTTTTAAAATGATGAATGAGATACACATTTTACAAAGTTGGCTAAGGCATGAGACCCACACAAGAGTTTTTTTAAACTCATTATTGATGCATTATTGCATCTACAGCTACATAATCTATTGCACATAACATGCCAGAGTCATTGAATTTAGCTTAATTTATCCCAGATTGCATCAATTCCACTAAATATGCACTTATGGGCTTTAAGAAGCACAGTAAGAGATATTTTACAGTCATGTTCCCTAAAAGGAAAGCTGTGTCATGCTTTAGCTCTGGAATAATGTGCCAGTCGCAGGTCGCTCTCGAAATCCAAGTGAGTAATTGGAGAATAAGAGAAAACTCCTGGTCCTAAACTCTTCACAAGAGATGAGCACATGCATAGTGCACCAGTCAGGCCTGATCACTACCATGCACGTGCAGCTGGTCAGTGTGGTCACACCACTGTGGGAAGCCTTTTCAGTATTTATTCTGATATCAGTTCTACGTGTCAGCCTTTATTAGTCACTAGTGCTACTAATGGTGTGTAATGTGCTCAACAGTGCAGTAGTAAGGACAATAATGCTTACTTGTACTAGTGGACACCAGAATGCTTGCTTGCACAACTATCTGTCATTAGAATGCTTTCAATAAGACTGGAAGACCACAGAAAGCTTGTACTAGTACTAGTGAATTTGTAAAATGTCATGTTTTTGCTTTTAAGAACAAAAGGCTTAGTTGGTAGCGACGTTTGCCACTAACCTAAAGCCACTACTGGTATTGCATTTTGTCATTGTGTCCTTGGGCAAGACACTTTATCCACCTTGCCTGTATGAATGTGTGTTACTGTGTGTGGTGCTGGTCAGCGAGGCCATATGCGCAGATTAGCAGCCACACTTCCATCAGTCTGCCCCAGGGCAGCTGTGGTACATAGTGTGACTGAGGAGTGAAGGAAGAATGCACCCAACTGTAAAGTGACTTTGAGCAACTAGAAAAGTGCTGTAAAAGACTAATGCATTATTGTTATTTAGCAGTGGTGGAAGAAGTACTCAATTTCTGTACTTAAGTAAAAGTAAAGATAAGGGAGCAAATATTTACTCAAGTAAATGAATGAATGAATATTTTATTTAAGTGTCATACACAAATGTGCCCTGCCCATACAGGCTTACATGACACTATCAACATTTACAAGAAAGGTGATGCCATATAAACCACTATACAACAACATAAATATATTATTAATTAATATGCTCACATTAACTGACAGGGTACAAAGCTTGTTGTCTCAGTGTCCATGCCTTCTCTATAAATTTTGCCAAACCAAAAGTCTCATTTAAACAGCCAACTCAAAATATCACCATCCAACAGCCAAAACAACTGTGGATTTTTACATTGAATCTTAAATCATTAAACAATGGACAATAGAACACAAAATTAAATTCATCCTCAACTACCCCCAAGTCACACATAACACACAGTCTCTCCTCCTCTAGAACCCCTTTATACCGCTCCACCTCTACTGTCAGAGGCAGGACTCCTGCTCTCAGCTGAGCACAGAGAGACCTCTGTCCTCTCTTTAAGTTACATGTAACATAGGGCTCTGTGCAAAACTCTTCCTTAAACTGAACATAAGTTCTTAGTTTTGGTTTATTGTACACCTTCTAATTTCCACTGCTCTTTATGAATATCAAACAGCGTCTGCCTGAGGTTAGAAATTTTACGCTGTAGTTCACTGAAAAAAAAAAAAGTTTATTTACTCTTGACCAAGGCTTTTTGTGAGCTTTGTCCCAGTTAAACATTTTTCAAGTAATTCTATCTCCAGGTAAACGCACAAGGCAGTTCCACAGTCTAATTACCCATGTCCCCCTCTATAGCAGCCCTAGTGGTGAACTTGTGAACTCCCAGAAAATACCTCATAGCTCTACCTCGAACGGTATTACATTCAGGTGCATCATCAAAGTCCCAAACTCCTGCAGCATAAAACAATACAGAACCAACCACTGAGTCATACAGTTTAGTAAATGCTAAGAAGCCCAGATCAGGACATAACTTCATCTTATTTACTACACATCCCAGGGCCCTCCCCTCAGAGTCAGCCAATACTCTTCTACCTTCAGAAAAATTCATATTCTCATGGAGAACAAAACCCAGATTTTTATAGCTAACAGCATACATCAACTGTGTTTGTCCAAGTAAAAGTGTCACTTTAAAATTTCCACTTAAGTAAAAGTATAAATGTACTTTTAAATGTACTTGCAAGTTAAAAAATAAAAGTATTTGGCACAGACTCAACAACTCATTAATGTGTTAAATGTGAGAGATTTGCTAATTCCAGATCAAATAAACAAACTGGTGCAATAGAATGAATCTGTTGCTGAGGTCTTCTGCCTTTATTATTCTGATGTTTCTAAAGGAGTACTGCATCTGTTATATTTAAGTACTGTGTGTCTACAATGAGGGCACCACAAAAACACATGATTTTAAACCAAAACTCAAAACACTTTGTACTTAAAACCAACTCATAAATGTAGTGGTGTAAAAAGTACAGATACTTCCTCTAAAATGAAGTGAAGTAAAAGTAAAGTACACCTTGTAAAATCTACTTAGGTAAAGTAACTAAGTACCTATACTTGGTTACATTCCACCACAGTTATTTGGCAATGTATAACATGTAAGTCATATTTTGATCATAAGAAAATGTGGAACTAGTCACAGCAAAGGGCTCACTAGAAGCACTAGTGAACTAGTGAACACCAAAAACACTTAATCTAAAGCAATCCAGTACCAATAGCTTCTACTAGTGGAAACAAATGTGCTGCACTAGTGTACAAGTGTCACAAATTTGTAGAGATTTTACCACTTACTAGAAACATTAAGGCCAAATGGTGTCCACTATGTAGCCTACTAGTGAGCAATTTGGCATCTACTAGATCTGCTACTACTATTAAGCATTACTGTCCTTACTAATGCATTATAATTGATCAAATATACATCACTAGCACTAGTGATCGAAAAATGCTGACAAGTGAAGAAAGATAGAGCTGATATCAGTGATGTTAGAATACATAGCCCACTCAAACATACACCACCGAAAACACAGAAGTTTGGGCCCCAGGATTTGTTTGTTTTGGTACTGTTTACATCTCCAGTGCACATGGCCGCTGCGCTCCTCCCCTTCCGGACTGCTCCGAACCACAGCCAAAATATGTGTAAGCCTATCCGGACCTGTGCCTTCTGCGGACGGCCCGTGCTATTTAAAGTGTGTTCATGGAGCAGGGGGCCTCGCAGAAGAATCCGGGCCCGAACCTGTTCTGAGTCTCATGTCTCTGCCGGTGGTGCTGCCGGGCTCCTGCTGTCCTGCTCCCGGCTCCTCGCACGCGGACCCTTCGCACAGACAGCGGCCCCGGGGCCTGTGGTGTTCGCGGGCGGCGGGCGCGGCCTCGGGACAGCTGCTGCCCGGCCGCCCGCTGCTGTCTCTGGGCCTGCTGCAGCTGCTGCTCGGGGGCTCTATGGTGGCGCTGTCCTACGGAGCTCTGTCCCTGAGCAGCTCCGCTCCGGTCCGGAACTCCTGTCCGTTTTGGGCTGGCTCCTCGGTAAGTGTCTGTGTGTGGCTATACACGTAGCCTGTGAGATCGATCGAGAGAAAAAAAAAAGTGTTCCACAGCGCCGTGACGCCTGACAGGGGCCGCAGCTGAGACAGCCTGAACAGTGGGCTCCACACTTCTACAGTTAAAGTGTGGCTTTAAAGGATCCGCTCTGACAGTCAGACTGACCACCTCAGTGCCAGCTCATTGACTTTATAGAAACACGTCGTCTCTAAAGTTCTAAAGTTCTATAGTTGAACAGAGCTATGAGCTACAGCACAGCGCACTACAGTCACCACTTCACTCTGACGGGCATCGTGAGCTAAAGCAGGGGAAGTTAGCAGAACTCATCTGAGAGCTCCGTTTACAGTGTTCTGTTCCTGGTAAAATAAAGAGGCAAGTTTATTTGTATAGCACATTTCTTACACAGTCATTCAAAGTGCTTTACGGGAACAAAGACGCATCTAAATTGTAATTCTTGTCTATGTACTTAATAGACAAGAATTACAATTAAAACAGTAAAATTAAAAAATATATATATCTAAGAATCCATTTAAAATTAAATAAAAATAGAAGAGGGCAGATAAAATACTTTTAGATGACATATGCACAGCTAAAAAGAACAGTTTTAAGTCCTAACTTGAACATTGTCAGAGTAGAGGCCTGTCTAACCTTGTTAGGAAGACGGTTTCAGATTTTAGCTGCATAAAACTGAAATGCTGCTTCACTGTGTTTAGTCCTGACTCTGGGAGTCGGGACTAAACATGGTGTCCGAGTCCAGAGTCCGAGATGGTTCTTATGGGACCAACATGTCAGAGATGTACTTTGGTCCTAAGCCATGGAGAAACTTGTATACAAACAGAGCTGTTTTAAAGAGCACTGAATCAGAGCCAGACTGACTTCACATGACTCACAACTGTACACTGCACTGACCCGAGTCTGTGATGCCACATCTGGGGCCTCCATTAGAAGAGTAGATCTCCAGAGTGTGAAGCCTACTCCAGGTACCTGTGGCAAGATTTTAGAGCCCCCCACACTGCGCCACCACCATGAAAAACATATGTAGTATAGGAGACAGTTTTTTGTTTTTTTTTGTTTTGTTTTTTTATGTGGACCTATATATGGCTTGGGGGAAATTCTGAACAAAATATATGCCATTTCCTGTGTTCTGGTGTATTTATTAGAGCTGATATAATCATGCTGTTGTAGGGATAATGTGAATACCATTTATGGTTTGACTCCTCTCCGAGATTCAAGACATTTACTTTTGTATTTGTAAATGTAAATGTCTGACCAAATCTCTATTTTAGTGGTTCCCCAATGCCCAGTGGAACCCCAGAGTCTGCTCTGCTTCGCTCCAGCTCACAGTCACACAGTCTATGTCCTCACACTGGGCTGTCACAGAGGCTCCAGAAAACTCCACATGCTACACAAACTGTTGTCAGGACATAAACTTCTGTTTTATGTTGCTAATAATAATGCAGTTAAAATAAAGTAAGAAATATGTTGCACACCTACAGTGGCGCTCATAAGTATTTGGACACTGACACAATTTTTATTATTTTAGATGTTTACCAAAAGATATTCCAAATGCAGTTATATAATTCATATGTGCTTAAAGTGCAGACTCTCAGCTGTAATTTGAGAGTATTCATGTCCAAATCGGACAAAGGGTTTAGGAATTACAGCTCTTTAACCAGTTTAATCCCACTGGCGTCAATTGTTGCTGAAAAAGATCCCTAGCCTATAAGGCTCTACTGCTCTTATTACATGATATAATAAGCTATTATCAGTATATATAGTACAGTTGAGGAGTTCTGAAGAAGTATGATGAGTTTCACATGTCTGGGGTCAAAGGTCACCTGACCACTGTGGTTTATTTACAAGGTACACCGGAGAGGAGCTCATCCTGAGCCTAAGTCTCAAACAGAAGCTTATTAAAGTATGTTAATATGAAACTAGGAGGATGATTTTTGGTACACACCATCCTCAAGGTCTCTAGTGTTCAGATATGGAGTAATAATTCATCTAATTTGTTTGGTTTGGGCACAGGCTGACTGGAAACATGGTCAGGAGCAATTCTTGCTGCTAGTAACACACAGTGTCAGTAGGTTCCATATTAAAGTATCGGTCCATGAATTGTTTTCTATGTAATGTTCAACTCTCTGCAGGAGTTTAACCTTGGGTCAGACTGGGAACATATTTGGTGTGTGACCTAGTGCTCCATGCTTGTATTTATGCATATTTTATTTCAACCCATTGAAACTATATGTTGACCATTTTTAATGCAAAAGTATGAGACGCTCCCATTGACACAATGTAAAACAGGTACAAACTGAGCTTTCCTCAGCACTAAACTCTTCACCTGCACATTTCCTCCAGTCTACAGACTACAGCTGTGTAGGATAAATACAGTCACCACAGTTTATCATGGAAATAAAGGCAAGTGCAGGTTGGAGACCGGGATATATGCAATAATTATTACTAAAATTCAAAATTCAACACTAAATCCTTTCTATTCATTTCAGTTCAATTCAGGTTTATTTGTATAGCCCAATATCACAACAAAAGTTGCCTCAAAGGGCTTCACAAACAGTTGATCAAATATAAACACACAATCAGACTTAACACACAATCAGCACAAACAATAACTACACTAAACTAAACAGACCCAGGACACTCCTGTCCTTAGACCCTCCTTCTCGGTAAGGAAAAACTCCCAAAAAAACCCAGCTACGGGAAAAAAGAAGAAACCTTATGGAGCCCATATTGAAGGAGAGATCCTCTCCCAGGACGGACAGGCAATGCATCTAGGACTGTTAGTTCATTAGTTCATCTATAGGATCATAGATCAGCTCTGTAAGGATTCATCCAGACGAGAGTGGGTGAGATAGTTTGAGGAAGTCCATAGGATGCAGCAGGTGGCCTCATCCAGACAGGTGAGTGGGGCGAGATAGGTCCGGGAGATCCAGGATGCAGCAGGTGGGCCTCATCCAGACAGGTGAGTGGGTTGAGGGAGATCCGGGAAATCCTTAGAGGTGAGGTTGAGGGCCCACAGGTCGGGACAGGAGCACAGATGTGGTCTGCTAAGATCCAATCATCACTGGGACATCTGCCAGCAGCCAGGCATCTGAAACAGTCCCCACTCCCCCAGAGGGGAGCGGGAGAGAGGGACAACTTGTGAATAGCAATGAACTGATTGGAGATATAGAGTATTTCATTATATTAATCACAGTGATAGAAGAGGAGCAGCAGATGAAACCAGAGGACAGAGGCTCAGTGCACCATACTTCCCGCAGCTTCTAGCTCCTGGAGCAGCCTAGCTTCAACTGTGGAGTTAACCCTGTTCCTAGCTGCCCTGACCATAAGCTTTCTCGAAGAGGAACGTTTTAAGCCTAACCTTAAATGTAGAGACTGTGTCTGCCTCTCTAACATGAGCTCGAAGCTGATTCCATAAAACAGGAGCTTGTTAACTAAAGGCTCTACCTCCAACTGTACTTTTAGAAACCCTGGGAACCACTAATAGCCCTGCATTTTGTGAGCGCAGTACTCTGCTTGGTTGGTATGGCTCTATAACATCATTAATGTAGGATGGGGCCGTATCATTTACGGCCTTGTAAGTCAGGAGAAGGATTTTAAACCTAATTCTGAATTCAACTGGAAGCCAGTGAAGTGAAGCTAGCACAGGAGTAATATGTTCTCTCCTGTTAGTTCCTGTTAATAATCTTGCTTGTTTTGAACAAGCTGAAAACATTTTAATGAGTTTTTAGAGCACGCTGCCAGCAGAGAGTTACAGTAATCCAACCTAGATGTAACAAACGCATGGACAAGTTTTTCAGCATCATTTTTAGATAAAATATTTCTGATTTTGGCTATGTTACGTAAGTGAAAGTATGCTGTTTTACAGGCTTGGTTTATAATGAGCCTTAAATGATAAATCTTGGTCAAATAAAACTCCTAAGTTTCTCACAGTAGAACTTGAGGCTACACTGACACCGTCCAGGGAGACTCTGGTCAAACAGAGCATCTCTCAGCTTTTTGGGGCCTAGTATAATGACCTCTGTTTTTTCTGGGTTTAGGAGGAGATAATTAATTGTCATCCATGTCTTTATGTCTTTAGTTTCTCAATGCGGTCATTCTGATCAGGTTTAATTGATAAATACAACTGTGTATCGTCTGTGTAACAGTGAAAATTAATGCCATGTTTTCTGATTATGTTTCCTAAAGGCAGCATGTAAAGCATGAACAGAATGGGTCCAAGTACTGAGCCTTGTGGCACTCCATAGCTAACTTTACTGCACTGTGAGGAATGTTCATTTACACTAACAAACTGGTACCTACAGATAAGTAGGATTTAAACCAGCGGAGGGCAGCTCCTCTGACCTCTATGTCACAGTCTAATCTCTGGAGTAAGATGCTGTGGTCAATGGTGTCAAAGGCTGCACTGAGATCTAACAGAACCAGGACTGAGACCAGTCCATTGTCTGAACTTAATAACAAGTCATTTGTGACTCTGACTAATGCAGTTTCTGTGCTATGGTGGGGTCTAAAACCTGACTGAAAATCTTCAAATAAGCTATTGTCCTGTAGGTGGCGACATAACTGTTTAACTACAACTCTTTCTAAGATTTTTGAAATAAAAGGGAGATTTAATATTGGTCTATAGTTGGCTAAAACGTCAGGATCTAGACTGGGTTTTTTCAGAAGCGGTTTAATAACTGCATATTTAAAAGACTGTGGCACATAACCTGTTTCTAGGGAGGTGTTTATTATGTTCAGTATAGATTCATTAATTAGGGGAAGAGTTTCTTTAAAAAGTTTGGTAGGAATTGGGTCTAAAAGACAAGTTGAGGTTTTGGAGGACATAATGACTGATGTTATCTCAGTTTGATCTACACCGATGAAGCAGTCTAACGTTACAGATGGTTTCATAGTGGCCTCCATTTTTACAGCTTTGGCTTGCTCTGAGCTGATCATAGGGAGAATTTGTCTCTAATACTTGTGATTTTGTTGTTAAAAAATATAAGAAAGTTTTCACAGCTGAGAGTAACAGGGATACAGGGTTCTACTGAGCTGTGACTGGTGGTCAGCCTGGCTACAGTGCTGAACAGAAACCTAGGGTTGTTCCTGTTTTCTTCTATTTAAGTTGAATAATATCTTGTTTTGGCCTCACGCAGAGATTTTTTATAATTTAAAAGACTATATTTCCAGGCATTCAGAGACTGCTCTGAGCTGGAGTGACGCCATAGCCTTTCTAATTTACCAGGTGCTTGTTTAAGGGAACGTGTTTCAGCATTAAACCATGGTGCTAC
Source organism: Bostrychus sinensis (assembly GCA_020698575.1). Classification (NCBI taxonomy): domain Eukaryota; kingdom Metazoa; phylum Chordata; class Actinopteri; order Gobiiformes; family Eleotridae; genus Bostrychus; species Bostrychus sinensis. The sequence continues at coordinate 38,748,913 of CM036249.1, read as the reverse complement.
TCGATTCGCCCTAACAACCTTTTGTTTTAATGGAACTACATTATCAAGAGCTGTCTTTAAAGACTGCATGACGCTGTCAACAAACCAATAATTTTTACTAGGACTCAAGCTATGGGAGCTGTTCTCAACATACTCACTCAACATTGTACTAAATATTGGCTTTATTATGTGTTTAAACTTTGACACAGATTGGTCTGATAATGTTCTTCTAATCTGGGTTTTGTTCATTGGAACAGTAAAGTCTTTGAGCATAAACTGAAAGGTAATTAGAAAGTGATCTGAGAGTATGGGGTTATGAGGGAGGACAGTGAGCTCACTAATCTCTATACCATAGGTTAAAACAAGGTCCAGGGTGTGCTTGTGACAACGAGTGGGTTCATTTACGTTTTGAGTAAATGAACCCTACTTCTTCAATAGGGACAGTCACAAAATGAGGTCCAGGACTTATTTAGTGACTTTACAAACTGAAAACATGATTTTTTTTTTATAATCTGAACATGTGAATCTAAAATGCTTTAATTTATGGAAGTCAGTACATGATTGACATGAAAAATGGTATAGATATATGCTCCAGCTCCATGCTTATAATTGTGTGCTATTGTTATAGAAAAAAAACACTTTTAAACTTTTATTGCTTAAAGCAATAATTTTAGAACAATTAAAGACTGCAATATATTGTTATGTTGCAATATAATAAATACAAGCTGACTAAATACCTTAAAAATATTAATATTCAACATTGACCACATTATCCCATCAGCAACAATTGTTGCAGAGCATAAAACTCAGGTTTTCACCCGCTTTTCCATGAAAATTGTTTAAAAAATAACGATTGTTTCATTAGAGCACTGATAACACATGATTTTAGTACTGTTATATCTGAGAAAAATTTGGGATTAAATGGGTTAATGTGTAGCAGCCTCTTTTTCAGGGGCTCATAAGTAATTGGACAGTTGCTTCAAAAGCTATTTCTTGAGCTGCCTGGGCTTTTCCCTCATAAACTGAGCAGGTAAAAGGTCTGGACTTGATTCCAGGTGTTACATTTGTATTTGAAAGCTGTTTCTGTGAAATTACAACCTACAGTCTCTCAGTGGAAGTGAACCAGACCATCCTTAGGCTGGATCAAAAATGGTGAAAAACCTCTTCACAACATCCACCTTAGTGAAGAACACTCTCCAGGAAGTAGGTCTATCAGTGTCTAGGGCCCTGTCCCAATACTCGCACTTGCGCACTTGTGCCCTTTAACAAATGTGCGTTCATGCTGAGGGGTGCAAGTGTGTAGTGTGTCCCAATTCTCTTCAACATTTGGAACCACACTTCATCACGCACTTCACTGCGCATTTCCAGTAAGTGTGGATCAGTGTGGACTTCGCTGAAGTATATTACCCATAATGCATTACATTGTGATGTTTTCGAACAATGCTGCGTTTGTTTCTTAGCAACTTAACAGTGAGCGCTAACTCGCAAAGATGAAAAGCAATGCAATAACAGCTCAACTGAGGGAAATTTTAGTGCCTAATGTCCAGGTAATAACACTGTTAAAATGTTAGACACATCTGAGCTTTCTGTGACAAAATTATCCTCTTATCAACTGTTATTAACTTTCAGATAAATCCAGCAGCAGCGTTGTTTATTCTATTAAATGTTTTTACCTTGTAACTTTCATAGCACGAGTGTCCAAGAAGTTTGGACTGTCCACACATCCTCCTTTTTGCCCCACTGCACGCTTGTGCACTCACACACTTCATGCACTTTCAGAAAATGCACATTTCGACAAAGTGTGTAGTGCGTAGTGCGGGTATTGGGACAGGGCATAGGTCCACTATAACAAGAAGACTTCATGAGGTCTGAGTGGACGCCACTTCCCGGTGAGTGCATTCCAGTGTTGTTCTTGGTACTATACACAACTGCTCTTCATCATTTGACGAAATTGTATTATTTAAGACAGCTATTCCCAAAGTCAAGACAGTCCTGGCCCCCCCTAAATTTTCCAAAATCCCTTGTGGACCCCCAACTCTTCAACTTCCATCTATTCAAAAGATGATGTCATATTTTTATCCATATATTTCTATAAAAATATTACAAAATAGTTAAAAATAGTTTTAATTTTATATTTTTAAACAAGTATACGTATAGCAGTAATTCATTTCAAACTCAATTTCTTTTTATGTACTTAATATAGACAGCCTGTGGGGGCACCCCTGCAGTACCTTTGCGGACCCACAGGGTCCACTGATTTAAGGCACTTCTTCTAGCAGTTTAGTTACTCTGTGAGAAATCTAGTATTGCATATAATCGCTTCGTGTCCAAGCCACTTTCAGCTCACGACTCAGTAATAGTTTGTTACTAACTTCTGTTAGCCTTTAGCTTATCATAGCTTAGCTTAGCATTAGCATGGAGTCTACGTCCTCCACTTTCACCCCTCTTTTCTGCTCAATGTGCCATATGTTCAGTGAGAATTCTGCCTCCTTTAGTGATGATAGCAGCAGGTGTGTGAAGTGTAGTTTGTTTTTCGTTTTGGAGGCCAGGTTAGAACAGTTAGAAGCACGGCTCCGCACAGTGGAGGCTGAGGCTAAGCCAGCTAGCCAGGTAGCTACAGGAACTGCGGACCACGCTAACAGTAGCAGGTTTACTAGCCAGACTAGCCCCCCAGCAGCCAGGGGAAAAGCAGGACGGCTTTGTAACTGTAAGAAGGAAGTATAGCGCCAAAAGCAAACACTTAGACCCCCCAAAGCTTCCCGTCTGGAATAGGTTTTCTCCCCTCAGCGGCACACCCACTGAACCATCGACTCTGGTGATTGGGAGCTCGATAGTTAGAGACGTGAAGCTGCCAGCGGCTACGGTTAGGTGTTTCCCGGGGACCAGAGTGGGTGATATCAAAGGAAATTTTAGGATTTTAGCCCAGAGTAGGACCAGGTTCCGTCAAATCGTGATTCAAGTTGGCGGTAACGACGCCCGGCGGAGACAATCAGAGGTGCTCAAATTGAATGTAGGGTCAGTGTGCAAACTTGCTAAGTGATGTCAGACACCGTGATATTCTCTGGTCCCCTGCTGAATTTGACTAATGATGAAATGTACAACTGCTTTTTTATTGATAATTGGCGAGCATTTTGGGGAAAACCCGGTCTCTTACAGAGAGACGGCATTCATCCTTGCCTGGAAAATCCAGACTGATATGTCTCTGTGTTATTCTACAGAGAAATATCAGTCTGGTCACCACGCTGTCTGCAGTGGTTTACTCAAATCCCAACCGTACCGTGCATTTTGATTGGTTTATTTAAGTCACGTGTTCTTCGCGAGCAGCGTCACTCGTACGCGTCTCCTCACCGACAACAATCAAGATGGCGTACCGAGGAGCTGAGAGTTTGTTTCATTCAGCGGTATGGTACGGTAATGTTGAAATAACTCCCTCGTTCCTCCCTCGTGGCTTCACTACTCCGTTTGTTTACTTTCTCACTTTCTTGTCGCTTTGTTAACGTCACGTCCGCCATTTTCTGATTGGCTAACTCCGCTGTCCATTAATTCGGGTTTGCTCCGCCCTAGAAATCGAATTGATTCTAAGGCGACCAGACTCATCCACTGGTACAGCGGTGAGTCTGAAATCTCCAGGCAACATTCATCCCACATTGGATGGTGCCGCACTGCTGTCTAGAAATATGGCTGATAGCATTAGTCGTCCAACCTGACGAACCAGAGGTGGGACCCGGCCACAGAGCAGTAGTTTAAAACACTTCTCTGAGCTTCCTTACGAGCTGGTACAAACCCACTATAAAGGTACTTTAGCAGAGCAAATAGAGACTGTGTCTGTCCCCTGCCTAAACACTAACTCCAAAACCAAAAGACAAAATTTCCACATAAGAGGAGTGAGGGCCACAAATTTAATAAAAATAACAACTTGTAGACCTATTAACCCTCTGGTGCATAGCGGTCACTACAGTGGACAGCTACTAAAAAGTAACTTTCTCTTTAATGCATTGATTTCTATGGTGAAACTGCATATCAGCCTCTAGAGTGCCCTCTGCTGCCATAGTCTATTGAGGTCAATTCAGTGGTCAGTCGGTGTAATTGCATGTAAATTTCCTCTGAATCCAAGATGGCCGCTCAACAGCCACCCCTGCCAACCACTGCTGGAATATCTTGTCAATTCTTCTATACTAGAAGAGCTCCACTGGTAAAAAAAAATATGATGATATACAGTAACATCTAGGGAAGGATATTATCTGTTTGGAATATGAATTTTTTATGTCCAATATGTAGAAAATTTCGACTAACCATGTGTCCAGTGAAGTGGACATCATGCATCACCCAGTATATTTTTTAACACAAGTCATATAATTGCTTCACTATTTCTTATGGCTGTTTTGGTTATAAGTCAGTGTATAATTGTTATATTTATAAACTATTAGTTTAAAATATACATTTTTGTGCACATTAGCTGTAGTTTGAGTTACCATAATAATTATATTATCATATTTTGTAGACTTCAAGCGCAGCAAAGAATAAGGCAGCCTACAGAATAGTCAAGGAAATTCCGTCCATATCCAGTGATGATGAGTGCAGTGACAACAGTGATGATGAGTGGCTGCCAGAGAAGAACAGAGACAGAGGAGCTGAGTATGATGGAGATACAGACAGTCAGGATACAGAAAGTGAGGATGATGAGGGGCAGGATGCAGAGGATGGTCAGCATGTTCAGGAAGCTGTGGAAGATGGGCATATGGCACCTGACCATACTCAAGATCGAAAAAACATCTGGAAAGTCCAAGACAATGACTTTGATGGAGACTTGCCTCCTTTTCTAGGAGAGTGGAAACTGAATGTGGAGGGAAGAGATCCCATAGATTTTTTCAGACATCTGTTTCTAGCAGATCTCATTGATGATATAGTGCACAACACCAACTTGTATGCTCTCCAGAAAGGGAAAGAAAATCTGATAGTGATAGGAGAAGAAATGCAGATTTTTTTAGGGATCAATCTGATCATGGGGTACATTCAGTATCCTAGGGCACGAATGTACTGGTCTAGTGACTTCGTCTTGGAATAATTGCAAATGCTATGTCTGTGACTGTTTTCTTCCAACATGCTAATATAAGGGCTTGGTAATACTATCCTGCATCCTATAGAACTGTGCAGACTCACAATAATGTTTCTCCTGTTGGGGATGGTTTGTTACATTTAGGTGTTAGATTCACGGCTATGAGTGTCATTGGTTTTCATATTCAGGCCTAAACATTGTGCCTATACAGTGTAGAAATTTCTCAAAAATTGTTGAAATGTTTTTTAAAGCATAAAAAGAAACCAGGGTTTGTGTATTTACAATAGAACAAAAGTGAATTAATTTTTACAGTAAGTTCACAATGTTTTATGTTGAGTTCTCAGGCTTTCATAATTCATGCATCAGAGGGTTAATAATATTAATAATAAACAAAACAATGACATAATTAAATGTGGAATACTAAACATTAAGTCAATTTCCTCTAAATCCCTGTTGGCTAATTACGGAGCCCCTTAGGGGACATGGTGAAAAAAAAAAAAAAAAAAAGCAAAATCCTGAGAAAGTTTTGCGAGATCTCAAGAAACCTTTGCGAGATCCCGAGAAAGTTTTGCGAGATCTCGAGAAACTATTGCTGCAAATGTTAGGCTCGTTCGAGATGAACTGCGCCTCGCCTGGATTGTGAACGAGAGTGCACGGCCCAACAGGAGGAGGGGAAATACGCCTGTACTGAAGTCGGACAGTTTGTGGCTCAGATCACGCACCATCACGCTCAAAATCCACTTCTCGCTTGTGTTGGATATGATTTTGCAAATAAATGCATTAAACTGATTTGTAAGAATTTTTCTGTCCGGTGTTTAACCACAGTCTGTGCGTAAATGAGGTGCTCTTTTGGAGGACACAACATGAGGCACATTCAGCAGTGATTCTTAGCTTTTATGTCTAAATTTACGCATTTTAAATGTTAAACAGCCTTCTATAACAGCAGATATTGTGCACAATCTTTTTAATAATATTCTACTTCACACTGAGCAGCAGGGCACAAAGCTTATCCATTTCAAAACTGTAACTTTAGTCTGTATTTAAAAAAAAAAAAGAGGCAGGGGAGGAGGAGAGGAGGGCAGTGAAGTGTCGTGCGTTACGTTTCTGATCAGCACTAAACTCAGATCCAATCACCTGTCCGTTCACCACTGACAGGTGTGCATTTTCCCATCATGCACTGAGCCGTGCAGCCTCTACAGTTGCTCCTGATGAACTGCGGCAGCTCAGGCGCTGGTCTCGTTTGGATCTCACAGTGACCGTCGCACTTGTGACATCAGAGCAAGTCGGGAACAAGTCGGACACAAGTCTAACCGGCGTGCACTGCGCACAGACCGACACTGATCGAAACTGCGCAAGTCTGGCTCATCTCGAACGTGCATTTCTGCCCCGCTGGAAGACCCGTGGCGTGTTGCTGCCTCTGTCAAGGGTCGTCATAATATTTTTGTTGTGATCAAATTAATCGATGCGTCAATTGAAATTAACGCGATTAAATCAATAAATTAACGCACTGCTTTAACGTGATAATTTTCCCAGCCCTAATATATATATATATATATATATATATATATATATATATATATATATATATATACAGTGAAGCCCGAAATTATTCGTACCCCTGGCAAATTCTGACTTAACCAGCAAGTTGTTGGGTTAAAGTTTTATACCATTCCAAATAGTCCATGCTCTGCTAAAGCATTCTAATTACCCTGATTCATTGGAAATAGGTGTTTTAATCAACACAACAGGTGAAAAACAGAAGCTCTTTGCTGTTGGTTTGTGAACAGTCATGGCTAAGACAAAGGAGCTCTGAGGACCTGCAGCTGTGCATTGTGGCTGCTCACAAGTCAGGAAAGGACTATAAGATCATATCAAAATGTTTTGAGGATCCAGTGGCTACAGTGCAAAGTATTATTAAAAAATACAAGACGTTCTGCGCTGTGACAAATCTCAGAGGATGTGGTCTGAAGCCAAAAGTGACTCCTGTGCTGGCCAGGAGAATAGTGAGAGAGGTAAAAAAGAATCCAGGGATCACCACCAAGGCCATCCTGATGAATCTGGGCTCTGCTGGTGGCAACATCTCAAGGCAGACAGTCCAACACACACTGCACACCGCTGGGTCCCACGAGCGCAGACCAAGGAGGACACCACTTCTCCAGATAAGGCACAAAAAAACCCGCTTGGCCTTTGCAAATGCTCATCTGGACAAAGGAGAAGACTTCTGGTCTTCTGTTTTATGGTCAGATGAAACAAAAATTGAATTGTTTGGCCACAATTATGTATCCTTCAATTGGTGTAAAAAAGGAGAAGCCTTCAACCCTAAGAACACCATCCCCACTGTCAAACCTGGTGGTGGGAACCTAATGTTTTGGGGTTGTTTTTCAGCTGGTGGACCGGGGAACGTAATCACAGTAAACAGCACCATGAAAAAGGAGCAATACATCAAAATTCTCAACAACAACATCAGGCAGTCTGCAGAGAAACTTGGCCTTGGGCACCAGTGGACATTTCAGCACGACAACGACCCAAAACACACAGCAAAAGTGGTGAAGAAATGGCTAGCAGACAAAAACATTAATGTTTTGCAGTGGCCCAGCCAGAGTCCTGACTTGAATCCAAGTCAGGCAAAGAGACGCTCAACCTGAAAGAGTTGGCACTCTTTACTAAAGATGGATGGGCAAAAATACCAAGGAGACATGCAAAAAGCTGGTCAGAAATTATAGGAAGCGTTTGATTGCTGATATCGCCAATAAAGGCTTTTCTATTGATTATTGAGAAAGGTATGAATAATTTTGGACATGCCACTTTTTGTTCAAATGTAAATAAAAGCTGAGAAATATTTTTTTCCACAATAATACTTCTTGTACATCGTCTTATTATCTTTTGGGAGAAGCCTGTGTCATTTCCGGTCAAAAAAAAAACCTTGTTGGTTGAATAAAAGTAACTTTAAGTCAGAATTTGCCAGGGGTCTGAATAATTTCGGGCTTTACTGTATATAGAGTTTTAGAGCCTGGATATACTGTCCCAGCCAGAGAGACCATTGTGCGCGCTCTGCACATGTGTTATGACGAGGTTAAAATGAAGACTCTGCAGCTACTGCAGAAGCGGTATGCCTCACTACAGATTTGTGGACCTCAATAAGAATGGAGGCATACATTACTGTGTCTGTTCACTTCATTGACGATGACTGGAAAATACAGGTTTTTGTCCTAGAAATGGGAAAATTACAAGCGCACACAGGAGAAAACACTGCAACGCGACTGAATGACATAGCTCATGCTTTTAAAATCCCAGGAGAAAAACGTGTAGCTGTTGTCACTGATAACGCAGATAAAAAAAACCTCTGTGTAGATTTTCTGAAGAAATTGGGCCTGTGGCCAGCTGTCCAGTTGGTCAGGTGTGCTGGTCACACCCTGCAACTCTGCATGACTGCAGTGTTGAAGCAAGACCTAGTTACTCACAATGTGGCTGCGGAGCGACGACTGGTTGGACATTTTTAAAAGGGACATAAAGCTAAGACAGGACCAAAAGAGAAACAGGAGCAGCAAAATGCTCCTAAGCACGAACTTAGGTTGCTACGCATTGGAACTCCACGTGTTTCATGTTGGAGCACCTTTTTGAGCAGAGGTGGCCAGTTACCGCTATTCTATATGACCCAAACTACACGAAAAGTAGCGACAGCACTGCATTAGACATGACCACTGAACAGTGGAAAAAGCCATGATAACATTGACCGAGCTGCTGTCTACAGAAAGTAACACTTCCCTTTCTGTAACTATTCCAATGCTCAAAAATCTCAAAAAATGCCATCTCTCTATCGCAGAGGAGGATACAATAACAAAGAAAAAAATTAAACTTAAGCTTGTGGAGGAAATAGACACTTGATGGAAATTAAGTGACAGACTAATAATGTCAAGCAGCATGTACATTACAACTGCTGTACTGGACCCTCAGTTTAAGAATCTCTCTTTTCTAGAGGATGACAAACGAGACGCGGTGTATACAGTAGTCGCACAGCTCGCAGATAGGATAAGCACAAGCACCTCCACCTGAATCACCGATGAAGTCCAGACAGAGGAGGTTGAAGAAGAAATGTCAAAAAAACGGACAATGGACAAAAAGCAGGCGATAGCGATGCTCCTGAGTGGAGATGATGATGAGGAAGGTGGCCGTGATGAGTCAAGTGTGAGAATGTCCAGTCTGGACGAAATTAAGGATTACCTCTGGGATCAAACCAAAGTGCATTTCGATGGGCCGCTGGTGTGGTGGAAAAATAATCAAGACAGATATCTACAACTTGCCCAGGTAGCCAAACTCCTTCTCTGTATCCCTGCCACCTCCACGCCTTCAAAGCTGGATTTATTGTTATTAAGTCGAGAACCTTCTCTTACCCAAAAATGTGGACCTGTTAATTTTTTTTCGCACACAACATGACAAAAGTGGAGTAAGACTGTGGATTTGTAAGTAATATGTAGCCTTAAATGGCGTAGCCTTTTCAATTATTTTATTTTAACAAATTAGGCCTGGGTTTGTTTACATTTTGTAATTAAAATACACTGCGGCTGCAGTAATGCGGTTGTTGTATCGGTCTGTTGTGGTGAAGAAAGAGCTGAGCCGAAAGGCGAAGCTCTCGATTTACCGGTCGATCTACGTTCCTACTCTCACCTGTGGTCATGAGCTTTGGGTCATGACTGAAAGGACAAGATCCTGGATACAAGCGGCCGAAATGAGTTTCCTCTGCAGGGTGGCTGGGCGCACCCTTAGAGATAGGGTGAGGAGCTCTGTCACCCGGGAGAGGCTCAGAGTAGAACCGCTGCTCCTCCACATCGAGAGGAGTCAGCTGAGGTGGCTCGGGCATCTGTTCCGGATGCCTCCTGGTCGCCTCCCTGGGGAGGTGTTCCGGGCATGTCCCACTGGGAGAAGGCCCCGGGGAAGACCCAGGACACGCTGGAGGGACTATGTCTCTCGGCTGGCCTGGGAACGCCTTGGGGTCCGCCTGGTAGAGCTGGAGGAAGTGTCTGTGGAGAGGGAAGTCTGGGCATCTTTGCTTAGACTGCTGCCTCCGCGACCCGGTCCCGGATAAGCGGAAAAAGATGGATGGATGGATGTCTTTATTTGGTTACAATGCTACGCCTACGTTTTAGATCAGTGGTGTGGGATGGCGGTCTCAGAAAGAAGCGACTGGTTTTCATTGTTTTAGAATCCACGTTGAAATGTGAACATTATTATTGCACTTTTTAAGCAATATTTTCTTTTATGCACATTTTCTTCTTTATTGTGCCATTAGTTTTATTTTGGTGGCAACATTTTATTGCAGTTTTAAAGGCTTTATTGTGTCGCAAACTAGTTCAAATGATTGATTTTTTTTCTCTTTTTAAATTTGTGTTCTAAAGGTTATTGATATAATTTTAATGTACATTTTGCTTTGACATATTTCAATGTTATTTAGTCTAAAGCTAAAACATTATTGCATTAATATAATTTAACTTTAATATAAGTAGACTGGTAATGTAGCCTTTTAGTTCTCTTTGTTATTCTTTCTACTAAATAATAATAATAATTTGTTATAGTAATATGTTTGATGTTAATTAAATAAACATAATTAACATCAACCCTACCACCCCCACCCCATCTCCTTCCCCCTTCAGCATGCCTTTGGTCGACCCAGGATTTCTTTAGCTGACTACAGCCCTAGTATTTGGAAGTATACGGAATTATGAGGACCTTTGAATTTGGTGTAAAAACTGTGGAGCACTTTGCAGTCTGTGTTAAATTCTATACCGACTCTGTCCAAGTTTATTACCTTAATATTTATCTGGCAGACCTCAGACCTAAAAGCATTTGAACATGTTTCTCTGCTTCCTACTGGACCCTGGCCTTCCCCGTTGTAATAGAAGTGTTTTGTCTTATGGTCATCATTATATTGTGAGCTGCAGATGACTCATGACCTGTTAAGTGTGCCGTTGCTCTGTTTGCAGGTGATCCTGTCAGGGATTGTGGGGCTGATGACCTGGAGAAGACCCATGCTACTGATGGTATGAGGTGCTGTTGCTATCACTAAAAATATACTTTTGGCTTTATTTGGCCCAAGCTACAGCCGTGCATTTTACAATACACTTCATCCTGCTGGCTCTCACAGATTCTCTCGTTCATACATCAGGTGGTGTTTCTGAGTTCCACGCTCAGCTATAAATGGGAGGAGCTGTTGTGGATCCTCTTCAATTTCTACACTAATTTACACAACTTGCAAAGGGAATAATAATATTATTTAATGGACTAGGTTTATGTTGAGCATTCTAAGCCTCTCAAGCTTCTCAAAGCCTTTCCATGAGTCCATTATTCATTCACTCCTCAGTCTATTGAGATATATTTGTCTCAATAAAATTAATCAACGCAAAAATAAAATAAACAAATTAATCAACGCAAAAATAAGTACTCATGCAAGTAGAATAATTTCCCTCATTTGTGTCTTGCCTGCAGCAATTTTTGCAAATAAATTCTAGCCTAGCCACTGTTGTTGAACACTGCCCCCCAGTGGCCGTCATTAGAAAGGGGTTTCTTTTGAATGAATCTAGAGCAGTCTCAAAATGAGCTGAATGCAGCAGTAGGTGATCCATGGATGCAGATTCAACACTTCATATGATTACTGCAGATTTATAAATGACAAATGGATATATTTTTTAAATAATTACAAGTAATATATTTGCAAATTAGAATTTATTAGCAAAATTTGCTGCCCATAAGACGGATTTTGAATAAATGATTCTGCTTTCATCAGCACATTTATTGTTGCATCAGTAAATTTTATTGAGGCAAATATAGCTCCATAGCAAGGTGGGCGAACTGTCTTGCCCATGGACACAACGGCAGTATGCAGTTCTGGTTGCAGGTATCAAACAATGACTGGCTGCACCTACTGAGCCGCCCCAGCAGGCAGGCAGTTCCTGACTGGCCGGGCTGCTGATGGGGACTGGCTCAGCGTGGTTCATGTCCACCTCTCTCCTCTCAGGTCAATGTGTTCGTGCTCCTGTCTGCCGTGTGTGTGCTGCTCAACCTGGCCGGCTTCATCCTCTGCTGTCAGGGAGCTCAGCTAGTGTCCAACATGAGCAGCTGCCAGCAGGTCAGTCCCTTTCCTCATGTATGGGTTATCCCAGTGCATGGAACTGCTCAGTGGAACAGCTCATATGCAATCTTAAAGGAGGGATCTTTGCCCTGTGTGTTGTGTGTTGTGTGTTGTGTGTTGCAGGTGGGAGAGATGTGTTACTGCTGCTCACTGGCTCCTAGTTCTAAATGCCCTGAGGACAAGCTTCTGGAGCTGCAGCCAGCCCAGTCCTGCACCGCCATGAGGATCCTGCTCAAGGTAGCAACAGCAGATAATATACAAACTATTAGCTGTAATTAGTAAGACCTATTTGATTCTGTCAGATGCTCTTCTGGAAAATATTCATTTGTAATATTCTTATTTTGTTTGTATTGGTTTTTTTTTTAAACCCTAGTGTCACGGTTTGGAAGTTAGACTTTGGGCTACGTTGGCCCCAAAGGGCTTTACAAACTGTCTGTAGAGCCTCCATCAGAACAAATAGATAATATATTCTACATATGTGTCATTATTATTGTAATATATGGAGCTATATTTGTCTCAATAAAATTCATTGATGCGACAATAAATTTACTGATGAAGTAGAATAATTTATTCAAAATCCTTCATTTGTGTCTGGCATGCAGCAAATTTTTGCACATGAACTCAAATTTATCTAATTATTATATAATTATTCAAAAAAGTATCTGTTTGTCATTTATAAACCTGCAGTAATCATGTGAAGTGTTGAATCTGCATCTGTGGATCACCCAATGCTGCATTCATCACTTCTGTGCAGATCATTTTGAGACATTAGTTCCTCATTGAGACAACTCTGGATTCATTCAAAAGAAACCCTGTTCTAATGCCGACCACTGGGGGTCTTGAACAACAGGGGCTATGCTCTCACTACATCCTATCAATCAATCAGTGTTTATTTATGAAGCACTTTTTATACAAAAATGCAGCACAAAGTGCTTTACATGGTTAAAATTTAACTTCCCTACACACACACACACACACACAAACACATATTAAAAGACTAACGTGTCCTACTGTTAGCAGCTCCTAAACAGAGAAGCTAGCGGTGGGAGAAGGACTGAAACCACTTTTGCCCAGAAGAGTCCTGTGAACTTACTTATGTGAACTACCCAGCCCCAGGAGCCCTTTGTCGGCTTAGGAGAGGAGGGTCCACTTGTAATGAGCGCCTTGGAGTAGGGTGGATAGAGCGGTGTATGACTGCCCGTCAGGTGGCTGTTAGCAACACAGAAACGAAGGTTCCTGGGGCTAGGTACTGAATAACAGTACTAGGCCTCTATATGTTCCTATAACTGCTATAACAAAGGCCACTATTGGGTGTATTAAATGCAGCCTGATACAGTAGACACACAGTAGATGGGAAAACGGAGAGCTCAGTGCTAGTGTGCAGTTCACCGAAGTCCCTAAGTGGTTATTGAGTACATTAAATGTGGCTTACTTATACTAATACTAAACACACAAATCCTAAAACCCTGCTTTGAAGGATTAGATGATGTCCATAATAAAGTTAGATTGATCCTCCACATGTTTTTGGGGGAGCTTCTCTGTTTACAAGCTGCTTACAGCAGGAAACAGTGAGAGCATAGGCCCTGTTGTAGAGCACTGCCCACAGTGGTCGTCATTAGAACAGGATTTCTTTTGAGTGAATCTAGAGCTGTCTCAAAATAATGTGAATGCGCAGAGGTGATGAATGCAGCAGTGGGCAAGCTACAGATGCAGGTTCAGCACTTGGGCCTGGGCCTCTCCTCTCAGCCTGTTACCTCTCCTCTCAGCCTGTTTCCTCTCCTCTTAGCCTGTTACCTCTCCTCTCAGCCTGTTACCTCTCCTCTCAGCCTGTTACCTCTCCTCTCAGCCTGTTACCTCTCCTCTCAGCCTGTTACCTCTCCTCTCAGCCTGTTACCTCTCCTCTCAGCCTGTTACCTCTCCTCTCAGCCTGTTCCTCTCCTCTCAGCCTGTTACCTCTCCTCTCAGCCTGTTACCTCTCCTCTCAGCCTGTTACCTCTCCTCTCAGCCTGTTACCTCTCCTCTCAGCCTGTTACCTCTCCTCTCAGCCTGTTACCTCTCCTCTCAGCCTGTTACCTCTCCTCTCAGCCTGTTACCTCTCCTCTCAGCCTGTTACCTCTCCTCTCAGCCTGTTACCTCTCCTCTCAGCCTGTTACCTCTCCTCTCAGCCTGTTACCTCTCCTCTCAGCCTGTTACCTCTCCTCTCAGCCTGTTACCTCTCCTCTCAGCCTGTTACCTCTCCTCTCAGCCTGTTACCTCTCCTCTCAGCCTGTTACCTCTCCTCTCAGCCTGTTACCTCTCCTCTCAGCCTGTTACCTCTCCTCTCAGCCTGTTACCTCTCCTCTCAGCCTGTTACCTCTCCTCTCAGCCTGTTACCTCTCCTCTCAGCCTGTTACCTCTCCTCTCAGCCTGTTACCTCTCCTCTCAACCTGGGCCTCTCCTCTTAGCCTGTTTCCTCTCTTCTCACCCTGGGCCTCGTGCCTTGTGTTGTGTGTTCTCCAGAAGATGCTCTTTGCTCTGTGTGCTCTGAACGCTCTGACCACAGCTGTGTGTCTGATGGCAGCTGCTCTCAGGTACCTGCGGGTCTTCACCACCAGGACGCCCTGCCTGGTACCAACACTACAGTATATCATACAGTAGAGGCCATATATTGTTGTAGTTCCTTATATGTTTTCATCTGTCCCATGCTCTGATAGGACGAACCCAGGCACCCGGTGGAAGAGGAGGACCCTGCTTTGGAGCCTGACCCAGATGAATTTGTACCCCCAGCTCCGCCCCCATCCTACTTCTCAACATTCTACTCCTACACTCCCCGCCTGGCTCGAAGGTACAGTGTCTGTACAGTCAATGTGTCAATGTGCTCTGGAACAGGATAAAAATCCTCAGTCTTAATGATTTGTCCTAAACAGCAGACTCCAGACTAGGGAGATTTTTCTGACAGATATTGCGATTCGATTTGCTATTCAAGATTCAGTTTACATTTTAGGCATGTGATGGAGCATTAACACTTGAGAGAACACAGAAATATTAATATAAGGAATCACATACTTTTCAGAAAATGTCTGATGTCTAAACTACAGATGGAGCAGGTATAATATAAGATTCAGTATAGACGTGATTTTTTTGTTCTCTGCAGAGATGTGAGGTATTTGTATTAACATCATGTAATGATGATCAAGAGGTGAGTAAACCACTATTGTGTGTTTAGCATGAGTGTGGCGTGAGGGCAAGCAAGGCAAGCAGTGCTTGACCAATCAAATCTACAAAACTCACAGATTAAAACTATAACGAAATTAAATCGCTATCTCTCCAAACATTTAATTTTGCCGTTCACTTCCATAGAGAATCAGTCTATTACCTGCTTCCAGTCACTGTGTACTTTTCTGCACCTTTACAGTGGAAAAACAATCATATAAAGCCCTCAAATTAAGTAAAAATAAAGCAAAAAAAAAAAAATCAAACAAAATATATAGCCTAGTCTAGAGGAAAATAATCTCTTAGCAGTATCCTATAAAGAGAAAATAAGGCACTAATCAAAGGACAGTGAGGCATCATGAAATAAGCCATGCTTTACATCCAAGCAAGCGAACTGTGCCATTTTACGCAAAATAGATGCGTTTGTCTCTGTCTCTCATCCATGGAGCGCGTGATCAATTACTGTGTCTTAACGAAAGTGAACTGTCGCCTCTGAGCGCTCAGGTTAGAACAGTGCAGCGGGACTTTGCTCAACAGAATTTTTCAGTTGGATTTACACTACATCTGCAAACTTGGCCAGAGGGGAAAAGTGAAAGGGGAAAGACCTTGGGTTGACGAGCTGCTGCTGCTAAAAGAATATGAAACTCACTAGCGGCAGGTCTCTTGTAGCCCAGAGGCATGTGCCATGTTAACTCCTTTCAACTGTTATCTGTTGAAAACAAATATATTCATGAGGCGATGCACAGCAATTTGTATCTTCGATTTGCGTAGATTTTATACGGGTATTTTTCAAACATCATGCATTGCACTGTCACATGGTCCGCTCCATGTGCAGAATATAAATGAATAAAGACAGTGGAATCGATGTGACATTTCTCTCCAAGTGCACAATAGTAGTTAGGCCTAAATCATATATTCTTTCAATACTTCTAACTTTTATTTTATTGACTTTATATTGTGAGTATGTCTGCACGTGCAGTGCTTCGCTGAAATCACCTTCTTCAGATACAAACCACTGCTTTAGTGACAGCAGTACCCTGCCCCACACCACGCCCTGGTGTTAGACCAGGCCCCTCTTGTTCGGACCGACACACCTCTTGTTCAGACCACCATGCCTCCCGGTCTTGGCGAAGACATAGACATAGACGGGCTGCACAAAGCAGCAAATTTCATCCGTCTCCGCCACCGCCACGCCAACGCCAACGCCATGCAGAAAATAGGGCCCAATATGTTTTAGTGCTTATAAATCAAAGTTAAAACAAAAACTGAGGGCACATTCTTTGATAAGGTGACAGAGAAGGCCAGCTTTGTGGGAAAAAAAATGTTGTAATGACATTGTTTTGTATACAAACAGCGTTAATAATAGTAATTATATAGGAAGAGTGTGAGATAGTTTGAAACAGTCTACTACTCAAACACTGATGGGATTGCAGTTACCTAAGTGGCTTTTAGGGATCTAACGATGCACTTAAGGCACAATTTGATTTGATTCATGATTTAATGTTCACAATTATGATTTTTTACTATTTTTATTTGCAGATTTAGTTGCAGTATAATTATTAGTATACCAAAATGATTATTTATTACATAGCCTATATGTGTCTTCTTATCAAACTTTAACAGAAATTGAATAAAAAAAGTAGATGTTAAAACAATAACATGTAAAAAATAACAAAAATATATTAGAAATAATTTGTTAGCTGCCTTTATTAACACCTTTCTACTCTCCTACACATAATCCTAATACAGATACACTACAGATACACTACAGTAGCAAGCAATGCATACAGAAGCAGTTTATCATGAATCCACGCCTCAGTAATATATAATGGGCCTAATATAAGTCAGGTCTTCTAAAAATATCAGTGAGAAAAGACACATCCTCAGTAAAGACACTGATCTCCATGGAAACGCTCCGGGGGAGGGGCCACTGAAACTTCACACAAACTTTAGGCTGTTGTTAGCCACTTAGCATTCCTTTAACAACAAGCTAGGGAACGATGCATGCCACAATAGACAATCTTTGTCTATGTATGAGCTTTGTTGGAAAAACGCGTACGTTCTCATGCGCAGTAAGAATAAAGGTGGAGCCTCCCCTTCGCGGGCAGTGTGGTCTCCAGTTCTGGGAAAGATGGCTCATGTGTGCATTCATGCCAATGTCAACTAAGTTAACTCAATGATGTTATAAGATGTCCACGCATTCCGAGGACTCGGGAGACGGCTCCCGAGCTGCTAGAGAGCTACCGCTGCCGGGGAGCTAACAGACTTTCTCACATGTTTAGAAAACATTTATGAAGCTCTTACACATTTTTTTTTACACAGACACTGGTCCTATCAGCCTACACCTGCTGATACAATCCACCATTTAGAGAAGTCTGTGTGGCCTCAGCAAACTCCTAAATGTCACAGTCTTGACGTCTTCACTCATTCACTCTCCTGTTATCTTGAGTCAAAGCGTGCAGCATTTTTCAAAGCGAAAACAAACTCAGGCACATGGCTCATTAGCAGCACTTTTACACAAATTTTTCACCACAAAAAATTTTTTTAAACACAGGGGTAAAAAATATTATTGCGGCAATGCCACAAAACAAACAGGAAGTGGTCCATATTGGATTAAAATTTCAAAAGCATGACTCAGCAGTTTTTTTCCAACTCCTCCATTTATCCGAGTGAGCTCAAATTTGGTCAAATTTATCTAGAGCACATCATCAAAAGTTATCCAAATTTTTGTAGAATATTTTATTGTTTTCATGCAGCAAAGCCGTAAACTTTTCAAAAATTTTATAGAATTATGCGAAAACATAAAATGCTACAGTTCAAGGCTCAAATTTTAAACACTTATTAACCCCACAGTCTTTGACCCATTTAAACAGAAGAAATGAAATTTGGTACGTTGGCGCACCCTACAGAATGAAGCAAATATTTATATGGCATGTAAAAAAATAACTCTTTTAGAAATGTTCGAAATTTGGCAGAAAATTTTGTTATGTCACCCTGATCAAAAAGTCAATGAGACCTATGTCATTTTTTTTACGGTGTTACCATGACCAAAACCCTCTCTTTTATTCTAATGGAAAAACACTACAAATCCTTAATGAGGAGAAAACAATTTAGTTCATCATTAATGCTAATTTTCCACACGTCCTTTTCATCACAACAAACAAAAAAGTCAATGGGAACTATGCTCTCTAACTCTGTGTTTCCATGGCAACAACAGAAAACCTCTTATTAAATTTGAATGGAAATCCTATACAATGTAATCCTATGGAGCCACAAAATTATGTCACATTTGGTACATTTTTAAAGAGCCACAACCAGCAATTTTGGCAAATCTGCCCCAGCTCCGTATCGCGGCAAGCAAGGGCCTATGATTGCCACTTGAAGCTATATTTTTTTTCTTTTGTTGTTGTTTTGTTGTTTTTTCTATACACCTTATGTCCCATACTGCCACCTTTTTTATTATTATTATATAATTTATTTATTTTTGTCCTGGTAAAGGCCTGCAACCCACCTAAAATGGTTCCGCGACCCACTTTTGGGTCTTGACCCACCAGTTGAGAATCACTGCTTTACATTGCTGATTGGTAAGAATTCTTGACTGTACACAAGCACAAGGACATGAACACACAGCCTTGATGAAGATGTTATAAAGCCTAAATAATCGAGGCTTCTGCAGTTTGCTAATTGCAGCAATTCAAACGTGATTTAGATTTGATTTGTTTATTAATGGTTTATTCATTTTTCAGCTCTACTCCAGACTTCTGTATGCTTAAGACAGGGTCACCTGAAAGTTGTTTTTACTGTTCTTTAGTTCAGGCGGCTTCCGAGCGCAGGGCCTCTGTTACCTCTGACATTTGAATCTGCTCTGGTCACACATTCACATTCTTCTAGTAGACTTTTTCCTGTATCCCTTAAGTTACTTTCGACCTCAAACTTCTCGAGCACAGTTTATTATCCATTTAACACAAAGTAAGAACATTTCTCTAAGTTTGTGTTTTGTGTAGGATGCTCAGAGACAGTGTGATCCCTCTGCCTCACATCTATGGGGCCCGTATAAAGGGGGTGGAGGTCTTCTGTCCGCTGGACCCCCCTCCTCCGTATGAGGAAGTGGCTGGAGGCGGCGCTGCTGCTCAGGTGTGTCCGATGATCTGCTCATGTGCTAATTGTTGTGTGGCAGCAGTGGTGACTTGTGCTTGTGTCCAGGGCCCAGACTGTGCTGTCACCATGAACTCCGGGACTGCAGCAACAGGATCATTGGATGCTGGTGAGTTCAGAGGGACAGCTGAAAGCTCCTCTCCTTCAATTCAATTCAATTCAGGTTCATTTTTATAGCCCAGTACCACAACAAAAGTCGCCTCAAAGGGCTTCACAAACGGTTGATCAAACATAAACACACAATCAGACTTAACACACAATCAGCACAAACAATAACTACACTAAACTAAACAGACCCAGGACACTCCTGTCCTTAGACCCTCCTTCTCGGTAAAGAAAAACGCCTAAAAAAACCCAGCTCTCCTGTTTATTGTTGCAGTATATATGGTGTATCCTAGACCTGCAGCCTGTTGCCTCTCCTTACACACACCTGTACTCACTCTGTGTCATATTTATTATAAGAAATTTACTTAGTCAGTAATTGTCTGATCACTCTCATCAACTCACCTGAGTCTCCAAGCTACTCCTGCACGACACCTCTTTATCCCATTAGTTGTAGTTAACAACGGCATAAATGGACTTCTCTTCTTACTCTGCACCTTGTTCTTTGATCAAGCTTTCCAGACTCCCCTCTGATCCTCTGTCTGTCTGTTTCTTTGTTGACTTGCACACACACCCTCAGGCTTTGGAGGAGTCCGAAGTAGCCTTCAGCATTATTCTTGTTACAGAGTGAGCAAAAGTAGCAGCACCTCCATCTGGGCCTTTCTGTTGCAAGACAAAAGTTCTTGATGTGGGGCGGCGCATGCTTTACTGAACCTCACACTAATGGTTCTCCAGACTTCAGTAGACCTAAGTAGACTTGGCAGAGTGATTTCAAATCTTCACACCTCAGTGCCTGGCTCATTTCATTAGGGACAAACTGGCAGCTCATGACTGTCCACCTGTCTACAAGGTTTGTATGGGTGCTTGAAATCCTTGAAAATGCTTGAATTTTATTGTTGTTTTCAAGGTTTGAAAAGTGCTTGAATCTTGGATGAAGTGCTCGAAAATGCTTGAAATTGCTGCCTTTCTCATGGGAGACGAAAGATTATTTCAGAGATTTGCCAGATAATTAAAACAAATGTAAATTTAGGAATTGAATGTTCCGTTACAGAGCGTGAAAAATAACAAATAGCATTAGAAGGAAAATGAATGCATTGTGGCCTTACAGAAACAACACAAATTGTTCTGTTTCAATGGCTATTTAACATTTGACAGTCTAGGGGAAAAACACAATAAAGGCTGACCAGCTGTAAATATATAGTTTAGTCCAGTTGTAAAGTGCTGGAAAAAACTTTAAAGTATAATTGCAGTGTGCTTGAAAATTTGATCTTGAACAGTTGTGCAAACCCTGGGTCTAGACCTGTGCTTGTGATTTGGCCCTTTAAGAACGAAAATGATTAGATTTGACTTGAATGAGTTAATCAGTGCTCAACAACAAGAGACTACACAACCTTGTGCTTTACAGTCTGGATCACAGCCCGCTATAAGTATCAGCTCTAGAGGCCTGACAGATGCAGCGTGGAGAGATAACAGTGTTGACGTGGTAACCTCTGGAATGAGCAGTAAAACAAGGTATACTGGGGAGCTGAACCCTCTCCCACCACATGAGACCTCATCATAAGACCATCAGCCTCCATCTAATCTCCCTCCTATCCTTATCCTGGAGCAGTATCTGACTCACTCCTGCCGATTGTCTGAAAAACTCTCCTCTCCTAAATACATGCCCTTTCACAAGGTCAAGGCCACAACTAACACAAGTCCTCTCATCAAGCCCGAACTCGCCTCTAAGGACACCGCCTAACTCCTATTTCTGTTTTTCATGGCCTTCCTGTGGATCTTGGGTCACACCTAGGCCTCCAATTCACCAGAGCTTACTGGAAGGAGTTCTGCGCTGTCTTTTATCAGGCTTTCACTCTTAGAGCAATGTCCAGTGGACTTATGATCAGCATCCAGCCATTAGTCTCCAACTCTCAATGACTCATTGAAGTTACACCAGCTGACATGATCTGTACATAAAAACAGCCATATTTATTATTTATAATAATATATATAATTTTTATTTCTATAGCACAGTATCACAACAACAGTCGCTTCATAAACAGTTAATCAAACATAAACACACAATCAGACATAACACACAAACATAAACAATAACTACACTAAACTAAACAGACCCAGGACACTCCTGTCCTTAGACCCTCCTTGTTGGTAAGGAAAAACTAAAAAACACAGCTGTGGAGAAAAAAAAAGGAACTTAATGGAGACCATATTGAAGGAGAGATCCTCTCCCAGGACAGACAGGCAAAATGTGTCTAGGACTGTTAAATAAAGTCCATTATCTCATCTATAGTATCATAGTTCAGGTGTGTAAGGATGCAGCAGGTGGGCTTCATCCAGACAGGGGAGTGGGGGTGAGGTAGGGGTCTGGTAAGTCCATAGGAGGTGAGGTTGATGGCCCACAATATGTCCACATTGTCGTTACACTTAGGCTTGACTGTATTATTGTTGTCAGTGTCAGCTGAAGAGCTAAGACAGGCTGGGCTCTCAGACCAGCTCCAGTCTGCAGGGCCCCTGGAGCAGCTCCCATCTGCAGGGCCCCTGGACCGGCTCTCCTCAGTGGGGCTCGTGCAGAGGAAAGCCAGGCTGTCCCGCTGCAGCAGTGACCCTATGCTGACAGATGACCATGCTGGAGGTAATGTTTGAATGTAACCTTCTCTCTCCTCCAAGTCTCCACTAAACACTCAGTTATCTGTGACCCCAGCCTCTGTGTGCCAGACTGAATGCTGTGCTGTTTGTGTAGTGTGGAGCAGTGACCCCCCTGTGCCTCACACCATGGACTCATCCACCCAGACATCCCAGCCCATTCTGGCCACTCAGATCATGTTGCGGCGGGGCAGCGGCGTCAGACGATCCCACCGGCCCAGGCCCTCCTCCATGGTGGACTACAAGAGCTACAGACACACTCAGCTGCTGGTGCAGAGGATCCTGGAGCAGCCAGCGCAGGGCCTGGCCCCCGAAGTGCAGGAGCTGGTGGACAGTATCCGCACAGTGCTGCAGTCAGACCAGGAGCACATGGACGAGGCGGTGCGCTGCGCTTCGTTTATGGACCAGGTATGTGCTGAGTGCTGGGCTCAGAAGGAGGCAGTGATGTGGCTGTGATGTTTTGGTAGGTTACTACCTAGTGACTCTTAAGAGTGAATTATATAGTTTTAATATTTTGACTGTTTGATTTTGGAGAAGAGCTTGGGTTCTAACCGTTTTTAAATGTTCAGAATTCTTATTTTTTAATGACAATTCTTCAGTGCAGAGGCCTTGGTCTGAAAAATCTCTCTTTCCTTTTTTTTCTGTATCTCTTCTGTGTTGAACATTAGTTTTATATTTTACCATCCACTGAAAGATCATTAAATCATTTAATTATTATTATTATGTCTCTGTTGTGTTTTATAAAGGTGCAGTGTAGCTTTAAAGGTGCTAAGAGTATATGTTTTATATTTCATAAACATTGCCCACGTGTTGATGTAAACATGTTTAAATCAAATATTAGTTTTACTGATAACAACTGTACACCTAATTTATTCATAATTTAAAAAATATTTTACATAATGGCCAAGTTGTTTGTTTACATTTTTTGTTTTGGTTCTAAAACTGCATCGCTGATTGTCCAATCAGAAAAGCGGAAAGACTGGCAACCCACAGACCATTGTTTTGATCTAGACTGCAGTACTGTTTTCAAACCAGTATGACCGAGTATCCTGCTTACAGTACCTTTAACTTCAAATTCAGTGTTACCATGAACCATCCATATGCATGCATTGTGTTAGGCCACTGACTGGCTCTGCCAAGGCCACGTTACTCTGGTGCATATAGACTGCTCAAAAAAATAAAGGGAACACTTAAACAACACAATGTAACTCCAAGTCAATCACACTTCTGTGAAATCAAACTGTGTCCACTTAGGAAGCAACACTGATTGACATCAGTTTCACTGCTGTTGTGCACATGGAACAGACAACAGGTGGAAATTATAGGCAATTAGCAAGACTCCCCCAATAAAGGAGTGGTTCTGCAGGAGGTGACCACAGACCACTTCTCAGTTCCTATGCTTTCTGGCTGATGTTTTGGTCACTTTTGAATGCTGGCGGTGCTTTCACTCTAGTGGTAACATGAGACGGAGTCTACAACCCACACAAGTGGCTCAGGTGGTGCAGCTCATCCAGGATGGCACATCAATGCGAGCTGTGGCAAGAAGGTTTGCTGTGTCTGTCAGCGTAGTGTCCAGAGCATGGAGGCACTACCAGGAGACAGGCCAGTACATCAGGAGACGTGGAGGAGGCTGTAGGAGGGCAACAACCCAGCAGCAGGACCGCTACCTCCTCCTTTGTGCAAGGAAGAACAGGAGGAGCACTGCCAGAGCCCTGCAAAATGACCTCCAGCAGGCCACAAATGTGCATGTGTCTGCTCAAACAGGTCAGAAACAGACTTCATGAGGGAGGTATGAGGGCCCGATCTACAGGTGGGGGTTGTGCTTACAGCCCAACACCGTGCAGGACGTTTGGCATTTGCCAAAGAACACCAAGATTGGCAAATTTGCCACTGCTCTTCACAGATGAAAGCAGGTTCACATTGAGCACATGTGACAGACCTGACAGAGTCTGGAGATGCCGTGGAGAACGTTCTGCTGCCTGCAACATCCTCCAGCATGATCGGTTTGGCAGCGGGTCAGTAATGGTGTGGGGTAGCATTTCTTTGGGGGCCACACAGCCCTCCATGTGCTCACAAGAGGTAGCCCATATGCTGCTGCGTTTGGCCCTGGGTTCCTCCTAATGCAAGACAATGCTAGACCTCATGTGGCTGGAGTGTGTCAGCAGTTCCTGCAAGACGAAGACATTGATGCTATGAACTGGCCCGCTCGTTCCCCAGACCTGAATCCAATTGAGCACATCTGGGACATCATGTCTCGCTCCATCCACCAACGCCACGTTGCACCACAGACTGTCCAGGAGTTGGCGGATGTTTTAGTCCAGGTCTGGGAGGAGATCCCTCAGGAGACCACCTACTACCTCATCAGGAGCATGCCCAGGTGTTGTAGGGAGGTCATACAGGCACATGGAGGCCACACACTCTACTGAGCCTCATTTTGACTTGTTTTAAGGACATTACATCAAAGTTGGATCAGCCTGTAGTGTGTTTTTCCACTTTAACTTTGAGAGTGACTCCAAATCCAGACCTCCATGGGTTAATAAATTTGATTTCCATTGATAATTTTTGTGTGATTTTGTTGTCAGCACATTCAACTATGTAAAGAACAAAGTATTTAATAAGAATATTTCATTCATTCAAATCTAGGATGTGTTATTTCAGTGTTCCCGTTATTTTTTTGAGCAGTGTACATTGTCGGTTCCATGGCATTGTATTCCAGATGGAACGACCACTAAAAGTTGCTCAGATGACTGCAGTAAGTTAGAGTGCAGAACACAAATCTGTCACTAAGATGAATGGCAAAGACTAAAAGAGGAGAGGAGAATAGCTGGTTGTAAAGGAATATTGTTTACTGGACTACACTCATTCTCATGGGTATTTTGGCTGATTTTTACACTGGATGCCCCAAGCAAAATTATTTGCCAATGGGGTAAGTGGAATTTTCCTACCCCATTGATAATTTTGCTGGAAATAAATACAAAATTGCTTGAAACAAGACAGAAATAACTTGAAACAAGTCAAATAATCTAGCCTAATAGTAAATAACTCATATCTAGTAAAAGATTACTCAAATCAAGACTAATAATCTGAATTCAAGTCATTTTAACTAATGCTGATATAGTTTTTTTGCAGTAATCATTATACTATACCTGGAATTAATAACCACCCTGTCTGGGAATCAAACCTCTGGCCACCCATCATAAAGGAGGAGGAACTAACCACTCATACTCTTATTCTATATACTCTAACTCTTATGTTGCAGGTGTTCACAGACTCAGAGAGAAAGTCCAGTGAGCAGTATGTCCCCAGCAGCTTACCCCAGACCTTCCCCCACCCCCCCAGACGCAGGACAGCCGTGCTCCACCTACAGAGCTGTGGGGACCTTAGCTCTGTGGCCTGCCAGTCTCTAGACTCGGTGAAGCAGTTGGGGGCCCAGAGCAAAGGCCTGTCTCGGGCCGAGCAACTGGAACATCGCCACAGTCTGATTGGTGTTTTCAGAGAGACAGTGCTCTGAACTGTTTCCTGGGACATGCATGTGAACCAGTTTCTAAGGCAGACTGGATTAGTTTATTAAATGTGTTATTTCAGAACACGTGCTAAAAGCCTTTTGTGTGCACCTTGCATTGAAATACCTTTTTTTTTTTTTAATACTGAATAGTTTATATTGTATTAGACCCAAAAGAAGTGTCTTTTGGAAGGTTTGAGTTTTTTCTGAAAGTTCCATACAGTTACACTGGACACAGTTCCTCTGTCACGGTCCACAGCGCTGTACTGTCCACTCAACACTGATGGCTGAGTGGTTGCCTCTCTCTGTTGGACTGCCCACCAGGAGGAAGGGCTGAGTGCCGATAGTGACTGTAGTGAGTGATGCTCTTAAAGGCCTTCCAAATGTGCTGAAGGTCCAGGTGGAAAAACAAGCTGGAATCTTTTGAGGCCACCAGCAGTTCCTCCGGCTGCTCTTTGTGCCACTGTCTCACCGTCGCCTTAAGCAACATATTATACCAGGTTTGAAGTTCACAAAAGAGCTGTCAGAGCCAAATTAAATGTTGACAGTGATTTGCATGTTTTTAGATTGATAAAAATCACATCAAATATTTTGCTAAAATTAAACAGAAAAAAACGCTGAAGACAAATGATGACCAGCTAAAAAATAAAAGTTCAGAATAAACAAAAAACAATGCATGATGAAATAAGAATTTGCTCATAAGATAGAAAGAAAAACATTATTTGGCAGAAGTCCTATTAGAAATTAATAGGGAAAAGATAACATAAAATAGCACAAAACACAAAAACTACAAAAATCAGAATTACCTAAAGTAATAGCAATAATGTCCTAGAATTTAGACACGCTTTATAGATTGAATGACAAAAATCAGTTAAAAAGGCAGAATGGGACAGAAAACCATGATTTGGCAGGTGTCACAATAAAACCGAATAGTGAGAACATGGCCTGAAATAGCACAATTTACAGAAGTGATAAAAAGGTAGGATTACTTGTTGTACTAGAAGAAGCAGAAGCAGGATTGCCTGGAAATTCCAGACTCACCGCGTCTGGTCGCCATAGAATCAATTCGATTTCTAGCACGGAGCAAACCCCAGTAAACGTGCAGCGGAGTTAGCCAATCAGAAAATGGCGGACATGACGTTAACAAAGCGACAAGAAAGTAAGAAACGCGAAAACCTTTTTTTTTTTTTTTTTTTTTTTTAATAACGGCTTCTAGTGCTGCAAGCTGCTGTGGTTTTAATGACTCGATATGTTTTAGGTCATTTAAAACGGAATTTACCGCTGAATGAAACAAACTCGGCTCCTCAGTGCGCCATCTTGATTGTTGTTGCGGAAGCTGCTCGCGAAGAACACGTGACTTAAATAAGCAAATCAAAATGCACGGTACGGTTGGGATTTGAATCCAACCACGGCGGACGGCGTGGTGACCAGACTGATATTTCTCTGTAGAATAATACAGAGACATATCAGTCTGGATTTTCCAGGCAAGAAGCAGGAGAAGGATAGGCAGAAAAAATGTATTTGTTCCATTGGCAATCAATGAAAAAAATATGGCAAAATTAATGACACAATGACACAAATCACAAAAACTATAAAAGGCAGAATTAACAAAAGTAACAGCAATAATGTCCCAAAAGTTACGTGTAAAAGTATAACTTACAAAAATTGGTTAAAGGGGTGGTTAAGGGCTTAAGCTGTCAAAAAACTGAAAAACCCTATAATAATAATAATAAAGAAGATGCATTACACCATCACTTAATAAAGAAGGGGATCATGGAATGGTCACGTATGCAGAATGAAATGCTGAATAAATCAGCAGAATAAAGATTACATTTGCAGGAGAAAGCAGAACTTTGTAAAATAAAGCTTAAATCTGCGAATGAAAAAATGTAGGAAATGAATGTGAAACCAAGATACACGGAGTTGAATGTGTAATAAAGAAGAAAATGTGTGTAAAGCATAAATGGAAAAAAAAATAAAGCTGTTTTATGGAGACCTATGTTCAATAAATAACTCCTGTTTAAATTGTGCTTTTATTTTGAAGGGTTGTAGTAGCCTAGTTGTAGTACTAGTAGATTACGTCAAGTGTCTCTACTACTTTTACTATTACTCTCAATTCAATTCACTTCAATTCAGTTTTATTTGTATAGCCCAGTATCACAACGAAAATCACCTCAAAGGGCTTCACAAACAGTTAATCAAATATAAACACACAATCAGACTTAACACACAATCAACACAAACAACAACTACACTAAACTAAACAGACCCAGGACACTCCTGTCCTGACCCTCCCTGTCGATAAGGAATCAACTCCTAAAAAACCAAGCTGTGGGTAAAAAAAACTTTATGGAGCCCAGGAGAGATCCTCTCCCAGCACGGACAGGCAACATGTGTCTAGGACTCTTAGTCCATTAGCTCATCTATAGGATCATAGTTCAGCTCTGTAAGGATTCATCCAGACAGGGGAGTGGAATGAAGTAGGTCTGGGAAATCCTTAGAGGTGAGGTTGAGGGCCCACAGGTTGGGACAGGAGCACAGATGGGGTCAGCTAAGATCCAATCGTCACTGGGACATCTGCCAGCAGCCAGGCATCTGAAACAGTCCCCACTCCCCCAGAGGGGAGCGGGAGAGAGGGACAACTTGTGAATAGCAATGAACTGATTGGAGATATAGAATATTAGATAATATTAATGACAGTGATAGAAGAGGAGCAGCAGATGAAACCAGAGGACAGAGGCTCAGTGCACCATATTTCCCGCAGCTTCTAGCTCCTAGAGCAGCCTAGCTTCAACAGTGGAATTTACCCTGTTCCTAGCTGCCCTGACCATAAGCTTTCTCGAAGAGGAACGTTTTAAGCCTAACCTTAAATGTAGAGACTGTGACTGCCTCTCTAACATTTGCTGAAAGCTGATTCCATAAAACAGGAGCTTGGTACCTAAAGGCTCTACCTCCAACTGTACTTTTAGAAACCCTGGGAACCACTAATAGCCCTGCATTTTGTGAGTGCAGTACTCTGCTTGGTTGGTATGGCACTATAACATCATTAATGTAGGATGGGGCCGTACCATTTACAGCCTTGTAAGTCAGGAGAAGGATTTTAAACCTAATTCTGAATTCAACTGGAAGCCAGTGAAGTGAAGCTAGCTCAGGAGTAATATGTTCTCTCCTGTTAGTTCCTGTTAATAGTCTTGCTGCTGCATTTTGAACAAGCTGAAAACATTTTAATGAGTTTTTACAGGCTTGGTTTATAATGAGCCTTAAATGATAAATCTTGGTCAAATAAAACTCCTAAGTTTCTCACAGTAGAACTTGAGGCTACACTGACACCGTCCAGGGAGACTCTGGTCAGACAGAGCATCTCTCAGGTTTTTGGGGCCAAGTATAATGACCTCTGTTTTTTCTGGGTTTAGGAGGAGATAATTAATTGTCATCCATGTCTTTGTCTCTCACACAGATGCTAAGTTTCTCTACACAGTCATTCTGATCAGGTTTAATCGATAAATACAACTGTGTATCGTCTGTGTAACAGTGAAAATTAATGCCATGTTTTCTGATTATGTTTCCTAAAGGCAGCATGTAAAGCATGAACAGAATGGGTCTAGGTGATGAGCCTTGTGGCACTCCATAGCTAACTTTACTGCACTGTGAGGAATGTTCATTTACACTGACAAACTGGTACCTATCAGATAAGTAGGATTTAAACCAGCAGAGGGCGGCTCCTCTGACCCCTATGTCACAGTCTAATCTCTGGAGTAAGATGCTGTGGTCAATGGTGTCAAAGGCTGCACTGAGATCTAACAGAACTAGGATTGAGACCAGTCCATTGTCTGAACTTAATAACAAATCATTTGTGACTCTAACTAATGCAGTTTCTGTGCTATGGTGGGCTCTAAGCCCTGACTGAAAATCTAATAAGATATTGTCCTGTAGGTGGCGACATAACTGTTTAACTACAACTCTTTCTAGGATTTTTCAAATAAAAGGGAGATTTGATATTGGTCTATAGTTGGCTAAAATGTCAGGATCTAGACTGGGTTTTTTCAGAAGCAGGTTTAATAACTGCATATTTAAAAGAGTGTGGCACATAACCTGTTTCTAAGGAGGTGTTTATTATAGTCAGTATAGGTTCATTAATTAGGGGAAGAGTTTCTTTAAAAAGTTTGGCAGGAATTGGGTCTAAAAGACAAGTTGAGGTTTTGGAGGACATAATGACTGACTGTTATCTCAGCTTGGTCTACACCGATGACACAGTCTAACGTTACAGATGGTTTTATAGAAACCTCAATTTTTTACAGCTTTAGCTTGCTCTGAGCTGATTGTAGGGAGAATTTCATTTTATTTGTCTCTAATACTTGTGATTTTGTTGTTAAAAAATGTAAGAAAGTGTTGTATCAGGGATACAGGGTTCTACTGAGCTGTGACTGGTGGTCAGCCTGGCTACAGTGCTGAACAGAAACCTAGGGTTGTTCCTATTTTCTTCTATTAAAATTGAATAGTATCTGATTTTTGGAGTGACGCAATAGCCTTTCTAATTTACAGGTTGCTTGTTTAAGGGAACGTGTTTCAGCATTAAACCATGGTGCTCCTCGATTTGGCCTAACAACCTTTTGTTTTAATGGAGCTACATTATCAAGGGATGTCTTTAAAGACTGCATGGCGCTGTCAACAAACTGATCATTTTTACTAGGACTCGAGCTTTGGGAGCTGTTCTCAACAAACTCACTCAACATTGTACTAAATATTGGCTTTATTATGTGTTTAAACTTTGACACAGGGTTATGAGGAAGGACAGTGAGCTCACTAATCTCTATACCATAGGTTAAAACAAGGTCCAGGCTGTGCTTGTGACAATGAGTGGGTTCATTTATGTTTTGAGTGAAACCTACGCTGTCTAATAAGACTGCAGATGCATTACATAGACAGTCGCTGCTGTCATCAACATGAATATTAAAATCCCCTACTATTACAATCTTATCTGAGTCTAATACTATACTGGATAGAAAGTCAGAGAACGCAATTAAAAATTCGGAAAAGGGACCAGGAGTAATTTATAGTCAGTATGATGCTTTGCTTATATGTGTGTTTAGATTTGGGGCTAAGAAGTAAACTAGACTGTGATATTACTGCCACTCCTCCACCTCCACCTGTGCTCCTCGCTGTCTGAAAGTTTACATGACTTGGGGGAGTAGCTTCATTAAGTCTCACATAATCATCCTGTTGTAGCCAGGTTTCTGTTAAGGCCAGTAGGTTAAGTTTATTATCATTAATTAATTCATTAACTAACAGGGATTTAGAGGAAATGGACCTAATGTTTAGTAATCCACATTTAATTATGTAATTGTTTTGGTCATTATTAATATTATTATTAGGTCTACAAGTAGTATTTTTTATTAAATTTGTGGCTCTAATTCCTCTTATTTGTCTTTTGCTGTTGGAGTTAGTGTTTAGGCGGGGGACAGACACAGTCTCTATTTGCTCTGCTAAAATACCTTTATACTGGGTTTGTACCAGCTCATAAGGAAGCTCAGAGAAGTGTTTTAAACTACTGGTCTGTGCCTGGGTCCCACCTCTGGCTTGTTAGGTTGGACGACTAATGCCATCAGCCATATTTCTAGACAGCAGTGCGGCACCATCCAACGTGGGATGAATGCCGTCTCTCTGTAAGAGACCGGGCTTTCCCCAAAACGCTCGCCAATTATCAATAAAGCCTAAGCCGTTTATTTGGCACTATCTCGATAACCAGCAGTTGAATGATGAAAAGCGACTGTACATTTCATGGTAATATGGTAACATGGTAATACTACTATTACCTATAAAAAGTTATGTGGCCTTAGTGTACCTAATAATGTGACCTGTATATAGAAAATATAAAAATACACTATATTGCCAAAGGCAGTTGCTCACCTGCCTTTACATGCATATGAGCTTAATTCTTAATCCATAGGGTTTAATATGATGTCACCCCACCTTTTGGATCTCTAACAGCTTCAACTCTTCTGGGAAGGCTTTCCCCAAGGTATAGAAGTGTTTATGGGAATTTTTGACCATTCTTCCTGAAGCACATTTGTGAGGTCAGACACTGATGTTGGACGAGAAGGCCTGGATTAGAGTTTTCGCTCTAATTTATCCCAAAGGTGTTCTTCTGAGTTGAGGTCAAGACTCTGTGCAGGCCAGTCAAGTTCTTGCATACCAGACACACTCTTCCACATCTTCATGGACCTTGCTTTGTGCATTGGTGCGCAGTCATACTGGAACAGGAAGTGGCCATGCCCAAACTTTTCCACAAAGTTTTTCACAAAGCTGCTGCCTAGCTGTTTGATTTTATACACCTGTGGCCATGGAAGTGATTGTATCACCTGAATTCAGTTATTTGTGTCGGCGAATGAATACTTTTGGCAATGTAGTATATATAGGCAACAAATTGGTAGAGAAAAAAAATTAAATAGGACAAGACATTATGAAAAGACATTCCTACAAGTGCAGGATCACTTTCACATTATTTAGATAAAGTCTTAAAGGACCTGTTCTGTTTCCCATGTTCTAATGTTGTTCTAATGTTGTTCTAATGTTGTTCCTGATCACATACATACCTAAAGTTGCATTCTGTTTCATCCATGCCTGTTTGAGAAATCCTCCATTCTCAAGTTTCTGAGACCTCAGAGTGCTCAGTTCCATAGGCTGAGAGACTGACTCCTACCCCTCAGCACTACAGACCAGCACAGACCTGTCTCATGAACTAAGATCAAAATGATCATGACCAGTACAGGAGAAGCTCTGTCCTTGCCAAAATCATTGTTTGTGACAGGACTGGACAAATTAACATAATTATTTTAAAAATGTTCATTTTTAATACTTTGGTGAGAAACCATTACAGGTGATGTCGCGATGCCTGCCTGAAGTCTGGAGTCCATGAACACCACAAACACTGGGTCTCCTCCTTTGTGAGGCTTTGCCAGGCCTTTACTGTAGCTGTCTTCAGTTGTTGCTTGTTTGTGGGTCTTTCTGCCTTAAGTTTTGACATAAACAAGAGAAATGCAGCTTGATCAGGCTGAGATCTGGCGTCTGACTCAGCCATTGCAGACTACCTCATTGCCAAAAAAAAACTCCTGGGTTGCTTTTGCAGAATGTTTTGGGTGATTGTTTATCTGTGCTGTGAATAGAGTGCCCACCTCAAAAAGTACTAAAAGCGGGACAGGTTGTGCAATTTGGTGGGTGAAGGAGGGATGGATTCAAGAAATAAACACCGCTGTGCTGTTTTCATCCCCAAAACACACACATTTTGCTAAGTGATGTCTTTACTGAGACTTCATTGGAACATGCAGCAGCAGGCTCGCAGCACCATAGGCTACTCCAAACCAGCAAGCTAGGACACCCACAAATATTTATTCTACATACAATACTGGGCTGACCTTGTTGTTCTTAACTTGAATCTAATTTTTTTATAAGATCTACTGAGCACAAATGAAAAAGTGGAACATTTTCAAGAGGGACAGATGCCTAAATGGCTGTGCAGTAAAACCAAAAGTGGGACAGGTGGTAACTGTGGAGCGCTGTGGCTTTTGTCTGAATCTGAGCAGAAAGTCTAACCCTATACACTTCAGAATTCTTCCGGCTGCTTCTGTTAGCTTAAGGCCTTGTGCCTTGTTTTAAGTTCAAATTGTGCAAAAATGTGAAAATTTGCAGAAATTACAGTAGAAGTATAATTTGGCAGACGTCCTATTAGAAATGAATGGAAAAATGTCAGAATTACCAAAAGTAATAGCACAACTATCTCAGAATTTAGACATGTTTTACAATTTGAATGATGAAAATCAGTTAAAGGGTTGAAGAGATGGCAGCGGACAAAATTAATAATAATAATAATAATACATCAATTTTATATAGCGCTTTTTGAGACAAGTTGGCGAAAAGAAAACCAAAATGTCTCACCTCTATCTGTTTTTATAATCTTTTTAAAACATGAAATTCCATTATGGATTCTCTTATAAAAGACAGCCACAATAAACATATGTGAGTCTGCAAAACATTTATTGGTGTAAAATACTGCAAACATGGTTTTGGTTCAGTTGGACTCTCATGTTTATGTTTATGTTAGATTACATTCAAAATGGTGACCTCTGTCCACTCCAGAGCGTCCGCTGTTGTTACACCTGAATTAAGTGCGCGCATGTTGCTGGAGGCTTGTACACAAAACATCCTGGTGCTCTGTTCACACAAATACCACCCTCCACTTCCAAACATCTTCTTCTGTTACATTCAGGCCTCGTCCACACTGTGTTTTATTGTTACAGCAGGTATTGACATTCTAATCAGGCTGCATTATATCCTGCCTATTTTTAATCCAACAGCCAAACAGAGAAGAGCAGACATTTATTACATGAGCTATATTTGACATGAGCCTGGATGCAGCCTGGAGTGGCTCTGAACCGTTAGAAGAATATAGCTGTTGAATAGTGTTTATAGATAGGTGTTTATAGATAGGTGCAGCAGGTTCAAACACAGAGTACACTGTAGTACACACTCACACACATTTACACACAGAAGTACAGCAGCATCGCCCCCACTGAGCTTTAGTTGGAATCACACCATCAGCCCAGAGGAGGATACGGTCACATTCAGAGTCTTGGATCCAGGCCCAGAGGCTGGACTGAGGCCGGTCCCTCTGTGCTTGGGCTGTGGACAGGGGCCCACCATGTCACCACGCTGCACCCCTGCTCTATGATGACAGTGTGAAGAAACAACCAATGGGCAGGTGACATACTTCTAATACATCAGGCTTTATCTCCTCCACCCACCCCCACCCCAGCTCCTCGTTTTTAGATGTATTTTTTGTTCAATGCGCCTTATACTTTTAGAGAATAACCTGAATGGCACTATAGCAATCGATAATGTAATAATGGCCAATAATGTAATACCTGACAATAACGTAATCATTTTGGTAAGTTTAAATGTAACAACGCAAATAACGCAATAATGTAATAACATTTTGCTAGCATTAAAAATCTTTCGAAAATGTAATAACTGCAGCCTATAAAGTAATATTACATCAATAAGCCTGCATTTCTTGGAAATAAGTTGTTTTCCTTTTGTTTTGTTTTTTTGTTTTGTTTTTTCTTTTGTTTTATCACTTTTGTTTTAATTTTGTTTTGTTTCAGTTTTGTGCAGTTTTCACATCAGAAATAGTTTTAGTGGATCCCATTTAGTTAATTATAATTTTAAGAGCCAGTTTGAGAATTTTTTTTCATACAAAATGTTCAATTTAGAATATTATTCATTTGCTTAGGTTTGTCTGTGAAGACTCTTAGTCATACAAGCTCTCTACATCACAATAAAAAATAAATAAATAAGCTGGACTTGGTTTTTAAATTTTTAGATGTTTTGCCTCTTATCCAAGAGACTTCTTATGTTTTGTCAGTGTCTGTGTTGGATGTTGCATAGTCAATGTTATTGGCTCAAACATTTTTATTACATTATTGTCAAGTTATTATGTTATTGGCTTTATTACATTTTAAATTACCAAAATGATTATGTAATTGTAATTGCATGTAATTGTATTATAGTATTGGCCATTATCGTTTATTACAGACAACCTCAAATAATGAGTTTCTTTAAATAGGGTTTTTTCAATAATTATTGCGTTTTCTGACCAACAAAACGTAAGATGCTGATCAAGAGGTGTCCCAAATTAATTTAAAAGACACAAAAAAAGCATAATATGGGCCCTTTAAAATATATACTGCTCTGTGTCCTCAGCGTGCACCATCACATTTCTCTTTCTGTGTGTATTAGAGTGAGTGTGGGGGACACATGGTGACATGGTGGACATTGTATTTAATTGACTTTTTCACTTGTGACAAACTAAAGAACTACAGATTACCCAAATTATTTAGGGTCTAACACAGAGCCAGCTACTTATGCTCAATGGAATGTGTCTGAACAGCCAGGAAAATTTAGGTTTCATGCACAGATGCTGAGCTGAACAGTCCCCCCAGGAGTCCAGGTCTCTGAGATGATGTCAAAGATCCTCTCTGCAGACAGGATGCAGACTGCTGTCCTTTCAGGAGCCCAGGGGCCTCGTTTATAAAGCGTGTGTTTGCCCAAGGGCAGAAAATGGCCTGTGCCACTGTCTGCACCAACGTTGGGAATAAAAATCAATAAAAATCAAACTAGACATGAAACACCATGCCAACACGCTTCAAGTTTAATCATTTAAAGAGCAACTCAAACCTAAACCATTTTTTTTAGCTGATCAGCTGTACAAACGGGGCTTTAGTGATACATCTGATTATTTATAGTCTTATATTTGACCGTTTTGTAAAAAAAGTCTAAATTCACATTTTGTGGTGAAAACCGTAAGAGTGCTGCCCTCCTGAGGTCAAACGGTGGGTACTTCTGCACAGTAGTTGCAGACAGACAAG
The DNA here is from genome assembly GCA_020698575.1 of Bostrychus sinensis. Lineage (NCBI taxonomy): Eukaryota > Metazoa > Chordata > Actinopteri > Gobiiformes > Eleotridae > Bostrychus > Bostrychus sinensis. Next base: position 38,712,740 of record CM036249.1, on the reverse strand, counting down.
TGTGATGTAGTATTTGACCACACTGTGCCACGTGACTCCTCCCACAGCCCCATGGTCCCCACGCCCTCGCTGTCTAGCTCCCCTGCCCACTCGTCCCAGTCCTGTATTTCCCAGGTGTGGGTCATTTTCCTAAAAACACCACTCAGCCCCGCATTTACCGTTCAGTCCCCTTCCCCTCCCACCCCTCTCAGGGCGGGAGCAGGGTCAGGAACAACGGAGGAGGGTGCAATTCCACTGTCCTGTGCTTCAGCGCACAACAAGGCATTCTGATCAATGACAGTATATACCTACAAATTATTTACATTGGGGAGAGTTTTGAGTCCATAGATGTGTTTCATTCTTGTCAAGCTTTAAGTCACTTTTTGTTTGATGACAATTGACCTCTAACTAATGGAGATACAATCATAAACAGCTCATGAAATAATACCTTCAGTAATAAAGACACGATCTGAAGCACATGTTACTGCGGCGGCTCACAACGCCTTTCTCACAATATTTCAGCTGTGTTATTATAAAAGCAACATAAAACATTAGTCCAGACGTCCTGTTTTTTTTTCTTTCTGGGACTTGGCAACCCTGCCTGGTTTCTGCCCACTTTTTGAGCAGTTTTCAATCTCTGGCAGTGGGCGGAGTCAGCCCTGGGCCAGGGCTGAGTTGCTCTTTAAACATGAACAGTATATCATGAAATACAGAGAATACACAGTAAATGAGAAGAAAATGCTTCTTGTGCTCTACAAGTTAATCTAAATAAAGCACTTCTTCATGTTTAAACATATCTTATTTTCAAATGTTTAAAATAATTATTTTGTTCAGAGAATAAGGCTGGATCCCATTTCTACCCCTTAGCCCTTTGCCTTAGACCTTCATTTTGCGCGTTCACGAGAGACGAAATGCTATCCCAATTCTGTTTTGCAGTGAGGGCGAGGACTAAAGCGAAGGGCTGTACACCCCTCCAAACTGAGCTTTTCCAGATGGACACTTAAAACCAAGGGGTAGGAGGAGTTTACCATGATACGTCATGTTTATCAGTAACATGGCAGCAAAAAAGACATATTCTGCATTTATGACAATTTTAAGGGTTACGACAAAGTTATTTTGTGTTTCGTTCACCTTGAGCTCATTTAAAATAATGTAGGCTACATAAAATTAGCTTGCCTAATGGTAATGCCTTACACCATGTATCTGTTATTTTGTTGCTATTTCTTTTGTATTTATATTGTAACTAAATAGTCTCAACATGTTGCCCTGACAGAGAAGACCTTAAACGTTATGCCAGTGTTTGTTTTATGTCGATAGCCCCAGTAATCACTGAGATAATCACTGTTAAAGTTTGTGTAAAACATCATTTGAAATATAGGCTTTAGATGAGGATTTAGCAATTTATCAGTAGGACCCGCAGTGTTTTTAAATAATATAATTGATGTTTCAGTCAAAAAACAAACACAAAAAGCTATATATAAGTCCTATAACCTTGTTTTAATGCCATTAATTTGATGCAGATAGAAGCAGCAGCGCACGAGTCACGTGACGCTCATGCGGCTGTATTTACAGAGACAGGTGATCTTTACCTGAGCACAGTGAGCTCCTCCTGCCCCACGCGGTGTAAGGTGAAGATTAATCCCATGACAGTTCTAGTTTACAGCAGTTTGTTGCTTTCTCCTGGTGTTACATTTGTGTTTGAGCTAAAGCCCATTCACCTACAGTTCTCCTGTTGTTCACATTGCGCCCCCTTCAGGCTAATGTAGCCTTGTTTAAAAAAAAAAAAAAGTATTTAAAGTATAAACTGAGCAAATGGTTTGTTCAATGATGTACAGCCTAAAATAGCGGTGTAGGGGTGTCCCATTTCTTAGGGGTGTATTGTCAACCCTACCTCTTACCCCTCTGTTTTAAGGTCGAAGGGGTAGGGGTAAGAATGAGAAATGGGATTGGGTCATAAGTATCACTTTGAAGATCTTCATTCTGTGTTTTTCAACAGCAGCACATGTTTAGGGAAAACTCATTCAGAAGTCTCTATGCACTGTCCTTCTTTGGCTGAATGGAGGTGGGACAGGGCGTGGCCTCTACTCCAGGTGGGATTTGGGGAAATTTGCTACAGGTGAGGGTAGAGATTATACGCACTCTTTTATAAATGAGGCCCCAGGTCTGTGGGATCAAAGATCTTCCCTGCAGACAGGATCCAGAGTGGTGTCCCTTCCGGAGTCCAGGTCGGTGAGATGAAGTCAAAGATCCTCTCTGCAGGCAGGAGGCAGGGCTCAGATGTAAATGGGCTGCTCCTGAGCTGTAAGCAGCCGGTACATGGCTGCGGGCATGGTCTTCATGTGGATCTACAGGAAAACACAGAAAACATCACATCTGAACAGGTTCAGGTAAAAATGCATGTTTGTTCTGCATGTTTGGGGGATGTGCAGTGTAAGAACCTGATTTTACAACATGATGCATTTGGAAAGTGAGATTTAAATATTTAAAATGGAAGAGTCTAATAAAAAATAAAAGTGGAGGGTACATCTTGGTGTGTAGTGATGAGAGAAGCTGGTGCTTAACCCTCAGGCCTCCTTAAAAAAAAATCTGGTTCTTCCTTTTAAAGCCCCTTTAGGTCACTGGGTCACATTAAAAAATAAAAATATGAAGAAAAAAAGTTTTTTTGCTTTTTGATCATAACCCCTAATCCTCATCACAGAGAGCAAAAGTGAATAAATTTTCATATTTATAACCCCCTAAATGCCAGTTTGTTTACATAATTGCCACATATTTGTAAATAAAACATGAATTATTTACTATTTAAAGATGCACAGTGTTTTTTGTTTGTGCAGGGATTACCAGTCCTGGATAGGTCACTGATTAGCCCTAACACTGATTTAATACATTTTTACCTTTTGTGCCATTACAAAAAAGGGCAGAAACTCAGGTTCTTCCTCTGAAGCTGAGAGGTGGGGCTACAGTTATCTAATTATTTCCCACAATGCAATGAGAAAATGGTGGATCTGGTGGTGATTTTTATTTATTGTTTAGCCTCTGATTGACAGGCTACAGAGGAATTAACATGATTTACCATTTCGGTATTGCAATGACAGTAGAGTGAAAATAAATGATTTTAATTGAAGTCAAAGGGACCAAAAAGGGCTTTAAGAGGAAGACTGTGAGTTTTTTGTCTAGACAGTAGAAAATTTCATTTTTATCAGTTTTGACGCTTAAATTCTACAATTTATTTATTAATGAACATCATTGTCGATTATCATCTCCCTATCATGAGAAATGCCAAAATGAGAGCAAAAAATACATTTGAAAGACCCTAAAAGAGTGCCAGGGGGCCTGAGGTCATACGGTATACTGCTGCACTCAACACTAACTGTTTCAGGTTTATTCCCAAATAGAAACTGGATTTGCCTATCGTCCAGTCCATCAGGTCAAGTGCCCAGCTCTACCATTTGGAGCACTTACTGTAGGATGCAGGGGCATCCCAAAGTGGTACAATGCCATTTCTGGAGACACTTCTCCCATGTACTAACCACTGCGAGAGGGAACAAGGCTTTGGACTCACCTCACCAACAGCATTCGAAAGGATGTGAACTATCTTCTCATGCGGAGTGGCCACCACACTCTGGCTGTTGATCTCAATAATACGGTGGCCCACCCGGACCCCTCCCCGCTCAGCGATGCCCCCTCTCATCAGACTGCAGATCTGAGGAAATACGCACTTTTAGTGTAAATGTGAAGCTGTGCAGAGGCATAGTGCTGAGGTCACTCACGATGCCATTCTGCACGCTGAAACCCAGCTGGTATCGTAGGTCTGGTCGTCGAATCAGCACTGTGGTCACAGGAGGGCAGCGCACGATGTTCATCTTGATACGGGACTGGTTCTTCAGGCCCTACACAGAAAAGCTAATTACCATGGGGAAGAAGTGAGGCCTTCAGAGTTGTGGGTAAGACAAAAGAAGTCACTGAGTAAAATGATGGTCCAGAATAATTGTTTAGAGACCATAATTTTTTTCTGATGTTTATGTTGAGGCTCATGTGACAAATGTGCTCGTTACACTGTGGATAATAAATCGTCATACTGCATATCATTACTGTAACATGTGGCATTAAAATGACTGTGTTTAAGTGAACCTTGATGATGCTCTGGCAGGTGGACAGTGGCAGTCCCACCAGGCTGGTACCATTGATAGACATGATCTGGTCTCCGATGTTTAAGCGCCCCGACCTTTCAGCTGGTCCTGCGTGCATCATGTTTGCTATGATGACTGTGGGCAGGATGGAGCCCCAGCCACTCTCCACTATCACCACACCCAGGATTTCCCCTTTGGCCTTGTCCACAATCACCTGAAATCCACCATAAACGTGTAAATGTAGCATTTGAACACACTTCAACACTAAGGGACACACTTAAGGACATACATCCTTGCAGTTCTCAGACTTGGAGAAGTGGATCAGGTCATCGTTGTACATGTCTTGGGTGTTGAGCAGGTCACTGTACTCTTTCTGACTCAGGTCTTCAGGGTTGATGCCATTGGCCCTTAAGAACTCCTGATAGGCCACGCTGAAGGCCTGGCCGATGGACTGAGCAATCAGCTGAGCCTGGAAGGAGAGACCACACAAACACGTCTTGCACGAAAGTGTTTTTTTTTTTTTTTTTTTTTTATTCTTTAATACAAGGAGCATTATACTGAAACTAGATCTGTTCAAGACATGGTTCCTAACTGCTGACACAGAAATAGTGACTGTTTCTGAGTCCTGGCTAAAACCTACTGTACCTGATAATGTTATTCATATTGCTGGTTATCAATTCCAGCAGATAGAAAAGGCAGGGCGTTCAGGGCTTGACATAAATTTTTTTGTCTTTCGGCCACTGTGGCAAGTTTTTTGTGGCATCATATGTATAGTATCATATGATAAGCTGACAGAAGCATTCCAAACTTTGGTTTTACAATTGTTTTGACACCACTGGACTTGAAATTATCAAATATTTAGAAAATAAGTTTACTAAAAAATAGTATATTTTTGCATGTATTAATAATTTTTATTTAATGTTTCAGCCAAGGCTCTGTAAATGGCTAATCATTTTTGTCCTCAAATGACAGAGAGAATCTATAAATTAGGGAGTATAGTGACAGAAATTCAGGTCTAAACTCTACAGATATCATAAAATATATGTAGACTATCATCCCACTGGCCGAAGTAGCTTGTGGGAGTCAACTTCTTACTGGCCAAAATGAAAATCCACCCACATTTGGCCAGTTGGCTATTGTTAATGTCAACCCCTGGTTACATTCTATATCAGTTCCTAGACAGTTTCTGGCTGTGGAAATAGTCCTGGCTAACTCTCACAAAATCTGCTGAAACCAGTCGATTGTGTGTGCTCCTTTGTGTGTCTTTTCAGAATCTGTAACAAATGAGAAAGTCGTGTAGTGCGTCCCCAGTTTAAGACAGCTGACAGCCTCCATCACAAAAATAAAGTACAATGAGACTTATTGTTGACAAAAAGGATATGTCCAAGTTATTTAATGTTCAATTAAAAATACTGGTCACATCTTTGACTCAACACAAGGGTCCTCATGGGTCATTAGCTAATCTCACTGATTCAGCTTTGTCTTTGAATCCTAGTTTTTATTTTACACCTCTATTAATGTTTGATGTTTTGAAAGATTTGCATTAGACCTTAATGGGGTTATATTATGCAAAAACGACTTTTCTGAGCTTTCTACCAAGTTATAATGTTGTTTACTCATCAAAAACATAGCTGGAGTTGTGTTTTGTTTCATTCATGCATGTCTGAGTATAATCCTGTATTCTCTTACACTGAGTTTGTGAGAGGCCAAAAATGGCTCATTTCAGCGCTGTCTGCCTTTTCCACCTGACCACGCCCCTCCCCCCTCACGGTCCTGCTACAGCTCACGCCTCCCCTGCAGCAACCAAACAAATCATGTGAACTCCACAGGCTTCACAGTGCTGAAGAGGCGTGACAGCAGGCTGGACAGCGGGGAGGGAGGGCTCTTAAAGTGACAGGGACCTAATCTGAGCGTTTCCCATGATGAATTTCTTTAAATACATTTTTTTCAATAATTATTGCATTTTATGACCAACAAAAGGTAAGATGCTGATCTAGGTGTGTCCTAAATTAATTTAAAAGACACACACAAAAAAGCATAATATAGGCCTTTTAAGAAGTCTGCAGGGCCTGACGGTCTTGATCCCTTTTTTCGTAAACTAGCAGCCCTGATTATTGCACAGCCAGTGCAATTTCATTGGCCTATTGCCTTATAGCTCTACAGAAACAAGCCTTTGTCACTCCTTTACTGAAATCAGGTTATTCCACATATATGAACAACTACAGATCAATGTCAAACCTTTGAGTTCTTCCAGAGGCGTTTGAGTCATTGGTGTCTATCCCGCTCAAAAAGTTGCTCACATCTAATATAATTCTTAAGCCTTTGCAATCCAGCTTTAGAGCAAAACCTAGTACAATTACTGACACTTTGAATGTCTTAGAACATGGGACAGGAACTGTTTAGCCCTGTTTATTGACCTAACTAAGGCTTTCAATTCTGTGGACCATTGTTACCTAATTAATGTCATACAAAAAATGGGTTTTCACACAAACATCAGTTGGATTAAAAGCTACTTAACAGGAAGCATTCAGTTTGTTTGGTTTAGTTCTGTTCTGTCTAATCTGGTCACACTGGAAAAGGGGGTCCCACAAGGGTCTATTTTAGGTCTTTTACTTTTTTTTGCTTTATATCATATTTGTTAAAAGCTAAAATTCTCTTCTTATCATATGTACAGCTAGGTCGATAAGTATTCGGACACTGACACAAGTTATTTTAGCTGTTTACCATAATATACAGTTCTATAATTAACATGTGCTTCCTCCCATTTGGACCTGAATGCTCTCAAATTACAGCTGAGAGTCTGCACTTTATGCCCATATTAATTACATAACTGCATTTTGAATCTCATTTGGTTAACAGCTAAAACAACAAAGCTTGCATCAGTGTCCAAACACTTATGGACCTAACTGCAAACTAATGATACAATCCTGTACTCCTCTGCCTCCTCTTCAGACTGATTTCATCTCCTTGCAGCATGCTCTTTATAATGCTAAATTAGTCTTCAACGCTAATAAAACTAAAGACATGTTGTTCACCCACAGCTCTGTCACCACCCTGCCTCTCATTAAAACACTGGATGGAACTATTACAGCGGTAGCAGACACATAAATATTTGGGTATTGGGCTGGATAAGGATATTCATTTTGACATCACATCACAGATCTGACTCAAACTCAAACTCACACTAAGCTTAATGTAAAGATTGTCTTCCTTTTCTATTGCATCCTGTAAGAACTAACTTATTCTTACCACAACTGGACTATAGTGACACTAACTATAGATTTGCCTGTCCCAGGACCTTAACCTAATCCTGGTTCCCCTTTACTGTGCTGCTAGCAGGTATACAGGCTCAGCCTTTGGGACTTAACATTTTACTCACTGGATTCTCCTCACAATGCCATTCTGGGCAAGATTTTTTCTTATATCTGCTAATCCTGGAATGAGCTGCAGGTCAGGCTGAGGTTGGAGTCTCTCATCCCTTTGTGTACTTTTAAACAAAAACTATCTCAGTTTTTAGTTTTTAGTCACCAGCTGCACCTGTAACGTAACATCCGAAGAATCATAATAGTTTTTAAATTTCATCAAAGAGATTGTTTAATCTCATTGGCTGTTTTCCTGGATAAATAAAGGTTAAATAGACAGACAGACAGATAGATAGATCAATAAATCAATAAATCAATAGATGTAACTCACATCTTCAGATTCAAAAACATGGCAGATCATCTTGTACTGCCGTTTGCTGTCCTGGCCTGGCTCTGAGGCTTCCACGTTCTCCTCTGAATCAGATCGAGGCATCCTCCTGCGGGCCATCAGCACCACGATATTGCCGATATCAGCAATGTAAGAGATAGTCCGCAGTGGATGGTCCATCATGGTGTCCTGACGAAACCATTAAAAGGCATCTTATTTACATCAAATTCACTGAACTGTCCAGTCGTGACTACATCCAAAGCTTCCACACGACCACCTACTGAGCTGTTTTATAAGGTCTTAAATAAACCTTAGAGACATTTACACCTCATGTAGATGTTGATACTAAAGTTAAAGTTAGGGCTTAGCATGTTTATCTTTTTTTTTTATATTATTAACATTTTTGAGCCAATAACATAATAACATTTTGCCAGTACTGTAATAAGTCATTACATTCTTGGCTGGTTATCAAATTACTGGCGTTTAAAAAATCGTTTGGAAAATGTAACAGTTGCAGCATATAATATTTGCTATAATTTTCTTTTTTAGTTTAAGTTTTACTGCAGTTCTTCATTTTGGCCATTAATCAAGATGCACACTGCTGCACTCTTTCCTTATTTCTGGTTGTAAGATCCAACATTGAGAATTAATTGTTGTACAAAATCGTCTATTCACAATATCATTATGCATAATTTTATGAGTTATGTTTTTTAATTTATTACTGTTAAGTGCAGTTGGTAGTCAGTGGTGTGCAGTGAGGTTGGAGGCTGGCGAGGCACTGTTTCACTGTCAGATCTGTAGATGTAGTCTCGAATCACTAGAACTGCATGTATTTGTTGGCAGCTTGCAGCTGACAGCTGACTCTGTTTCCTTTACACACAAATAAGTGTCATTAAATATGTTGCATTTATTTATTTTTAATGCATGATAGCTATTATATTTTATTATGAGAAAACCACAAAAATTAAAAAACATGTATGCACCAGTACCTATTTAATACCCTAGGCTTCCAAGAATTGCACTTCTATTGATGTATGATTACATTATAGGCTGCAGTTATTACATTTTCAAAGGATTTTTTTAATGCTAGGTGTAGCAAATTACTAATTAACGTAATAATTTTGGAAAATTTAAATGTAATAAAGCCAATAACGTAATAACATTTTGCCAGTAATGTAATAATACATTATTGGCCTAGGATTTAAAAAATCCTTTGAAAATGTAATAACTGCAGATCATAATGTAATATTACAACAATAGGACTGCATTTCTTGGAAATAAGAAGTTTTCTTTTTGTTTTATATTTTTTTTATTTCTAATTTTTTTTATATAGTTTTGTGCAGTTTTCTCATTAGAAATAGGTTTAGTGGATGGCAGAGTTAATGATGATTGTAAGAGAATTTATTTCTTGTACAAAAAGTTATTTTTAGAATATTATAAATTTGCTTAGTTATGTCTGTAAAGACTCAAGCTGTCTAGATCACAACAAAATAATGTTTAAAAATAAATCAGCTGGACTTTCAGTTTTCAGAGTTTTAGATGTTTCATCTCTTATCCAAGAGACTTTGCTGAATGTTACATAGTCAGTGTTATTGGCTGAAAAACTTTATTACATTATTGGCAAGTTATTACATTATCAGTTGTTACACTAGGCAAAAAATGTAATAACCAACCAATAACATAATAACTTATTACATTGTTGGTAAGTTATTACGTTATTGGCTTCATTACATTTAAGTCTGCCAAAATTATTACATTATTGGTTGCTACACCCCCTCCAGCAGTGGGGCTGTACCTGTGAATCAGCGTTGAGCACTTTGATTCTCTGAGTGGAGATGAACAGGTCCACCTCGGTCATGGGCTGGGCCTCATCTTCAGATGCCTGCAGCACACACACTGTGTTAATGCACACATCAGAGGTCACTGTAGGAGACTGCTTTAGTGCAATGGTGGAAGGAGTAATTTCTTTACTTAAGTAAAAGTACAGATAAAGGAGCAAATTTACTCTGACTATACTGACTATTGACAGCATATGGTGCAGATTACTACACAGAATACTGTCCTAATGAGAAGGGTGAGTATAAACAGAACATGCTGCAGGTCACAGACAAGAGAGGGGAGCTACTGCACCTTCTTCCTGTTCTCTGCCATTTTCTGAGCCGTCTGTGGGACAAGAGCAAAAACACGATGTTAGTGTGGGACAGAGGGAGAGGAACATGGGTCAGAGACAGTGGAACATGTGACAGAGAGAGAGAGGAACATGGGTCGGAGCAAGAAGAACATGGGACAGAGACAGAGGAATATGGGACATAAAGAGAGCAACATGGGACAGAGTGAGAGGAACACGGGACACAGAGAAAGGAACATGGGACAGAGAGAGGTGTGTGGGTCAGAGAGAGAGAGGAACAGAGAGTGGGGTTTTCAGAGTGAGGTGTTGGAGGGTCAGGTGTTTCAGAGTGAGGTGTTGGAGGGTCAGGTGTTTCAGAGTGAGGTGTTGGAGGGTCAGGTGTTTCAGAGTGAGGTGTTGGAGGGTCAGGTGTTTCAGAGTGAGGTGTTGGAGGGTCAGGTGTTTCAGAGTGAGGTGTTGGAGGGTCACGTGTTTCAGAGTGAGGTGTTGGAGGGTCAGGTGTTTCAGAGTGAGGTGTTGGAGGGTCACGTGTTTCAGAGTGAGGTGTTGGAGGGTCACGTGTTTCAGAGTGAGGTGTTGGAGGGTCAGGTGTTTCAGAGTGAGGTGTTGGAGGGTCAGGTGTTTCAGAGTGAGGTGTTGGAGGGTCAGGTGTTTCAGAGTGAGGTGTTGGAGGGTCAGGTGTTTCAGAGTGAGGTGTTGGAGGGTCAGGTGTTTCAGAGTGAGGTGTTGGAGGGTCAGGTGTTTCAGAATGGGGTGTTAGAGGGTCAGGTGTTTCAGAGTGAGGTGTTGGAGGGTCAGGTGTTTCAGAGTGAGGTGTTGGAGGGTCAGGTGTTTCAGAGTGAGGTGTTGGAGGGTCAGGTGTTTCAGAGTGAGGTGTTGGAGGGTCAGGTGTTTCAGAGTGAGGTGTTGGAGGGTCAGGTGTTTCAGAATGGGGTGTTAGAGGGTCAGGTGTTTCAGAGTGAGGTGTTAGAGGGTCAGGTGTTTCAGAGTGAGGTGTTGGAGGGTCAGGTGTTTCAGAGTGAGGTGTTAGAGGGTCAGGTGTTTCAGAATGGGGTGCTAGGGGGGCAGGTGTCTGGTCGCCAGGTGTTTCAGAGACCAGTGCTGACCTTGATGCGGCTTACGGCCTCCTGAGCCTGCATCATGCGTACGTTCTTGGAAGGTGTTTTGTCTGACAGCAGCTGTGTGGAGCCTAGGTAGTTTGCTGCGAAAATGATGCCATCAATTAGGTCCTCAGGATCACAGGGGCCCGGAACTGGACAGAGGCAATACATCAGGATTAATAAACTTTTAAAATATACTAATACATACTTTACATAATAACTGCAAGTATCAAAGGTAACACACTTTTATGCACAAAATGAGCTCATTTCAAATTTGATGCCTGCCACAGGTCTCACAGTAGTTGGGACAGAGGCATGTTTACCATGAGGTAGCATCTCCTCTTCTTTTCAAAACAGTTTGAAGACGTCTGGGCAGGTTATGAGTTTCTAGAGTTTGGTGTTGGAATTTGGTCCTATTCTTGTCTGACATATGTGTTTTCAGCTGCTGAAGAGTTTGTGGTTTAATGATGCACCAAACGTTCTCTAGAGGGGACAGATCTGGACTGTAGGCCAATTCAGCACCGGACTCTTCTACGACAAAGCCATGCTGTTATAACAGCTGCAGTCTGTGGTTTTGCATTGTCCTACTGAAATAAAGGCCTTCCCTAAAATAGACGTCGTCTGGGGGGGAGCGTATGTTGCTCTAAAGTAAGGGTCACCAATAGGTGAACAGCAATCATAATCCGGACACAGACGTCGTCCCATCCAGACCCGAACACATGTACTGCACCACAGACATGAACCTGTTCAGCCCCACACTCACCGGGAGCAGAGCGGTGCCTCTCTCAGAGCGTGTCAACACACAGCATGTCCTGGCACTTTAAAGCTTTAACATGAACAGCACAGGGTCAGGTGACATCCAGAGTGTGTGCTGAGGGACCAGACTGCTCGGTTTACAAAAGATAGAAGTTTTCTCTTTATGGATCAGTGAGAGGAGCTGGAGACGACATACTGTTGTGAGCGGTTCTGTCCCATAGCTCACCCCTAGCACCGGAGTTTGTCCCTCTGTCCTACAGAGGAGAGAACTGCCTCGGAGAATTGAGAGGCAACTTGTGTTTTGAGGTGCGGTACAGAGCCCTTCAGCTTTAATGGGTGAAACGTCTCATGCGTTAAACTAGACAGTGACATCTTGGCATCTGACGCTATCAGCCAATCAGATCTGTGGATTTGGAAACACAGAGCAGTGACTATGAGAGTGACAAAGGCAGAGAAATGGGAGACAGATGTAGAAAGGAACAGAGGTCAGCTCTAAACCCGTGTTCTGAGTCAGGGACCATTATTAAAAACATTTTTATTTTTTAATTGTAGCTATTTATTTGATATATTTTTTATTGTATTACTTCATACCCCCAAGTTTGTTTTAAAACTGATGGTATTGTTAGGAAAAAAAAAATTTTCAAGGCACAAAATAACTTTGTGATGTTCTGGACCTTCGCTCGAGAAAATTTCCACAAATTGGACCTCAGCGACTTTTAATTGATGACCCCTGCTCTAAAACCTTTATAGACTTCTGATGATGATACTCTGGAAGGTCTCATTCGCTTTAGCTCAAAGGACACTTTCCAACTTTCACTTTCAATTTCCAAAAAGAATGTCAAATTTGGACAGGTCTGACCATAGGACACTGTCCATTTTAAATGAACCTTCGCCCAGCACACCAATGGTGCTTCTGGACCATGTTCGCATGTGGCTTCCTTTTTGCATGACAGAGCTTTAGTTGGCCTCTGCAGATGGCATGGTGGAATGTGTTTACCCATAGTGGTTTCTGGAAGTATTCCTGGGCCCATTTAGTAATGTCACTGACACAATCATGCTGATGAGTGCTGCAGTGTCGTCTGAGGGCCCAAGACCACGGGCTCCAATAAAGGTCTTCGGCCTTGTCCCTTACACAGAGAATCTGAAGATGATGTTCTGCTCTGTAGATCATGATTTACAAAGCCTTTGCAATTTGATGTTGAGGAACATTGTTTTTAAAGTATACCACAATCTTTTTACTCTTCATTCTTTCACAGATTGGAAAGCCTCTGCCCATCTTTACTTCTGAGAGACACTGCCTCTGTAAGACCTCCCTTTTATAGCTAATCATGTTACAGACCTGAAACCAAATGCTTTTTCAGCCATTTGTTGCCCACTATTGTGACACCTGTAGCGGGTATCAAATTTAAAATTAGCTCAGTTTATGCTTCAAATAACAGAATTCCTCAGTGTAAACATTTGTTATGTTATCTATGTTCTATTGTGAATAAAATATTGGCCTATGTGATTTCATTCATTCATTCATTTTCTACCGCTTATTCCCGTTAGGGGTCGCGGGTGACTGGAGCCTATCCCAGTAACTTTGGGCCGTAGGCGGGGTACACCCTGGACAGGGGCCAGCTTGTTGCAGGGCTATGTGATTTCAAAGTCTTTAAGTTTTCCTTTTATTCAAATTTAAAAATCATCCCAACATTTCTGGAATTTGGATTGCACTTAATAATAGAATCATAAAATAAGCTCATCTATGATGCTGTGAAAAAATACATGCATCTAGTATCTTTTATAAGTAATTAGACTACTGTCTAATAATGTTAGAATTAGACTTTGCTGTTAAATGTCTAAGAGCTGGATTCTTCTGATGTTAATGAGGCTGATGGTTTGTGAGTGTAACCTGAGCCTGGTCATGTGACACTGGAACAGAGATGTTGGATTAAATATTGGCGGCTGTACTAAGAGGTGTCCAGGAGCAGAACTCACCCTCTACATACGTGGGGAAGGACGCCAGACTTCTATGAGACTGTGGACCACAAAGAGGACACAGTTACTGGGAGCACAGCAGTACTGGCACATAGAGTGTTGCACTGACCTCTCTGGACGAGGAGGGCTCCAGACTGTCGTCCTGCAGCAGCTGGCTGCTGGAGCACTCTGCTCCGGAGGGAGAGGGGGTTCCCGATCGTGGAGACTGGACACAGAATAACAGTGAACTGGTCATTTCAAAATAAATACAGTGCTGTTCTAAAGGCTGCTTGATTCAGCTGCTCCAAATGTTTGTGTGTTGTATCTTAGCCAGGCCAGACTGACACCATAACTGGTCCATTTTTGAAAGTAGTCAGACAATCACAAACCTGTTTGAAACTTGAGCAGTGGCTCAATCACAGAGCTAAATGAACTGTGCATATGCCGTGCGACTTATTGCTCTTGAAATTACATCTTCCTGTACATCATTCCTTGTCTCCTTGCTTGTTAGCCCCACCCACAAAGAAAGCACAGACGGTAAATCCGAAAATGCCTCCTCAGCATTTAGCTTTCAGAGGGACAAGATTTTAAAACTGTATTTCCAGCAACTCCATCCACTGCTCTGAAGTAGTACCATTTGAAGTAAGAAGTACAGTTGTACTTCAGTTGTGTGTCAGTGTTTCTTTTCAGATGTGCTAGCAGCTCCATTAGAGCCATGTCTAAGCTGACTTTAGTGCTCCGAAAAGAGCACATTTTAAACACTAATGCAAGTTTAACCTGAGCAGCAAATAATACATAAAACAGAACCAAAAATAGACACAATGAGGATGGAAATTACAACTCACTGAAAGCAGATAACACAGTCTAAAAGGAAAAGTCGTGCTGAGCTGCTAACACTGCTCCTCTTATCTCATACCACAGCACTGTCACAGCAAAGTCAAGCTCTAGTTTTTGTAGACCACTGTTTTTAAACGTTCCAGACCTTGTCTTCATCATCACGGTCCTGAGGTTGTCGCCGCTGCTTTACCTCCTCCTCCTCCAACTTCTCCACCTGGTACATCCAAAAGTTCTCCATATGTGTGCTGCAGTGCTGCCCCTCAGTTCTGGACCCTCACACTGCCCTGTGTTCTGTGCTGTTCCTCAGTGAGCAGCTCATATACCAGGTGTCAGGCTACAGCCCTCACTGAGCTACAGCCCTGTAACTGAGCTATAGCCCTGTCACTGAGCTACAGCTCTACAAGTCTCTGTGTGACAGGACAGTTAGTCTCACTAGTGTTAAACATCAGGAAATAAATTTACACTAATCTTTCTTCTGTAAAATAAAATGAATATAATCCATCAGCAGAGTTTTAGTGAAAAGGTCACGTGACGTGGGGAGCGGCTGCTGACACTGGAGCTTCACTCAATTATTAAAAGGCCAGAGCTTTACCTTTCTCTGCTCCACAGCCATGCTGAATAAAAGATCATTTAGCAGAAACAGGGTCACTACTGCTATAAGACATAAGATTGGATTTATTGATAGTCTGGTTCTATGCTACACACAGAAGAAACTAACTTAAAACTGTCAAAATGAACAAAACACATACCTACACATACCTCACAGAACAGATCTGTGTTATGGAGCGAGACAGACTATGAGAGCGATCAGAACTCCTGTTTGAACTCAACAAAGTCCAACTGAAGGAACTGACTAACATCATTAAGAAATGGCACTGAGCCAATGAACTTTACTCAATAAACAAAGACTTTCTGAACAACACTGGAACTGTGTGATGGAACTGTATCATTGTCATGTTAAACGTGTAAACACATGGACATATTGTAAATAATGTTTGCTGTACTTTTGGGGTTGGTAATGTTTATAATTGGGTTAAAATACTATAACGTATATGCGTGTATGAAAGTGGGATCATTTTGCTCTGTCATTCTTCTGTTTAGTTTTCTATGACCATATAAAAAGTCAGATGTCTCCTACAAATGAAGACCTCCCCTAAACCTAAAAACTAGAGACAAAGACCTGTTCCAGACCAGTTCGAAGTAAGAAAAAGGAAGGAAGAGAAGTGTCCCTGGTAGTCTTACATGTCTGTTTTCATCAGAACTCTGCAGACAAAGGGGCAACGCCCTAGTGACCCTAAATTTCTATTCAAACTACTACTACTACTACTGCTCGGTGAAAGATGCATTTTTATCTTTAACGCTACTCAGGGCTTAATTTGTAAATCAAACAATGCCGGAACAAAAATTGCGCTTTGACACTGGAGTCCACAAGGCCAACACAACACAATGCTCAGGCGCACACACATGTCAAAATACCAAGCAACTGCTAATTTATACTGAGTTTTAAATTATATTTTAACATATTTTTTAACATTATTATACATCATAGTGTTTCACTTCAGTCTAATGTGTCAGTGTGTGATTGCTCAGCTGATCGAGAAATCAGCTGCTACGCATAATTACCGCGCTTTTGTAGACTGGCACTGTCATAGACCTACTGTGTGCAGCCACCAGTCTGAAGCAAGAACACAGACTCATGCAGCTGTGGTCTGTAGAAACAAAGTCTAGGCTAGGAAAGGGAGCACACAGCAGCAGTAAGCTTTCAGCCCATGTTTCTCCTTTTGCTTTCGCTTCTTTTTAGTGACTGCCGTGGAGCGCGCAGTCTTCTCTGTGTAATGACGTTTCATGGCTCCAGGCTCTGTGACCATCAGTGCGTTAGCGCGAGCTTACAGATGCATTTGAACAAACAAAAAAGAACAAACTGCTGTGGATCTATGTCCCGTGTGCACAGGGAATATAATGGAGGAATAAAAAGCGCACATGGCGCGTGGCGTAAGGTTTCTCTGCTTAACTATGGCTCTGTAACAGTGACACTGGCGTTTAACGGGCACCAGGTCTCATCCTGTGACCCACGATCAGAGTTAGCTCTAGCTTCCATAGCATTTGAGTAAAAGAACAAACTGATGTGGCACTGCTATGTCCCGTGCGCTCTCGGGTGCAGTGGGGAAATAACGCCACACATCCAAAGCACATCACGTAGGTCCCCTCCGCGTAACCAAAGTCAGGACAAACCTCAACAGATTTACTGTCTCCTGGCTGAAAGCAAACAAATCACTTTTGACTTAAAGAGCAGCAGTCAGCTGTAGCTCCACTCGTGTTTGTAAAAAACACAGCCTACTATGGCTCTGTGCAGCTCTGTGGATGCAGCAGGGATTGGGCGGGGTCGGGGGACATCTCAAGGTGCGCACAGTGCGTACTGCTGTACACCTGCAGACACCACTGGTGTTAACAGTGATGAATAGATGTTTCAGTTTGACGTGAAGATCTTTTCCACCGGATTTCCTGTACACTCTATAGACACGAATTACAGCACGGGGACAGTCTATGTTGAAGCGTTCACGTGGAAATGAAGTGTGGCGTTTATGTTTAAAACATTACACTTCTGTGTAATTACACCTGCGACCTTCAACACAGGTTTAGGAGGTCAAAAGAGTCAAATGTAGTCAACACTTTGATCTGAGTTGTGTCTGAGTTACCGGATCCAAGCAAACAGTTGCCGGATCAGACCGTCAAAATAAGGGAGTTTCCGGATCCTGTTCCGGCAAGATCCGGCTCAAATCAAGTCCTGACGCTACTACAGTATCGTGATTTTTGACTAGGTACACTTGTCAAAGTTGCAGTGCCTTAAGCCCCTTTCACATAGAATGCGTTGGCTGCTTCATGGTGGACTCACACCAAAAGTGACAAAATCTCTTTCCTAAGCTCAGCCAGCTTGCATAGGAAATGAATGGTCGCTGGCTGCTTCAGTCACTCGGGTCACTTTAAGTGTGAGTCTGCCATTACTTGGTGGAGTGGGCGCGGAGTGAAAGTAATGTTCAGGACCATCACAATCCTCTCATAAACACACCACGAGGGCAACACCCCTGTATGATGGGCTAACTTTCTAACATGACAATAGTAAACATCCCGTTTCTACTGCTTTGTCTGAACGGACCTTTCAGGCTTTGTGATTGGACACGCTTACAAGAAATTATCTCAAAATTATGCCTTAGTATAAGATACTATGTCATAATTATGAGACACCAAGTCATAATTATGAGATAGTAAGTCATAAATGAGATACTAAGTCATAATTATGAGAAAACAGTGTTCATGAAAAAAAGAAAAAAAAAATTTTTTTTCTTTTTTTTAGTGGAGGAAATAGGCTTCCATAGTATTCTCATATTCGCTGCTCATGTGTGCACTTTATTAGCCTACTTTATTACTTTTATTTGACTTGTTTAATTCTCAGTAGAACAAGGTGTGTGCTCTGGGCACTAGTGCAGGGTGACATAAATACTGATGATGGATGCTTAATTAACTTTCAGCGCGCTAACATCCAGATAGTTTTAGCACATGAAGAATCAGACACAGAGCAGATGCAGCCACAGCACAGGCAACTCCTGGCACAAGTTCCGCGTGCGTGGATGAGGAGCAACCCTCTCGCCTGCCCAGTCATTACACAATTACTTTAGTACCTCAAGTTGCGGCATTACCAGTACAAATAGGTGCTACTCTGTAGCAGCATCAGTGCTAGTTTTAGTTCTAAAGCTGATGAGCTGTGGTGCATATTGGAGGCTGGAGGTGCATCCTCCTGTGCTCCGCACAGCTCTCCATGAGCAAAAGGTTTCATTGTTTCCTAACCACAAAAAAATTGTTGAGGGACATACAAGGCACATAGTAAATACGCCATGGCCCGCAGAGCCAGGCTTTGGCACTTTCAAAGCAGGTCAGAGTACAGAGAATCTCCCCAGAGACCGTGGAAACCGCCTTGGTTTGACTTAACTCACATGAATTACAGATTAAGTGTAGCTCTGATAATATTCTTCACTCATTCTTATAAAGGTATGAATATGCCGGCTTGAGAACCCATGGTCTGCAAGTCTGCAGTGGGCAATATATTAAATAGGCTACAATATGCAATACATTCACAGACAGACTGTAGTTAGTGTGTTGGTTTTAAAAAAAAACTGCCCCCCCTAGACCAAATGTCAAACTACACCTATGCTCTATCTATAATCAACTTTAGTGGAAATAGTGTCCTCTAATGGTTCGTTCACACCGGACGCGAATCAGGTGTCAAATTTGCGTCATTCGCGTCTAGTTGGACGCGTGACCATTTTGAATTCACTCGCGTCATTCGCACGTGAAATTCGCGTGAATAGAGCGAACTCACTCGCACGAATGAGGCGAACTGGACGCTTCATTCGCGTCAAATGAGGGGCATGGCCGCTAGGGCTACTCCCAAATGAGTCTGTCTGGGTTTGGTCACCTGTGTCCCGTGTGGCTGCAGGACCTCTCCCCAGGACACTGCTGCTGTACAGCAGCATTAACCCCAGAGACAGAGCTGAAACACCTGGAGTTATTTCTTGTACATTAGCTCTCTCTAGTGGTTTTGGGGTTTGGTCTAGACGCAGGCTCTGTATTTTCTGTTATTGAGAGTGCAATAACTGCTAATATAACGAGCACATCTCGATAGGCTATTTTGGTAAAGTTAACCCCCCTTTATATTTACTTGTATTTATTTGTGTGTTCTTGATGTCACGATGATCAGAGTGAGCCTCTGTCACAGGCTTGTATCAGATATAACAGCTATAACCACAGTCACACAAAGCCTAAACAGCCATATTTATTTGATTTATAGTGTTTTCTATCAGGGCTGTTTTTGTTTCCTGTCTTCATAAAAGTAGAAGAGCTGCTGTAGGCTGTAGCTTTTATCTCTGGGTTCACTCTGACAGCCTCGATGATTGTTTTGCTGGATCTCCGAGGCAGGGATCTCCTCCGGTTACGTCGTACGTAACCACGTCATTGCTACAGCAGGTCCCTGATTGGTTAACGCGCCGCGAATGTTCGCAGAAGTTCACATTTTTCAACTTCCGCGACCAGAGCGTTGGACGCGAATCTGCGTTGTTCGCTTCATCCGCCGATCACCGTCGAGTATTCGCCTATTCTCGGGCCTCGCACGTCAAACGCTCAATTCGCGTCATCCGCGCTGTGCTATTCACGCGATTCGCGTCGCGCCATTTGCGTCATTCGCACCGCAGGACGCTTGTTCGCGCCTGAACGCGGCTTTCCATAGACTTAACATAGTGATCACTTGCGCCTGACGCCTGATTCACGTCCGGTGTGAACGTACCATAAGAGCTGCAGCTGTTAGCGGTGTTGTGACTAATGCTAGCGCCTACAGCAACTTAGCTAAATACTAAATGTAGAGACTCTGCAGATGCTAAAAACCATAATAATCTTAGAAAGTCCCTTCACCTTAGTAATGCTTCCATTTGGATGTGGCAGTAGTTTGGCCAGACCAAACAGTAGTGTGATGTCCAGCCTTCAGCCGTAACTTTATGTGTCTTTGTTTATGTATACTAAATAGCCACGTTCTGCTTAGCGTGGCCTTTAGAAGCAGAGAGGGCATAAAGCAGTCTTTCTCAAATTTTTTCAGACCAAGGACCACTTTAAGACAAAAGAAAAAAAAAAAAAAAAAAAATTTGGAGACCACCTATCCAGCGAACCATGTAGTCCTATTCACAGATACTATAAAATGAATACTGTTGTTTAAAATATTACTGTACAATGAAAAGGGAATAGTTTATAATTGCACAATTTTAAAAACATTATTATGACAATAACTGTCTCTGTCTGTCCCCTTGTTTGTGCTCTTCCACTGGAGCCAGTTTATCCATTCCCTGCTGGGGCTTGATAGCCTCCCTGGTCCCTCACTACACACTGCCACAAGACAAAGCCTGGAACAGTTTGTAGTCCACCTCATTTTGTATCAGTAATAGTGCTGGGCATTGATTAGATTTTATCCAATTAATCTCAGTCTTGCTAAAAGTGCTGAACCTATTTTTCCAATTTAAAAGTCTCTCCTCCTCATGTGACTGTCATGTTCCCCTGCTGCTGCTGAGTCTGCCCCAATCTGCTCACTTCTTTCTTATTTAGGACTACCAAATAGTTATGGGGTGTAAATATCCCTTTTTTAGGCATTGGAAAAGTAAAACATCATTGATACGACCTGAAAACACTCTGTGTTGCTGCCGATAGCGTTAATTAGCCGCACATATTTGCCAGGCTATATTTAACATCATTAACGGTACTAAGACTTCAGCATTTTGTATCTATCCACATGAGGAAAACACCGTTAGGAAGCTAAAAGTCTTCTCTGTCAGGCTCTGTGAAGTTACTCATTCCCAGCCCTAATTTGTAATAAACATTCTTGAATTCATTAAGTTTAGGTGTGTTTCCTCAAACAGAGCAGACAGTAGTCTGCCGCTCTGCTGTGGGCCGTGGACCACAGTTTAATCACTGGCTTAAACTAAAAGACTTCTATGTCTTCACTGATGTCATAGTGAGGGTAATGCACACTGCTTTGCTGTTGTTTTGTAGAGATATTTACTATAAAAACATAGCTATGCAGTATGTTAGGTGTTTTTACTAAATACAAAAAATTATGAAAAATGAGAATGGTATTTATATAGCGCTTACCTATGACACAAGTCACCCAAAGCACGTTACACAGAAGAAAAGGGGTATTTCATTCACTCCACAGTCGATGGTGGTAAGCTACGTTTTGTAGCCACAGTTTCCCCTGGGGTAGTCTGCCAGAAGCACGGATGTACACATCTGCGCCAACGGACCCTCCGACCACCACCAACCACTCACTCACACCGGCTTCCTGGTATTTCCCCAGCGGTCTCCTATCCAGGTACTGACCAGGCCCTGCTTAGCTTCCGAGGTCTGACGAGATCAGGCATCCAAAAGGCGGTATGGAACCAAAAGATTGGTATCGAGACTCAAATCGGCCCAAACCAAACATGAAATGATCGGTATCGGATCGGGAGCCAAACATAGTTGATCGGTACATCCCTAGTTAAAACTAAGCAAAACAGCCCCTTCTGCATTGCCAGAAAGAGCAGCTCTTCCATGGCATAAAGTCCTCCAGAGCCCCAGGACATCTGGACCACGAGGCTGCTCCAGTTGGATGTGCCTATCCTCGGCCCAGGACCGCACATAACTGGGTCGGACTTCTTTAGGACCACACATTGGTGAGACCACCACCTGCTCTGCTCCCTATTAGACTGCACCACTTCACAGAATTGGCTATATACAGGTTTACTCTCAGTTCAGCTTAAACTCACATTCCTTCAGATACCTTTTTATTTGACTATCTTTAGACCATCGCCTAGACTTGTACTTTCTTCATCTTTTAATCCCAAAATATTGCATTTTCTATACAGTTTCATATTTATAACTGGGTTCATTTATTCTGTTCATAATTACATTCTGTTCATTTATTATTGAGTCATTGCATATTCAATATTTAAATTCCATCTGTTTATTGATTCAGGCTCCTTTGGTAAGAAGTGATTTCTTTATGTCCAAAACAGGCCAGTGTAATGGTTTAAGAACTCAGCCTCATTAGCGAATAATAATACAGGACTGATAAAAAACCTTTATTACGCATATTTACTACATAACTCAACTTCAGTAAAACTTGAAAGGTTCTAAAATCAGACAAAAAGAGTCTGTGTAGAGGTGAGGTTTCAGCTGCTAATTCTCTTAATAATAATAAAAGATCCTAAAATGATCCTCAGACTCTTTGCCTGGTCTGTGGTTGAAGTCAGGTGACCTCACCTGAGAAAAGCATCATGTCACTCTGTTCAAATTACATTCTTCTTAAGTTAGCTGATAGGACAGGATACTCACGTCGCCCTCCAGTGGCAGCTGCAGCTCACAATCAGCAGTGGGACTTAGGTCCTGCCTCATGACCCAGACAGGCTCCTTGGGCTCATCTGGGGTGTAAGGAGACCTCACGGTGCGGGTCTTCACCTCTTCTATGGCCTCCTTGATGTCTCTGATGGCCAGAGAGATGGCGTCTCTCTTCTCCTGCAGGCTCCGCACCAGCGCCCCCTCTGGAGGGGTCACTCTGTGGGACTCTGTGGGGACCGGGGAGTGGGCCACAGGTCTTTCTGATGTCTCGGAGGGATCCCGCTCCTCACTAATGGGTAGTTCTTTGGCACAACGCAGGCTGTGTGAGCTGAGACTGTTCCGGAGCTCCCCTGTGATGCTGTCTCCGTCCTCATCCTGGTCGCAGCTGTCCGCTCGTGGGTATGGGGCGAACTCGGCCTCCTTCTCGGGACTGTCCGACTCTCCATCCGAACGCTCATCATAGTGGTGCAGCCGGGAGCCCACAGCCTGCTGATAGTCCCCGGCACCGGACTGGCCTTCAAGCAGCCTGAAGTTGGCCCTTCTCTTGTGCAGGGCACAGGTGTCCTCAGAGAGGGCCTTGGCACACATGATGGGCGTCTCACAGATCTCCTCGTACACGTGCTCAGACGGAGAGTAGACATCATAAGGCTCACAGTATGTTTCATCTCCATGCTCCTGATGTTCAGAGTCTGCGGAGCCCAGGGCCTGGAGGTAGGGCTGAGCAAAAAGGGACACATCATTGTTTATTTATTAATCTGGCCACAAGGGATCACCAGCCAGTGTGCCTTTTGTGCTGATCCCAAGCCCTGATAAATACAAAGGGTTGCGTCAGAAAGAGCTTCCATCATAAAACCAATACCAAACGGAATGAGTGCACACTGAGGGAGATGGTTTACTGTGGCGGCAGTGGAATCCAGGCTCTCTCCAGCCTCCAGCCCAGTGACAACTGGACCTTAGCTGACCCCATCGGTAACCCTGTCCCAACCTATGGATCCCCGGACCACTTAGCCTCACCTTTTATGAGGAAAGCCATGGAGGAGGACTATCGGTTGGCCTCAAAAAAATTCTGGCAAACGGCCTGCTGCCTCAGGAGGGGGGAAACAATGCTTCATCAACACTGTTTATAGTGGAGGTGGGGAGCTGTTGACCTTGACTGGGGATGTTTTTGGGCAGTGGAAGGAATACATTGAGGATCTCCTCAATCCAACTGACACACATTCCGCTGCTTCCTCATCACACCGTTGACAATGGGGGACTTGGACTATGGAGTGAATGAAATACCCCTTCCCTTCTGTGTAAAGCAGAAGGGAAAGTCTATTCCAGGGTACTGGAGAGGAGAATTCAGCCAATAGCCGAACCTCAGATTCCGTAGGAATCGGTCGTGGAACACTGGACCAGCTCTACACCCTCTGTCGGGTGCTCAAGGGTTCATGGGAGTTTGCACAACCTGTCCACATGTGATTTGTGGATTTAGAGAGGGTGCTTGGCTGAGTCCCTTGTGGTGTTCTGTGGGGGGTACTCTGGGAGTATGGGGTCCTGGGCCCTCTGCTAAGATGGATGAAATGAACATTAAGATTATCAAAGAGGAAGATATCTATTCTTGGAGCTCAAGGTTCTAGTTGGACAATTAGCACTATTAGCTCTTTAAGTTACAATGGAACCTAGCAATCGATCCATCCATCTTCTTAGACTTCCCTCTCCACAGACACTTCCTCCAGCTCTACCAGGGGGACCCCAAGGCGTTCCCAGGCCAGCCGACAGACTATAGTCCCTACAGCGTGTCCTAGGTCTTCCCCGGGGCCTCCTTCCCGGTGGGACATGCCCGGAACACCTCCCCAGGAAGGTGTCCAGGAGGCATCTGGAACAGATGGCCAAGCCACCTCAGCTGGCTCCTCTCGATGCGGAGGAGCAGCGGCTCTACTCCAAGCTCCTCACCCTATCTCTAAGGGAGCGCCCAGCCAGCCCTGCGGAGGAAACTCATTTCAGCCGCTTGTATCTGGGACCTTGTCCTTTCGGTCATGACCCAAAGCTCATGACCATAGGTGAGAGTAGGAACGTAGATCAACCAGTTAATTGAGAGCTTCACCTTTTGGCTCAGCTCCTTCTTCACCAAAACAGACCAATACAATGACCACATTACTGCAGACGCTGCACCAATCCATCTGTCAGTCTCACGTTCCATCCTTCCCTCACTCGTGAACAAGACCCCAAGATACTTAAACTCCTCCACTTGAGGCAGGAACTCTCCTCCAACCTGGAGAGGGCAAGCCACCCTTTTCCGGTCGAGAACCATGGCCTCAGACTTGGAGGTGCTGATTCTCATCCCAGCCGCTTCACACTTGGCTGCAAACTGCCCCAGCACATGCTGAAGGTCTTGGTTTGATGAAGCCAACAGGACAACATCATTTGCAAAAAGCAGAGATGAAATCCTGCGGTCCCCAAACCTGACACCCTCCGGCCCTGGCTGCGCCTAGAAATTCTATCCATAAAAATTATGGACAGAACCGGTGACAAAGGGTAGCCCTGCCGGAGTCCAACATGCACTGGGAATAGGTCTGACTTACAACTGGCAATGCAAACCAAGCTCCTGCTCTGTTCGTACAGGGACCGGACAGCCCTTAGCAGAGGGCCTCGGACCCCATACTCCCAGAGCACCCCCCACAGGATACCACGAGGGACACGGTTGAATGCCTTCTCCAAATCCACAAAGCACATGTGGACAGGTTGGGCGAACTCCCATGAACCCTCGAGCACCCTATGGAGGGTATAGAGCTGGTCCACTGTTCCACGACCGGGACGAAAACCGGATTGTTCCTCCTGGATGCGAGGTTCGACTATCGGCTGAATTCTCCTCTCCAGTACCCTGGAATAGACTTTCCCAGGGATGCTGAGAAGTGTGATCCCCCTGTAGTTGGAACACACCACCCCGGTCTACTGGAGGTACTGTCCCCGACCGCCACGCAATGCTGCAGAGATGTGTCAGCCACGACAGCCCCACAACATCCAGAGACTTGAGGTACTCAAGGCAGATCTCATCCACCCCCGGTGCCTTGCCCCCGAGGAGCTTTTTGATCACTTCGGTGACTTCAGCTTGGGTGATGAACGAGTCCACCTCCGAGTCTCCAGCCTCTGCTTCCTCAACGGAAGATGTGTCGGCGGGATTGAGGAGGTCCTTGAAGTATTCCTTCCACCGCCCGACAACATCCCCAGATGAGGTCAACAGCTCTCCACCTCCACTGTAAACAGTGTTGGTGAAGCAGTGCTTCCCCTCCTGAGGCGCCGGACGGTTTGCCAGAATTTCTTTGAGGCCGACCGATAGTCCTCCTCCATGGCCTCCCCGAACTCCTCCCAGACCCGAGTTTTTGCCTCCACAACTGCCCGGCAGCGGCTGCCTCAGGAGTCCCACGAGCCAGCCAAGCTCAGTAGGACTCCTTCTTCAGCCTGATGGCATCCCTTACTTCTGATTACCACCACCGGGTTCGGGGGTTGCCGCCACGACAGGCACCAGAGACCTTACGACCACAGCTCCGAACAGACGCGTCGACAATAGAGGTGGAGAACATGGTCCACTCAGACTCCATGTCTCCAACCTCCCTCGGGATCTGGTTGAAGCTCTCCCAGAGGTGGGAGTTGAAGACCCCTCTGACAGAGGGCTCAGCCAGACGTTCCCAACAGACCCTCACAATACGTTTGGGTCTGCCGAGTCTGTCCGGCCTCCTCCTCTGCCAGCGGATCCAACTCACCACCAGGTGGTGATCAGTTGACAGCTCAGCTCCTCTCTTCACCCGAGTGTCCAAGACACACAGCCAAAGGTCAGATGACACGACAACAGTCGATCATCGACCTCCGGCCTAGGGTGTCCTGGTGCCACGTGCACTGATGGACACCCTTGTGCTTGAACATGGTGTTTGTTATGGACAAACTGTGACTAGCACAGAAGTCCAACAACAGAACACCGCTTGAGTTCAGATTGGGGAGGCCGTTCCTCCCAGTCACGCCCCTCCAGGTATCACTGTCATTACCCACGTGGGCGTTGAAGTTATTTTATTTATTTGAATGGGACAGCGTGTATTAATGAACGGCTAGTGCCGTAAATATGCCGGATTATAGCTCAGAGCCAATTTCCATCTGTAGTCCCCACTCACTCACTCACATTCACACTAGCTTCCTGGTGTTCCCCAGCGGTCTCCCATCCAGGTACTGACCAGGCCCTACCCTGCTTAGCTTCCGAGGTCTGATGGAATCGGGCATCCACAAGGCGGTATGGCCAAGTTCTCCAGTAGAACAACGGAGTCCCCAGTTGGAGCACCTTCCAGTACCCCTCCCAAGGACTCCAAGAAGGCCAGGTACTCTACACTGCTGTTCGGCCCGTAAGCTGAAACCACAGTGAGAGACCTGTCCCCCACCCGGAGGTGCAGGGACGCGACCCTCTCGTTCACCGGGGTGAACTCTAACACATGGCGGCTGAGCTGGGAAGCTATAAGCAGGCCCACACCAGCCTGCCATCTCTCACCGCGAGCAACTCCAGAGTGGTGGAGAGTCCAACCCCTCTCAAGGAGCCGGGTTTTAGAGCCCAAGCTGTGCGTGGAGGCGAGCCCGACTATAGCTAGCCGATACAGCTCGACCTCCCGCACAAGCTCAGGCTCCCCAACGTGGTGACATTCCATGTCCCAATAGCTAGATTCTGTGTCCATAGGTTGGGCTGTCGAGGCACCCCCTTTGACCGCCGCACAAATCACACAGCACCGGCCCCATATGGTCCTTCCTGCGGGTGATGGGCCTACGGGAAGGTGGTCCCACGTAGCCTTTTCGGGCTGGGCCCGGCCGGGTCCCGTGGGAAGAGACCCGGCCACCAGGCGCTCGCCTGCGAGCCCCAACCCCAGGACTCGCTCCAGGGTGGGGCCCTGGTGACACCAATCCGGGCGACGTAACGGACCTTGTTCTGTCACTATTCATAATGGGCTTCTGAACCGCTCTTAGTCTGGCTCGTTACCTAGGACCTGTTTGCCATTGGAACCTAACCATTCAGGGCAATGTATGTGCGGTGAACAATGATGGCGTTACTAGTACTGGAGAAATAGAGGAAATATGTTCAAGTGAGGACAGTGTGGAGACACATCTGGATGATCTTTTTTTTTGTGGTGGTAAAAATGAATTTCAGTAATCAAGGCTGGAAGATCTATTTTTCCATATCAGACTGCGTTAAAAAGGTTTTAGTTTGGGCAACATTACATAGAAAAAAAAGGAAGTAGGCAACACAGTCCTGGTGATGCAAGAAACATATAAGTATAGAATTATGTTAGTATAGAACATCACTTTGGTTGTAGTGTCATTTACATATTAATTTGGCATAGGATGTCTTTTCTGATGCAGCCCACTCCATTTATCCAGGCGAGGGACTGGCACAAAAATACCCTGGCTTGTGACCCCTTGTGGCTGGGTTATTTTATTATTCTTTGTAAATATTATACATTTCAGCTGTACCTTGGAGTACATAGAGTAGTCAGTGGCCTGGCCCTCAGGCAGGATGGGGTCTGGGGGCTGGTGAACGCTCGGTCTGTATCCTTCCTCCTCAGCCTGAGGCTGGTGACTCTGAGCCTCAGCGCTCTGCCTGTATCCTTCCTCCTCTGCCTGTAGTTGGTGACTCTGAGACTCAGTGCTCGGCCTGTATCCTTCCTCCTCAGCTGGTGGCCCTGTTGAGTCCTCTGGCTCCAAGGTGGGGAGCAGGCTGTCGTCCCCCTCTGCGCGGTCTGTGTGAGTGTGGAAGCCGCTCTCGGTGCTGGCAGAGCGAGCCAGGGCGGAGTCATCGCGCTCGCGTTCGTCCTCCTGGGTCCTCAGCTCCTGTTGGGCCTCTCTCTGCTGGCGACGCCGCTGTCTCTGCTGCTGGGCCCTAAGGCGGGCCTCACTGTCCCCCTGACGGCGGTACCGGGTCACTGCCGCGCGGGCCGGTGGCTGGGTCTCAGGCTCCATGTCCTGCTCCTCTTCAGACTTTTGCCATGGGGGCCCCTGTGGGGGGCCCTTGGCGCGGCCTCCGGGAGGACCCTCAAAGCGCCTGTAGCGCTTGTCTGCATTACTGTGGTGGGACCTGTTCTTATGGTTGTTGGGATGGCGAGGAGGCACCTCCCTGTCCTCCATGATGCTCTCTGTCTCCTGGGGGTTCATCAGCAGAGGGCCCTCAGACACCTCCAGGAGCACGTCTGAAAATATAAAATGAGATCAGAATGTCACACAGTTATAAAGTAATGTGACAAAAGGTAGAAGTAGGGGACACAGCAGGACTGGCTTGCGGTTTTACAGAAAGCAGCAGTATTATAGTAAACGTGTCAATAATGTGACGCCCAAGGGTGGTCTTACTGTGGCAGTCTGGTCTGTTTTCTCTGTGGGTGGAGCCTAATTAACCAGACCCGTTCCACCTGGAGGCAGCATGTAAAATAGCTCAGAGCTGCTTGGTTCTCTGTCCTCTGCTCCAGAAACCCCTGACTGCAGACTAATGTTCTTTGGTTAGTTTCTTTTTGTTCATACACACACAGCACACATACCAGAACAATGCACACATACTTAAGTACTGCAATGTGAGTTATTGTGTATTGTTGTTCAGTTAAAGTACAAACTGTGATCTTTCTCTCCTTGTCACTTGCTCATAGAGCCCAAGTTTGTGACAAATGGGGGCTTGTCCAGGAGAGGTTTCTTTGTTTGTTTTTGTTGCCTTTTTTACCTCTAGACAATAAACTTAGTTAGCTTGCAGCTAAAATCAGTTTCAGGAAGATCGTGTAAAAAAAATATCTTAGAATGATGCAATCTACAAACATATTGAAGATATGTAAATTATAGGGGCATGCACCCTTGTGCTCAGTCCATACAGACTTAGATAACAGTCAACACTAAAGAGATGCGCTCACCTAAAAATCTCACTTTTAGAGAGACAACTCAACATCATCAGACACTCATGACACTGATGACTCAAAGTCTGTTTCTACATTTAACATGTTGGAGAAGAAGGTACTTTTTGCAGTGTTGTGCTGCTGTTTGTGCACAGATTACAGACTACAGATGGAAATTAGCTTGAAAGCTATAATCTGATACAAGCATATCTGCCCTGTGCATAATGTAATTTGTATATTGTCCTAATAAATAAATAAATAAAATTAATAAAATAGATGGGGTATTGAAAATAAGTTATAATGCTTTAAATCTGAGCAGCCCTAGTGGTTAACTTGAAAAGTCCAAGGAAGCTGCTGAATTGTGTATAATGAATTATTTACAATTAAATTCAATACTTTTTTGAATACATAATCAAAACACAAGGGCAAATGCAAAATAATCTGCATAAAGTAAAATGATTCAAAAAACAAATAAAAAACACTAAAATACTAAACAATTGTAGAAGTCAAGCAAACTTATAAAAACAAAATAAAAAAGATTAAAATGTAATAAACTCAACCGTTCTAAAGTGCAAGTTTCAAGGTGTTAAGAAGGCGGACATCGTGAGTGGAAAGGCAGTCGGTCCTGATGAAATACCTGTGGAGGTATGGACATGTCTAGAAGTAGCAGTAGAGTTTTTGACAAGGTTAGTCAACAAGGTACTGAACTGTGAGGGGATACCTGAGGAATAGAAAAGTGTGCTGGTGCTAGTCTTTAAAAACAAGGGAAATGTGCAGAGTTGTGGCAGCTACAGAGGAATAAAGCAGATGATCCATACAATGAAGTTATGGGAAAGAGTAATGGAGGTGATGGACAGACTGACAGATGAGTTTAGACAGGAGTATCCATGGACTCTGATGTTTGCAGATGACAGTGCGATCTGTAGTGAGAGCAGGGAGCAGGCGGAGGAACATCTAGAAAGGTGGAGGTCTGCTCTGGAGAGGAGAGGAATGAAGATTAGCTGCAGCAACACAGAAGACATGTTAGTGAATGAGAGAGATCCCAGTGGAGCAGTGAGGGGACAGGGAGCAGAGGTGAAGAAGGTGCAGTATTTGATGTACTTGGGGTCAATGGTCCAGAGCAATGTAGGCTGTGGATGTGCGGTGAAGAGGTGTGTGCAGCAGGGTGGAATGGGTGGAGAAAAGTGTCAGGTGTGTGTCACCAATAAGGGTGAGACACAGTGGCACTGAGGAACAGACAGTAGCAGAGCTGGAGGAAGCAGAGCTGAAGATGTTGAGCTTCTTTTTAAGAATGACAGGGATAGATTCGATTAAGAATGAGTCAGTGGAACAGCTCATGTTGTATGTTTTGGAGATAAACCTTGCAACAAAAAGTTAAAAAGCAGTCATCTGGATTGGATTTTTAAACTTTAAAAATCCAATCCAGATGACTGCTTTTTCAACTTTTTTGGATTTTTAAACTTTAAAAATCTAAACCAGATGACTGCTTATTTAACTTTTTGTTGCAATGCTATTACCCTGGATGAGTAAGAGTCTTCACAGACATTTTGGAGATAAAGTCAGACAGGCCAGACTGAGATGGTTTGGACATGTACAGAGAAGAGATTGGCAGAAGGATCCCAAGGTTAGAGCTGCCAGGCAAGACACCTACAGGAAGACCCAAGAGGATATTTATGGATGGAGAAAGAGGGCATGAAGTTAGTTGGTGTGAAAGCAAAGGATGCCGAAAAGTAAAGTATCTGTGGCAATGGCTATACTAGTGTGTTGTATTTTTTTTTGTCCTACAGTGTTGTCACTGCTGTTTATTATTAAGTATTATAATTCCAGTGTTAACAACAATGTTATTGCATGATTTTGATCCAATTTCACATGTTGCTGTTCTGAGCGCTGAGCCAGTTATTTTCCATTTCTGAACATTATTTAGATAAAGCACGACATAAAATAAAGACATAAGAACCCTGTGCGTTTGAAGTAGCCTAGGTTATTATATGTGCTAGTGAGGCTCAGGAGGGTTGGTGGTTCAATTCCTGCTCGCCCCAGTTTATACTGTTGTGCCTTTGGGCCAGACACTTCACCCTCCTTGCCTAAATACGAGAGTGTGATTGTGCTTAGTGGTGGTCGGAGAGGCAGTAGGTGCAGAATGACAGCCATGTCTCTGTCAGTCTGCTACACAACAGTTTACCTCCACTGAGTGTGACACTATATAAAGCACTATTAAAGACCAATGCAATTTTATTATTACCCAACCAGTATATCTATACTTACATAGGCTACTCATACATATTTATATATTGTATCCTATAATATATTTTCTCTCTCTCTCTGTCTCTCTCTCTCTCTCACTCACTCACTCACTCACACACACTTACCCATAGTAGGTTATGTGTTTGTGTGACAGATGGAGTGGTCAGTCTCTTGTTGTTAATGATTCACGCACAGCACTGCGGAGGAACGGTGCTGAGTAGCCTACACGTAGTTGGCCGCTGCTCGCTGCACCTTCTCGCTTAAATATGGAGCCTCCCGTGCCCACTCCGGAGACCTACTGCGCGTCTCGAGGCCTGTGCCGAGGTTTATAGGCTACTGTCTGCGCCGCATCAACAGTATTTTGTGCGCAGGTTAGCGGTTAGCCCCGCGCCTGCACCGCGCCAGGCCTCTGTCTCTGTCTCCGGTTCTGACTCAGTCTGTCTCCTCTCCATCACCGGCGCTCCTCACAAACACACGGAGCTAGCGCATCTCCGCCGCAGAGCCCAGCAACGCTGCCCCCGGCGGCCCCTCTGCCCCTCACCGTCACAGAACCGCACAGATGACACTCACCAGCTCCGAGCACCAGCAGCTGCAGGATGTGCTGCGCTCCTCCGCCACACGCAGTCTTCCATCTTCCTCCAACAGCTGCTCTACGCCCTGTGTGCGTGCGTGCGAGCGTGCGCCAGTTCCTTTTCGCCTTCGTCACATCTCTGATACATGCAGAGTCCGTTCTAGCGACCACATAAGAGTCACGCTAACGCATAAGTCTAGATTTTCTGTAGTAGGTACACACAACCTCAGCACGGACTATCTAGTGCAGGTTTACTCCTCACGGGTCATGAAGGGCTCTCACTGGAATTCTGTAGGCTCTTTAAATTCATTTTTTTTTTGGGTACAGAACAGAGCAAACCCTGGTGCAGTGAGGAGGCTTCATCTGAACCTGGGAGGATGAGTTGCTTACTTCTTATAGGCAATGTAAGCAACTCCATAGGGCTCCGGAGGCTTTAGAGGGTCCACATATACTAAACCAAACTGGGGACCAGTCCCAGTAATGCACTGTTTGTTTACTTTGGGCCACTCTTGTTGAGGTAGTTATGTTTGCAAGTAAAAAATGAAAGTATTCATAAATAAAAATAAAGGTATACTGTGTTAGTTAGGGTACAAAATGACTGAAGGCCTTGGCCCCCAAACCTATCTTGCTTAGAGGCCTCAAATATATAGGCTCATCTGAACATTAGACCTGATCAGAGAGACTCAGCCTCACTAACGGTACATTTCAGTTAGGCTGAAGCTCTGCAATCAAATGCTTTTGACCAAACACTCCAATTCACATTGGGGAAAGTTAAAAAAAATAAATAAATAAATAAAAAAAAACGACTTAGCGTCAGCACGGGACTTGGGTTAAAGTGGTTTCAAGAAGACTATGAGCAACATCCACAGTCAGACTAACGCCAATCAGAAGCGAGCAGGGTATCGGCCTACCACGGGCAGCCCGCTGAAGTCAAGCGGAAATTCAATCGAGCCTCGAAAAGTACAGCAAGGAAACGCCCACCTCCACCATCACCCTTCACACGAGGGGACGAAGACGTGGGATACTCTGTCTTTCACTTGACTTTGACAGGGCATGGATAAGGAAACGAAATCGTAACCCATGGTGCAGAAAGACACTGACACTGTCAAAAACGCACTGATGGAGGAATCGTTCAATATGAATGCGTGGCCTAAAAACTGGAAAAGTAATACACAAAGCATATCAAATATTTTTTATTGCAGGCTAATAATATTAAACATCTGTTGTATATATAATAAATCCTATGCAGAGTATACATTATTTATTAACCTAATTTCAAATAAATTCCTGTTTGAGGTTATGAAGTTTACCAATATGATAAAAATAAGAATAAAATGACTTGAAAAGTGACAAAAGATTTAATTTAATACTGTTCCGTCTAAACCTGAATTTAAAGCTGCTCCAGACTTCCTACACAGTTTACACCTACTGACTCATTGTTGCCAGAAGACTTATACATAAAAATCGCATTAATCACTCAAACTAAAACTAATATCCATACATTTATGGTCAAAGTATTTGAGTAGTTTTTCATTTTGTATTATAATCTACAATGTAGACACAGACAATACAATGAACCATAATATTAAACTGGGTCCACTCCACAATTAAGACCAGAGCAGAGACAGACAGAAGGGTTCATTTAGATTAGCTTTATTTCCTTGATGACAGATGACAAAACCGAGAAAGATCAAATATGAATGTAAATAAATAGAAAAGTATGATGAGGCTATGAGATTGACTCTGAAAACCATTTGAGAATAAATAAAAACAAATTTATGTTCAAGCTACATTATTGTCTTTAATAGCTTATTGATTATTTCTGCATAGATATTCAACCCTGTTGTAGGTCTGCAGTGAGTTAGAACAGCCCATCATATTTCTGATATGCCCACTCCCATTCATAATAAACAATATTACTATACATGGCTCAAATATACTAGCTTTAATATTAACTATGGTCAAGTACACAGTGGTTTCACCACCCTCAGGGCAGATCATATGGAAGCACTATGGACAACAGTGAGCCTAGGTCTGCGATCTGCCACTAACAGCCTTAGAACGGTATCATTCCAAATTCAAACAAATGTCCAAACCCTACCATTATTAATGAGCCAGTATTCAGTGGGCAGAGGGTGCATCTGTGTGTAAGGAACATGTTTGTATCTGTGCCTTTGGCTAAAGAGCTGTCTTGGTTTGAGAGTGCCAGTGGTATACTGACTGTGATGGTGTTGTCCTGTGGTCCAATCAGAAATGAAAACCACCCACATATATAAGAGTCAGCTGGACCTGACATTGTAGTTTGGATTAAGGGGCAGTGTTCAGGAGTTCAAAAGGGGGCAGTTGTAGCTCCATTCCTCTTGTGCTCATGCTGTACATTTCATTCACATTTTAGTGTTCCCTCCACTAAACACTTGACCTAATGAAAGGATTTTCTCATAGTCTCACATTGTTGTGATTCCCCAACACACTGTGTCAAAGGTAGAAAAGCTTTAAAGAACAGAATGTGAACACTTCATTTGGCCTATGACCTATAAAATAAATGCTAACAATGTTGTGTGTTAATTTGCAATGAAATTAGAATCACAAAATCTCAATGTATAGGAGGCTTCTGAAGTACTGTACCTGTTGTACATGAAAGCACAAGACATATTGAAGACATACAATAATTGAATAATACATTACCTGTGGAAGAAAGTCTTAATCTAAAATTGTTTAGAGCACAGTAACATCAGTGTCCACCCTGAACCCTCTTCAGTTAAGGGTCCACCCATGGTCACACGAGTGAGTGAGTGAGTGAGAATACGGTGAATGGCAGAAGCCAGCCCAAGAAATGCCTTGTATGAGAGGAAAGACGTTGCACTTGTGCTCGGAATAACTAAACACACACCTAAGACACACTTGGGCTTCGGTAGTGTTGCCATTTGATACCCAACATCGTACTTTATGTAAAGTAGAAGCTACATCTTGACCTTATTTCACTGTAAAAAACTAAGAATATTAAAACAGTATCTGTCCGGATCAGCATTAAAGGAATCACATCACAACTAAAGCCAGACTAATATCTTTTCATGTGAAAACATGTACTGTTAATCATCAGCCTTGAAGAATGTTTTCAGTAGAGGCAGACATGATTTAGGTACTCTGCCAGTGTTCTACTGTAGTGTGAACAGTCTGTGATGGAGCTGCCCGCCGCTCTCTTCAGTTAGTTTGAGAGTGCCAGTGTTGTCCTGTGGTATGACTGACTGTGATGATGTTGCCTGCTGCATTCTTCGGTTTGTTAGAGAGACGTCAATACAAATACAGCAGAAATTCTGTTTTATAGGGGGCACTGTGCTTGTTTGTAGAAGACTAATGTGGACAAACAACATATGAAGAGTTTTCTTAGAGCAGACAGACCTCAGACCTCATCACTGTCAAAGTAATGCTGTTATGTTGAACACTTTGACCTAAAGCAGTCAGACCTTTAGTACATCTTCTGAGACTGACTGACTGTAGCATCACTCATCTTACCAACAGAAACATAGAGACCAGGTGGCCAGGTCCTGGTTTGAGTGACATACTACACATTAGGTGTGTTGGCTCATACAGAAACTCTCAGAGCTGTTGCTGGAGCACTGTGTGGAGCCACCTCCTGTACGCCAAGGCCAAGCGCCTCTGTTCGGAGCAGGAGCAATTGTCCAGAACCCCGCGCACAAAGCTCTGCTCAGAGGGCGCAGAGGGCAGGCCAAGCAGGACGCCCCTCTTCATACGCTTCCGGTCTCGTGGCTGTGGCAGTAGCAGTCCATCTTCCTCCATGGCCTCACTCGCCGGCCTGTGTCCGTCCACTGGCTTTTCACAGAGTGGACCATTGCCCTCTGACACCACATGGTCACTCTCCTTGAACTGCTGCTCTCTCCTCCAGTTCTGCCACAGGTAGAAGACATGTCTCCTAAACAGCAACAGACAGTCATGTCAATCAGTTAGTGCAAACTCTCTGAATTTTAAAAATTTTATCTCAGGTGATATACAACCCGAATTCCGGAAATGTTGGGAAATTTTTTTTTATTTCAATAGAATGAAAACTAAAAGACTTTTAAATCACATGAGCCAATATTTTATTCACAATAGAACACTGATAACATGACAAATGTTTACACTGAGAAATTTTACACTTTTATGCACAATGAGCCTGCTACAGGTCTCACAATAGTTGGGATAGGGGCAACAATTGGCTGAAAAAGCAAGAAATTTTAAAAAGATTCAGCTGGGAGAACATGTAGCAAGTAGTGAAGTTAACTGATCAGCTATAAAAGGGATGTCTAAAACACTGGTCACAATGACCTGTCCGAACGGCTGCGAACACCCTATGAACGATTTTTGGACAATTTCCTACGGCATTCATAAGGCAGCTTTATAAGAATCCAGCAGTCGTAGCCTGTTCGTAAGTTCGTGGCCAGGTCTTGGTCTTGTCCAAGATTGTCTATGAATGCACCATAAAAACCCTCTCCACAGGGCCTCTGTACAAATGCCTAAGAACAACACATGATGTTCGTGGATTATTAAGGATCAAGAGAACATTCCACAATCCCACATTCCTACGGTGGCCGTAGAGGTGCTGCCTCTGTATCCATGGTCACACCCATCAGCGTCGCCATCCTCTCTCCAGGTCCTCCTGCAACTGCTGAACAAAAGCAGCAGCTACAACCGCTAGATCCTCTTCTTCTTTGTCCTGCAATTGCTCTTGTAGAAGGTGCAACTGTAGTCTTCTCAGCATTATTGCCATCTTGAAGATTACAAACGTTTCCACAAATTTTCTAGTAGATGTGATGAGGACACAGAATTTTGGAGATATTGGAACGGCTGCCACTTAGATATCCCAACAAAACGTGCCAAAAGCTGTAGAATCTTCCTAACAACGACTTACGATTGCTGTGAGTTGCACATAGGGGTGCTGTACGGCCACCTTATGACAACAAATTTCATAAGATTGCCGTGAGTACACCACAGGAAGGTTTGAAGGCACCTTTATGGAAAACAGATTGTGGAATACTTTAAAAACAATGTTCCTCAATGTCACATTGCACAGCAGGGCTCGTGAAATTTGAAAATACTTGACAGACCTTCAGGCAGGCACTCTTCAGATTTTAGCAGCCTGAAAAGAAATGAAGTAGCCCAAATAAATTATTTGTTAATATGGTATGCCTACTTCATTAGACTTTAATACACTTTAATTTTAAAACTAGGATACTGGCATACTTTTTTTAGTAGTGTAGTGTATTTGGGGCTTTAAAATTGGGCTATATATTTTGCAGCATATTTATATTTCAACAACTTGTAAAGGCAACAGGTCTTCTGTCTTGTAATTTCATACGGTCATCATAATAAATAAAAAGATAAATTCAACTAATTTACACACATGAGCTTCTCCCCCACTGGCCTGACTCTGCCCATCTCTGTCCTGAAGCCTCTTAGGGCTCTGATCAGTGTGAGTGGACCTGTTTAAAAGCTGTGTACCATCATTCTCAAGGCTGTTTAGCCAAGCTAAAAACAGACCGCTAATGTTTACGAGTTCTCTTACCGCTCTCATTGACATCCAAACACGCTATGCGTGATCAGATTTTCTCACATTTCTCAGTCTCTTGCCCTCTCTATTATCAGCCGCTTTTAGTTTCGTGCTCACCAAAATAGTTTTGCCGTTTTAGTGCGAAAGTTATTGAAAGTGTAGCATTTGATCTGCCGCTCTGCACAGGGGTTAAACCATTTTATCGCAGGTGATGGTCCGGCCCGCAAGAGTGATTGACAGGTCTCTGAGCGTGGATAGGGGAGGGGCTGAGAGGAGAAGTGCTGCGGTTCACAGGAGAGGGACAGTCTCATACCAACTCCACAGAACAGTCCACATACGGCATCACGCCATGAACTGCAACACAACCTATTCCAAGTCTTTTACAGATGTAATAAATATTTCTTTACAGTTTTTAGGATAGCCCATCGGGCAGAGGGTGTCAAATTTTGATAGCCCAAGTGAAAAAAGTTACTGCCCCGGGATGTTGAGCTTGCGATTTTGTGAGCCCTGCAAAGGCTTTGCAAATCTCATCATCTACAGAGCATAACATTGTCAAAAGATTCAGAGAAATTGGAGAAATCTCTGTGTAAGGGTTAAGGCTGAAGACCTTTATTGGATGCTAATGGTCTTGGGGCCCTCAGAAGACAATGCATCAGCATGATTGTGTCCATGACATTACTAAATGGGTCCAGGAATACTTATAGAAACCGCTGTGGGTAAACACAATCCTAAACACAAACTATAAATGCTGAAAGGTATATATACAGGTATTAGAGCAACATATGCTCTAAAGCCCAGCTGCTCTTCAGCTGGCAACCTATATCGGGCAAGAATGGGACCAAATTCCAACACCAAACTCTAGAAACTCATAACCTGTCGTCTTCAAACTGTTTTGAAAAGAAGAGGAGATGCTACCCCATGGTAAACATGCCCCTGTCCCAACTATTGTGAGACCTGTGGCAGGCATCAAATTTAAAAAAGAGCTCGTTTTGTGCATAAAAGAGTAAAATTTCTCAGTGTAAACATTTGTTATGTTATTCATGTTCTATTGTAAATAAAATATTGGCTCATGTGATTTGAAAATCATTGAGTTTTCATTCTATTGAAATAAAAAAAATGTCCCAACATTTCCAAAATTCGGGTTGAATCAACAGCGTGGTCAAGGGTTAATTGCCAAGAGAGGGAAAGGAGCTGCTGTAGAAATACATGAGCAGAGTGCTGGAGTATAGTTTTTAGAAGTGGCGTGTTGTGTTCTGGTACAACACCCTATGATGGAGCCAAATATGAGCATATATTGATTTGCTTAATACAGTGGGTCATGATGTTTTGATTTAGGATGATGATGAATCATCCTAAATCATCTTGAATTTTGAGTGGAGGCAAACAGCCTGATATTTAAAAAACTGTGTCCTAGTGATGATTGATAATAATAGCTGGTGCTTAATTAGGTTCTATCCAGGCCACAAGCTACAGTCTGCAACCACTCTAAATGTAACTCAAGTCATGTTTGTAGTGCACTTGTATAGACACCTGAGCGCACAAACGTAGCCCTGAGTGCCATGATGGTAAAACAGGCCAAATTTTAAAAAATATACCCGACACTTGAACACAGGGAACAACCAGCAGTTAAATTAAAAGAACATTAACTATAGAGAATTGTTTTGTGTTTGAGTAGCACCTGTGGCACCAGAGGGCCTCATGTCCAGGGAAACTCTGGATGAGGTCTGAGCTCAGCTCCATCTCCTGATGGAGGAGCTGCAGCAGAGTGGTGAATGCCGGGGGCCAGTCCTCAGCCCCAACCCCGTGCTTTCCAGGGCCCCCATTGACCTCTGTGCTGCTGGCAGCTTGCAGTGGGGAGAGCTCTGCGAGCAGCTGCTGGATCAGGAACTGCCGGTAGTGGAAGCCGCTGTGGTCAGACACATGCATGGACACCCAGTGGCGCATTGAGGCAAGTTCATCATGGAGAAACTGCAAATAATGAACCAAAAAAAATAAATAAATAAACAGAACTATTCATTAGCACCTTCCCACCAGTTTCACCACCAGCTTTACTTGCGGCCGCTTTACCGGCGGCAGCCGGCAACACAACGCAAAAGTAAGTGGTACTGATAAAACCAGCAGGAGGAGCCAATATTTTATTCACAATAGAACATAGATAACATAACATGTTTACACTGAGAGAAGCGCTTATTTCAAATTTGATGCCTGCTACAGGTCTCAGAATAGTTGGGACAGGGGCACGCACCATCGAGTAGCATCTCCTCTTCTTTTCGGAACAGTTTGAATACGTCGGGGCAGTTAGGTCATGAGTTTCTGGAGCTTTGGTGTTGGAATTTGGTCCCATTCTTGCCTGATATATGTTTCCAGTTTTAGAACAAATGCTGCTCTAAAGCCTTTATATACCTTTCAGCATTCATAGTTCCTTCCAAAACACACAGCTGCCCATAGTATGCACTTATGCCCCCCATACCATCAGAGATGCTGTTTTTGAACTGAACGCTGATAACACACTGGAAGGTCACGGAGACCATGATTTCCAAAGAGAATGTCAAATTTGGACTCGTCTGACCATAGAACACTGTCCCACTTTGAAACCGTCCATTTTAAGTGAACCTTGACCCGGGATATGACGGCGCTTCTGGACCATGTTCACATATGGCTTCCTTTTTGCATGATAGAGCTTTAGTTGGCCTCTACAGATGGCACGGATTGTGTTTACCCACAGTGGTTTCTGGAAGTATTCCTGGGCCCATTTAGTAACGTCATTGACACAATCATGCCAATGAA
Organism: Bostrychus sinensis; assembly: GCA_020698575.1. Taxonomy (NCBI): domain Eukaryota; kingdom Metazoa; phylum Chordata; class Actinopteri; order Gobiiformes; family Eleotridae; genus Bostrychus; species Bostrychus sinensis. Next base: position 38,672,231 of record CM036249.1, on the reverse strand, counting down.
TGATGCAGTGTCGTGTGAGGGCCCAAGACCACAGGATCTTTATTTCTGAGGGACTCTGCCTCTGTAAGACCTCCCTTTTATAGCTAATCATGTTATAGACCTGAAATTAATGAACTTAATTAGTTGCTAGATGTTCTCCCAGGTGAATCTTTTTAAAATGTTTTGCTTATTCAGCCATTTCTTGCCCCTGTCCCAACTATTCTGAGACCTGTAGCAGACATCAAATTTGAAATGAGCTCATTTTGTGCATAAAAGTGTAAAGTTTCTCACTGTAAACATTTGTTATCTATGTTCTATTGTGAATAAAGTATTGGCTCATGTGATTTGAAAGTGTTTTACTTTTCATTTTATACAAATTCAAAAACGTCCCAACATTTCCGGGATTCAGGTTGTATGTTTTAAGTATTGATTTAGTCACTTCTCTCAAAAATGTGATTATGAGTTTAAAATTACTTCATATTTTTAAGAAGATTCTGACCTTGACGTTGCCTTTCACCATGTGCTGCAGAACCCAGATGCGGTGGGACCAGGCATTGTAGTTACTGGGGTACCTGGTGGCTGCATCTGTGCACACTCTCATTTCCTGCTGGACAATATTAGCCACTTGTTCACTCAGCTGCAGTATTCTATCAGCATTAGCCTCTGGCGCCCCCTGCTGCTTCTGTCGGCTCTGCATGAGCTGCTGCAGCACCCAGCGCCTGTCAACACAAACACAATAGCATCTCCTACAGCTTATCTGTCAAACACTTCTTTTGACATTTCAAGTTTTTTTTAACAATTCCCATAAGAATGAACACAAAAAGTTATACATTTAACTGCAATAAGTTTAATGAATAATGAATAAAGATAGACAGATAGCACACCTCTAAAATTTAAATTAAACTGCAGAGACAGGTAGTTTCCGGTTGTGCGATTGGCTGATAACAGATAGTTTCCCGCTGGTTTCATCTTAGAAAAGTGTTACAGAAAATGTGCAGATTTACAAAAATGTGCAAGAACGGCATATCAGGCGACAATTTTATTTTGATTCCTTGAAAACTGTAGATGTTGTTAGGAAAAAAAACTGGGTCCTCCCTAAATAGGGATCTATCAAATGCACAACAGAGTCCCTTGGCCCACTGCTTATGTGGCCTTTCTATTGTTGAGGCTGATCAATGTTCAGTTTATGATGGATTAATGAGGGAAATAGACCAGCATGGGCAATGCATACTGTCATTGTGTCCTTGGGCAAAACACTTTACCCACCTTATCTGTATAGTCAGTGTGAGTGTTTGGAGGACAGGAAGTAGGTCTATCAGTGTCTAGGTCCACCATAATGAGGAGACTTCATGAGAGAAAAAACAGAGGGTTCACCACAAGTTGCAGACCACTGATCAGCCTCAACATTAGAAAGGCCACATTAGACATGGCCAAAAACACCTAGAGTAGACAGACCAGGTCTGAAACAGCATTATTTGGACAGATGAAACTCAGACCAACCTTTACCAGAATGATGGGCAGAGAAAAAGTAATACTTTTTTCTACATTGAACTCAGTGGCCTAAAACTACTATCTGGATCTGTTGGTCTTATTCGTTTTTTAAAATAAGGGAGATTAAAGTTTCAATAAAGTTTGCTACTGACATTTGTCCCAACATGAAGTGGCTGCTTTATTCAAAAACTCTGATCAAAATCCACGAAGTCCTAGTGACTTTCCTCTTCATTTGGGACACAGCTTTCTTAACCTCCTCAACTGGTATAGAACTGTCAAGTAATGTCTGCTGATCTACAGTCAAATTAAAGAAAATATCCTCACATTTATCATGATTTTCTTTTGATGCAGTTTTTTTTTTTTTTAAATGCAATTCTTGCCTCTTTCTGGTTCAGCAGCAACAAAATCTGTTTTCCCCACTTTTCAATCTAAGAAGAGAATATTCTAGTTTTCTATTGTATAGGGGTGTAACAATACAGTAACTGTATCGATGTATAGATTTTTTCCCCCTACAAAACAGCTACATCAATACACATGACCTTGTATCGAATCGTATCGGTTTCTAGGAAGTGAATATCGATACACGTGAAGTATCAATCGATACTATTGGAAATATTGAAATTAGAAATTTATATGTTAAAATAAAACCAGATATGGCTTTTTGGAGATAAAGTTTGTGTTTTTAATTAAATAAAATGTTATATTCAAGTTTTCTTCACTCTCTGCCTGCTGGACATAATCAACCCTGGCCGCGGTGCTTTTGAGAGTAAACTTTTATGATTTTTGGCAAAAAGTTGCTGTATGGATTATCGATATGAAGGTGTTGAATCGTATCAAATGGCATCGTTCCAAATTAGCCAATATCGTTCTTGAATTGTTACACCCCTACTATTGTATATTTAATTTATCTGATATTTAAGTCACTAATCTGTTTTTTTTTTTTTTTTTTTAAAGAAAAACATCATTAAACTCCACTCGTTTACTGAATTCAGGGCTCAATTGGCCATATAACTCCAATTCAAAAAGTTATGCAAAATGTAAATAAAAAACATTTTATTTACATATAAACAACATATCAGCTGTTGAAACTGAGATTTTACCATTTCATGAAAAATACTAATAAAAACATATATTAATACAGACTTTGCCTTTCTAAAGTGGTTTTATTCGACTGGCAGATCATTTCATTGTTTTTATTTACATTTTACATAGTGTCCCAACTTTTTTTGAATTGTGGTTGTAATAAAATGTTTGTCCTGGATTAAACTCCTCTGCCAAAAATAGCAAGAAGTACTCAAAAGAACTGTGCCATCCTTGTTATTTCCATACAGTAAAACACATAACACCATCTTCTTGGAATATAAAGCTAGAAAAAGATATATACAGCCAAACGGCCCTCTGCCCCTCCTCTGTCCCTCTCTGATTGCAGAGATTCCTCCCTTAAACACAATCCATATGGCAAACAAGTGGTCACCCTCAGAAACCCCCTAACCCGTCAAAATGATATTAGTATAGCTCCTGTCCTTCAATTATAGACAGCATCAAACAATTTGGCTGGGCGTCCTTTTTACCTTAAATCCATCTGTTCTCCAGATTGACCCAGAGACTAAGCCACATAAGATGTTGGATTTTGATAAAATTCTCAATCTAACCCCAGACATGCTGAAGAAGGCAAAACTCCGTGGTGAATTTATGCTAACTCGAGCTCAAGTGCTTTTATCTTGACCATCTTGATTGGAACTTATGTGACACCCCCCATTATTAATTTGTCTTGACATTTTACATAGCCTCCATCTGATGTCTGCGAATTTTTCTTTTCTTCTTAGTTTCCTTAGTCATGCTGTGGAAAAACAATACCTTACAACCCTCGCACATTATGCTCTTCTTTTTTATATGAGGCTTGTGAGGCTTTTTCCAAAGGCAATTGGACAGCAGGCTGTACATTTGTGTTCGCAGTTTAGCATGCACACTTAGAATTACCCCGTTCAAACAGTGCTCGAATAAAAAGGTTTTGGCCACCTAATTTAAAAACAAGGTGCAAAAGAAATTAACAAGCAAATTCATAAAAACTTGTAAGACCCAACAAGCGGTTTCTCATCAAATGACCACTTTAGTTATATTGATAGCAGAGAAACCTACAAACATGTTACCAACATAACAGAAAACAAACAAAAAAAAAAGTCAAGACAGGCAATAACATACCCCCCTGATTAAATAAAGCTTGAATACATTATAATAATGTATTCAACCTTTTTTTGCTGGCAGTTACTGAAATAAAAAAGTCTGCAGTGACAGACAGCTGACCTGTGGATCCAGGTTTCCGGACTCTTTGGAAATTTAGTGAGAGCCAGTTTTCCCAGGTAAAGATCCTTCTCTGGGCACAGCACTCCACACTGCAGCAGCTCCTTCCTGAAACAACACATTTGCCAACTGTGCATTAGAACAGCAAAGTCTCTCTCTGATCTGACTTCAGAGCAGCTGCATAACTGAGCACTCTTGTGTTTTCCTTCTGGTCACAACATTCTCCACAAAAGACTTCACACTGAACACAAATGGTTGAAGAACTTGCATCTTTTGTGTGTATTTGCACACAAAGTCTTCACACTTGAACACAAATGGTTGAAGAAATCGCATCATTTGTGTGTATTTGAACGCTACCCTTCATTCATATGTGTTTTATTAAGTTGTGCATTAGTTGATTGTTACTCTCAAACGGTTCACACCAACTATCAGCTCAGAAAACTGAACAGAACTAAACGAGGAAGAAACCAAAACAAAATAAATAATAATAAAAGGATCAGTAAATGAAACTAAATCTGACTTGAACTGCACTACCCATACCACAGTTTGAGAATCACTGCTCCAGTGGTTTTAGTAAAGAGTAGCAGGAGTCAGCCCTATGTTCCCACATTTTTCGGGTAGGGAGAGGGTTACACACACAGACCTACTTTCCTCCATGTCATAGTTAGATTACTTAGAAATGTGGGACCATAGGGTGATCTAGCATATAATCTATGACCTTGCAAATACCATGTTGTTTCAGATTTTGTCAAATCTCAGTATGTTAATTAATAGCCTAATTAATATCTTGATATCCTATTATTAATATTAATGTCTTAATAATCCTATAAAGTGTATACTGTTAAGATACATTGCTTTGTGTCTTTGTTCTTTGTTTTTATCTGATAAATGGAGTAGACTCGAAAAGTCATGGTCAGTGTCTTTACATCGACTTATTGTAAATCACACCAAGGTCCTGTATGTGACCTTGTATGTGTTTAAAAAAAGCATCTGCTATTTATGAGCATGTTGCACATAATTTACTATGAGCAACTGCGCAAATAATTGCTGCCGCTGCTCTGGTATGTAAATGAGTATGTCACAATGTGACTGTATCGATCTATGGACACAATGCAACAGAGATCAAAGTAGGACAGTGCTAGTATATACAGGGCAGAGCATTTGTCAGGACGCGTCAATCATAAGGCGCATTTCCAATGGGATGGAACGGGGCGGGACAGATTAGTTTGAGGTGAAGGTAGACTTTATTGTCCCCATAGGGAAATTCGTTCTCTACATTAGCCGCATCCTTCAATGTCGCTGGCGCAACCTGTCATTAGCGGTGGGTAGCCGAGGTGCAGCACCAGGGGAGCCTTCTCCAGATCCACAGCCAGGATCCTAGTCAGAAGTACCGAGCTGGAGTATTAGCCTATTGTGCATGTTTTGAAGTTGATGGGGGAAACCGGAGTTTGGGGGTGTTTTCACTTCCCAAAGCATTCCAAAGTGTTCCCAAAAAGTATTCCAAGCCGTTCTATTTTTGGAAACCCTTAGGGAGGGATGCCAGCATGTTTAAGTGGTCTGGAACGGTTAGAGGTGGGCACACACAGCAACACTGAACACTTCAAAAACTTTCGAGTTGGTCATTGATTTTAGTAAAAGAAATGTTCATCTCCCTGTCATCATTAATGGTACTGAGGTACAAAGGGTGGAAAGCTGTAAGTTTTTGGGTGTGACCCTCTCAGGCTCTACCTCCTGAGGAGACTGCGGTATTTTGTGAAGGGGACACTCCTGAGGACCTTTTATGACTCTGTGGTGGCATCAGCCATCCTGTATGGTGTGGTCTGCTGGAGCAGCAGCATCACAGAGAGAGAGAGGAGGAAGCTGGACAAAGTCATCAGGAAGTCCACCTCTGTCCTGGGCTGTCCTCTGGACAGAGCTGGAAGGTGGGTGACAGAAGGGTCCTGGTAAAACTGACATCCATGCTGGACCATGAGTCACACCCCCTGCAGGACACTCTGTCTGCACTGGAGAGCAGCTTCAGTGACAGACTGCTCCACCCTCGCTGTGTGAAGGAGAGATACCGCAGGTCTTTCCTTCCTGCAGCTGTCAGACTCTACAATGAACACTCCTGACTGTAATTCATACACCTGTGCAATATTGTTTTAACGGTCAGCCCCATTTGGAAACCTGTATAATATTTATTTATATTATGTGCCATAATTATTTTTATTTTAAGCAGCTATTCACAATGCACACTCTTTACCTATGGTATTTTGAATATCCATACTCTATCAGCCTATATACTGTACATATTTATTATAGTGTATTTAATTTGCTCATATTCTAATTTAGTTTATTTAGCTCTGCTTGTAGTTTAGTTTAGTCTTTTTATTTAATTATCTTTGGCCAGACTGGTCTCTGATACTCTTGTGTGATACCGCTAACTGTACTTATGCTGTTGCAACAACGCAATTTCCCCACTGAGGGACTAATAAAGGTTTTCTTATTCTTATTCTTATATCTTTGAACTTCTCCCCTCAGGGAAAGGATATCGTTCTGTGAAATGCACTACTTCTCGCCATGCAAAAGGTTTTCTCCCCCAAGCTGTGATGACTTTGAACAATGCACTTTGAAGTGATTTGCACCTTTTTTGTATTTAATCTTTTATTGCTGTATTTATTGATATTTGTTCATGCCTGTGTTTTATGTTTTTCAGTATTTGCTTATGTGTCTATGTTTTAACCTCCTGTTTTTGTGTTTTGTCTGCTAACTTTGACAGTGCACTTGAGCTCATGCAACTGTATTCCAGTGTTTTTTTTTGTTTTGTTTTTTTACTGCAAATGGCAAATAAACTGAACTGATAAAGAGCCGTATTCCAAGAGAGGACAAGCTGAGTGTTGTGGTGACATTTTCTAAAAAAGCTAGTGTATATTAGCAACAGCTGTTTCTGGTTTAGTAAGGTCTAGCTCTCACTTTGAGAATCTTAACATTTAATTTTTAGTTTAGATTGGTTTAAACTCTAGTTAAACTCATGTTGTTATATGTACAGAGGTTAAAATATGTTAAAGTGGCACAGAGAAGTGAATTTAATGCGCCAAAAGCTGACAGTAATCCGGAGGTAGTCTCCTGTTTACTGAAGCTAATACAGCTTTAGCTCCAGCCTCACACAGACACACACCAGCCTCACACAGACACACACCAGCCTCACACAGACACACACCAGCCTCACACAGACACACACCAGCCTCACACAGACACACACCAGCCTCACACAGACACACACCAGCCTCACACAGACACACACCAGCCTCACACAGACACACACTAGGATTTGCTCTCCTTTTTTTATTCAATGCTGCCTTCATTTCCGGTGTTGGGGCTATCTGTACCAAACCGTCCGATAGTGATATGACCTGTTCCATACCATACAGAGGAAAAGTGCCTTTAGTGCACTCTGGTGGAAGCAACGGTTTTAACACTGTCATTACGTAAAAACCTATGTATAATGACCTGTGGTTACCACAGTGAGAATTTTATTAGGATATGGAACAGATTTGTGAGAGACAGCAGATGAAAGCGGCTGCAATTCAGTTGAATACGAGGAAAAGTGTTGCAGGTAAAGGCTGTCTCTTTGTTGCCGCCGCCTTCAAATCAACACATTGTACATTGTACATTGTTGTATCTTTGTACACAACCTTTATTAAAGCAGTCTACCCTTTGTAAAAAGTTTGCATCCACCTTGATTTTTGTGCACTCTGGCAAAAATGGCAAATTGAACATATTCATCAAGTAATCAGAGCCAAATTAGCGCTGGGCTCATTTAGGACTTAGACGCACAACTTTGAGTGCACCAGGGTTAGGTCCACTTTTAGCACATCTTATTCATTTAGCATAAAAAAAATCATGCCCTAACAGTGGGACTGTGGGTCATGTGTTGGTGCTGTTCTCTTTACAGTACTTTACACATCTTGTTTGTATATTGCTTTTCACGTTGGATATGTAGCAAGTTTTAAATGTTAAATTAAAACATAATATATGCCATCATTGGGAAAAGATGGTCTCAGTGTCCCTGATTTCTGACCACACTCCCACAAACTTGGACCACTATTTGCTGACATGTGACACCTTGTGGAGGACCTCTGTGGCTCAGAGCTAAGCTCACCTCACATTCCAGGCCGTGGTGAAGTCTGGGTTCAGCAGCAGCAGAGTGGACGTGATGTTCACTAGAGCTGAACAGAAGAAAAACAAAGTTAACAGGGTCCAGTTCACTGCCTCAGGCAACTCTTCATTTCATACAGAGGTGTTTTAAGTGCAAAGAGAAATGTTTGTCTCACTTGAAAAAAAGTATACAACAATTACCTTCACTCACTTGTGAAGTTCTGTAAAGACCCTTTCACACTTTAGACTGTTGTTACCCCTTACCCCAAACGATTTGTCTGCATTATGTACATTCTATCTAAGTCAGTCTGACAATTTACACCTGGGACTTTCTGACACAGCCCAGATGTGGCTTGCTGAGCCCCAGCACTCCAGAGAGGTTTGAATTCTATTTGGAAGTGGCGACAACAATTTGAGGTGCTGCAGCTAGGGGAAACACAGGAGGTAGGCACAAAGTAAGAAAAGAAACTTCCCTGACACTTTCCAAATAAAACCTTGCCGAAACATGTAGAAGGAGGCGCAGATGTCATGAGACTTCTCGGTGTGAATCTAGAGTTACACAGCTACTTATGTTCTTGGGCTTACTGATCATGTGTATAGACCTAGGATCACCACTGGGAAAGCAGCAGTGAAAATAAAAGCTGTAACATTTAGTTTGCCAAAGTTCTGTAACACCACTGACAACACAGGAGAAAAGTTCTGTCTGCAGCCACACCATCAATAAGCACAATCCTTCTGTAATCAATTTACATGAAGCTCAAATTATATGAGAAAACAGCATTTATTACTGATAAGTTCGTGCACTCACTAGAGACAACAGTAAAAATAGCAATAACCCAGTCTCACTTTTCAGAAACACACCAACAACATGCAAACTCCACAGAGAGGCCGTGACCTGACAGGGATCAAATCCTAAACACTGCTGCCTCATTCTTTATAACTGGAGGTAAATAAATCTGCTGCTGCTGCCCCTCCTGTAGGAGGCTCCTGGTAGCTGGAGTGTCAAAAAGGGAGATGTGACGGCCATACCGCCTTGTGGATGCCCGATCCCGTCAGACCTCGGAAGCTAAGCAGGGTAGGGCCTGGTCAGTACCTGGATGGGAGACCGCTGGGGAACACCAGGAAGTGAGTGGGGACTACAGATGGAAATTAGCTCTGAGCTATAATCCGGTGTATTTACGGCACTAGCTGCTGTTCATTAATACACGCTGTCCCATATTAATAAATAAATAAAAAAATAAATAAATGATTCTAAGCTCTGGGACGTGTTCCTGGTCATTTACAGGGACCTAAGGGTGAAAAGACTAGGAATGTAACGTTGCACTGGCATCACGATTCAGTTTCATTCACAATTTTATGTTCACGATTATGATTTTTACTAGCAGACTCAGTTGCAGAATAATTATGACCAAAAGTTGTTGTTTTTTTAGATAGCCTATTTGTGTCTCCTTAGCAAACTTAAATTTTGTACATTTCTTATTAACAGAAATTGATTAAAAAAGTAGATGTTAAAACAAAGACACCTAAAAATAACAAAAATATATAAAATAACTTGCTAGCAGTACGGGCCGTGTCAGTATAGGACACCTTAGAACAGGTAGCCTCAAAACCTATTCGTGTTTCCATGACTCTGGGTCCAGGAGACTGGTGTCTGTTATGTAAACACTGATATCACATAAGGGCAACAAAAGTTGTGTTAATGAATGAGATAAAAATTGTGTCTGAAACTCACTTTTAAAACATAAAAGCCCTGGTAACATTTAATAAAAACTTTGCTAAACCAGAATCAGCTCTTGCTAATATACGCTAGCTTTATATTTACCCACTCCGTTCTGACATAGTGGAAAAGCGCCTTTAGAGGAGCAGCTCATCAAAAATCCATGCCTCACTAATATATAATGGGCCTAATATAAGTCATGTATTATAAAAATATCAGTGAGGAAAGACACATCCTCAGTAAAGACACTGAGCTCCATGGAAACGCTCCGGGGGAGGGGCCACTGAAACTCTGATAAACTTTAGATCAGTGGTGTCAAACTCAGTTCATGATTCGGGCCGAAATTTAACAATCAGAGTAGGTCACGGGCCGAACATAAAGTAAATAAAGAAATTATAGTTTAAAAGCGTACATTTAAATTGTATAATTTTTTAAAGTCATTTTTGGAAACTATGTAATATGCTTTGCAAATTTTATAAAAATGGAATCTATATTTTGACATAAACCTATCAGGTGCTGATATAATACTGTCTCACTTTTTAAAATTTGATGACGGCAGCTTGTCTCAAACATTTTTAGTGCAGCCTTGCTCAAGGCCAGAAGAACACAAGTGTCCAATATATATCCAATACTACTGATAGTATTAAAACGCATGTTTTATTCCTAGTCTTGTAAAATGCTCAGTCCAGCTTTTTTTAGTAAGCACTTCCCATTTGTTGTTTTTTTTCACACATTTGAGACCTGTTGATGCTATCAAAGTCAAAATGAGCTTTTATTTTTTATGAAGTGGTAATATATTTTCATCATGTGAATAAAATATATTAATTTGCTTCTACCACTGCATTCTATCATTTTATACACAGTGTCCCAACATTTAGTTTGAGTCTGTCTTATTTCTGTGAACACAAAAGGACACAGAACTGTCCCTCTGTACAGAGCCGGGCCTCATTTATAAAACTGTGCGTGGAATCCTTATTAAAAATTCTCTTACGCGAGAAAGCCAAAAGTAGCGTACACAAGAAAATATTCAGATTTATAAAACACTGCACAACACAGAACATCTGGACGCAATTTACCCTTTATAAATCCCACCTGGAGTAGAAAGGTGTGCACGTAAACCCACCTCACGTCACGCCCTCTCCACACTCCAAATCCACCAAAGAACGTCAATGCAAAGTGACTTCTAAATAAGATTTACCTAAACATGAGCCACTAATGAGAGGGTTTCACTGTGAAATATAGAAAAGAGGGAGGCAAGAGACGCGCCACACTGCGCTGTGCGCACACACACAATGAATCCACTACTCTTACCATATAAACATTTGAAAATAACATTTTAAAACATAAAAAGGTGTTAAATTTTTGTTGACTGCAACATATTAATTCATGATTTTTCTGCACTGTTTAGCGTGACTTGTAACACATGAAAGAGCACGTGTCTTCTAATTCACACATTGTGAAGTACAGTTTATTTTACACGCTGCACGTGCACAGAGGTCTGAATATGTGCGTGTGTACGGGGCAGTGGAAGTCCGGATAAAGGATGTGTAATGGGAGGGGGGCAGTGAACACCATGGTGTTGTGTCCTGTGATAAAACAAGCTCACAGCAGCTTCACTTTGTGACTTTATGGCTTTATAAAACACACATTAAACACATTCTGCTCTGCTGTGAGACCAGACTCCTTTACCTTCTGCAGCTTCTGCTTTGTCCAGAGCGTGTTTATATTCTTTAGTGAGCCCATGTCCACATTAGCTCTACATTAGCTCCACATTTAGCCCAGCTCTTGAGTCCACAGACAGTCTCTCTTTTTCCAAGTGGATTTAAAAGTCCTGCTCTCACTCTTCACTTTTCGTCCGCTCAGTTATTTTGGGGTAAAGTCCGTGCGCTGAGCAGCTCTGTTGGAGATGAGACAAGTCACAGCGGCAGCAGCAGCCGAGCAGGGGCAGGGCGCTATGGAGCTGCTGCAGTGCAGCAGTGCAGTTCTAGCAGTTAAAAATGTTATATAGCAATCAAAATCTATTAATAGAAATTAGGTATTGTCTCACGGGCCAGATAGAAAGGTCTTGCAGGCCGGATTAGGCCCACGGGCCGACTCTCTGACACCCCTGTTTTAGACTGTTGTTAGCCACTTAGCTTTCCTTTAGCTCGCCGCTAACAACAAGCTACTTTCTGAACAATAGTAAACGGAGCCAACAGGTGCAGCCTAAATAATATCTTCAGATGTATCCTGCCATCTGCCCTAGGCTTGTTGTTGTTCCCTTGTGAATGGCAGCTCCGCATGCGCGCTCCTCCGCTTGTGTGTGACAGATGAGAAAGTGCAGTCCCGAGTCATTCTAAGTAATTAAGCTCTTGTAAACACTTTTCATGTTCCTGGCATGTCGGGCTAGTGATTTTACGAGTCCTGTAAACTAAAACTTCATAATAATAACGTAATCTCTTCAATATAATAATGTTTCTCTTAAAATGGCCAGGTAATGATGTCTAGCGCCAAATAAGTGAGCCAGATTATGCACCATTATACTTTGGTGGCCTATGCGCAGTTTTAAAGGTACATCGCTATGCATCCCCCCACCGTTCCATTCCCCCACCGTACCCCCACCCATTCAAATTTTCTCTCTTTTGCATACATTTTTTGCTGTTTTACGAAAAATTGTTACATCCCTAGTGAAGAGAGCTAATAACTAATCACAATGAGAAACCTCCTGATTCCACAGTGCCCCGTCACTTGGAGGCGTTCAGAGTAGAACCTTACCTTCTCTGTCCAGCCACTGCTTGCGCTGACGGTAGAGCAGCAGTTTGTTGTGAACATAGGGCAGCAGAAACTTCACACACCAGCTCTCAACACCCAGCTTATTCTCCACCAGCACAATGGGACTGCGGTTGTAGCGCGCCTCTGGACATGGGATCACTCCAATTTCATCACTGAGAAAATCGAGAGGTGGTCAGAAAATTCAGTTCATCTGTCACAGTCAGACATTATTTTTCTGTATTAAACACAGAGAGCATCACATAGATCAGTTCATATGTGTGTGCATTATTTTCCTGTTTCAGAGTTGTTGGTTTCTCCTTCTGGTGCTTTCATTATTCTACACATAAATGATGCCTCTTTTGGAATAATCTTGACTTGATGTTTTGATGATGTTTTGTCGTAATGAAATGTAACTGATATTCTGCATATTTTTTCCTCTTCTTTTGACAACATGTGCAAATGTCAATATTTGTCATGGGCCTAGAACTACCTATGAAACAATCAGGATTTTATAACTCTATGCAGTTTATTTTCAACCTTATGTTTAGTTATTTCAGTCCCAACCAACTTACCACTTTAGTTCAATAACAAAGCACAGACCATATTTAAACCATACAAATGTTTGGTCACGCACAGAAATCACTGGGGGTTTTGTTGCCCTTAGATTTACACAGAGTCATGGAAAACAAAGATTTTCTTATTCAACTCTTATGACACACCTGACACTTTTCTTCACCCATTCCAACCTGCTGCACACACCTCTTCACCTCTGACCCACACTCTCCATCCTGCCCCTTCTTTACTTCTCGTCCCTGTAACCTCATCACTCCAGTGGGGTCTCTCTCATTCACTCACACTTCTGTGTTGCTGCAGCTAATCTTCATTCCTCTCCAGAGCAGATCTCCACCTCTCTAGATGTTCCTCCACCTGCTCCCTGCTCTCACTACAGATCACACTGTCATCTGCAAACATTCATGGAGATTCCTGTCTAAGCTCATCTGTCAGCCTTTGCATCACCCTAGCAAAGAAGAAAGGGCTTAGAGTCGATCCTTGATGCACTCCCACCTCGAACTTCTCGGTCACACTGACGGCACACCTCACCTCGGTCTTACAGCTCTAATACATGTCCTGCACCACTCAAACATACGTCTCTGCCACTCCAGACTTTCTTATTCTCACAGTCGGACAACTGGGAATTTCGCCCTCATAGTAATGTGGCACGAAGGGGCAAACAATATATTTCTTTGTGTTGTGTTTTCTCTTTGTCTCCTGCTATGTTACATGATTTGGGTACTATGCTCTCAACACAGTTCTATTAGTTTATAGCAAAGCAATTCCTTGTTGTTTTAGTAAGTTTTTCAATATCCAAGTATAGGTCGTTTGCCACTTTGGGCCTAAGGAAGTGACTTCACGATGACTGTGAGAATACAACACCACAGCTCCTCTCTGGGCTCCTGTCACAGGCCTTCTCTAAATCTACAGATACACAATGCAGCCTTGTCTGACCATCTCTGAACTGCCCCATCAGCCTCCTCAAAACAAACACTGCATCTGTAGTACGGTTGCACAATTTTGAAAAATTATCTAATTGCGTTTTTTCTGACACATTGTGGTTGCAATAAGATTTGCAATACATTTAAAAAATGTATGTTCAGTTCACACTTGAGAAAAGACTGAAATATTTCCTGCTAATCTAATACAAGGAATCATGTGCCTTTCAGATCATGTCTGTAGAGGTCTAAACTACAGCTATAGCACAATTTATACATATTAGGACCTTGTGGAGATGGGATATTTTCTTCTCTGCCGGGGCCATTATATCTCCTAAATAATTGCAGCTTTTGCGATTTGGTAATTGCAACAATTTTAATTGTAATTTCGATTCAATTAATTTTTCAGCCCTAATGTGCAGTACTCTTTCTTGGCATGAAAGCATACTTCTGCCCTTAGCCTAGCTTCCACTATTCTTTCCCATCACTTCATTGTATGGATCATCAGCTTTACTGCACTACAAAAATAAAAAAATGCTTATTTTGAAGGTTTTTCACAGTCATGTACGCCTGTACAGTATAACAGTAGTGGTGGTATATAAATAACAAATTTAACATTGGGGTAAATAAGAGACTTTTGTAATCTCTGTTTAGCTTGTTGGATTGAAACAGCATTGGCTGCTCTTAAGACTGCACAAGTAATCAAAATTGAATCGAAATTGCAATTTAAATTGTCATCATTACCAAATCGCAAAGGCTGCAGTTATTTAAGTGATAAAAGGTCCTCCACAGAGAACAAAATATCCGATCTGCACAAGGTCCTAATATGTATAAACTTTGCTACAGCTGTGGTTCAGACCTCTACAGACATGATCTGAAAGGCATCTGATTCCTTGTATTAGTTCAGCACTGAATATTTCAGTCTTCAAGAGTTAATGCTCCATCACATGCTTAAAATGTAAATTGTGAACTGAACATTGATTTTACAAAATATAAAGCAAATCTCATTGCAACCGCAATATCTGTCAGAAAAATCACAATTAGATATTTTATTTCTAAATGGTTCAGCCCTAGCTGCTTTACCCTTTCTCTTTGTTTTCCTGCTTTTGACGACAGTATGTTTTTAACTACTTCCATACTAGTACAATACCGTGGTTACATATATTTTCAGTAGCGATAGAATACCGGAGAATATTACAAAAAGTCCAACATGCAGAAGTACACACAAGACAGAAGAAAACAGCACAGTGTGGAGCGGGGTTGTGCAGGTCTTAGTCCGGACCCTCGGTCGCTGCCCCAGTTCGGATGAAAGCCCCGGACTCGCCCAGAATAAAGCCATGTGTCCCAGACCAGGACTAAGGCTCTCCACAGACTGTACTCACATGTTGGGGTTCTTTTTGAACGCGTTCGTTATGTCTTTGACAACTCTCTGGACCAGCACGTCCACCTCTTCCTCACACTCCGCCATCTTTGACCGCCCTTGTGACGCTTCTTCTTCCGGGTCAGACAGCAACACTACGGAAACCCGAGAAGACCATAATAGTGCATTAGGGTTGTTTATGCGAATCTAAAATTAGCAACAGTTTAAGAATATAACATGCAGCATTAATTAGGTCTAATAATTACAGCATATTATTAACTAGCTTAATTAATAATAATCTTAGCCTTAACTAATATCTTAGTCCTCAGTGTGGAGCTATGTACTGCTACCATGAATGGAGAGATGGTTTACATAACTTAAATGATCATGTACTTCTGGAAATATTTCTCTGCCTCACCATAAAAAAAAAAAAAAAAAAAAAAAAAAAAACATGTTACAGGTTATTATTATATCTTGTTCGGAAATCAAAAATAAGTTTATTATTTTTGTAAATGGTAAGTAGTGAATAGGTATGTTTTGTTTTTTTCTCTGTATACTGCAGTCAGCAGAACAGTGGCGTACTTGGAGCTGACCAGGTTCCCTCTGCTGATATTATTCTTCATGGCTATCTTCATTTTGAGGCAATGATAGACCACAAATTTTAGCATTCAGGCATTACCTGTGGTGACCCACCTGTGATCATTCTGGACCTACACACACACAAAAAACATCCTTTCATCTCTCTGGTAAAGACGTATTTTATTGTTATAGAGTGCAGAGAGGTAAGTCTTTGGTTTATACTAATTTTGTGCATTTCTTTAAAGTTCCAGTACCTGATTGTCTTTTTCAGAACCAGGAGAGAAAGAGACAGTTAAGTTTCAAACGGAAGCCCCGCCCTTAGCTCCTTACTCACTCTCACAAACCCCTCCCAGGCTTTTCTCTCGTCTCGCGCGTGAGTTCATGCGCGCGCCTCATACGCGTGCACAACTCGAGACTGAAGCGGCGAGTGAAACGGAGATTTAGGCATAAAAATGGCAACATGTGCATTTCATGCTCACTGTATATAGACTGCTAATCTTGTCCCAACACAAATCATGACAGTACTGGGAGATTGGTGTTAGTAGGTGAGGACACGTAGCTATGAGAAAGCTGAGCGTGTGGAGCTCTGAAATGATGGGTCTCAAGAGCGATAAGGTCCGGAGACTACAGCGCTAACTATATTAGCATTAGCAACATAAGGCTAAGCCCTGGCAACGTAAGGCTTATATCTGTTTGCAATTCGTTTAAAATGTAACGAAACAAGAGAAACTGACCACAATGCTAATAAAAATATACTTAGTTTGCAATGCAGTCGCGTAACGTTAGTTCTCTCCGTCTTTGGAATGCAGTTCCAATATTTATTCGTGTTTTATTTCTTTTATCGTCCCATTTGCGCTTTTCTGATGTCTTTACTCCTGTTTTCCTTTGTTTAGGAGCTTTAGCAGTGTATGCTGTAACCGCTAATGCAGGAATCGCCACTTTGCCCTCTGGTACTTCAGCCGCCATGCTGTCTCTGTTTACGAATTGTGCACGCGCAGACCATGGCAAAGACACTGTACAGCAACAGCCAATGGGGTTCTCTCTGAAGTCCATGGGCGTCAGGAGGCTTGTGATTGGCCAAGGCCTCCACCGTCCCTGCGTTGGAGTTTTATGGGGTCAATAAAGGGTCAGCTGTAACGTAAACGTAAAAGAGGTATTGTAAACGTAAGCTGTAAGTATCGTAAACATAAATCTAAAACTGTAAACGTAGCTCTAAAATCGTAAACAAAAAATATGATCATAAACAAAAGAAACGGATTGTGAACGTAAAACTTACGTTTACGCTACTTCTTTTCATTTATTTTCATTTTTTCACCAGTTACGATTACAACTCACAAGCTACAGTTACGATAAATTTATTTCTGACCCTGTTTTTAATGGGGGTGGGCTCAACGCCCATTGGCTGGAGAGACAGGAAGTTGTCATCATTACACGACACCGGCCCAAAATAACCCGCCCCCGGTCAGTAAACAGAAGCCGAAGTCGCCTGGTTCCAAGACACCGCAATGGGAGACAATCGTTCATCTTCGGAGGTTTATTATATTATTTACACATTTTTCATCAGAGAGAGAGAGAGCGCGCGCGAGAGAGAGATCCGATTTAATCACGAGTCCTGTAATAAGCAGAAGATGATTGCATGTGTCACTGCAAAATTGCAAATCGTTACCGTTTTGTTTTTTTAACCGTGCTAATGTGTTAGTTAGCCTAGAGAGTGCTTCTTTTTTAGCAGTGTTGACGACACATACGGCGTTGGTGGCGCTGTAATGCCTTTACCTATTTATGCAGTTTTCTTTTTTTGCAATAATGATTAACATTGACTGTCTGCGTTGCCTCCAGACTGATGTCAACATTGCCTCTGCGGTGCATGCGCTAGTCGCTGTGCTGCAGAAGCATATCCTGCCAGGCCATGAGAGTGAAGGTCAGGGACAGAGTGCAAACTTGGCTCCTAATCCTCAGGTAGAGACTTCCCGGGCAGTACAGAGTCAGAGCCGCCAGGACAGAAACCAGGGTCCAGCTGTTCTTCAAGAGATGGCCAGGTTTATGTCAAGTTATTGTGGTGTTTTTACACTAATTTACAGCCAGTTTTTGTTTATTCTTTTTCCTGCTGTCTCTGCTCAGTTTAGACCACATTTAGGCCTTATCTGTTCCTGGTTTAGGTTAATTTGTAATGGTAACATAATCTCCAAATTAAAAAACATTGTTGAGATCCCTGATTACACAAATTTTACACAACTTTCCCTGTGTATTTTTTTTATTTTTTTTATTTTTTATGTTTTCCTGCACTCTTCGAAAGGAGTTCGAAGTTCTTCGAAGTTCGCAGGGCAAAAGACGGTTCCAGTGTTCTAAAATTGTGGCATCCAAGCAACCAAAGCGTTTTTCATGCACTGTCTTCCTGCTTCAGAAAAATGCCCAACTTACACCAAGCCCATCAGGTGAATTGCAGTTGGCACTGGCTGGACTTGGTAAGCGCAGTGTAGACATATCAGAAGATATGGACTATAATCAAGTAAGAGCCTTTTCTTTGACATACATAATTGTTCCATGTACAGCCACTAATATGTTAATTTACAGGTAATGTACATTTAGGTGTCCAATCTGTTGGGAGAAACATTCCCCAAAATGAAGAATCTAAGTGGAGGATGGGTGATCAAAAAAGCATTAGGTGCAATATTAGGTTACTCAATTTTTCCATCTCTTTGCTTGAGATTTATACATCCACCTCATTTCTTCCCTTTAGGTGGTCACGGAAGAAGGCGCCTTACTGTGGTTCCTCCAAGCCATGAGGGCTACACAGAAGCTCAACTTAAATCTGCTGCTTTTAATGGTAGAACAGCTGTTTTTGTTGTCCCTCTACAGGAGGAGCTGGACATGAACCCACTATCTCCAGATGCAGAAGATGATAAGCTGATGCCAAAAGCCACATGCAAGTCATGCATGCAAGAGATGCCACTACAGGTGTTGGCCGATCATGTGGATAAATGCAGTGAAGATTACATATGTGTTTCGGAATCTGAAACAGTAAGCTGTTGAACCTCATGATGTTATTGCACCTCAGTATATTTTATATGATTAGTTGTAATGTGATGACATAGTCAGATGTAGAGGTGGGTAATATAGTAATAAAAATTGAGTAATATGAAATGTTGACGATTGCAAATCTATGAAGATTGTTGAATTGTGATACAGTTCATTAATTCATGCTCTGCTCTTTATGGCCCTTTTTGCTGAAACAATACCCATTTCCCAATAATAATTTAAAGAAAAATAAGTCGTATTAAGTATTATTATGATGATGAATATTGGATTAGATGTACAATGAATTTGCAATTACAAAAGATTTTTAAAAGGAGCAATCTTCAGTGTAAGACAAAAAAAAATGCAAAGTCAACTAAAATCTTGATCAAATCAAAATCTAGGTCTTGGCTTGATGAAAACATGTTTTAATTTTACCAAATCACCCAATCCTAGTCAGATGTGTCCAGACTGAGATGCCAGTTGCTATACTCATGTAATTTTGTATTCTTAAGTTACCTGATAAGGAGGAGGATGGTGGGGAAGAGGATGACATGGAGAGTTTAAGAACCCATTCATCTGAAGACGAAACTGCATTCCAACCACTTGTCAATGTAAATCACAATACTAAGCATTTATAACTAAAATTGTAACATACCTTATTTTATTTATATTTATGTTTTCAAGGTGGCTGATGCACAATGTCCAATTTGTCACAAGATGTTTCCAGCATCAGAGCTTATGAACCATGCAAGTTTGTGTGGGGAAATTGGGTGAGATGTTTATTTAAAGTTTAATATTTCATCAAGTGAGTCCCATGTAATAACAATGTTTTTTGCTTCAATAGTTCTGAAAACGGTGTGCCCAACCCCTCTGCTGACTTGTCTGATGTCGATGAAATATTCTGGTAAGCTGTGAAATTCTGTCATTTCAGGTAGTTATTATGTTGCAGAGCAGTTTATTTGCATTTTTTCTAACAGGGAAGATGATGTCCTGCGCTGGCTAGCTGCTCAACTGGACAGGAGTAAGGAGTTCCACCTGTGTATTTCGCGGGAAGACCTACTGGAGCGAGGCATAAAACAATGGCAACGCCAGAAGAAAGCATCACCATTAAATCCATTGAAAGTCAGACCTTTATTGGGGAGGCAGGAGTTGACACCGGCGCGTTAAAGCTTGAGTTTTTGACAGTTCACTAAAAAGCAATGTCAAATGTGTACATCATCATGTTAATAATATTCTCTTGTGTTTTAGAAATGGTTGCTGGTTTAGAAGAGCGCCTCTTTGAAGGAGAGAACGGAAAAGGGAAAATTCCCAAATATTCAATGTGACTTGGACAAAGGCCATTTTAGGTTTGTAAAACCAAATTTTACTGTACTAATTTGGTAAACTGTTGTACATTAAGCAGAGTAAACGTCTTTTTCCAGAGTTGCTGGGCAAGTGTTTGCAGCAAGTCTTGCCCAGGGGGGACCATCCCCCAAATTTTTACAGGAGGGGTGCTTCAGTTTCTTGGCAACCGGTGCATTAAAGAATATAACAAAAGTCGAAATGCATGAGCCACAGCTAAGCAGACTGATAAAAATGGTATTTAAAATACATTTTTGAGTGTTCACAATAAATAAGCAATGTTCTGTAATGCTTGTGATGGTCTCACTGATGTTACTTGTGAGTTGCTGTTCATAGCCAATAAACCTCACTCCATTTAGTAGTAGTGTAGTTTTGAATTGGACAGAGTTTAGATCTGGTTTAACCCTAATTAAAGCATGTTTTATTTAGTTTAGGCTAGTGCTGGTTTAAATCAGACCATTTTTAGCAATATGCACACTATGCTTCACCAGCCACTAGAGGGCCCTCCCCTGAGAATAACAGAACACCAATTTAAATGTACTGAAATGAGAACTATTGTTATACACTATTGTGATTGAAGTTTTCTTGTTCTCCAAGATTGAGGAAACAGATGATGTGTTTTCCTTTGCTGAGGAAATTACCAACTGTGGCTACACAGGATGCATCAGTGTGGAGAAAAAGGAAGAAATAATCAGGTATGTGTTTGGTGGTATGTTTTCTCTTGTATTGCTGTTTAATAAGGTCTGTTTACTTTTTTGTTTTTAGAGCCATTGTGATGCATGCAACCATGCAACACACCCCCATGCTGAATGAGTTGAGAGGGGGACTCAATTTGTTTAACTTAATTTCAGTCCTGCAGCAAAAACCAGAACACTGTCGTGGTCTTTTTGTTATTGACAATGATGATAAGGTATTTTCCATTCAAACCTTGCATAAACGTATATAAATATTTTCTAATTGTTTAGTACTCTACAGCAACCTACTACCATTGTCATTATTTTAACCTAGGTGGATGCACACTACATCTTTTCGCACCTTGACCCAGAAATTAGTGAAAGGGGCACCTTCAAGCACAACCAAGAAATTAAAATCATGAATTACTTTCAGGATTTTTTGAATGAGATTGAGGGTATGTTTAAAAAACTCTAATAAAAATGTTAGACATACATTTATGCATTTTATATAGTAATATTTTGCCTCTTTTCTTTTAAGATAACCCTTCAGACAATGAAAATAAGACGACTGTTGCTAAGATAATGCAGCGGCTTACAGGACAGTCACATCGTCATCTCCTACGCTCTGAGAGACAATGCTTCAAAATTTGTGTCCGTTTTAATCACACCTGTCATGAACAAATGCCAGAACATACTCTGTGTTTCCCAGTGGTAAATGCATGCTCACAGACCATTACTTTCCAACTGCTCATCTCAACTCTTACGAAGAATTCAAATTAAACTTTACCATTGCAGTTACACGTAGTGGAGGATTTCACAGAATCTAGTAGTTAAATGACATTTGTTGCCTGTTATCAGTTGTCTGGGCATTCATGCTATGTTTTGTGTTTCATGTTTACATTTCATAAAACTGTGCCTTTAGTAGATGCAAATGTAGAAAGACAGTCATTAATGTGTACATGAAAAATCTATCTGGCTTTGACTTTAAATATGCAAAGTTTTACATTTCCCATTTATAAGATTGGCTGCAGTTGACTGAAATTGAAAAAAAGGTCACAGTTTGGTTGGACCTTTGAATCTTTAATAAAGATGCTTTGACATATTATTTTCCCTCCATAAGAGATTATTGAAGATTTCACTTTTACATGCTGTCACTGTACACTTATTCACACTTACATAGCACTGTGAAGGAGAACAAAATTTAAAACAGAAATGTACATTGCTCGTCCGAAATTGCAGGCAGGTGCAGTTGGGTTGAATGTGGCCCTTAATAGTTCCATATTTTGCTGTGGCAGGGGACATGCAATGGGTGGGACTACAATTCCAGAGGGCTCCAGGTCTACATCTTGACTTAGGAGTGTTTGGTCAAGGATGTGCTGTTTGAAAAATGTCATTGTTGGGTTAGAAAACAAACATTAAAGGTAACGTATAATATTGGCACATTATAAGTCCCTATACCTCTACAAGGTCAGCAGATGGAACTGGATTCAGTGCCTGACCAATCACCCAAAGTTGATTTGGGGTGAGATTTTGTTCAGTGCGAAGGGGGTGGTGGTTCCAGCTGTTGATGAAAGTGTGGAGGTCTGATGTTAGCCTGGGCAAGAACACATACTGGGCTGAAAAAAGGTGAAGACTGTTGGTTGGGTCCAGCGAGCCCTCCTCTAAACTGTGGTGGAGAAGATGGTAGTATGTACTCGTGACTGACATCCACAGGTCCTGCCACAGTCTTTCAATACTATGAACAAAAGAGGTGAAGAATACAAAAATTATAATTTTAGACAAATATGTTCTTAATGATGTGTCTTGTACTTAAACAAACCGCTGATTGTGAATGCTCTTGCAAGACATAAAACTTCCTCTACCACAACCATGAGTAGAAAACATAAATCTTGCGATTTCCAAGTTTTCAACACCTTGGTCCCCGTGAACCCTAGAAGAAAAAACTCGAGTTGACTTTTTAAAAGCATTATAATTGTCTCAGCTGAGGGTTAAAATGATTCTACAGCAGTACAAATATGATTTAAATTTTAAAATATTTTTGTATTTGTGTGTGACAATTTAATTACGAATGCACGAGTATTTTTTTTTTTTTTTTTTTTTGTAGTTTATTACCATTTTATTTTAATAAGTTTTAAGCACACAAGAGTGACCAAAGAACACAATACTGAGGTGTGCCAAACTTTTCCTAGAGCTCCACAAAATGGGAAGTCAACTTGCGTTTTTTGAACCAGCCTGCAAATTGTCTATTTTTGTAAGAAGAAAAAAGGAAAAAAATGTGTGTGACCCAATGAAAGCCAGATACCTGTATGGAAGGCCATTCTCTCCAAAAGATCTTAGGAAGAATCCCAATGCTGTAGTGGCTTTATTATCCGTTGTGGCCCCCCAAGTACATAATATACATTTGAAACACAAAATATTATTTTTGTAAAGACAACTACTAAATAGAATAACTAAAAATGTATATAATGAGCTCTGCATATTACCTTTCTTGAGTAGCCATCTATGCCCCCAAATATGACAAACCCATATCTGCATAAAGGAACATTGTTAAATGACAGTTATCTTCTTTTTTTATAGTTCACCTTAGATTGTTACCAAGCCTTTTACACTAACTACTACTATAGAAAATATTTGCCTCTTTAAATACCCCTTTAGGGGATTAAAGGGGACTAATTCAGAATTAATCAAACATAAAATTGGTCCTAGTGACTAAACCAGACTTAACAATATCAAACCAAATCTAATGCAGGATTAATGAGTTGGCCACTCAAGACTTGAACTGCAAAGAACTCCTCAGTACCACAGTTTGAAAACCAGTCCCTAAAGATAACTAATGTGTGACTAACCTGATCAGTTTATGATTTGTGTCCACATGAACAAGGGACAGAGGTGCGGGCACTCTGTAGGACCTGCGGACAACACACCCAACACCTGTAGCTCTGCACAGGACTCCTACATGATCAACACATCTCAGGGATGCCCATATTCGGGTCCAAGGGACACGATGACCAAGCGCCTGTAGCCTCCCCTTCAGCATCCATGATCCAATATTGGGCACGGTTACTTTGATGGTTCTGACAAGTTCGTCCAGTTCGTTGTCTAGTATAGGGCTACATGTTTGTCTAATACTGATGGAATATTCTTTTAGAGCTCACTTTACAGTGGATACTGAGACTCCCATAAGTGTAGATATTGTTGGTACAGATTATCCCATATTTACCAGACTTTGTAAAATGTCTCTATCTAGTCTGTATTTATGATGTCCCATTCTACTCGTTGTTAACTCAGTTCCTATGGGCTGAACAGTCCTATTGTTGAGTTGTGTTCTCACTAATTCACTAAGGGTCGAAAGGACAGTTATCACATCCTGGGGAATAGTAGTTTGGTCTGCAAGTGATTGAATAAAAGTTAGTTCGTGGTTGCAAATAAAATGGAAAAAATGAATATCCAGTGGGTGGCGGGATGCTTGTTGGATGCGGTCTAGCAGCCTTGTCATGACAAGTTTTCCCAAGAGTTTCTAAAAAAATAATAAAATATGATGGCATTGCATTTGCATCACATTAAATATATACGCAGGTTGAGTAACTCGAGTGCACAAAACTGCAGGTGGCGTTATTAAATGTTTATCGCTATTAATTGATGAATCAAATCAAACAGATCTCTCTCGCGCGCGCTCTCTCTCTCTCTGATGAAAAATGTGTAAATAATATAATAAACCTCCGAAGATGAACGATTGTCTCCCATTGCGGTGTCTTGGAACCAGGCGACTTCGGCTTCTGTTTACTGACCGGGGGCGGGTTATTTTGGGCCGGTGTCGTGTAATGATGACAACTTCCTGTCTCTCCAGCCAATGGGCGTTGAGCCCACCCCCATTAAAAACAGGGTCAGAAATAAATTTATCGTAACTGTAGCTTGTGAGTTGTAATCGTAACTGGTGAAGCGATAAATGAAAAGAAGTAGCGTAAACGTAAGTTTTACGTTCACAATCCGTGCACCGCGCAACAACTGCGTGGCCACTACTTGCTCATAAGAACAAATCCAAAACGAGCCCATGTGAAAGGTTTGAAGGAGCAAAGTGTGCAACTGGCTAAATGCTTCTCAGTCTAAAAGGCAGACAGGACAGTAGCAGTGGAGCAGATCACTTAGGCACACGCCCCGGCCCCTCACCTGTCTGCAGCTGTGACAGGAGCCCCGCCCCTCACCTGTCTGCAGCTGTGACAGGAGCCCCGCCCTCACCTGTCTGCAGCTGTGACAGGAGCCCCGCCCCTCACCTGTCTGCAGCTGTGACAGGAGCACACCGCCCCTCACCTGTCTGCAGCTGTGACAGGAGCCCCGCCCTCACCTGTCTGCAGCTGTGACAGGAGCCCCGCCCCTCACCTGTCTGCAGCTGTGACAGGAGCACACCGCCCGAGCACTGCCCTGAAACAGCTGCGCACAAAGCTATGCTGCCTGGGTCCAGACGGTGAGCAAGGCCGTGTTCTCCCAAAGCACACTTTGAGGTCGGAAAAAAATGAAAAATACAGCACTCAGGGTTTTCATTTTTTGTTTTTTGAGTTTTGATGTATAGTAGCCTAATATAAAATAGTAATTGGATAAGGGCTTGAATCAGTTTTTTGTTTTCTTATTAGGAAACGGGAAAAGGCCTGCAGGTACACAGACCCCATGCCTCTCCCGAGGCGAAAGGATAGCTTGTGGTTTTGTTTAGTAAGGAAATTAAATTGCCAGAAATAACATGTCAGATCTGTTTAAATTCACTTCAATAGTATAGGTGAAAAATGTAAAAATTTAACTTCTGTGAGATACGTGCTAACTAATATTTTTTCTCAAAAGATCAATAAATTTGTTTTGTAAAAAACACCCTTTTTGCGTCCCGCCCAGTTCCACCTCCTGGGCACATTGGATTGGGAGTAATACGCAAATGCAAATGTTGTTCTAAATACTGAATTTGAGGTGAAATGAGGCGACATAAACCTGCTGACCAGACAGAAATTTCCAATTGCCAATTGATAAATGGTTATTATTTTACCATATTTAGAGGTCCATGCGATCTGTAGTCTGAATTTAAAATAGTCATAGAAAATAACAAACGTGTGTACTCATTACAAAATGTAAGACCACAATAGTTACATAATCATTTGTGAATTTATTTGAATGTAGCAGTGGCAGTGTTTTGTTTTTTTCCTTTAGGTGATAAAAAAAGAAAACAAATTACTAATTAAAACTGCAACCAGTGATAAAGGGCCCTCGCACCCCTTGTGACTGCAGAAGGGCACGCTTTAGCGGGAGGGCTGCATCACCGAACTCTGGCTGGATTTGAAGCATGTGGCCAAGTCTCATACCACAACAAACTATAGACTTTTCTCACAAGTTTGGGGTCTGGCTATGCTAATATGGTGGGAGATAGGGCATGGTCCTCATGGACCTTTTTACTCAGGATCACATGGTAGATAACTGTATCCAATTTTAATGGGCTATTACAAATCTTTTTTTTTTTACTTGCCAGTGATTTCTCACAAATTTGGGGCATGGCTATGCTAATATGGTAATAGACAGGGCATGGTCCCCATTTACTTTTTTGTTCTCAATCTCATGCTCCAAATTTCATAAGTCTCTGTCTAGGACAAAGTACATTTCTAAGTCCTATTGTAACCTTACAGGTGCCGCTAGAGTTTCAGTTTATGAGCTACTACCGTATTTTTTGCCCTATAAGGCGCATTGGATTATAAGGCGCACCTTCAATGAATGGCCTATTTTAAAACTGTTTTCATATATTGGGCGCACCGCATTATAAGGCACATCCACTAGATGTCGCTGCGCTAAAGGGAATGTCAATAAAACAGTCAGATAAGTCAGTCAGTCAAACTTTATTAATAGAATACAAACCAGCGTTCTTACAACTCCCTCGTTGAAAACAATGTATTTCCAACTCCATTTGTCACAGTTTAAAGTAGGGCTGTCATGGTGACCGCAGTTTATCATTTTAATGATGCACTAATGGGATGCACAGTTTAATTTTACTGTAAACCATGAAGCATTTAATGTTTACGCACGTATATGCGCTCAGAGATGCTGGGAGTGGAGAACGGAGGGTTAATGGTGAAAAAGGAAACGGCTTCTGCAGGAAGCTGAGCTTGCTTCATTGAAGCTAAAGGCTGATTTATACTTACCCGTCTTTCTGACGCCAAACTACCGCAGTTGGCTCGACGGCGTTGAAAACTCTTGTTGTTTCATGCAGTGCCATTTCATCGCGAGACCAAGCAACCAATCACAGAGCTTGCGGTCCGCGGCGCCTCGAGGCATAGTTACATTTTTGGCCCTGGTGCACGTCAGGGCTGCAGTGTAGGTTTTGAGAGGGTTCGCGGAGCTTCGCCGTCGATTTGACATGGAAGTATAAATCAACGTTTAACTGCTTCCCAAGCAGATACTGGGCTTATGCGTTATTCAGAGGAGGAGCCTGTAGACTCGACTGTCGATCCACTCACCTGGTGACGCGATAACTACATGAGGTTTTTCTCTGCCCTCTCACCTGCCGCAGGTGCGTGTGTGACACAGTCGCTCTGTAGAGTCTGTGCTGCGGGGAGCACTGCTAGCCTCATTAGCTCATCTCTAAAATCACAAAAGGTGAACATGTGGTTTTTCTAAAGCTACCAAGTTACACGCACTGCAAGGGCATTCACTCGTGCCTGACTCGTTTTTGTTAAAGCAGAGGCTTAACTATATAATTAGCTTATAATCAAAATTTGTTTGGACATGTCATTTTTTCAGGTGTTATTATTAGCTTATGCTATACCGCATATACCGCACACCACGGTGTTGAGCCGCATATAATTACCGCAGGGGAAATTCTCTCACCGCGACAGCCCTAGTTCAAAGCTACATGAACAGCGTTCGAGCGCTCAGTTTTCTAGTCCCCTCAATGTCACAACTCTTCTACTGAGATGGAGCAAAGGCCGCGCCTCCTTGTTCTTTTGCGGCAGGATCCATAAACACGCCTATGGCACACATGAACAGCTGGGACTGGAATTCCCCTTTACCGTTTTTACCGCTGTCACTTCGGCGACGCCCCCTGAATACGGTAGCCATAATTAACCAACACTGATCCATATATAAGGCACATCGGATTATAAGGCGCACTGTCGGTTTTTGAGAAAATTAAAGGCTTTTAGGTGCGCCTTATAGTGCGGAAAATACGGTAGTTTTATTGGGGTGTGGATATGCTAATATGCTAATAGACAGGCCATGGTTTCCATTGGTTTTTTTGTTCAGCATCACACACAAATGTGTGCACCATATTGCATTAGGAGAAACTAAATTGTTTAGTCCCATTTTAATTTTGTAGGGGGCGCTGGAGAGTCATTCTTAGAGACAAAGTCTTAATTTACACATCTTTATGTCCAGGTCATAAAGGGGCACACATTTCTCACTGGGTTGATCCAAATCTAACAATGTCTGCAAAAGTTACAGGGGTTTTTATGTTTTACAAAATGGCCTCCTCATTAAGAGCTTGTCACAGAAACACCCTAAGACTTTGGAAAATCTTTTAACAACTTTTGATCCCACATATGTCCTGATGATTCTGCCTCAGTTTGGAGCTGGTCAGAGCAAAACCCAAGGATGAATTCTTTGAAGTACAAGGGCCCAGGGGCTGCCACTGAGCTGAGCATTTTGTAACAGAGACAGTTGCTGACTTTATGTAAAAAAACAATTCACTGAGCTTGAATTATGTGCCAGTTTTCAGATGTTTTCATGGATGTTTACTCCTGCCTACTGCCTCAAAAATGTGATTTACTTCATGGAAAAATTAGGAAAATAATAATAATGACAGATTTTTATGATGTTATTGTTATTATGTTGTTATTTTCCTAATTTTGTTTTCTCATATTGCTACGCAAATATGATAATAGATAGGGTGTTGTGCTTTTCCCCATCACATAGAGGGTGTGTGTATTTGACATAAGAATAAGAATAAGAAAAACCTTTATTAGTCCCTCAGTGGGGAAATAGACCCTTTTCACGTGACGTCAGACAACTTCCGTTTTGAGACGATGGGATGTATCTTCATTTCCGGTGCCGCGCTTCTCCCATAAGAAATTCACCCAGACTTTTTTCAAATTGCCGTTTACAAGTTTACACAATATACAGCGATTTTCAAATGTATATTTACCCACAAAAGGATATTAATTCTTCAACGAATGATACTTGGATTATGAAGTGAGTGCTTTGTTATGTTGCTAGATAGCGTTAGCAACATGGCTAAGTGATAGAGCTGCGCTATAAAACAGTGTTAGATCATGTCATGATCTGAGTTGAGTCTGAATATTTGACAATCTGCTTATCAGGAAATACCACTGGATAGTACTACAGTATATTTTCATTTAGTAAAGCTGTGCTCGAACAGTGACTCTGCTGTAGTGATCAGTCTGTGACAAAATATTAGACTTTTCACATCTACTGCCAAAACTACAAACTAATCTTAACTTTAATTCATCAGCAAATCTCTGTACATCATGTAGCCTTATATTTGGCAAAATTTTAAGACTCCGAGTAAATTCCATACTGGCGAGCAGCAGCACTGGAAATGAAGATACATCCCATCGTCTCAAAACGTAAGTTGTCTGACGTCATCGTGAAAAGGGCCTATTGCATTGTTGCAACAGCATAAGTACAGTTAGCAGTAGCACACAGTGGCATCACACAAGAGCACAAAATGTCAGTGTCAATGTCAGGAATCAGAGACCAGTCTGGCCAACGATAATTAGCTAAAAAACTAAACTACAAGTAGGGCTAAATAAACTAAATTAGAATATGACATGTACAACAATCTTTGTGGGGAACACTGGAGAGTCATTTTTAAAGACAGTATTAATCTATACATCATTACGTCTAGGTCATCAATGAGCACATGCGCCCCATTGGGTCTTGTCCAATCCGCCAATGTCTGCAAAAGTTACAGGAGTTTGTATTTTTTTCAGCTCATAATGCCACCTCATTAAGAGCTTATTACGACCACACCCTCAGACCTATGACAAAGCTTTTATCAACAGCTGATCCCAGACATGTCCTAAGGATTCTGCCTCAATTTGAAGTCTGTCGGATCAAAACCCTAGGAGGAGCTGGTGAAAGTATGAGGGTTGGGTTTTTTGGCATTTCAACTTCCAACTAAAATGGTAGCCTTCATGTTGGGTTTAGGGCAGAGCTATATATAATTTTTTGCTTGTCCTGACATGTCCTATAACTGAGCCAAATTTTTTTTGTCTGCGATTTAAAAAATTGTTGGTTGACTCCCATAGGCGAAATGTTATTTGATTTCCCAGGGGTCGCAATGGAGCCATTTTGCGATGCTGTTTTTTGCAAACCTTATGTAAATTACATCTGCCCTGGGCCTAAATTTTGTGCAAAAACTGGAAGTGGGGGTGGAGGTGTCGTGCATGTTTAATGTCTTAAAATTTGCATTTATTGTGAAATCTTTATAATTGGGAAATATTGAATGTGCTTCACAACTTTGGGCCCCATTCTCAAACCTGCTGTTATGTTTACTGTTTGAATGTTTGGTGTTTATAAGTTGCTGAAATACGCCATCTAGTGGTCGTTCTTAAATAACTGTGTAAAACGTAGTAGAAGAAGAGAAACAAGACAGGAAGTGCAATACAGTCTCGCTGCAGCTCCATGGCAGCTCCACAGTCACGCTTTTCTTATGTTTTCCTGTTTGTTAAAGCAACGTCTGTGAGTATTTCATGATGAGAAAGATGATATATATTGTTTGTTACTTATACGCCAAAGAAATGGTTACTTTGCAATTGAAATAAGGTGTGCTAACCGCTAAGCTAACTGTATAAGCACATGTCTATATATATCAATGATGCTAGTGTTGGTTATGTGTAACTTTATCTTGGCATAGCATTGATATGTATTTTGTATCTTTATTGTTATAGTTTCACAAAGAAGTTGTCAGTAAATTTCACTGAACATCATCTGGAGTCTGTGGAATTTCTGGCACTGTGTTTAGCTGTTTGGATAGCTAGCCCATCATCTAGCAAGGCCTTTACAGTGAAAAGACGGCATCACAGCAAGCAACAAAGCAACAGGAGCCTTCACGTGGAGCACTGTTATCCTGAGAGCTAAGTAAAGTGCAAACAGGCACCGGAAAGCCTCCGCATCAGCTTATCTGTTCTGTATATGAAACACATCACCGCAAAATGGCTGAAAGCAGATCCCAAATAAATGACACTCAATCAGTTGTTTCACGCAAGTCACAATCTACCGTTGGCTCGCGAGCTAGTATTGAACTGCTAAGAACTAAAGCAAAGGCTGAAGCAGCTCAAGCCAGAGCAACGTATGCTCAGAAGGAAATAGAAATTAAAGTTGAACAAGCCCGCCTACAAGCCACACTCGATGCACTCAGGGCAGAGAAGGAGAAGGAAGCTGCTATAGCAGAAGCCCATTCTTTAGAAGCCGGACTAATGGAATTAGGTTTTGAAACACGCAGCGTAGCTTACAGCTCATCCCTGAAACAGAGCCAAGAACAACGCACTGCCCAGTACGTCTTAGAACAAACACCCGTAACTACAGCAGAGCTACCCATCCAATTAAAGACTGAAAGCGTTAGTCCAGATCACCCTTCTCAACATGTCAGTGCAAAGCAAGAAAATATGCCGAATTATGCAGTCTCTGACAACGGAACCCATGCTCCCCAGTCTACCAGCAATAACCAATACGCACCTTTGGCTCAAACTTATACCTACGCAAACCCTGCTCGCAATGACTATGTGTCAGCCCAGCCAACCTATGACCTCGCTAAATACTTAGCTCGCAGTCAGCTCATAACTACAGGCCTTACCAGCTTTGATGATCAACCCATGAACTACTGGGCATGGAAATCATCCTTCAAAAGCGCTATAGCAGGTTTGGATCTATCAGCAGGAGAAGAGCTCGATTTGCTTGTACGGTACCTTGGTAAGAACTCCACCAATAAAATTAAACAAATCAAAACAGTCAACATCAAGTGCCCTGAAGCTGGTTTAATGATGGCCTGGGAGAGGCTTGAAGAGACATATGGCTCACCAGAGGCTGTAGAGCAGGCTCTCTTTAACAAAGTAGAAAGCTTCCCTAAAGTCACAGCCAGAGAACCCCTTAAACTTCGCGACCTATCAGACCTGCTTTTAGAGTTGCAGGCAGCCAAGCTGGACGGTTATTTACCTGGCTTGTCTTGTTTGGACACATCAAGGGGAATCCAACCTATCGTTGAGAAATTGCCTCATAACATACAAGAGAAGTGGATGTCCTACGGTTCAAAATACAAGCGTGAGCATGGCGTCAGTTTCCCCCCCTTTTCTGTTTTTGCTAGTTTCATTCGCACCGAAGCCATAACGCGAACAGACCCCAGCTTTAACCTGTACAGCTCTAACCAACCAGTACCAACAGATAGAAAACATGGACCTGAAAGGTTTTCTAAGGTGCCCATATCTGTCCACAAAACACAAATATTTTCTACAGAGAAACAAGAGGGAGAAAAGGTGCGAAGCTCAGTAAGCCCAAGTAAACAGTGTCCAATTCACAATAAACCCCACCCTCTAAAACGGTGCAGAGGATTCAGAGAGAAAGCACTAGAAGAACGCAAACAGCTTCTCAAAAAACATAACATCTGCTTTCGCTGCTGCTCCTCCACTGACCATCTTGCCAAAAACTGTACAGCAGAAGTCATATGTACAGAGTGTGACAGCAATCATCACATTTCCGCCCTCCATCCAGGCCCGGCACCCTGGGCGTCCAAATCGTCTCCTCCCCTCTCACAGCATGGCGGGGAGAACGACAAAGCAGACACCCAAGAAGTCACTTCCAGGTGTACTGAGGTGTGCGGAGAAGGGGTGAGCGCAAGAGAATGTTCAAAAATAACTCTTGTAAATGTGTACCCCACTGACCACAAAGAACAATCCAAGAGAATGTACGCAATCCTGGATGAACAGAGCAACCGCTCACTCGCACGCTCTCAGTTCTTTGAGCTATTCCAGATTAAAGGGACAAATCACCCCTACACATTAAAGACATGCGCTGGACTTACAGGAGTAACGGGAAGGAGAGCTTGTGGCTTCATTGTGGAGTCAGTGGATGAAAAGCTAAACCTTTCCCTGCCGACACTCCTCGAGTGCAATGACATCCCTAACAACCGCTCAGAAATACCAACCCCAGAAGCCGCTCGTCACCACACCCACCTGCAACGGATTGCTGACATGATCCCACCTTTAGATCCCAATGCTGACATACTGCTCCTACTAGGCAGAGATGTACTGAGGGTTCATAAAGTCAGAGAGCAAATAAATGGCCCAGGCGACTCCCCATTTGCTCAAAGGCTGGACTTAGGGTGGGTGGTCGTGGGTGACGTCTGCCTTGATGGAGCACACAGACCCCTGCATGTGAACAGCTATAAAACCTTTATTTTGGAGAATGGTCGTGCAAGTTTCCTCCAGCCATGCAGTAGCCAAATCAAAGTAAAAGAGACATTCACAAAGAGGTCTGAACACTCCCCCAGTCCAGAGCATATCCCCACAAGCAATCATAGAGCAGTACGCAGCATAGGACAGCAGATTTTCACACGCACAGCTGATGATCACAAACTTGCTCCTTCAATTGAGGATATGCAATTTCTTCAAATAATGGACTCAGAGTTCTATCAGGATAACGACAACAGCTGGGTGGGTCCTTTGCCATTCCGGTCACCACGGCAACGGCTCCCCAACAACAGACAACTGGCCTACGACCGCCTTATGTCACTTAGACGTACTCTGGACAAACGGCCTCAAATGAAGGTGCACTTCCTGGAGTTTATGGAAAACATGCTTGGTAGAGGACATGCTGAAGTTGCGCCCTCTCTCCGTCAGAATCAGGAATGTTGGTACTTGCCTCTGTTTGGGGTTTATCACCCAAGAAAACCCAATAAAATACGAGTTGTGTTCGATTCCAGTGCACCATACGAGGGAGTCTCGCTCAATGACGTGCTGCTCACAGGCCCCGATCTCAACAATAGCCTGGTAGGGGTACTCATGAGGTTCAGAAAGGAGCAAGTAGCTGTAACTGCAGATATTGAACACATGTTTCACTGTTTCGTTGTCAGAGAGAACCACAGAGACTTTCTCCGCTTCTTATGGTATAAAGATAATAACCTCTCCCGTGAAGTCATAGAGTATCGTATGCGTGTGCACACCTTTGGGAACAGTCCCTCCCCTTCTGTTGCCATATACGGCCTGAAGAAAGCTGCTGCTGATGGCGAACTACAGTTTGGAACTGACGTGCGCAAATTCATCGAGCAAGACTTCTATGTTGATGACGCTCTGAAGTCATTTGCTACTGAAGAAGAGGCCATCCATGTTCTAAAGAATGCACAACATGCCCTCGCATCCTCTAACCTCAGGCTACACAAAGTCACCTCCAATCGACCAGCAGTCCTAGAGGCCTTTCCCCCAGAGGACCGAGCTAAAGACATTGAAAACCTAGACCTGTGTGCTCAGGACTTGCCAATACAACGTAGCCTCGGGCTGTCATGGAATATAGGTACAGACACCTTCGCATTCCAGGTTGTTGATGATCAAAAGCCTTTCACACGTAGAGGCGTCCTCTCCACAGTAAATAGCCTGTACGATCCACTCGGATTTCTCGCTCCTATCACAATCCAAGGTAGACTAATACTCAGAGAACTTAACAGCGTAACAGATGACTGGGATGCACCTCTTCCAGATAGTATGAGGACAGAGTGGACTAAATGGAGAGACTCTCTCCAACATTTACAAGGTCTTCAAATATCACGACCCTATACATCCCTCTCCACAACAAATGCCCAAAAAAGAGAGCTTAGGGTATTCGCTGATGCATCGGTCAAAGCTATTGCTGCTGTCGCCTACATAAAAGTCTCCACATCAGACCACACAGAAGTTGGCTTTGTGTTCGGGAAGACAAAGTTAGCACCCCAAGCTGGCCTGACCATCCCGAGGCTAGAGCTGTGTGCTGCAGTACTTGCCGTTGAAGTTGCAGAGCTGATTGTGGCAGAAATGGACATTACATTTGACAACATTGAATATTACACTGACAGCAAAGTTGTGCTGGGGTACATATACAACCAGTCACGTAGATTCTATGTGTATGTGCATAACAGAGTCCAACGCATCCTCCAGTCAACACACCCTTGCCAATGGAAATATGTTTCATCTGAACTCAACCCAGCCGACTATGGGTCTCGATCTGTGGCAGCAGCACTTCTGAACAGCACAACATGGTTAGTAGGACCAGCCTTTCTTGCTAACCCTTCTCTACAGTTTGCATCTCAAGACTCATATGATCTCATAGATCCTGCCCTTGATACAGAGGTACGTCCTGAGGTGAGAGTAAATCTGACACACATTGCAAAACATACAATAAGTTCCACACGTTTTGAACGATTCTCCAAGTACAGTACCCTCACTAGAGCGATAGCACGCTTAATCCATATTGCCCATTCTTTTACACACTCCAACCAAGCCTCCAGCTGTCGTGGCTGGCACCTTTGTCGTCCTGCAGAAGGAGAGGTGATAAAGGCTAAAGTTTGCATCATAAAGAGTGTTCAGAATGAGTACTACAAAGAGGAAATGAGAAGTATACAGGAAGAGTCTAAGATTTCCCCCTCAAGTAGTCTCTGGAAGCTACACCCGGTACTAGACGGCAATGGACTTTTAAGAGTTGGGGGTCGGATCGCACAATCTGGACTGAGTATTGACGTCACTAATCCCCTGATCATTCCTGCCCGTCACCACTTGGCAACACTCCTAATACGCCACCACCACGAGGCCGTGAAACATCAGGGAAGACATTTCACGGAAGGTGCGATTAGAGCAGCAGGGTTCTGGCTAGTGGGAGCAAAGCGCAGCATCACCACAGTACTTTTCAAGTGCATCACCTGCAAGAAATTGCGAGGAAAAACAGGATGTCAACAAATGGGAAACTTACCACCCGAGCGGATGCAAATAGCACCCCCCTTCACATATGTGGGTGTCGATGTGTTTGGGCCGTGGGATGTTGTCACGCGGCGCACAAGAGGAGGACAAGCTAACTCTAAAAGGTGGGCAGTAATGTTTTCATGTCTGTCTACGAGAGCAGTCCATATCGAGTTAATTGAAGCAATGAGCACAGACAGTTTCATTAATGCTCTGAGACGTCTTTTTGCCATCAGAGGTCCCGCAAAGCAAATAAGATCTGACTGTGGCACAAACTTTGTTGGCGCTTCTCGAGAGTTGAAAATGGATGAGTCGAATCTCTGTAGCAAGGATGTGGAGAACTTCCTGAATGACCAAAACTGTTCATGGATCTTCAATCCGCCCCACGCGTCCCATATGGGTGGCGCCTGGGAGTGGATGATCGGAATTGCCAGGCGCATCCTCGACTCGATGTTCCAGGACTGCAAAAAATCACAGTTAACCCATGAACTTTTGTCAACCTTTATGGCTGAAGTGTCTGCCATCATGAACGCACGCCCTCTCGTTCCGGTCTCAACTGACCCTGAATCACCTCTTATCCTCACACCATCTATCTTGGTCACTCTGAAAACCGGGTCCACACCACCTCCCCCTGGCGACTTTGAAAGAGGAATTCTACTAAAAGAACAATGGAAAAGAGTACAAACTCTTGCGGACACATTCTGGTCCAAATGGAGACGCGAGTACCTACACACTCTACAACTTCGTCACAAGTGGCAGGACAAGAGACCAAACCTTAAAGAAGGAGACATTGTTTTGCTCAAAGACTCTCAGGCGAAAAGGAACGAGTGGCCCATGGCCGTTATCACAAAGACTTTTCCTGGCCAAGATGGACTAGTCAGGAAGGTCGAGGTCTCAACTTCAAATGCAGGCAATAAAAAGACTTTCTGTCGTCCAGTAACAGAAGTGGTTTTGCTCCTGTCCCCAGAACATTCTAGTGATTGAATATCATAATGTGGGATTTTTTATAATCCCAGGCGGGGAGTGTTATGTTTACTGTTTGAATGTTTGGTGTTTATAAGTTGCTGAAATACGCCATCTAGTGGTCGTTCTTAAATAACTGTGTAAAACGTAGTAGAAGAAGAGAAACAAGACAGGAAGTGCAATACAGTCTCGCTGCAGCTCCATGGCAGCTCCACAGTCACGCTTTTCTTATGTTTTCCTGTTTGTTAAAGCAACGTCTGTGAGTATTTCATGATGAGAAAGATGATATATATTGTTTGTTACTTATACGCCAAAGAAATGGTTACTTTGCAATTGAAATAAGGTGTGCTAACCGCTAAGCTAACTGTATAAGCACATGTCTATATATATCAATGATGCTAGTGTTGGTTATGTGTAACTTTATCTTGGCATAGCATTGATATGTATTTTGTATCTTTATTGTTATAGTTTCACAAAGAAGTTGTCAGTAAATTTCACTGAACATCATCTGGAGTCTGTGGAGTTTCTGGCACTGTGTTTAGCTGTTTGGATAGCTAGCCCATCATCTAGCAAGGCCTTTACACCTGCCCTGGGGCCCCACATTCCTATGTCACTGTAGACTAGCAGATTGCAGCAGCAGACTAGTAGACTATTTTTAAAAAATGTGTATTTTCAAGATAGAAATATTTACACTATGTTTTTTAACATATAAAAGTCTAATGCCCCTGAACCTCTCACATGTGATGCGCTGAAATGAAGTCAACAAAATTTGGGCTGCATTGGGTAAACCTCTGTATTATAAATTACAATAGTAATAGCATTATCTCTGAAATGTGCAATGTGACATACTGTAGATATTATAAGGTTTTTCATGGGCATACAAAGAATAACTTTCTAACAATTTGCTTATGTTTTAACATTTTTGTGTTTTAGGATGTTGGGCTGTCATCCTGTGCCCTTGTAGCATAGTTCACATTATGAAATATAATCTGTGACTCCATATGATTTTGTAGGTATGCTTCTGTTGTGGAGGCATCTGCCTGATATTGTAATTTACATCTTTGCTCATGGACTGGCCACTTGAGGCAACCCATAAACCTACAGGTGATTGTTTTCATGAAGACAACACAAAAGACCTTTGTGATTTACTGAGGAAGGAACTTGCTGGCTTGCTGAGGAATTTAACAGCCGAGTTAGGGAGCAGCTGTTTGCAAAGCTAAAAAAAAAAAAAAAACTACATTCTGAACATGACTTTCTACGCTTGTTTTCCTGATGCGCAACATTGTCCATCATTATAATGTGTGAAAAAATGAGAAACCTCTTCATGACATAAAAAGGAATTCAACACAAACATCCAAATGAATGTCCACTAAACCTTCCACACTGCAATTTTTGGCACCCACAAAGCCATGAGGGAGAGACTGGCATACATTACAAGAAAAACAGGTTAACAGAATAATTACATTTTATGTGCTTTTGCAGTGTAGCAGTTTTTGGTGTAATGTTTATGTGGTGGGAGTGGTATGGAGTAGTAGGTTAATTTATTTGAAGAATAATTTAAATTATATCTAAAAGAAAGTTTTACCAATACAGATGCCAAGCAACTCCACACCAGGCATTTCACCTGGAGAATCTAAATGGACACATAAGTATGTTTTACAGAGGAGGTTGTAGACCAGCTTCCAGTTCACTGAGTTTATTGAACAATTGCAACAATAGTATACAAATAAAATACTTTATTAAACTGTTTTAAAATGCGTAAACCCCTCTAAAAAAAAGCTCTTTCTCTAGCATCAACACATATTCATCTTTGATTATTATTACAGGAGAAAGCTTTCCTACCTTTTTCGCATGAGTGTCTCCACAATTCGTCAGTTTATTCCAGAGACCTGCCAAGCAAGCTACCAAGTGTTGAGAGACAAATATCTTAAGGTATGTGTCATATATGCAAATTAACAAAAATCATAATTTACAAACAAAATCTTGTTACTTGAAATGAGAATTAACACATAACTAATGATGGCTAAAGAGAAAAAACTCAGTATTGTGATGTTTTGTTTTTACAGGTTTTTGTGTGTGGGATATGAAGTGACCCAACTGAGTAGTCTGTGTGTAATACAGGTTGGTAGGATGAGGGTTAAATATTGTAGAGAATGGTGCCACTTCAGAGAGAGATTGCGTTTTTATACTCTCTCTACACAGAGCACGATTCTGGATTTGGAGATGAGGAAAACAGAGCAATTTTTTTCTATCACTGAATTAGGAGATGCTGTTTCAGCCTTTATCTGACATATGGCTACGTTCCTTTAGCCATTTATTGTATATTTTGGCTATGTTCATCAAGCCTTTTTATGCATGGTGTTATGGAGTTGAGAAGCGTGATTGTAAATATTCTTAACTAATACTTCTATCAACAGGCAAATTGCTCACAAAGTCAATCAAGGTACCTGGACTGAAAAAGACTGGTTATGATTTTCAAACAATTGTCTTTATTTTTCCTTTTCGCTTTTATTCTTAATAATTAATAATAATTCTAGTTAATTCTAAGCTGAATTTGCCTGCTTTACTCAGTTTAGGCATTACCCCATCAAATGGGGGAATGACTGTGGTGTTTTTGTCCTTATGGTAAGGTTTTAAATTAGAATGAAAGCTTTTGTGAGTAATGCAAATAACTGAGTCCTGTCTTTTTAGTACACCTTCTCAATGTTGGGTGACATTGGGTTTAAATTCCATGAGGTAATTTTTAAAAAATTGTTTTCTTTCTTTTCTTTTCTTTAAACTTTATTCTAACATCTAATATTTCTTTCTGGACTGATGGGTGCTTTTATGTCTCACAGCTCTAAATGTGATCCAGTCAGAAGGGAAAATAGTTAATCTCATTTTAGTTCATGCAGCATTTCTTCAACTAATTGTATTTAATAGCTCTTCAGTGACATTCTCCCAGATATCCAATATTTCTTTTACTGGAGGCGCATCATCACATGTTTGTTGTTAACTGGCAAGAAGGACTATACCCAAGCATACTCAGCATCATGAACTAACAAAACGAACATGGTTGGTAGGCATATTAGGAAAAAGTATGACTTTTCACAGAGTTTCTCTTTCAGGTGGTTATACCTACTATCCGCAGAGGGTGGTGTCTTCTTCTCATGGAACGCTTTCAAATTGATGAGTATGTCAAACTGTATTTTTGTAAAAAAAAAAAAAAAAAAAATAAAATAAAAAAAAAAAAAAAATACAGGGCAATAATCACTGTCTTTCATTACAATTTAAATAAAACTTTTGCTTTAAGTATGTTTTTTTATCAATAAATAAGTTGAATCAAATTGATTTATCAGGTACATTAGGAGTCCTGTGGAGGAGGAGACCTGTGGAGGAGGAGACCTGTGGAGGAGAGCACAAAATAAACCTCATATTGAACCAAGAGCAGTAAATGACAGGCTTCAGACTTTTTAACCTCAGCTCACATTCTTGGCCACACAACAATAGCATTTTAGACTTTACATCTGATTATGATCTTCAGTCCAGTGTTTGAGCAGACACCTGAGGCGTCACTTCTGAAACTAAACTGTCACTTCAAGCTGTACTTTTGGTTGGAAACATCACATCCTTATCATCCTTACTACTTTACAGTAGTAGATGTTCTTAACTACCTAGTGTCTCATGTAAAAACACTGTGAAGAATCCTGTGTATGTGGGCCAAAAGCCAAACGTGGCATACGCCTCGAAAAGGCTTCAGTCACACACAGGACAGATTCTGTGGGGGTCAGTAATATTGTATTACACTCAATATATAGTTTTACATACATGTTATTTTACTATCAAAGTGGTTAGTATAAGGTAAACTGGTTTGGGCCTCAGCGCCTCAATGCTGATGGTAATGGGCCATTCTTCTCAACAGTGCTCCTCCTCCACAGGGCTCTGTCCTCCAGAGGGCTCTGTCCTCTGTGGTTTCTGTCTCTGCTGGTCTCTTTCTCCAGAGGGCTCCTCCTCCAGAGGGCTCCTCCTCCAGAGGGCTCTGTCCTCTGTGGTTTCTGTCTCTGCTGGTCTCTTTCTCCAGCGGGCTCCTCCTCCTGAGAGCTCCTGTAGTCAGAGTATGCTCCAGCTGTAGTCAGAAGACTCTAAACAGGAGAAGACAGTGGACACCATGCTGTGCTGGACATCCCACGTGTGTGAGAGCTCAGTGTGCTGTGTGGTTGCAGTGCTGCTGCTTGTGGGACTGCTCCGTGCGCAGCTGTTGCCCGGCTCCTGTAACTTTGAGCTGGACACATGTGGCTACACCTCAGACCCCCGCTATGGCTCCTGGAGTATTAACGAAGAAGGTATTGTCTGTTCTGTTTTTGTATTTTCACTGAAATGGGCTGTCAGAGATCTGAGAGTCTGAGCTCAGGTCATCTCTTTTTACTACTGCAGCAAACTTCCACAGGACTGCTCCATCTCCAAACAGATAGAGACAGAGATAGAGAAGAAAGCAAAATGATAACAATGATTCTAAATGATTACCTCAGTCTAAAGTGTTTACAGAAGATCTACTCAAGACCTTGGCTTCTTCTGGACAGAAATTAAATTAAAATGTAAAAAGTAACATGTCAAAGTAACATGAGATTTTAGTTTTAGTTTATTTCCAGCATAAACACTCAAAACAGTCAGGGGGCACTGCAGCACATTCACTTTTCTCCAAAACCTACTACTGCACTACTGTATGCAATAAATTATAACCTCTGAACAAATGATGTATGTTTTATTTTGCATCACTGAGTGCACAGTTAAATTTACTGCTACCACACTGTGACAAGACTTGTCCATAGGAAAGATGGTTGTGGAATATGAAGTGTGTCATCTGAGTTATTTTTATCTGTGTGTGCCACAAGCCACGGTGCTCGCTCTCTCTGTTCCATCGAAGAGCACTCTCTCAGCTCCCTTTTAACAAAAGTGATGGAAAAGAGCTGGAACCACAAGACGTCCTGGCTGTGCACACAGACTACACACTCCTGCAGAAAAATCCATGACAGCAGTTTTTAGTGTTTGGTTTCCATGGAAATGTGGCTTTGTGAGGACGATGCTGCACCAAAAAAGATGCCAGGCAAAGTATGTGCCTGGGTGGCATGAAGTCTGAGGACTTTTATGGGGAGCAGACAGTCTGTATGTCTAAAGAATAGAGCTGTCTCACTCCTTGGTGACATCTACAGGGACTGGCTTATTTTCTACACCTCTGATGATCTGTAATGCAGCCTTGTATGGGCTCAAAATTATGATATTTAAATACTTACTACTTCTACATAAACTGTACTATTTCTCTGAATATTTGTGAGAGTAAAAAAAAGTTCAGTATGAAAATGTCAAATTTACTCAAACAGAAACAATGACTGCAAACACAAATTAAATGTAACAACATCTGAAGAGTATTTCATGCTCTCTTGGTCTTGTGCAGAATTTAATAACACTATAGACTAGTAAAGTGTCACATGTAATTTTTGATCACAGCTGATTGGTCCATTTTGGTGTCAGAACTCAGAACTAAACCTAGTCCAGAGCAGAGCAGCTACCATGACCATTGACAGTACTCTTAACCAAAACTCTTTCTGGAGACTGAAAACTAGTCTACTCACACTAAACCACAACTACTTAGCCACTTAGGGCCGGGTCTTGCAGATCTTAGCACAGGAGGTGGACTAGACAGTGGTGCAGAAGGGAGCATTTTCCAAAACCCATCTCTTTAGACGAGGGGCAAAACCTAGAGTTTAGACTTGGGCTGGGCTTGGGCTGAAGAGGCTGAACTTGAACTGGCGCAAATCCAAGCTGGACAACAGCTGTGCATTTGGGAAAAAGTTGGATTTGAGTGTGTTTCAGGCAATTAACAAATCATCAACAAAGATTTCTTATTCCAAAGCGAAAATTGTAAAGCCACCAGGTACACGGACCCCTGTGCCTTTCTCTCACTCACTCTAACAGAAAAAAAATCACTGTTAAAATGATAGGACTCAATCTAATAGACTAAATTAGTGGTTCCCAACCCCCTGGACTTTTTGTCATTCCATAAGTACCCCTTACTTATATGTGCGGGCTTTCTATGCGTAATTGTATACTATACTAATACTATACTAATTCTCCTACATTTTTAAACTAAAATCTAAAATAAAAATAAAATAAATATAAATTTGTTTGTCTTAAAAATAATTAAATAAATTAATAATAATAATAATAATAATAATAATAATAATAATAATAATAATAATAATAATAATAATAATAAACAACAAATTAAAATTAATAAATAACAATCAACAAGTTAAAAAAGTGTAACAAAATATAATATTAAAGTTATATTCTTTAGCATTTTCACCTTATCTTCAGCGAGACTTACAGTAAGTCAGGTCAGTTTCTTTTGTTCAATATGAAAATGATAATAACAAAATATTCTCCTATCATCTTGGAAAAAATTATGAAATAGTTCCAAGTACCCCCCACAAAGCCCTTGCATACCCCTAGGGGTCTCTGTACCCCTGGTTGGGAAACACTGGCCAAAATAATATTAATTTTAAGGTTAATGTGATGAAAAGGTAACCAGGTTAATTACAGCAGAGCATGTGGAGCAGCTGGAAATATCCCTTCCACACCTCTTCCGTACTGTTAAAACATATTATTATTATTATTATTATTATTATTATTATTATTATTATTATTATTATTATAAAAGAAAATGACTACTTTATATTTTCTGAAAGCACTTTGTTAGACTCCAATAATGTATTGTTGTATGAGTGCTTTGAGGACTTCAGCTTCATGCCCATCTGTGCCACACCACACCTGGCTTT
The DNA here is from genome assembly GCA_020698575.1 of Bostrychus sinensis. Classification (NCBI taxonomy): domain Eukaryota; kingdom Metazoa; phylum Chordata; class Actinopteri; order Gobiiformes; family Eleotridae; genus Bostrychus; species Bostrychus sinensis. The sequence continues at coordinate 38,628,661 of CM036249.1, read as the reverse complement.
TAGACCAGTCCTCCGCTTTATTGTAGACTGACTCACCCTGTGTAACATGTACAAATGGTGAGAATGAGGTAAAGAAGGTAAGAAGACGGACATATTCACTGCTAAACTAATACAAGGACTCAGATGCCTTTCAGATCATGTCTGTAGAGGTCTGAACTACAGCAGTAGCACAGTTTATACATATTAGGACCTTGTGGAGATGGGATATTTTAGGCTCTGCGGAGGACATTATATCCCCTAAATAACTGCAGCCTTTGCGATTTGGTAATTTTGTAGTTTAAATAGCAAGTTTGATTCAATTTCGATTAATTGTGCAACCCTACTGTCTGTCAAAATCTTCAGCCAGTTCTGCCAATCATCATTGATCAGCCAGCGTCAAGGCCTGCCCACTGCTCCACTGACTCCCAGAGATTTCACAATTTATTTTCTGAAATTTTAGGGGAAGTTCAGCCTCCCTTACAATCAATGAGCAATCGCCACTGGGACCAATGTCCTTGGACCTTTCAATCCACCTACCATGGGTTCTCTAATCTTGCTCCAATTGTCATGCAATACATTCATGTCTAGGTGAACTTAGTTATTGGTTGTCGGTGTATATTTCTCTTTGCCACTACCCAAAACCATGGGACTTACCCATGGTTTTTGCAGTGCAGTCTGGTGGGTGAGTAAAAGACATCCTGAAATACCTCTGTTGTATAGGTCTGCTTTGATCAGGGCCGTGCTCTCCCTTTATTTTGTGTGGAGTGCCGAAGCCAATACATTTGAAGTCAGAGTTCTTGGTTTTGAATAATTTATAGTACAGTTCATTACTTTTGATCCATGCATTATTTTTTGTTATTTTTGCCTGATCTCGTCTGATCACGTCATGTTCCACTCTTTCCAGCTGAAGCCACCACCACTCGAACCACCGCAGCCTGGAAGAGCGTCTGACCAAATAAGGGCTCCCTCAAACAGCCGTAAATCGTGGCCTCCGTCCTCAAACAGATTTAGTGCTGTTTATAGTCGAGTGGCTTAAGTGCCCTGTCTTTATGTCTGTGCGCTCTGTGTGCTTTCTAAATGAAGAGCTCAGCAGCTTTAAAAACAACACTGGCCTTACTTAAGAGGAGACACTACAGGCAAAACACTTTTTTTTCAGTTTTGAGGTTTTGAGCCAGTTTGTTCCTTGAACTTATGGTTTTTACACTGAAATAAAGAAAATGTCAAACTTACACATGAAGGTGTATAGTTTAATACATTTAGTCACTTGTGTCATAGATTTCTAATGAAAATATTAATTTCAAAGACCTTTTTTCAAAATGAGTTTTTCTCACACTCTGAGTCAGAAATCTCCACTTCAGTATCTCCTACAAGCACCAGAATGTCTAGTCTTGTACTTAACTATATTCTGAAGGCTTTTACAGAAGGATTTGTGGATATGTCATTCCTAACCTGATTTATTGGGCATTTTATTCCTAAAAAGAAGCAAAAATTTGATTTTTTTAAGCTATTGTCAGTATTTTCTAATTTACTGAAAAACTAAGTCAGATATCCCCTTTGTAAAAGACTTTTTATGGAACATGACAACAAAATGAATCCAGAATTTTAAACCTGGCTCTGTCCTATATTTAGATTTTGTTTTTCAAAATGTGCAAATTTTCACATTTTTACACATATGAAAACATTAAATTACTCAAAACTTGTAATACATTGTTTCCCCATATTTACATCAGTGAAAAGTTTCACACAGATATGTTAGTTTAAAAAAATTCCCTATTCACCTGCAGCGTCTTCCCTTAAGACTTACTTAGAAGATATAAAGGAGTGTAGCCTGTAGGAACATTCAAATGTCATAGTGGTCATTTTTCATTTTAAACTCACATGTCAAAAGTCTAAACCTAATTTCTGGGGGTTAAATGTTGAAGTTTATCCTTGCACATTTGGCCATGAGGTGGGCTACTCCTTGGGCTGCCTTTGGTACAGTAGTTCCAACAGGGAATGTTCTATTCCTCTTCACTCATTATCATTGGAGGGAAGCCAGCCATAGTGTATCTGGAGACTCTGGATGAGCAACATCAAGCAGCCAGAATTTATTTCAGATGAGTCCAGAGTGGAACAGAGAGCCATGGGGACTGTCTGTGTCAGATGTCTTTAGTTCAGTTCAGAGGTGTTTAAAGTAGTGTCATTCTTTATTTTAGGGCATCTGATCAGCATGGATTCAAGTCTCCTCAAGCCCCCGGTGGACAGGGCGTTTCTGCTCAGCCCAGTTATGGAGCAGCAGGACTGGAGCTGTGTGCGGCTGGTTTATCAGCTCACTGGGAACAGCTCCCTCCTGCTTCACCTCAGACCACAGCATGACAACTTTGACTACACTCTGTGGAGGGCCCAGAGAGCCTCAGACAGCTGGCTCATCGCGAGTGTGGACGTGGCCAACAGCACCGAGCCCTACCAGGTGACCTCCTCAGCCAAACAGAGCCTGTATTTATTGTTGTGAAAGGGTGCTGAGAGCTGAATAATCTGGTGGAGATGTACATGTCTTTTAGTTCAGGACAGACATGAAGGTGATTCTGTTCCTAGTATTTCATACATCAGTTCATGAGAAAGCTGTAGTTTGTCTCACTTCATAGCCAGTGGTTTGATGGATCACATTACTACATTTCCATCTTTCTCACAATAAACTAGACAGACTGTCCTGTTAACATGCTTAACCCTCCTGCACCCCTAACTAACCAAACTAACCTAAAGGTACACCTTTACCCTTAAGGCACAAAAAAATGCACACATAAAGACTGTCATAGAAAAAAATATCTAATAGTTTATCATTAAATTTTTCTTACATGATTACCATGATTAACTTCAGTCCTCATCATACATAGCAAAAATTAAGTGATAAATTATGAAATTTATCCCTTTAAATTTCATTTTTTGTGATTAAAAGTTGATTTCAAATTATAGTAAAAATCACAAAAAAATATTTTTTTCCTCTATGAAAATGCAAATTAGATTTTTTTTATTTTTTTTATTTTTTTTGAGGTGGATTATGAGAGCTTGGTAGTGTCAAAAATTGGCATCATGATTAATTTTATTAGATTTTGTGTAGTGTCATTTAAACAATTCTTAGTCACACCTTTACCCCTAAGGCACAAAAAAATTTATAATTCCATTTTTATTTCATGGTTACAATGATTAACATCAGTCCTCACCATACATAGTAAAAATTAATTCTGTTTATGAAATTTAAAGCTGTAGTCCGGAACTTTTCTAAATCTAGAAATTTGTACAAAATGTTTAAAATGTGTAAAAATGATGGTCTGGTCCTGTTCTATGGTGTATAGTAGGTGATCTGCCATATGTCATAGTTTGCTGTAGTCCTTTCCCTGAGCTCTGCAATGTTTGGAAGTTGAAGCGAGCGCCGGTCGCCTTGAGCCAATACATTTGGAATCTGGTCTGAGCCCCGCCCCCTCCTCCTGCGTCACACTCCCCCATGGACCTCCAGCTGCAGACACCAGGAGATTCAAGATGGAGGCGGTAGCAGAGCGACAATACTATGAAGTTCTCACCGTTTTCCGCTCAGGTATTTAAATGTATTCTTTTTTCACATTAACGTACTTTTAAACACGTTTCTGTAACTTGTTGTGGAGCTGTGGTAATCATAGACTGATTAAAAGTGTATCCTTCTGTGAGCTGTAGACCAGACCATTGCTACTGAAGCTGTTGTCACTGCCAGCAGTAGCTCAATTATACAAAATACTTTAGTTTAGGTGCAGTATTTTCATGCTGTAACAAATAACTTTCACCTCGATGCGGAAACTCTGTGCATTACATGCAGTTGGAGGTGTTTAGCCTAATACAGGGGTCTCCAACCTGTCGCTCGTGAGCTACCGGTAGCTCCCACCCCCTTTCCGACTTGCTCGCCAAAGGCTTTCTGAATCCTATAACTTTATCAGGCACATTTGATTTGTCACTCAGTAAACAAACTTACATGACTATCCAATCAAATTCATCGGTGTTCCGCCCCCTTCGTGTACAAAATTATTATTCGCCAATTAGTTGTCAATCAAACTGTTGCGCTGCAGTCAAGCTTTACTCAGAGGCGAATGGCGAAGCGAGATCGGCAGCAACCATGACCGCAGCTAAGAGGCTCAAAACATAATTTTCACGAAGAGTGGGAAACAGAGTTTTGTTTCACAAATGTAAACGATAAGTGTGTGTGTCTGATCTGTGGTGCCGGTGTGTCTGTCGGTAAACAATGTAATGTGGAGCACTATTTCACTAAGGTTCACGACAACTTTTCGCGGGACTTTCCCACGTGCAGCGGTCTACAAAAAGAGAAGATTAAGGAGCTAAAAACAAGTCTTCATAGACAACAGTTGCTGTTCACCAAACCTACAAAGAAGGCCAATGTAGCAACAGAGGCATTGTTTAAGGTGGCACACATTTTAACAAAGCACAAAAAGCCCTTCACCGATGGTGGGATTGTAAAGAAGGCTATGGCTGCGGTGGCTGAAATGTTATTCAGGGACCATAAAAGTAAGGCAGAGTGCAGCTACCACAGCTGGACTCAGACATAAAGAGGTGCAAATGGTTTTCAATTCAATGCGATGAGTCCGTGGACGCCAGTGACACAGCCCAGCTGGCTGTTTTCATTCAGATGGTGTTTGATGACTTTTTCACCAAAGAGGAGTTTTTGACCTTACTTCCACTAAAAACTACAACCAGGGGAGCTGATATTTACAATGCAGCAAAGGGCTATTTTGTAGAAAAAAGGATCCCTGTTGAAAAACTGGTGTCTATAACAACTGACGGAGTGCCTGCTATGACAGGTCATCACTCTGAATTTATTGCGCACTGCAAAGCGGACCCGGACTTTCCCAAGTTTGTGAACTATCATTGCATTATTCATCAACAAGCTTTCTGCGTGAAAGTTATGCGATATGACCATGACATGACGCCTGTTGTTAAGATTATTAACTCCATTTGAGCAAAGGCAAAGCAACACCAGAGCTTCAAGTTGTTCCTGGAGAAATGCTCTGCAGATGGGGAGCTCCTCCTCCACACTGAAGTCCGGTGGCTAAGTCGGGGTAAGATACTTCAGCGCTCTTTTTCCTTGCTGGGTAAAATTAAGACTTTTATGGAAACGAGAGGGGAGGATACCACCCTATTAACTGATGCAGAGTGGTTTCTTGATCTTGCTTTTCTGACTGATGTAACTGAGAAAATTAACCATCTGAACATACAGTTACAGGCAAAGATAAATATGTTTCTGATATGATCAGTGCTGTCAGGGTTTTCAGTGCTAAACTGTCATTGTACATTCAGCAAGTGAAAAACAAAAGGTTTCAGCACTTCCCCTCACTCTTAAAGATGTTTGAAAGTCACTCAGGTGCAGCCAGTGTTTTAAATGTTTCCAAATATTGTGACCTTTTGTCAAGGCATGGACAGGAATTTGCAGACAGATTTACTGACTTTGAAAAACTTGAGCCTTGTGTGAAATTTATGGCCAACCCATTCATGAATGTGGATGTAAGTGAGATTTCAGAACAGATAGCTGAACTTTTTTATGTTGATCCAGTAGAAATGGAAATGGAGATCATAAACAGTCCAAATAATGTGCAACCTAAGTCTGAGAAGCATTCTCACATTTCTGGAGCTTTGTAGTGTCAGATGAATTTAAGAATCTGCACCTAACAGCTCTGAAAATGACTGCTTTGTTTGGGTCTACTTACCTGTGTGAGTCAGCCTTTTCTGACATGAAGGTTATCAAATCAAAGTTCAGAACTAGACTGACAGATGAACACCTGATTGACTCCATAAGAGTGAACCTAAGTGGCTACACAATACTCCTCTCTTCTTGATTCCATGCAGTGCCAGCCATCTCACTGAATACATGTCACACATGGTAGCTCAGTTGGTAGAGCCACTTGGGTTCAAACCCCACTCCCACCGTTGCATAACCCACCTCACCTCCAGTGTCTGCACACACTGGTGTATGAATGTGAGTGTGAATGAGTGAATGGTTCCTTGATGTAAAGCACTTTGAGTACCCATGGAGGTAGAAAAGCCCTAAATAAATGTGACATTTTACATAGAACTGGACATGAATATTTTTGTGATAAAAGATATGTGGACAAATGGAAAAAAATGACAAATAGTAATAGCTGTGCTTTTGTAAATGCATTTTTTCGTGTTTATGTGTTAATTTAAAAGTGTGAGCTACACTAGACAGGAGTTCATGCATACAAAATGCACATGTAGTTGAATTAAATACATTTTGTTTTGTTTTTAATACAAAATGTGACTCATGGACACCAACATTTTGTAAACATTCAGGTAAATGTTCAGGGAATACAAAATTAATTTTATTTGGACTAAAATAAGCTATGAGAATAAATGTTACAAAACACAAGTAGCTCCCAGCTGTTTTGATTTTGTTAAAGTAGCTCTCAGAGGAAAAAAGGTTGGAGACCCCTTGCCCCTTCAAGCCAAATGCATTTCAGCTGGAAATGAAATTTGATTTGAAACTTGATCTGCTGCTACGAACAATTCATTTACATTGCAAAGGCTCTGTAAGCTAATTACACAGTTTTTAGGCATAAATGTGTGCTTTGTATTTGCTTTTCTATAACTTCTTAATCATGAAAATTTTTATTTTTTGTCACATTACCAAAACAGACTTCCACACCTAAAGTGAATGTAATGTAAATGTTTCTCACAGCTGAGTTGTCTTTTTATTATTCAAACACTAGTCACTGCTCAGGTAGTCTGCAAAGGACATGAACTCCTGTTTACACAAACGTGTTGACATACTATTGTCTTATCTATAAATACTGTTAGTTGTATGATTATATTATTCACACACTGCTCTCTCCTCCTCTGTCCTCAGGTCCAGCTGCTCAGAGGATGGTTTGGCTTTCCTGAACAATAATCTACTCACATCTCCAGTATGAGCCAAGTTAAAGCAGTGTGTATTTTAGCAAAAAAAAAAAAAAAAAAAAAAAAAACAGTAATAACGTTATATTCTACAACAGTACTCACTTGTTTCATTTATCATCTTCAGGAGGGGTGCAACTTTTATTGATATTGTAGGTATAGTTATAATTTTACATGTTTGGTAATGCATGTTTCTGAAAATATGAATGGCGATTCAAGGGCAAAACTTTATTTCACAACACTGAACAGTACATTTATACAGCAAACATTTCACAATCACTGCAGTTGCTGTGTTACTGCATCACTGAAGATAGTACAGTACATGAGCTCTGGAAGTGTCCACATGCAGCAGCCCAGGAAGACCTCTGCTGTCCCCTCTGAGGTGACTCTGTCTGCAGCAGGTGAAACTGCCCTCATCAGAAACTCAGCTACAGCTCAACACTGGGTCCACTGTAACATCTCTGAGTCCACAGTAGAAATCTGCAGGGGTCTGTACACAGGGGGTTGTCAGCAGGAACAGCTGGGCTGATGAAAAACACCTCTGGGTCTGAAACTATATGGTTACAGATTTGTGTTAGCAGCAGCACATGTATTACTTGCAAAACTCAAAGGCAAGCTGTAATTTATTTTGTAAATTATTATATCATGTATATTTTTAACTTTTTGAACTGGAGCTACTCCGTGATGCCTCTCCCTCTGAGCTGGTTGTAGCTGTAGCTGTAGCGGTAGCTGTAGCGGTAGCGGTAGCTGTAGCTGTAGCTGTAGCTGTAGCGGTAGCTGTAGCGGTAGCTGTAGCTGTAGCTGTAGTGGTAGTTGTAGCGGTAGCTGTAGCTGTAGCTGTAGCGGTAGTTGTGGGGATGGCCGTCTAACGCTGCATGCTCTTATGTGTTAAAAACTGTAACACTGCAAATATAATTTAAAAAATATTACACCGTCTCCAGGTTTATGCTAGAATAACGTTTAGAGAAATATGGTAAAAAGGATCAATTTTTAGCATTAGCATGATGATAGCATGTCTCATTGGAGCACTGTGGTTATGAGTGATTCTTACAAATATTTGAGAGATAAAACGTTACTTTTCTGACATTCAATCTTACTTTATATGCACATTACAGCGGGCAAAAGGTAAAGGAGATAAAGTGTTAAAAAAAAGGGGAGCTTACCTTGCTATCTGCTCCATTTACAACTGTGTAGAACTTCAAACTGCTGCTATGACAACCACATGTACGAAAAGGGGGGCGTGACCTGAGTGACTACCCCAGGGTAGGGGGAGCAGTGAGGAGCAGTGAATTTTTTGAAAACAGGAGAGAAAGAGAGCCTAGTTTCTCAAAAGCTCTGGACTACAGCTTTAACCCCTTAAATTCCAGTTTTTGTGGTGCATAAACATCCAACTCACACAGAGCATCTGCTCAGTCTGGACACAGTTTCTACAGTGCACTGATGCAGATCTCAGTAGAGACTACATTTTAGATTTGTGCACACGCAAACACAAATAAACTAATTTCTCAACACACACTTTCACACCAATTTATGATAACCCTAAAACACACCCAAATCATTTTAGTTCCCTTTTTTTCCCCCGTGCAGGCACTAACACTATGGGGCCATATCCCCATATATACCTCTATCTACCATATATGGGGAAATGGCACCACTGAGTGAACATTCCAATCCCTCACTATCATTAATCCGTGAAATTCTTGATAAAAATGTAAAATTATATTGCAATGACACTAAAAAAATGTTGTTTGAATGGGAGTCACAAAAATGTCTTAGGGGTAAAGGTGTGACTATTTTTAGAGAGCATTTTAAGAGAATAAAAAAAAAAATCCTGAAATCTGAAAATTCATCCCAAAATACACACATGAGGCAAAATCTATTCCATCTGAAACAATACAGCCAAAGTTATTCATAAAAAACTGTTGCAAAACATCAAAAATGTCCTAGGGGTGTAGGAGGGTTTATATGGGACCACATACAGAGCAGACATGGAACAGTTGTAATGTACTTAAACCCCCTGTGCTGTGCTCATCTCTAATGAATGCTGCTTGATTGTGCTTTGCAGATCTTGTTGGAGGGCAGACTTGAGGGAAACTCAGAAAACAGTGTTGCCATTTTTGAAATCCACATTGTTCCTGGTTACTGCATTGGTCAGTGTTTCATTTGACATAATACATAGCATTTGTAGATGTTTGTATTGTACTGCAGTGCTTTCTGCCACCAGAGTGTAACTTCGAGGAGCATCACTTGTGTGGCTACAGTAACAGCTGGAATCCAAATGTCAACTGGTATGTAGGTGGGAGCCTGCCCACAGAATCCAACCTACTGGAGGAGCAGAGGCAGCACCCTCGCACAGGTATAGTACTGCACTATACATGCTTCATTCAAACAACTGCAACTAGATTACTTACTATACTCTTGTGTGAATATGATAGAGGTTGGATATATAAAGGTAGTGAATACAAGGTGAGTGAAGGTTGTCAATTCAGGAGGGGTCTCACTCTCAGATGGCAGAATAGCAGACATTGAAAACATTTATATGTACCTTGGAATCCCTTGGAAGCAAATGGCAACCTCAAACAGGCCACAAGAGTAAGGGAAATCCTAAGGAGTCAGCTCAATGGCAAGAACAAGGTCCGGGCAGCAACAGCTATGCCCTGCCAGTCATCAGATACCCTGCAGGAATAATAAGCTGGCCAAAGGAAGAAATTCAGACCACAGATGTGAAAACACAGAAGCTCCTGACTGTGCATGGAGGGTTCCACCCCAAATCCAGCACCCTGAGACTGTACACTAAGCGCAAGGAAGTAGGCAGAGGACTGGTGAGTGTCAGAACCACTGTCCAGGATGAAACATCCAAGATCCTTGAATACATCAGGAAGATGGCATCAATGGACAAAGTGCTCAGTGAATGTCTCAGGCAGTGGAAAACAGAGGATGAAGTGCTGGAGGAACCATCATTGGAAGAAAAGCCCCTACAGGGGATGTACCACTGACAGATAACTAAAGTGGCTGATAATGAGATATCCTACCAGAGGCTAAAAAGGGCTGGACTGAAGGACAGCACAGAGGCACTGATCATGGCTGCACAGGAGCAGGCCTTGAGCACCACAGCAATCGAGGCCCAGATCTACCATACAAGACAAGACCCCAGGTGCAGACTGTGCAAAGAGGCCCCTGAGACAATCCAGCACATAACTGCAGGCTGTAAGATGCTGGCAGGGAAAGCATACATGGAGCGTCATAACCAAGTGGCTGGTATAGTGTACAGGAACATCTGTGCAGAGTACAGTCTGGAAGTCCCGAGGTCAAGGTGGGAAACACCTCCAAAGGTCATGGAAAATGATCAAGCTAAGATCCTGTGGGACTTTGAAATCCAGCCCGACAAAATGGTAATGGCAAACTAACCGGACATTGTGGTGACAGACAAACAGCAGAGGAAAGCCGTTGTGGTTGACTTCGCAATACCAAGCGATTGTAACATCAGGAAAAAGGAACACGAGAAGCTAGAGAAATACCAAGGCCTCAAAGAAGAACTTGAGAAGGCCTGGAAAGTAAAGGCAACAGTGGTGCTCATGGTCATCGGAGCACTCGGGGCAGTAACCCCCAAATATATATATATATATATATATATATATATATATATATATATATATATATATATATTGTGTGTGTGTGTGTGTGTGTGTGTGTGTGTGTGTGTGTGTATTACTGGTAGTGATAGATGTGGAAGCACAGAGCTTCTAGCTCTCTCTATCTTCAGTTGTGAAGTTAACCCTGTTCCTAGTTGGCCTGACCATAAGCTTTCTTGAAGAGGAACGTTTTAAGCCTAACCTTAAATGTAGAGACTGTGTCTGCCTCTCTAACATGAGCTGGAGGCTGATTCCATAAAACAGGAGCTTGGTAACTAAGGCTCTACCTCCAACTGTACTTTTAGAAACCCTGGGAACCACTAATAAGGTAAGGTACAGTGGGTACGGAAAGTATTCAGACCCCCTTAAATTTTTCACTCTTTGTTATATTGCAGCCATTTGCTAAAATCATTTAAGTTCTCTTTTTTCCTCAGTAATGTACACACAGCACTCCATATTGACAGAGAAACACAAAATTGTAGAAATTTTTGCAGAATTATTAAAAAAGAAAAATTGAAAATCACACGGCCATAAGTATTCAGACCCTTTGCTGTGACCCTCATATATTTAACTCGGATGCTGTCCATTTCTTCTGATCATCCTTGAGATGGTTCTACACCTTCATTGGAGTCCAGCTGTGTTTGATTAAACTGACTGGACTTGATTAGGAAAGCCACACACCTGTCTGTATAAGACCTTACAGCTCGCAGTGCACATCAGAGCAAATGAGAATCATGAGGTCAAAGGAACTGCCTGTAGAGCTCAGAGACAGATTTGTGGCAAGGCACAGATCTGGCCAAGGTTACAAAAAAAATTCTGCTGCACCTAAAGTTCCTAAGAGCACAGTGGCCTCCATAATCCTGAAATGGAAGATGTTTGGGACAACCAGAACCCTTCCTAGAGCTGGCTGTCAAACTGAGCAATCGGGGGAGAAGAGCCTTGGTGAGAGAGGTAAAGAAGAACCCAAATATCACTGTGGCTGAGCTCCAGAGATGCAGTCGTGAGATGGGAGAAATTTTTAGAAAGTCAATCATCACTGCAGCCCTCCACCAGTCGGGGCTTTATGGCAGAGTGGCCCAATGGAAGCCTCTCCTCAGTTCAAGACACATGAAAGGCCGCATGGAGTTTGCTAAAAAACATCTGAATTCTCTCTGGTCTGATGAGACCAAGATAGAACTTTTTGGCCTTAATTCTAAGCGGTATGTGGAGAGAACCAGGCACTGCTCATCACCTGTCCAATACAGTCCCCACAGTGAAGCATGGTGGTGGCAGCATCATGCTGTGGGGGTGTTTTTCAGCTGCAGGGACAGGACGACTGGTTGCAATCAAAGGAAAGATGAATGCAGCCAAGTACAGGGATATCCTGGATGAAAAACTTCTACAGAGTGCTCAGGACCTCAGACTGGGCCAAAGGTTCACCTTCCAAAAAGACAATGACCCTAAGCACACAGCTAAAATAACAAAGCAGTGGCTTCAGGACAACTCTGTGACTGTTCTTGAATGGCCCAGCCAGAGCCCTGACTTAAACCCATTTGAGCACCTCTGGAGAGACCTGAAAATGGCTGTCCACCAACGATCACCATCCAAGGAGGAATGGCAGAGGATCACCAAATCCAGGTGTGAAAAACTTGTTGCATCATTCCCAAAAAGACTCATGGCTGTATTAGCTCAAAAGGGTGCTTCTACTAAATACTGAGCAAAGGGTCTGAATACTTATGGCTGTGTGATATTTCTGTTTTCCTTTTTTAATAATTCTGCAAAAATTTCTACAATTTTGTGTTTCTCTGTCAATATGGGGTGCTGTGTGTACATTAATGAGGAAAGAAAATGAACTTAAATGATTTTGGCAAATGGCTGCAATATAACAAAGAGTGAAAAATTTAAGGGGGTCTGAATACTTTGCGTACCCACTGTATACTTTATTGATCCGCGTAGGGAAATTAATTCTCTGCATTTGACTCATCCCTCAATGATCCTGGTGAAGTCTAGGTCTGGGATGAAGACAGTATTCTGCCTCTTCAAGGTAGCTTTGACTGTTTTTGAGGAATCATCAGCCAATATTGATGAACTAACTAAAGTAGCATGCAGTTATGTTTCCTTTTGTTTAGATAGTGTGATCCCAACTAAAACAGTTATCTCTTATCCCAATAACAAGCCTTGGGTCACAAAGGAACGAAAAAAGCTGCTACATGAGAAAAAAGCTATTTTTAAAACAGGGGACAAGGTAGAACTTGGTAAAATTACAAAAATAGTTTAAGTTGAAATAAAAAAGCAAAACTAAAGTACAAAAGTAAAACTTAATCTAAATTTGATCAGTCTGACCTTAAGTCAGTGTGGAAGGGGATGAAAATGATGACAGGAGAGGAGAAATGTGATCTCTTTAGATGGTTTCTCTTCCAGTTTACAGCTGGCAAATGAATTAAATGTTAAATGTGAGGAAACTGTAAAAATGTGTGAGCGTGTCTGGGACACTTCTAGTTTTCATATTGATTGTACCATGGTTGAAAAACTTTTAAAACAAACCAAAATTAGCAAGAGCCCACAAGACTTTGCAGACTTAAGCACATGGCCTTTCTGGCCTTGTGCTTTCCTGATTTTTACTCAGTCTCTTTCTCTTCAGACAGTGCCTCAAGTGTGGAAAGATGCTATTATTGTTCTTTTTGCCAAATCAACTCCTTCTAAGGTTTTGAATGATTTTAGACCAGCAGCGCTCACCTCATTGATAATGAAAATGTTTGAAAAACTGGTTAAGCAACAGATATTAAATCAGGTACAAGCCCAGTTGGATCCACTTCAGTTCACCTATAGAGCAGTAAGAGGGGTTGGAGATGCAACTCTTTGTTGCATTTCTCTCTTTGTTGAATTTATTGGTACAGCATCTGGAAGCCCCAAAACGTCACGCTCAGTTATTATTTATTGATTTTTTCCCCCCGTGTTTAATACTATCCAGCCCTACTTATTGGCAGAAAAATGTATCTCATATTTTAACTTGGATTTTAATCTTGTTGGCTGGATAGTGGATTTTTTTGTCACTCAGGACACAGTGTGTTAAAGTGAATGATGTCGACATCCAGAATGTTCTCCTCCACTGGATCCTGGGTTGCTTAGCAAAGATAAATTATTTTAATGTCAATAATGTTTTAATTACTTTATTTAATCAGTCTTTTATTGAATCAGTCCTCACATTCTGTATTGTGTCTTGGTTTGGTGCTCTGTCTGTGTCTAGCAAAAATTGCTTGGCAAGGTTGGTAAAATCATTGGTGTTCAGCAATCTCAGCTGCATGTCATCTACAGTCGAAGGGTTATCTGTAAAGCCCAACAGATAATGGACTGTCCAGACTGCCCACTTTTTAAGGAGTTTAACTTACTTCCCTCTGGATGGAGACGGAGAATGCCCCGAATAAGAATCCAGTGAGCGCGGGTATCTTTTATTTCTGAGACCATAACAAGGATGAATACAGTTGCTTAGCTCAGCAATGCAGTTGTGGCACTTGCTCTTCTACAGCTGTTCCTGAACAATTTTCAGTCATATTCAAAAGTTTGTGCACACCTCTGAGGTTGCATAATAATTTACTCTATCTTCACAAAATAGGATCACAGAGGTATGCAATTTATTTTCTAGTGACATGTGAGTTCTAGGGTGTTTTCCTAACAACAGAGTTTAGTGTAGCAGTATTTAGGTGGATGAAATTAAATGAAATAAGAAAAAATGCCTGCTGCTGATGGTGTTTCTGTACATGGGTCACCATCTGCAGCAGAATGATCTTGTAGGTTTTTTTCTTGGCCTGCCACATCTGGCCTTATCAACTTTGCCTGTGTCCTTCCATTTCCTAATTACAACCTTAAATACCTTTTTCATTATTAAATGCTGTCTATGAAGTTCAAGGCTCAACTAACTAATCTAACAAGTTTTGTGTTGCAAGTAATACATTTTGAGAAGTTACATGCATTCAAATCAGCAAACTTATAAGAGTGCCTAAAATTTGCACAGGCATTTTTTCATATTTCATTTAATTTCATACACCTAAATACTGCTTCACTAAAAATAATTGTTCAGAAAACACCCCAGAACTCAGATGTCACTAGAAAGTAAGTGACATACCTCTGTGATCTTTTTTCATAAAGATAGAATAAATAATTATGCAAACTCAGAGGGGTGCCTAAACTTTTGCATATATATGTGACTCTGTGTACTCTGTGAGTATTGTCTGGTATGTGTTGTGACACCTGCTGCAAACCAGCAGTGCGGCACCATCCAACGTGGGATGAATGCCGTCTCTCCGTAAGAGACCGGGCTTCCCCCAAAACACTCGCCAATTATCAATAAAGCCTATGCCGTTTCTGGGCACCATCTGGATAACCAGCGGTTGAAAGATGAAAAGCGGCTGTACATTTCATCATTGGTCAAAGTGGATAGGGGACCAGAGAACATTACGGAGTCCAACATCGACTTTTGCACATCGAAGTTTGCACACTGAACCTACACTGAAAAAAGTCATTCTTTGGATCAACCTTAAAAAAAAAATTGCTTCAATTTTTTACAGCTAAATTTATTACTTTTTGTCAAATGATTTTTGTACTTTGATCTAAATGAAAAATCTGAAAATAATTTAAAAATATTAATTTTCCTTAATGTAAATTCTTACATAAGTACAAAGTAAAATTATAACTCAATCTAAAATTAGCAAAGACTTTTTTTGCATTATTACAAATTTAATTATAGCTTTAGGTGAATTTAAAAATGTTCCTTATTTCAAAGTATTTTTGCACAACATGTTATCAGAAATTGACCAAGTTTTACACCGCTTTTAAAAACAAACATCACATACAACACAACTGACAAGCTGATATACTGAAGATGGAATATTTAGGGATTTAGGAATTTCAAAAATAGTTTTCCAGCCAATTCCAATACTACAACTATTTTTTCATACTTTGTTTTCCTCTGGGTTTATGTGGTCACAGGTAAAACATAAAACATAATGGCATTTGCAGAGAATCACACTTACAGTTTAGAGCAAGCTGATGAGCAGATGAGCAATGACACAAGACCACATGCTGCTGTGAAAGGGGTCTTTGACACATTTATTTATAAAATATTTTAAAGCTGAAACTTGGAACTTTGCAAATGTCCATTTAGTTTGTACATACTGTACATGGTACTATTGCTGAAATACCCTTATCGTGGCGTTTACAGATTTGAGTGGTTTAGGCTTGCTGTATATTTAAAGAACAAAGAAGTTCTGGAAGGTGTAGAAACTTAAGTTAGTTGTTCAAAGTGTTTTCACCTGCCCCATTAGCAGACATGCAAAAAACCTCATTGCTCCTGCCTGTGTCAGTTTTATAAACAAAAACCCAGACTATCCAGTTTGAGAGGCACATAAAGTATGGAAATTCAGTGTATAGTTTAACAAAATGAAATTTCATATTTTTTCAATTTACAAACATTGCCTGTTTCATTTCTTTTCAAACAGAAGCATACACTGCCATCATAAATTAATAGAAATTCATAATTCGGTTCAATGTCCATAAATATTTTCTCCAATTCAGAAGGCTTCAGTGTAACTCACGATTTAGGGCATAGATGAGTTCAGACAACACTGCACACACAGGTCTTTCTGATGGCAGATGATTCTGAACTTCTGCAGCTTCTATGACAATCTTCTCTGAAGTGAAGACAGACGTGGCCATAGTGCTCTGCTGTAGCTCCTGCTTCATGTTGTTGAAAAGTCTGAATAATAATTTTTAAAAAAAGACTTAAAACCAATGACTATTATGTCGGGGTCATGGAGGAAGACAAAAAGAGGGAAAGAGCAGAATCAAACCGATATAACTTCAGACACATATTGACAAATCATTCATATGAGGATTCATAACAATACACTCACCAGAAACTCTTGAGTTCTGTCACATCTTCTGAAGTCATATGAAAAGGCACTTCAACAGACAGTTCCTTTTGACGTTCTCATCCAGGCTCTAAGTCCAAAAGCACACACAATAATAAATAACTCTGTCATGTATGTGGTGTACATTCACGTTCTCACGGAGTTGGAGCAGATCCGTTCCGCGTCTGCCTTGAGTCCCGCCGCCGGGCTGCGGAGCCGGCCCCGCCCCCGAGGGAACATGCACAGGCACAGCGCATGCGCAGGGACATGGTGCGCACTGCGACTCATTCAAATTTAAACAAGGGCAATATCAACGACTATATGACCACATTTAGGACTCCAAGAGAATTTAATAAAACTGAATACATCTTTTTTTTAAAAGGCATTACACTTAATAGTTGAGAGAAGTAGACTCCTCACATTCAGAGGCGTAGCCACGTGGGGGTCTGGGGTGGCCACGGCCCCTGTTGGTCAGACCTTGGCCACCCCATCGGCCCCCCCTGAAAGGTCCTGCACAACGCAGGTCCATAATGAGGCTGGCGTGACTGATTGACGTTACGTCTTTGCGCAGCTGTTGTAAAACAAAGGGTTTGACACAGAGACTTGCAGCTAAATCCTCCTGACAGAGAAGAGCTCAAGCTTTGTGTCAGTTTTTATTTCACGTTGATAGGTTCAGGAATCACAGAGATATGCACCGTTAAAGTTTGTAAAAGCATTTAGGCTTCATTACAAGACGCGCGGTTTATTACCTCTCTGCGAACAACCGCGGTGTTTTTTTGTTTTTTTGTTTTGTTGTTTTTTTTAGGTCCAGTGTCTCTTTTACTAAAAACTATTACAAAAGAGATAATTATTTCCAATAACTTTGTTTTTAATTTTGATCAAAAGAGGAGAGATGGAGAAGAGCAGAGGAGAAACTGCAGTTGGATGGGGACGCACTGTAAAGTTTTTGTTAAGAGAAATCGACCACCTCTTGTGACCCTTCAAAATAAAACTTCATCCTTTTCCATCAGCTGAAACAACTTTATTGTGGTAGAGCCTGAAAGGAAAGGCATTAGCGCTGCACGAGGAACTGACAGGAGCTGATAGTACAGACTGTCAAAGTCTTGGACTGTCATGAAAAGTTTTGATGTAGACAAAGTTGTTAGTAAGTTATTGTAAAATTGTTAAAGCAAAAATATCGAACACATTGCACTAATTAACAACTAGGGATGGGCATCGAAACCCGGTTCTACCTGAGAACCATTTCTAATTTTTCCAATCCATCGGAATTGTTTGCCTCCACCGTTAACGATCCTTCTTATCGATGCTGCTTTGTGCAGCTGTGTTTGTGTGAGCAGGTTTTGCTCCGAGACCCGCCCGCTCCCGAGCCGCGTTTCTAACCTTTTTACTTTAACTTCGCTGCAAAAGTCGTCTTCGATGAGTAGCCTACAAAGCGCGGCGCTCATCGTGCAGTGCATGTCGTTCTCCTCTCTCTAATTAATGAATATGCGCTCACGGGAGACGCACAGAGCCTGGCGCGCTTGCGTCCCACTGCGTGGACACAGCAGAGTGAAGCCAGAGCCGCGGAGGTAGGAGCTAAATGTCCCCGCACTGTGACAGCAGGAGCTCATTCCCCTGCATAAGAAATACAGTATGGAAGGGAGCGAGCGATAGAAAAAGAGAAATCTCCATAGAAAATGCTGAATCCTGTCTCACCTGTCTGACCCTCACCTGTCTGACTCTCACCTGTCTGACTCTCACCTGTCTGACTCTCACCTGTCTGACTCTCACCTGTCTGACCCTCACCTGTCTGACCCTCACCTGTCTGACTCTCACCTGTCTGACCCTCACCTGTCTGACCCTCACCTGTCTGACTCTCACCTGTCTGACTCTCACCTGTCTGACCCTCACCTGTCTGACTCTCACCTGTCTGACTCTCACCTGTCTGACCCTCACCTGTCTGACTCTCACCTGTCTGACCCTCACCTGTCTGACCCTCACCTGTCTGACTCTCACCTGTCTGACCCTCACCTGTCTGACTCTCACCTGTCTGACTCTCACCTGTCTGACTCTCACCTGTCTGACTCTCACCTGTCTGACTCTCACCTGTCTGACGCTCACCTGTCTGACCCTCACCTGTCTGACCCTCACCTGTCTGACCCTCACCTGTCTGACTCTCACCTGTCTGACCCTCACCTGTCTGACCCTCACCTGTCTGACGCTGATGTGGCCCCTCCCTGCGTTGCACTGTCACAGAAACACAGGCTACTGTTTAGTTTAATAAGTTTAATGAACGTTTTTTCGTCTGGGGCTGCTGCTCCTAAATTAATATTAAAGCCACAATCCTGTTTATTTAAAAAGCATACATTTCCAGTAATTTAACAGCTGTACATTCAATACATGTTACTTCTGTTTAGTGAGCCCAGTTTAAAATAGGCTCATATACATGAAAATGAAAATAAGCTTCTATTTCTGCTTCATAATAAACTGTATGGCTACAGATCTAGTTCATTTTTATTCAAAGATATATCAGGAATCGATAAGGCAATCGATAAAGAATCAGATTGATAAGCAGAATTGACACTGGCATCAACATTGATAAAATCTTATCAATTCCCATCCCTATTAACAACAACATGCTTCAGGACACAGACTACATGCATTGTTCAGTCCCTCCAGGATTTTGCGATGTTGCGATCACAAATATTAATGCAAAATCAAGCAATTGTTTTACTCACTCTATAGTCAGCTAAAACACTTTAAAATGCACCAGGATACAGCAAATATTGTCTGTTATATTGATTTTTTTCCCTGGGGGAGGACTCCCAGACCCCCCCTGTAAATTTGTTACATACTTAACCTCTGTGAATCACAACTTGCTCTTCTGTGAGCTGCACACATCAGGGCTCATCCCCTAACTTCCTCAAACCATCCAAATAACTGGCTTCAGAACAGAACAGAAGATAATTCACATTTTTTGTATTAGTCCTATAATAGTAATAATCTGCCATGTACCACCACAGTAAAATGACAGGACCCGGCTGCTAGATACACCAAGGCGACTCCCAGACTGCCACTGAAAAGACGGAGCGACAGCTCGTCTCTTCTCGTCTCCTCTCGTTCCCTCCCGTTTCCTCACGTTGGATGACCTTTTTCCCTCTTCATACACCGAAGCGACAACTGACCTAAAGACTGTGTCTTGCGCATGCGCGTGATGTAATTACCCCCCCCCCAAAGCGGCAGATGGCACTAGCCAGTGAACAAAGATAAACAGAAGTGACACAATGTTTGCGGAAGACATATGCATGTACCGCGCTTTGGTCTGCCACTGTTCTCAGCTTGTTTGAACATTTGAGAAGCGTGATCGTGGCCGGTTTGGACATTGTTTTGTGTGGATTAGGTGCCGCTGCTCTGTTACTTGAAGAAGATAACTTTCCGCACAAAATTGGGAAAAATGCAAAAATGGTGACAGTACGCTGCCACAGCGGTTTTCACCTCTCGTTACTCCGTCACTTCCGCTAAAATTCCTGTGAGCTGATTGGCGCTGCAGCTGTAGTGCTAGGCCTATCAGAGCGCTTCGTGCCAAAGACCAAAGACCGATTCAACAACAAGGCCAATCGGGTCAGACGGCCTCCGTCCTGGAGTGATGGGGGCAGATGGCGCATACATATCAAAAGGAAGGAAATGAGCAACGTGGAAAAACTCTAACTAACAAAAATCAAAACAAAAACGTTAAGTGATAAAAAACATAAAAAAAATACATTGGTACTTTTGACTGGAGTCATTAGAGACCCTAATATGTTTGTGTTTATGAAAAAAAAAAAAATTTTCATCGGAAACATAACGAGCGGGCATATGGTGAACAGCTGTCCCCTATTTATTTCCTACTAGCACTGCTGGCTAGCTAGCTTGTAGCTTAAGCCAAGGGACAAATGTGTGTTCCTTTTCTCTGTTTATGTTTCCCATGGTGTGCTTGGAGTAAACTGGCACCAGTCCACAGAGCTAGGCAGCTACATTCACTCACACTCACTGACTGCACACCAGCACATGCGTTTTATGGGCATAGCCAGGGGTGTGACCATCCAAGCTGGTGTGTCTTAAAGAGTTTCCACACACCTGATGGCAGTTAGTTTATTCCTTGTATTGATGTAACGTGGAGAGAGGTGCTCATTTCCTCTTGGAATATGAACTGAACATGATTCTTATTAAAACATTTTTTATATATATTTTTCATTTTGCATCTGTTGCTACTTCTTTTTACTTGAGTAGGGATTGTCTTTGGTCCAGCCTACACACAGCACAATGTTTAGCTCCACCTTTAAAGAAACTGACCACAGTGTAGCCTGTGTGACCGGTGCACTTCGCATTGTGTTTGTGTGATTGTGGGATGAATTTACGTAACACAGGATTATATTTGGAGGCGTGCTCCGTTTAATCAGCCTGACATGCAGGAAACAAACAACAGTTAGCACTTAGCATGTGCTGCAGTGGACCTCCAGCCCTATACAAAGCATAATACCATGATAGCATAGCATCGCCCATCGTTGTCAAAACAAAACCATGTAATCTGCACCATCAAATGTCACAATAGGGCAACTACTGCTCAATACAAGTGCATCACCATCAATTGAAAAGACAAAAAATAGCATATAAACAAAACAAACAAATGGATTACAGTGGATTGAAAAAA
The DNA here is from genome assembly GCA_020698575.1 of Bostrychus sinensis. Taxonomy (NCBI): domain Eukaryota; kingdom Metazoa; phylum Chordata; class Actinopteri; order Gobiiformes; family Eleotridae; genus Bostrychus; species Bostrychus sinensis. The sequence continues at coordinate 38,607,569 of CM036249.1, read as the reverse complement.
CTGACCTCTTCCCAGTGGGACAGATTCAAAGGGAAGAGGAAATAGGACAGCTCAGTATATAGGTGACAATATTTAAAGAAGAAGAAGGCAAGGGCAGAGCTGGAGGACCGAACCCAATACAGAACACACATTGAATTGTCAGGTATGAATGATAACAATACCAAATAAATCATTTTGTGTAATATACAAGAAACTGTAGGGGGCTGTTACATATGCCTAAAGTGTTTATGGTACACCTTTTGAGGTTACTTTAGACCCCTTTTGGTAATTAAAAACATTCCTATTGCAATATGTGCTTTACCACACTACTGGAAACATGCCTCTGATGTTTTTTAGAAATGTTTGTTGGGACATGGGACCACGTATGAATATGGGGCTTATGATCACCTCATTGTTCTGTTCCAGGACACTACATGTATGTGGACTCTGTGTATGCCAAGCACTTCCAAGAGGTGGCCCGTCTCACATCTCCCATGACCACAGCGGCCATGAGCGGCTGCCTGTCCTTCTTCTACCTCCGCAACCAGGAGAAGGGAAACCTGTTTTCTGTTTTTACCAGGGACCTGCTCGGCCACTACGAGGACCTGTGGAGACCTGAGGCTCACACCACCATGGGCTGGACTCATGTCAGCATGGACATCAAGGCCCCCCACCCTCTTGAGGTCAGTCCATCTCCAGAAGTCAGTCCACCCTCGGAGGTCAGTCCAACCTCATGATGTCACGACAGCTGCAGAGATGTCTCAGTTGCTGGAACCAACACTGTGCACTCTTTACAGACTTCACATATAACTTGTATAACCAGATTATAGGCTTTTGTGGTCTACCATATAAAACTGGAGTTAAATTCTGTGCACTGTGACTCACATTTTGCCTTCGGAGAAATGGCTTGCTCTCAGTGGGTAAACCACATTTCACTTCCTGGCCTAAGAGATGTTGACGACGGGGTGAGTGTTGTGATGAAGACAGTATGCTGTCTGATAATTGGAGTAATACGTTAAGACTTATGTCTGTTCAGAGTGCACTGTGTTTGCCTCCACAGCAGCTGAGACATGTCTGCAGCTGTCATGACATCATGTCCACATGTTCTGTAGTCAGCAGCCCCAGCCTACAGAGTTTCCACTCAGCCTCATTTACCACTTGTTTTTAGTGGATGTGCTGTATTCATAGTGCACACTCAGCAGTTTAATGAAGACAAGCTAGACACTCATTCATCAGTAACTTTCCACTTTCATTATTCTAAGGTATGACTACATCCCTTTACTGCTGTATTATCTAAACTAGGTCAGAGCCCTCTCCACAAGAGAGATACAACAGAATAAGGACTTTTCATCATCTGCACTTCATTAATGGAGGGTTTTTAAGACACAAATGTGATTCTAATCATCAACCCAGTCATTGCAGTATTCTGGGAATTTAAAGCAGACTTTAACAAACAACTACTTAAAATCAGTTACTTTTAGTTTTAGCATTATTTGTGCAGAATCAAAATAATTGTAACCTTTACTGTTTAACCCTCTCCATACCAACCTATTTAACATAAATTAATTACTGAGCGGGGTTACTTGTGACCCTACAGATAAAAATCAAAACACAAAACAATACAAAAAGTCTCTATAGTCATTTTTAATGATGTGTTAACTGTCAACTCCAGATTTTTTTTGTGAATTATTATTTTGATACATTTGCATATCATTTGCATTTAGTCATAGAAAATTATAGACGTTCTATGAAATAAAAAAAACTTGCATGCTTTGTCAGGATCAATCCACACTAACACAAACAAATTCTCTCTTCAGACAAATTTTTATGGTAAAAGTACTTTTGACTGGGGTCATTAGTGACCCCAATAATTTGACCTTTATTTAACTAGGAAAGTCCTCCTGAGATTCAGAATTTCTCTTGCAGGGGAGTCATGGCCCCATGGGGGACCTATTGTACATTTGGGCGGCAGTAGCTCAGTTGGCCACTTGTCCAATAACCAGAAGGTTGGTGGTTCAAACCCCACTCCCACTGTGGCATACTGTTGTTGTGTCCTTGGGCAAGACACTTAACCCACCTTGCCTCCAGTGTCTGCGCACACTGGTGTATGAATGTGAGTGTGAATGGGTGAATGGTTCCTTGATGTAAAGCACTTTGAGTACCCATGGAGGTAGAAAAAAATAAATGGCTTTTGTTAAAAAAAAAAGAGAAGACAAAAGCATACAATTGACTAGAAAAGATATAGATCTATAAAATAAAACCATGAGTGTCTTCCACATTGAAATTTCTCAGTCTTTGAAGAAAGTACAGTCTTTGCAAGCCTTTTTTGCAGATTTGAGATGTAATGAGGTCATGGTTTAGTTTTTTGTCATTACAAGTCCCCAAATATTCGTATGTCTCAGCCATCTCCACCTGCTATAGGATATGTTGGTGTTCATAAAAAATGCAAATTACAAAAGGAAAAAAAAAACTAAAAAACTTTATGATGTCATAGAAAACAAGTAGAGCGACAAAGTCATGAAAAGCTAGAGTGATAAAATAAAACATATCTGAGATATGATCAAAAATATTTGCCAGGGGTCAAGTTTTACCCCACTTGCTCAGATGAGGTTTAATCTTAGCCACCTCAGTTGATTAACAGCGAGAGTGACCAGGAGAAAGGACACATTTCTTCTTCACATTGTGTTAGGCAAGTTAAGACACATGTGTCTGTCTTGCTATGTGTGCAGGTGGTGTTTGAGGTGGCCTTCAACAGTGCCAGAGGAGGTCATGTGGCCATCGATGACATATCCTTTTCTCCTGAGTTCTGCCACACTGACACCGGTGAGAGGTCACACAGGTCAGACAACTAGCAAAGAGTGTGTCCTAGATCACCCTCAGGGCCTCTTATCAGTGGGGCAGGCCACCTCTACTGGCAGGCTCTACTCTGAGATTCTCACCCAATTTCTAACTTATGATAAACACACAATCAGACTTTACACACAATCAACACAAACAATAACTACACTAAACTAAACAGACCCAGGACACGCCTGTCCTTAGACCCTCCTTCTCGGTAAGGAAAACTAACTAACTAAAAAAAACACAGCTGTGGGAAAAAAGTAGAAACCTTATGGAGCCCATATTGAAGGAGAGATCCTCTCCCAGGACGGACAGGCAACATGTGTCTAGGACTGTTAGTCCATGAGCTCATCTATAGGATCCTAGTTCAGGTCTGTAAGGATTCATCCAGGGAGTGGGGTGAAGCAGGTTGAGGAAGTCCATAGGATGCAGCAGGTGGGCCTCATCCAGACAGGTGAGTGGGCGAGATAGGTCCGGGAATTCCAGGATGCAGCAGGGCCTCATCCAGACAGGTGAGTAGGGGTGAGGTAGATCTGGGAAGTCCATAGAGATGAGGTTGAGGGCCCAGAAGTCAGGACAGGAGCACAGATGTGGTCTGCTGAGATCCAGTCGTCACTGGGACATCTGCCAGCAGCCAGGCATCTGAAACAGTCCCCACTCCCCCAGAGGGGAGCGGGAGAGAGGGACAACTTGTGAATAGCAATGAACTGATTGGAGATTATAGAATATTTGATAATAGTAATGACAGTGATAGAAGAGGAGCAGCAGATGAAACCAGAGGACAGAGGCTCAGTGCACCATACTTCCCCCAGCTTCTAGCTCCTAGAGCAGCCTAGCTTCAACTGTGGAGTTAACTCTGTTCCTAGCTGGCCTGACCATAAGCTTTCTCGAAGAGGAACATTTTAAAGCCTAACCTTAAATGTAGAGACTGTGTCTGCCTCTCTAACATGAGCTGGAAGCTGATTCCATAAAACAGGAGCTTGGTAACTAAAGGCTCTACCTCCAACTGTACTTTTAGAAACCCTGGGAACCACTAATAGCCCTGTGTTTTGTGAGCGCAGTACTCTGCTTGGTTGGTATGGCTCTATAACATCATTAATGTAGGATGGGGCCGTACCATTTACAGCCTTGTAAGTCAGGAGAAGGATTTTAAACCTAATTCTGAATTCTACTTGGAAGCCAGTGAAGTGAAGCTAGCACAGGAGCAATATGTTCTCTCCTGTTAGTTCCTGTTAATAATCTTGCTGTGTTTTGAACAAGCTGAAAACATTTGAAAGAATTTTTAGGGCACGCTGCCAGCAGAGAGTTACAGTAATCCAACCTAGATGTAACAAACGCATGGACAAGTTTTTCAGCATTACTTTTAGATAAAATATTTCTGATTTTGGCTATGTTACATAAGTGAAAGAACGCTGTTTTACAAGCTTGGGTTATATGAGCCATAAGTGATAAATCTTCAAATAAAACAAAATAAAATAAAACTCCTAAATTTCTCACAGTAGAATTCGAGGCTACACTGACACCGTCCAGGGAGACTCTGGTCAGACAGAGCATCTCTCAGCTTTTTGGCGCCTAGTATAATGACCTCTGTTTTTTCTGGGTTTAGGAGGAAATAATTAATTGTAACAAGTCATTTGTGACTCTAACTAATGCAGTTTCTGTGCTATGGTGGGGTCTAAACCCTGACTGAAAATCTTCAAATAAGCTATTGTCCTGTAGGTGGCGACATAACTGTGTAACTACAACTCTTTCTAGGATTTTTGAAATAAAAGGGAGATTTGATATTGGCAGGGGCGTAGCCAGGATTTTATTTACTGGGGGGGCCAGCCGTGTCCTGTCATTTTACTGTGGTGGCACATGGCAGATTATTATTATTATAGGACTAATACAAAAAATGTGAATTATCTTCTGTTCTGTTCTGAAGCCAGTTATTTGGATGGTTTGAGGAAGTTAGGAGATGAGCCCTGATGTGTGCAGCTCACAGAAGAGCAAGTTGTGATTCACAGAGGTTAAGTATGGAACAAATTTACAGGGGGGGTCTGGGAGTCCTCCCCCAGGGAAAAAAAATCAATATAACAGACAATATTTGCTGTATCCTGGTGCATTTTAAAGTGTTTTAGCTGACTATAGAGTAAGTAAAACAATCACTTGATTTTGCATTAATAGTCGCAAAATCCTGGAGGGACTGAACAATGCATGTAGTCTGTGTCTTGAAGCATGTTGTTGTTAATAGGGATGGGAATTGATAAGATTTTATCAATGTTAATGCCAGTGTCAATTCTGCTTATCAATCTGATTCTTTATCGATTGCCTTATCGATTCCTGATATATCTGTGATTAAAAATGAACTAAATTTGTGGCCATACAGTTTATTATGAAGCAGAAATAGAAGCTTATTTTCATTTTCATGTATATGAGCCTATTTTAAACTGGGCTCACTAAACAGAAGTAACATGTATTGAATGTACAGCTGTTAAATTACTGGAAATGTATGCTTTTTAAATAAACAGGATTGTGGCTTTAATATTAATTTAGGAGCAGCAGCCCCAGACCTGTCTGTCTGAAAAAACGTTCATTAAACTTATTAAACTAAACAGTAGCCTGTGTTACTGTGACAGTGCAACACAGGGAGGGGCCACATCAGTGTCAGACAGGTGACAATCAGACAGGTGAGGGTCAGACAGGTGAGGGTCAGACAGGTGAGAGTCAGACAGGTGAGGGTCAGACAGGTGAGAATCAGACAGGTGAGAGTCAGACAGGTGAGGGTCAGACAAGTGAGAGTCAGACAGGTGAGAGTCAGACAGGTGAGAGTCAGACAGGTGAGAGTCAGACAGGTGAGGGTCAGACAGGTGAGAGTCAGACAGGTGAGAGTCAGACAGGTGAGGGTCAGACAGGTGAGAGTCAGACAGGTGAGAGTCAGACAGGTGAGGGTCAGACAGGTGAGAGTCAGACAGGTGAGAGTCAGACAGGTGAGAGTCAGACAGGTGAGGGTCAGACAGGTGAGAGTCAGACAGGTGAGAGTCAGACAGGTGAGAGTCAGACAGGTGAGGGTCAGACAGGTGAGAGTCAGACAGGTGAGAGTCAGACAGGTGAGGGTCAGACAGGTGAGGGTCAGCCAGGTGAGAGTCAGACAGGTGAGAGTCAGACAGGTGAGGGTCAGACAGGTGAGGGTCAGACAGGTGAGGGTCAGACAGGTGAGAGTCAGACAGGTGAGGGTCAGACAGGTGAGAGTCAGACAGGTGAGAGTCAGACAGGTGAGGGTCAGACAGGTGAGGGTCAGACAGGTGAGGGTCAGACAGGTGAGAGTCAGACAGGTGAGAGTCAGACAGGTGAGGGTCAGACAGGTGAGGGTCAGACAGGTGAGAGTCAGACAGGTGAGAGTCAGACAGGTGAGAGTCAGACAGGTGAGGGTCAGACAGGTGAGACAGGATTCAGCGTTTTCTATGGAGATTTCTCTTTTTCTATCGCTCGCTCCCTTCCATACTGTATTTCTTATGCAGGGGAATGAGCTCCTGCTGTCACAGTGCGTGGACATTTAGCTCCTACCTCCGCGGAAAGGATGAAGTTTTATTTTGAAGGGTCACAAGAGGCGGTCGATTTCTCTTAACAAAACCTTTACAGTGCGTCCCCATCCAACTGCAGTTTCTCTGTTCTTCTCCATCTCTCCTCTTACTTTTGATCAAAATTAAAAACAGTTATTGGAAATAATTATCTCTTTTGTAATAGTTTTTGAGTAAAAGAGACACTGGACCTAAAAAACAAACAAACAAACAAACAAAAAAACACCGCGGCTGTTCGCAGAGAGGTAATAAACCGCGCGTCTTGTAATGAAGCCTAAATGCTTTTACAAATTTTAACGGTGCATATCTTTGTGATTCCTGAACCTATCAACGTGAAATAAAAACTGACACAAAGCTTGAGCTCTTCTCTGTCAGGAGGATTTAGCTGCAAGTCTCTGTGTCAAACCCTTTGTTTTACAACAGCTGCGCAAAGATGTAACGTCAATCAGTCACGCCAGCCTCATTATGGACCTGCGTAGGCCGTTGTGCAGGACCTTTCAGGGGGGGCCGATGGGGTGGCCAAGGTCTGACCAACAGGGGCCGTGGCCACCCCAGGCCCCCATGTGGCTACGCTTCTGGATATTGGTCTATAGTTGGCTAAAATCTCAGGATCTAGACTGTTTTTTCAGAAGTGGTTTAATAACTGCATATTTAAAAGACTGTGGGACATAACCTGTTTCTAAGGAGGTATTTATTATATTCAGTATAGATTAATTAATTAGCGGAAGAGTTTCTTTAAAAAGTTTGGCAGGAATTGGGTCTAAAAGAGAAGTTGAGGTTTTGGAGGACATAATGATGACAATGATTTTATAGAAGCCTCCATTTTTACAGCTTTAGCTTGCTCTGAGCTGCTTGTAGGGAGAATTTCATTTTATTTGTCTCTGATACTTGTGATTTTGTTGTTAAAAAATGTAAGAAAGTATTTACAGCTGAGAGCAACAGGGATACAGGGTTCTACTGAGCTGTGACTGGTGGTCAGCCTGGCTACAGCGCTGAACAGAAACCTAGGGTTGTTCTTGTTTTCTTCTATTAAAGTTGAATAATATCTGGTTTTGGCCTCACGCAGAGATTTTTTATAATTTAAAAGACTATATTTCCAGGCATTCAGAGACTGCTCTGAGCTGGAGTGACGCCATAGCCTTTCTAATTTACCAGGTGCTTGTTTAAGGGAACGTGTTTCAGCATTAAACCATGGTGCTACTCGATTCGCCCTAACAACCTTTTGTTTTAATGGAAGCTACATTATCAAGAGCTGTCTTTAAAGACTGCATGGCGCTGTCAACAAACCAATCATTTTTACTAGGACTCAAGCTATGGGAGCTGTTCTCAACAAACTCACTCAACATTGTACTAAATATTGGCTTTATTATGTGTTTAAACTTTGACACAGATTGGTCTGATAATGTTCTTCTAATCTGGGTTTTGTTCATTGGAACAGTAAAGTCTTTGAGTATAAACTGAAAGGTAATCAGAAAGTGATGTGAGAGTATGGGGTTATGAGGGAGGACAGTGAACTCACTAATCTCTATACCATAGGTTAAAACAAGGTCCAGGCTGTGCTTGTGACAATGAGTGGGTTCATTAATGTTTTGACTTACGCTGTCTAATAAGACTGCAGATGCATTACATAGACAGTCGCTGCTTTCATCAACATGAATATTAAAGTCCCCTACTATTACAATCTTATCTGAGTCTAACACTATACTGGATAGAAAGTCAGAGAATGCAATTTAAAATTCAGAATAGGGACCAGGAGGCCGGTAGATGATTATAAACATAACTGGTTTTTGTTTCTTACAGTTTGGGTGATTTATAGTTAGTATGAGGTTTTCAAAGGAATTAAATGTGTGTTTAGATTTGGGGCTAAGAAGTAAACTAGACTGTGATATTACTGCCACTCCTCCACCTCCGCCTGTGCTCCTCGCTGTCTGAAAGTTTACATGACTTGGGGGAGTAGCTTCATTAAGTCTCACATAATCATCCTGTTGTAGCCAGGTTTCTGTTAAGGCCAGTAGGTTAAGTTTATTATCATTAATTAATTCATTAACTAACAGGGATTTAGAGGAAATGGACCTAATGTTTAGTAATCCACATTTAATTATGTCATTGTTTTGATTATTATTAATATTATTAATAGGTCTACAAGAAGTTATTTTTATTAAATTTGTGGCTCTCACTCTTATTTGTCTTTTGCTGTTGGAGTTAGTGTTTAGGCGGGGGACAGACACAGTCTCTATTTGCTCTGCTAAAATACCTTTATACTGGGTTTGTACCAGCTCATAAGGAAGCTCAGAGAAGTGTTTTAAACTACTGCTCTGTGCCCGGGTCCCACCTCTGGCTCGTCAGGTTGGACGACTAATGCTATCAGCCATATTTCTAGACAGCAACGCGGCACCATCCAACGTGGAATGAATGCCGTCTCTCCATAAGAGACCGGGCTTTCCCCAAAACGCTCTCCAATTATCAATAAAGCCTGTGCCGTTTTCTGGGCACCATCTAGATAACCAGTGGTTGAATGATGAAAAGCGGCTGTACATTTCATCATTGGTCAAATTCAGCAGGGGACCAGAGAATATTACGGTGTCCGACATCGACTTAGCAAGTTTGCACACCGACTCTACATTCAATTTGAGCACCTCTGATTGTCTCCGCCGGGCGTCGTTACCGCCAACGTGAATCACGATTCGACGGAACCTGGTCCTACTCTGGGCTAAAAGCCTAAGGTTTCCTTCGATGTCACCCACTCTGGCCCCCGGAAAACACCTAACCGTAGCCGCTGGCAGCTTCACGTCTCTAACTATCGAGCTCCCAATCACCAGAGTCGATGGTTCAGTGGGTGTGTCACTGAGGGGAGAAAACCTATTCCAGACGGGAAGCTTTGGGTGGTCTAAGTGTTTGCGTTTAGCGCTATGCTTCCTTCTTACTGTTACAAAGCCGTCCTGCTTGTCCCTCGGCTGCTGGGGAGGCGCTGGGGGGCTAGTCTGGCTAGCGTTCCTGCTACTGCTAGCGCGGTCCGCGGTCCCTGTAGCTACCTGGCTAGCTGGCTTAGCTTCAGCCTCCACTGTGCGGAGCCGTGCTTCTAACTGCTCTAACCTGGCCTCCAAAACTAAAAACAAACTACACTTCACACATCTACTGCTATCATCACTAAAGGAGGCAGGATTCTCACTGAACATATGGCACATTGAGCAGAAAAGAGGGGTGAAAGCGGAGGACGGAGACGCCATGCTAATGCTAGGCTAAGATACGCTAAAGGCTAACAGAGACTAGTAAACTATTACTGAAAGTGGCTTGGACACAAAGCGATTATATACGATAGTAGATTTCTCACAGAGTAACTAAGTTAAACTGCTAGAAGATATGTCTTAAATAATTCGATTTGGTCAAATGACGAAGAAAAGTTGTGCATACAGTAAAACCAACAACAGAGTGAACTCACCAGGAAGTGACGTCAGACGTCAAAGCAGGAACAAAAGAGTTTCTGAGGCATTCAGTTGAACACCGAGGCATCAACATTCGCTCACTAAAAGAGCTCTTGAGTTCACTAAAAACACTGTGGAGAGGAAGGTCTGTAAGAGACAGTTCTTAGTTTGGTCCTCATCCTTTTGTCCACGATAACGTCCACAGAGTCGAGGCTCAGCCCCACCACTGAGCTTGCCTTTTTAATCAGTTTGTTCATTTGGCTTTTGTCCTCCACAGTGATGCTCCCACCCCAACAAAGTACAGCATAAAACAAGACACTGGCTACGATACCCCGATAAAAGACATACAGGAGCCTGTGCTGTTTTTTGAGCAGATTAATTTAATGTGGTGTTTTTCCACTGAATAAACAGTGTCAGCTCAGCACATGTTCTCTCTTTTGAACAATTTACATTCTGTTTGACTGTGCCTCTATAAAAGAGGTGTTTGCTGTGTACTGAGGACAACTCTGTTGTAGTTTGAAATAAAATATAATTGCAGAATTGTATTGACCTTTGTACCAAAAGCTTAATTTGCTTATTAGCAACATAGCTATAGACACAGTAACATAGCATAGATATGCTAAATGCTAATACCTAAGAGCCAAGCTAAGAGCTTGGTGCATAAATCAACCTTACTTTAAAATTAAGTAGCAGAAAATATTGCAAAAGTCAATACTTAAAAAAAGTACTGTTACTTATGCTTCATCAGTCATTATGTTTTGTTTTGTTTTTTGTTTTGTTTTTGTTTTTGTTTTTTTTTTGTTTTTTTTTATCATTTCCAAATTTGAAAGTTCCCAAAATTTCCAAGCTTAACTTCCCATGGAAAATTTCCAGAAAATTTTGGAAAATTTTCTGCCCCTTTGCAACCCTATGAGCATGTAGCCAATACAATACAAGATTAGATTCTCATACAAGATACATATAAAATTACTGAAAATTTACATATTAATTTACTAAAAAAATTAAGTACGTTTTGTCTTTGAATGAAAATGACATTGAGGGCTTAGCCCACCTAGCCCATTGATACCAGGCATCCCTATCCAAGTATTTGGACACTGACTGCGTACTTTTTTGAAATAGTTTTTTATTTATTTTATTTGTACGCATTACTCTGTACTTTGAAGTACAATTACACAAAAAGTACACAGTGAAAGTACTTGATGCTCTCAGTGGTAGTAGTCCTTTGCCTGGAAATTCCAGACTCACCGCTGTACCAGTGGATGAGTCTGGTCGCCATAGAATCAATTCGATTTCTAGCTCGGAGCAAACGGGCAGCGGAGTTAGCCAATCAGAAAATGGCGGACGTGACGTTAACAAAGCGACAAGAAAGTAAGCAACGCGAAAACATTTTTTTTTTTTTTAATAAAGGCTTCTAGTGCTGCAAGCTGGTGTGGTTTTAATGACTCGATATGTTTTTGGTCATTTAAAATGGAATTTACCGCTGAATGAAACAAACTCGGCTCCTCAGTGCGCCACCTTGATTGTTGTTGTTGCGGACACTGCTCGCAAAGAACACGTGACTTAAATAAGCAAATCAAAATGCACGGTACGGTTGGGATTTGAGGAAACCACTGCGGATGGCGTGGTGACCAGACTGATATTTCTCTGTAGAATAATACAGAGACATATCAGTCTGGATTTTCCAGGCAAAGTAGTCCTGGATGTACTTAATAGGTATAAGCAGGTTTCATTGTGTACTTTTTTGATTTTTTTTTTATATTGACTCAAATACAGTATGATACAGTACATAATGAGTTTAATTTTAGTCATTACTAACTTCATGAAAAAAGTATTTCATGGTGTGAAAATAGTACCAGAGGTAATGGTGGTAGAAGTACATAGCACAGTCAGTCATTTCTTAGGCTTATAGAGAAATAGATGCGATATAATTCCACCTTATACACTCACCAGATTTAGTTAGGTAATAATTCATACAAAATATCCATAACATAATAAATGGATATTTTGTTAAATTAGGGAAAAAGGTGTGTAAATGTGTTTCTAAACTCTCGCTGTGGTTACTCTTGTGTGTGTTGCTCCCCCCTGGCAGCGGCACGACAACTGCCGTAAAGAATGCTATATTAGCACACTCAAAATTTAAGAGCAGCTCACTTGACCACGGAAAAAAGAAATGCCGGCTGGCTTGACCGCAGTGCACGCACCGATCTGGGAGTCACTGCTCAGAGGCGTCATCCCAAACAGACATAAAACAGCCTAAATGCATCTGCAAATGTCTCATTACCAGTGGAGCAAGGAGAGAGTGAACTGTTAGCAAAGCGGCCATATTCTGACCCATCACTGTCAATGACTGCAGCCACAGACAGTGGATCATGTTTTAAACCTGAGGTCCAGGGGCCAAATTCAGTCAGTCAGTCAGTAAAATCAATCCCAATCACAATATAAATATAAACCATGGCTACTGCAGCCTAATAACCTACTACCAGTTATAGAAAATGGAAACAGGTAAACTGTAATTAAACTTTACCTTTGAGGAATCATCTATCATAATCTGAAGTAATTTTGGATCACATACACAAACTACTTACTGTATTATTTAGCATTGTGTTGAATAAAAGATCATCATGTAGCTACATAGCTGTGGACTACAGAGGCATCAGAGTGTTCTGTTGGAGGATATATTTATAACCACTGCTTGCATAGAAAATATATATATAATATATTATATATATTATAATTATATATAAGTATGCTACATATATAGTAATAGCCTAATAATATTATTCTATACAAAATATTGTTTGAATAATATGGTAAAGGGGGCAGTTATAGCCTATGTACTACCTCAAACATTCAATGAAAAGTGGTATTTTTTGTCACCGTGGTATCAAAATTGGTGTCGAATATCAAGGGGTTTTTTTAGTATCGAAATTGAGTTAAAATTTTAGTATTGTGACAACACTACCATGGACATCACCAAACACTGGGTTTCCTGTTTCATGAGGCTTTGCCAGGCCTTTACTGCAGCTGTCTTCAGTGGTTGCTTGTTTGTGGGTCTTTCTCCCTCAAGTTTATGAACCTAACTGTACCAAGAATGATGTACATTGACAGGATTAGTCACATATGCAGGTCTGACTTGAACCAAAAGTGTGAACCCAGAAGCTGTTGCAGGGACTGGACAATTATACAATTATTATACTTATTATCAGAATCAGAATACTTTATTGATCCTAAAAGGAAATTATTCAGTTTCTGTAGCCTCATGTAAAAAATACACATTATACCAGGGGTCTCCAACCTGTTGCTCGTGAGCTACCGGTAGCTCCCACCCCCTTTCCGACTTGCTCGCCAAAGGCTTTCTGAATCCTATAACTTTATCAGGCACATTTGATTTGTCACTCAGTAAACAAACTTACATGACTATCCAATCAAATTCATCGGTGTTCCGCCCCCTTCGTGTACAAAATTATTATTCGCCAATTAGTTGTCAATCAAACTGTTGTGCTGCAGTCAAGCTTTACTCAGAGGCGAATGGCGAAGCGAGATCGGCAGCAACCATGACCGCAGCTAAGAGGCTCAAAACATAATTTTCACGAAGAGTGGGAAACAGAGTTTTGTTTCACAAATGTAAACGATAAGTGTGTGTGTCTGATCTGTGGTGCCGGTGTGTCTGTCGGTAAACAATGTAATGTGGAGCACTATTTCACTAAGGTTCACGACAACTTTTCGCGGGACTTTCCCACGTGCAGCGGTCTACAAAAAGAGAAGATTAAGGAGCTAAAAACAAGTCTTCATAGACAACAGTTGCTGTTCACCAAACCTACAAAGAAGGCCAATGTAGCAACAGAGGCATTGTTTAAGGTGGCACACATTTTAACAAAGCACAAAAAGCCCTTCACCGATGGTGGGATTGTAAAGAAGGCTATGGCTGCGGTGGCTGAAATGTTATTCAGGGACCATAAAAGTAAGGCAGAGTGCAGCTACCACAGCTGGACTCAGACATAAAGAGGTGCAAATGGTTTTCAATTCAATGCGATGAGTCCGTGGACGCCAGTGACACAGCCCAGCTGGCTGTTTTCATTCAGATGGTGTTTGATGACTTTTTCACCAAAGAGGAGTTTTTGACCTTACTTCCACTAAAAACTACAACCAGGGGAGCTGATATTTACAATGCAGCAAAGGGCTATTTTGTAGAAAAAAGGATCCCTGTTGAAAAACTGGTGTCTATAACAACTGACGGAGTGCCTGCTATGACAGGTCATCACTCTGAATTTATTGCGCACTGCAAAGCGGACCCGGACTTTCCCAAGTTTGTGAACTAGCATTGCATTATTCATCAACAAGCTAGAAGTTATGGGATATGACCATGACATGACGCCTGTTGTTAAGATTATTAACTCCATTTGAGCAAAGGCAAAGCAACACCAGAGCTTTAAGTATGCTGTACATCATCATCAACCTCTGGCCTAGGCCATCCTAGTGCCACTTGAATTTACAGACGAGCTGTGACAGGCACACTTTATCAGGCCCACACAGGACCCATCTCACAGCTAACAACTTCCGTGTCCAACCCTCTGGACGTCTTGTCTTTCAGAGTCCAGGCTGTAGAAATGAGACTAAGGGCCATATTTACTAAGACAAGTGCAAAATTGCGAGTGCAACTTAAAAAATAGCGTCTGGTATTTGTGGGCGTGTTGCGTGTGATATACGAAGAGAAACTGCGCAAGTAACTGCTGCTGCAAATCTGATATGTAAATGAGAATTTTGCGTGAGCATAAAATGCACTGACAGCGAGAGCAACGCTGTTTGCCAGCTCTGACTGCATCTTTACTACAGAGATGCAACACAAAACACAATCTGAGAGTCCAACAAATAACAGGACTGACTGTAGTAGAGCTGTGTTCGCTGACCAGAGTCACGTGACTTATTTCCCCTCTGTGAAAGACAGTGAAGGGAGAGGAAAGTCCTTTTCACTGTCTGTCAGAGCCAGTAACCTTTCAAACAATTATATAAAATGTATCAGTAGCCTATATGGCGTGCTGATGGTGATCGAATAAAAATAACAATTAAAAACATTTTTGATGTCCTCCGCTCGATCAAATCCACGCAGCCTTGAGCCTCTGTAGGGGCAGCTGTCAGTCAAGCGCCGCAGCGAGCATTGGGAGGCAATGAGATAAACACAGTGAGTAGACTTTGCGCAGCGTTTAAAGACTGTTCTGTCACCGTAAGGATTTCAAAGAATGTTAAACAGACTGAAAGCCCAGAGACAGCAGCTGTAAAAGGCTGAAGTTCAGGGAAATACGAGCAAGAATCAAGGAAAAAGCGCCGCAGGTAAAGTCTGTTTCTTTGTTTCCTTCGACTTCAAATCAACACATTACTGTTGTATCTTTGTAAATGAGCGCTGTTAAAGCATTAGAACTTATTTTCAACGCCTCATCTGTGCACTAAAAGCTACGCTCTTACCTCCGCAAAACCTTTGCACCTGCTTCTCCAACATACTAAACTTTCACGCAGATTTAGCTCCGTACTCGTGATAAATCAAACAGCGACTGCAAAGCGACTTCATTTTCATTTTCCACGCCTTGAATTTTGCGCGTTTTGGCAAGAACGCCTTGTTTTACATATTCATTGAATCACAGGAGCAAAATCTTCGCCGCACTGAATTTGCTCCTGTGAGAGACGCAAATCTCAGCTGCGCCTGGGTTTGCTCCATTTTTAGCACGTCTTTTTCATTTAGCGTGCACAGCAAACCTTTGATAAATCTGGCCCTAAGTGTTGTGCTTCATTCTGTTTGTCTCTGGGGCAAAAGCTAAGCTCTAATGGTCAGACGGTGTTGTTTTTCAGAGCCAAACTTTGACCCTTCTATAGCCAAGTGCGACTTCGAGGATGGGCTGTGTCTGTACTCTCAGGAGTTTGGAGTGTGGAGCAGAGCCTCAGTCAAACCCAACATATACCAGACAGGAGACCACACCACAGGAACAGGTCAGTTATTCAGCAAACACAAACAAACACACACCATAACATAAATGAAGAGAGGAACTCCTGGGATTTTTCTGTTAACAACCATTGCCAGTAGTTTCTCTGTAGGGTTTTGTAATTTGGGACAGAATTAGAGACAATGTGTCATGCTGACCTCATAGTATTTTACAATAATTTCAAGTTGTCACATTACTGTATGTTTTCTATAATCTCTACAAAGTTTGTCTGGACTATTATGTTAGATCAGTATCAAATTTACACCATTACTTCTTGATTATGGATATAATCATCTAGCCTGTACACAGCTAGACCTGTAGATGTCAATATTTAGAAAGTTCACTTGCAAGAAAAGTTAAAGAGAAAACATCTTAAGTTGTGTTGTATAATTAAGACACATTTAAAAGGATGGTGTATAGTGTCTTGATTTATCATATTATATATCCATCCATCTGTCTAAGCAGAGATCCCCAGACTTTCCTTTCCACAGACACTTCCCCCAGCTCTCCTGGGGTCATCCCAAGGCGTTCCCAGGCCTGCCGAATGACATAGTCCCTCCAGCGTGTCCTAGGTCTTTCCTGGGGTCTCTGCCTGGTGGGACATGCCCGGAAGGCAGCCATAACAGCTGCCTGAACCACCTCACTTGGCTCCTCTCGATATGGAGGAGCAGTGGCTCTACTCTGAGCTCTTCCCAGGTGACTGAGCTCCTCACCCTATCTCTAAGGAAGCGCCCAGCCACCCTCATTTTGGTTGCTTGTATCTGGGATATTGTCCATTTGACCATAACCCAAAGCTAAATGGTAAATAAATGGTCACATTTATCCAGTGCTTTTCTACCATGGGCACTCAAAGCACCTTACATCAAGGAACCATTCAACCATTCACTCACAAGCACTCACACATTCATACACCAGTGTGCACAGACACTGGACTCAAGGTGGGTTAAGTGTCTTGCCCAAGGACACAATGACAGTATCCAACAGTGGGAGCAGGGTTTGACCCACCAACCTTCTGGTTAGAAGACAAGCGGCACTACCAACTGAGCTACTGCCATTCTTAAACCCTTAAACCCCATTACACTTTCAGACTAAAAAAAAAAAATCAGATTTATTACAAAATATTTAAAATGTTACAAAGCTATGCAAGAGGGGACCTGCTCTGCAAGAGCAGTGCCTGCTGGGGTTGGGCGTGCTTGAGCCTAGGGGGAGTCAGCAGTGAGGGACAGGTCTGGACCAATGAATCAGTCAGGTAGAGCTGTAGAATGTGGCCAGGCCTATGGATTGGTTGACTTGCAACTGTGTAGCAACTCTCTGACCAGACCAGGCTTTATTACGCACACCCTGGTCTCATGTGAGCAGAGGACAAAGAGTGTGACTAAGCAGTTTACAGAACTATTGATATAAGTTTCACAGTAAGTTTAAGTAAATTTAAGAAGTCACTAAACAATGGAACAAAAGGTAAGTTTTACATTTAGTAGTAACCTTTAGAACACATATGTCTAACTCAAGGCCTGGCCCGCGGGATAATTTCTTGTGGCCCGCGAGATCATTTCCATTTTATATTAATAATAGCCCGCCGATATATTGTGCTCGATCTGTTTGAACTACATCTCCCATAATGCACTGCAGAAGCGGCGCCGCTGCGCGCCGGCACTGCCCCTCCCCCGCTGTTTTAGCGAGCGGCATTTAACGAGCCAGCAGGAGCAGAGAGAGAGTGAAGGATTCTCCAACAGGAAATTTAACTTTCCACAAAAGAAATGGACAAAGAGGGGTCAGTGAGAGCAGGAGCTTCTTAAACAGGTGGGACTCTCTGTAAACACTCTACACTTTGTTTGTTGAGCTAATGTGGCAGTAATAAAAACAGGCTCCAACCGCACAGCGTTGTAAGAACATCTCCTTTACAAACCGTACGTCTTTAAAAACAGCACTGCCCTCCACTTGTGCTCTAATGCACTCATTAACACACAGCGAGCTAAACCTGCCCAGAAAGAGCTATAATCCTGCTCACACTGTGTCCTGCAGAGGACAGAGAGGTGGACAGTAGTTTGCTCAATAAAAGTAAAGTAGGCCTATAATACGTGTTTGTGTGTAGGAGCTGACTCAGCTTAAAGTTGTGCTGGGCTTATTCACCTCAGGGCCATGACATGCACCTAAATATTTATCTGCTGGTAGTACCCACTGTCACAGTAAAACAGAGTGGACCTGATGAAAACACCTGTCTTATATGAGGAGTTAGGTAACTGTGGCAGAAAATAATACTTAATAAATAAATAATTGGCCAGTGTTAGTCAGTAGTCTGTGGCCTATTTGTTGTTATTTGTTGAGTTCTAAGTTCTGATTTAAAACAAAACTACAAAGCCCCTTAAAACCACAAATCTACACCTGTAGTTCTGTGGGGAAGTATTATTCTATGTTAAAAAGCCTATTGTAGCCTAACTGAGAACAAAAATACAGTAGGCTGGCTTTATTATTTATACAATTCTCTTATTCAGCCCACGACCAAGACTGGTTTTCTAATTTTGACCCCAGCTCCGATTGAGTTTGACAGCCCTGATTTATACTGTCTTACAGTTACATCTGGCCCTTTGAGGGCAACCATTATGCTGATGTGGCCCTCGGTGAAAATGAGTTTGACACCCCTGCTTTAGAATATAGAAAAGTACCTGGGCTCATGTGAGCAGAGGACAAAGAGAAGAGCCTAGGCCAAGTGTGTTGCTAAAATATTTGTTTGGTGCTCCACAGCTGGCCTGTATTTCTCCATTACCAGTGTACACCCACTCACCATACCTACACTGCAAACTACACCCAGTAGAGGCAAGTAAAGGCTGATACAGCTACCAGGTGACACCCCTCCCTGCTAAAATGGTCATTGTCCCACTTACCATTTTGTACTTGTCCATCAGTTGTCTTCATCATTCATTGCAAAGACAGCTCTGTGTTTGTAGACCAGAGCTTCCAATCTTTCCTTTCTTTCTGCAGACAGGTCAAGCTCATTCAGATTAAGCAAGGTACTTAGCTCATGACACACAACTTCACTTTGGTTTGTACTCACTCTCACTGCATTTGCACTGACACGGGTCAAGGACACATTATTCTCTCAAACAATATCTCCTGAGATAATTTCAAGTTTTGGCTTGTAGTTGGTGTCTATACAAGTATATTGATGAATTATTTGGATTTCTGACTTTAATTAAAACTCAATCACATTAAACTTTTGAAAGAACACCCACTTCAAGAGGTTCCACCAAGCACCGATAGTCCTTCCCATCATTTCCGCCCGTGGTTCGGCCCCACAGCAGAACTTCACTCTAAATAAATGGTAAATGGTCACATTTGTATAGCGCTTTTCTACCTTCATGGGTACTCAAAGCGCTTTACATCAAGGAACCATTCACCCATTCACTCACACATTCACACTCTAAGCTGGAATCTGGATGGGGTGGTAATTTATGCCATACACATACCCAATTGTTCTTTCTGGGTCTGCAAACTGTACCTGTCTGACGCACATTTTAAAAGCCATAGTCCATGCATGCTGTTTGGGGGGTCACTGGTCCTGCAGGCAATGGGTTGATTGCCCTTTTTTTTGCCAAAGGTGTGAGATTATGTTCATCCTCACTACACCATTGGAGTCAGTGAGGGAGAGATCTTTGATAAGTAGAAAGCCACAGTCTGAGAGTTCAGCTTTACCTATTTTAACTGGGAGGATCACATAACCCTAGAAGGTAATATTCAGTCCATTGGCTGCTTCGAGTGTTAGCCAGATGCCTGCATTGTCCAATTTTACAAACTGGGACATGTTCAATACATAGGTCAACCTTGGGTACTTGTCCTATTAATTTGTGCATGACTTCATCTTTGGGTCCTTTAGAATCTGTAAACCCCAGTGTGTGGGCCGTTACAGTGGTGTCAACTAGTTTAAAGAGGCTAATCTTTGTCTACTACTACAAAACCGTGCAATGTGACACAATTATTACAAATCTGACTTTTTTGCTTTTTAATATTATTTGCACCCATAATGCACAGAAAAAAATATATGTAAATGACCATTAGTGCTCCCTGTGGTGTATGAGGAGCTGACAGTGATTATGTGGTTTGTATATGTAGTAGTTTGTGCATTAGCAGTGAAATTCTCATATTTTGTTATTTCTAGGCTACTTCCTACAGACCAACGCTCCATTTACTTCCCGTGCTGCTTACATGGACCGTCTTCATGGGCCTTTTTTACCAGGGAACACTAAGTATTGCCTGACCTTCTTCTACCTACTGCACGGTTTCAGGAAGTTGGACCACGCTTTATCAGTGTACATCTATGATGAGAACAATGTTGCTCTAGAGAAGTTGTGGAGCCTGGCTGACAAGTCCAGGGCTGTGTGGCACAAGGTGGACCTCACCTACATGAAGCCCATGCTTTCCAAGGTACACTTATATGTTCCATTAATAAGATATTGTGAGAGCTCCTGTACTAGAGACAAGTGCAGCCCGGGCTTGCTTTCTCAGTGATTCTCTTTTACAACCCGAATTCCAGAAATGTTGGGACATTTTTTTTATTTGAATAAAATGAAAACTAAGAGCCTTTCAACTCACATGAGCCAATATTTTATTCACAATAGTACATAGATATAGATATAGATACATTTCAAATTTGTTGTCTGCTACAGGTATCACAGTATTTGGGACAGGGACAACAAATGGCTGAAAAAGAAAAAAAAAATTAAAAGATTCAGCTGGGAGAACATCTAGCAACTAATGAAGTTTATTGATATCAGGTCTGTAACATGATTAATTATAAAAGGGAGGTCTTAGAGAGGCAGAGTCTCTCAGAAATAAAGATGGATAGAGGCTCTCTCTCTAATACTTTAAAAACAATGTTCAAAGGCTTTGTAAATCTCACTATCTACAGAGCATAACATTGTCTTCAGATTCAGAGAAACTGGAGAAATCTCTGTGTTTATTTGATGCCCTTGATCTTGGGGCCCTCAGACAAGACTGCATCACTCATCAGCATGATTGTGTCAATGACATTACTAAATGGGCCCAGGAATACTTCCAGAAACCACTGTGGGTAAACACAATCCACCGTGCCATCTGCAGAGGCTCTATCATGCAAAAAGGAAGCCATATGTGAACATGATCCAGAAGCACAGTCATGTCCTGGGACAAGGCTTATTTAAAATGGACTGTTTCAAAGTGGGGCAGTGTTCTATGGTCAGACCAGTCCAAATGTCGTCTGGCTGCTTTCCTGGGGTTGATGCTGCAAAACACCAGTATCAACCCCAGGACAGCAGCCGGACCGGATTGGAGTACTGGGACGGGTGCTGAAGAACTGTGCGGCTGGGTTAGCGGATGTCTTCACTTTCATCTATGACATCTCGCTGTCCACGCCATGGGTCCCAGCCTGCTTCAAGTCCTCCACAATAGTACCCATCCCATACTCAGCGGTCAAATGTCACTAAATGATTACAGACCTGTGGCACTCACCCATGTTACAGCTAAATGCCTGGAGAGACTGGTTATCAAACACATTAAAAGGCAATACCGCCAACCTTGGTTCCATATCAATTTACATACAGGGAGAATAGCTCTACTGCAACATCTGGAGCTCAGGAACACCTATGCAAGGCTGCTCTTTGTCGATTTTAGCTCAGCTTTCAATACAATCTGTCCATATAAACTTGGATCCAAACTGCACAACCTTGGACTGAACATCACACTGTGCAGTTGGATTGTGAACTTTTTAACTAACTGCACACAGTGTGTGAGAGTTGGAGGGCACTTCCTCCACTCCTTTTATTAACACTGGGCCCCTCAAGGATGCGTGCTTAGCACACTGTACTATGCTCTCTTTACACATGACTACTTTGCCTCTTCTCCATCAAATTGCATTGTCAAATTTGCTGACGACACCACGGTGCTCACTCTGGTGTTAGACAGCACAGGACTGAGGTACAACATCTGGCATCATGGTGTGACAACAATAACTTGGTCCTAAACATCAAGAAGACCAAGGAAATTATTGTGGATTTACATAAAACTGGACAATATAACCACTCTGCACTCATTATTGGCACTAAGGAGGAGGAGGAGAGGGCCAAGAACTTGAAATATTTGGGTGTGACTCTGACAGAGGACCTGTCCAGGGGCTTCAACAGTTGGAAAGGCCCAACAACGCCTTTAATACCTGAGGAAACTGAAGAGTGCTAAAATCCCTCAGCAGCTAATAGTGAACTTTTATAACTGTGCCATTAATAGGATACTAACTTATGGATTCTTGGCGTGGTTTTCCAGCTGCACTAATGGGCTCGACACACGGGAGGCGACGTCGTTTCTCCTCTATGTGTTCCCTATGGAAGCTGAGCGATGAGTCTCCCTCCTGTGAAGCGACATGTGACACTCGTGAAATGTCACGCTGGTGCATGTCTTCGTGCACATGCTGGCTTGAGAACCAATCAGCGGGAGTTTAATCAACAGACCAGTGAGCTGACAGGACACTCAGTCACTGAGATCAACATGGAGGAGAAAATAATAGCCCTGTGTCAGGCTTTACGACATTTCCAGATGTGATTACAGAGATGTAACCAAAATAAACAAACAAACAAAAAACAGTAGCTTATTCACCTTTTTTTCTTGACTGCAATATGGGGTTTAGTAGATCTACCCAGGCCATAGACCCATGCACGCTTTTTTCTTGTTATAGAACAGATTCATACTAAAGGTCTACTTCATTCAGTTTGAACAAAATCTTGATGTAAGAGCCTAGTTTATATTTGTAATTTTCTTTCCCCACTTTAAAACCTGAAATTCTCTTCAATTTGACAGCCAATTAATTCTGTGGGAGATCCGCGATTTTCTTTGGAACTGAGGCTCGCCCTGTCTCCAGCTGCTGCCACTCATCGCCTCCCGTGTGTTGGGTCATCACACGGTGGCGATGAGTTTTGTTGTTTGTCACCTCCCGTGTGTCAAGCCCATTAGGCTGATCAGCAGGCACTACAGCGGGTGGTTAAAACACTGGGGAAAATCATAGGGACAACTTTTTCCAGAGATCAGTACCACCTACAACACCCGCTGTCTGAGAAGAGTGCATAACATCCTGACCAGCACCACCATCTTTTTCACCAAGATGGTACCTTCTACCACCTCAGGTAGACGGTACAGATCTATATGTGCTAGAACAACCAGACCTTATGCTCAGGCCGTGAGGCTGCTAAACAGTCTCCCCAACCCCCTCCTCTCTGCCCCACCCATAGACACACACCTCACCTCACCACTGCAATAACTATGAACTGGACTTTGCATTGTTGCATCTCTCATACAACATCCCACAAATATGTGCTTTATGTCCCTTCATTTAATGTGCCCTTTAAATGCTACAGTACAAGCCTGTTACTTATATATGTGTCTGCACTGACTATTGTATTAATTGTTATTGGATGTTGTTTTGTTGTACTTATATGTTGTACATATTTATGGGATGGGATTTTGCACCATTTAATGCACTTTGTACATCATTGCTATGCAGTGTAAGATGCTCTACCGGCATTTCATTATTATCTATGGCACTGACAATAAAGTATTGAACTGAACTTAACTGAATTGAATCAAACTGTTTTGAAAAAAAGAGGAGATGCTACCCCATGGTAAACATGCCCCTGTCCCAACTATTGTGAGACCTGTAGCAGGCATCAAATTTGAAATAAGCTTATTTTGTAAAAAAAAAAAAAAAAAAAAAACAGGGAACATTTCTCAGTCTAATTAGGTTATGTTGTTTTATCTATGTTCTATTGTGAATAAAACATTGGCTCATGTGATTTGAAAGTCTTTTAGTTTTCATTTTATTCAAATTTAACAAATCCCAACATATTCAGAATTCGGGTTGTACCTACTTCAGAGAGTGCTCCAGACTCTGCTCACTCTGGCTGTCCTTTCAGGTGGTCTTTGTAAGCCTTTGTAAGACCTTCTGGGAGTGTGGCTCTGTGGCCCTGGATGACATTAGTGTGAGTGTAGGGGACTGCCAGATCACTTCAGGTGAGCATGGAAATGTTCTTTGATACCAGGGATTCGCATGGGGAGCAAACCCTTTTTAAATAATGATAATCAATAGTGTCCACGTGCGTAAAGGCGGCAGTAATGGTAATCAATTGGTAGAGACGCTTGCCCACTATCCCAAAGGTTGGCGGTTCAAGCCTTGCCACCAGCATACTGTGGTCGTGTCCTTGGGCAAGACACTTCACCCACCTTGCCTGCATGTATGAATGTGTCAGTGTGACTGTGTTTGGTGGTGGTCAGAGGGGCCGTTGGCGCAGAATGGCAGCCACGCTTCCGTCAGTCTGCCCCAGGGCAACTGTGGCTGCAGAAGTAGCTCACCACCACCGAGTGTGACTGAGGAGTGAATGAATAATGGACCAAATTGTAAGGCGCTTTGGGAACCTTGTCAAGCTTGTAAAGCGCAATATAAATCCAATCTATTATGATTATTATTATTATTATTAAAGGCACCCCCTCATCCTATTGTGCAGGTCCCACTTCTCTCTTCAAAGTGATTGCCGCACTGTAGATGAAAGCAAGCCTCACATGCACACACAACAGTGTTGAACAATTTCTTCCACTGCTCCCACTGCTGTCAGACCTCACATTCTTTGCCTGCGCCGATGACAGAACACTCCTCTGCCCTTTTCTCCCCGTCCATGTTATTTTTGTGTTTAATTTAACATGATTATTTAGAAATAAATAACACAGATATAGTATGTACTGTATGTCGCCTTTTTTCTAAGCTCAGCTGTATTGTTCCACAGTCTCCCTGCCGGCCCAGTGTGACTTTGAACATGGACTGTGTGGATACATTCAGGAGAAGGAGGACAAAGCTGAGTGGCTGCGAGTCAGAGGCCACACCCCCACCTTCTACACGGGGCCCCGAGGAGACCACACCACAGGGGTGGGTGAGTCAGCTGCCTTTGATATGTCAGGGTTAACAGGAGTGTGGAGTGTACGTTCATGACTAGAAATATAGCAGTTAGATGAATTCAGCAGTTCTGTCAATGCTACAGACCTTTACAATTTGCAGGCTGTCCTACATGGGCCTCTCTAGATCATGAGTGTGCAGGAGTAACTGTGAGCACCAAGACGTTTTCAAAAGTGTGTTCACCTGGACATTTTCTCAATATTTTGTTCTATTCCTTCTCTCTACATGGCCAAACCATTTCAATCTGGAAAGTCTGATTATATATACTGAGCTTTCTCTCTGATGTACTCATTCCTTATTTTATCCTCTTCACTTCCAAGGATTTGACTCTCTTTTGTAACTGCTACAGGTGTGCCTCTTGGCCAGGTCTCCCTCAAAAAAGAGATTTTATCTCAACGGACTTCCTGGTAAAATAAAGGTTAAATAAAAAATAAAAAATAAAGGAGAACCTCAACATCTTCAGCTCTGCTCCCTCCAGCTCTGCCTCTTGTCTTTTCCTCAGTGCTGTCTCTAAACTGTACAACAATACTGATTTCACCACTGTCTTGCACACCTTTGATTCTTGCTCATAGTTTTTTATCACACAACAAACTAACACTTTTCTGCACCCATTCTAGTGATGGGCAGTCTGGCTATTTTCAAAGATTTGGTTCTTTTGGCTGGGTTCCATTAGAAGAGCAAGCTCTTATGACTCCCAAAGGACTCTTCATTTAGTTCAATTGTAAGCAAAGGGCTTATTTAGCAATACTGAATGTTCTTAGTGTTGGTGAACACTTTTTAATCAGTGTTTTTGCAAAAGCCTTATTTTTAAACATTTTGCAAGAACAAAATACAGAAAATTCTGTACTCATCTTCGCTGTCTCTAGCATAAGCAAAATGGAGCCAGATGCTGCTTCTTTTTGTTTTTTTGCTAATTTCTTCACTCTTTTTTTTCTCAAAGAGCCTGCACTTTTATTTAGCTAACCTGTTACCTGACTCTGTCTGTTGCTCTGTGTACCTGTCCCACTACACTCATTGTCTTCTAAACCACTTTACTTCTTTCACATAATGATTTGATCCTAGTCTGTCCTACATCTGGTTGGCTGCATGGTGTGTCCTTCAGAATCAAATTTCGCTCTGCCTGTGCTGATTTTTAGCAGAGCTGAGCAGGAGCAGCTGAAGATTTGGCTGGCATCTACGGGAGTGAACACAAAACTTCACAGCAGCACTAAAAAATAGTAACACCAACAGGTTGCTCACAAAGAGTGCACTCAGACTACGAAAGCCTTCCTGGTCAGTGCGTCATAGAAACCACAAAAAACATATGAAATACCAATATGAAATGTAACATGAATCACTCATTTTTAAACAAATTAACTCATGACGTGAGTGGGAGAACACAGCAGTTTATTAAAATGTGTATTTCTACATAAATTGACAATTACAAAATTATTATTTTGTTATTTGTATTTTCTCCAGAAAGTTTTCTAAAAATCACCAAACCACCAAATTTTGTGAAAAGCAGACCAAATTTTATAAACCAGCCCAGTGCTATTTTTTCCAACTCAAAGTCCAAATGGGCAGAAACCAGCCCAGTCTGGCAACACTGAACCCTGCTCCTAAGCTTCTAGACTTAATAATAAAAATAACAGTAATAGTAATAAAGCATTTTATTTATACCACACTTTACAACAACACAATACAAACATAAAAGATGCAACATTCAGAGACTTAAGGTTTTTAAGGTGCTTTTTAAAAGACTCCACTGCCTGTGCTGCCCTCTGGCGGTCAAGTAGGGCATTCCACAACTGTGGAGCTGCAGCCTGGAAAGCCCTCTTTCCCATGGTGTGCAATATAGTCCTTTGGGAGTGAGGTCGGTGAGTTTCTGAGGACCACAGCTGTCTGAGAGTTGCAATTAATCAATGTCATTAGGTACAATAAAACTGCACAGTACATTCATAAATACACAATGAAATAAACTATGAATATGAAATAAACGATTAAAAGAGTACAGTAGCAGTTAGGCAGGGCCCCTGGGGTGTCCTCATCCTTCCTGGGGCGGCAGTAGTTCAGTCCCAACTTCCACCATTACATACTGGCGTTGTGTCCTTGGGCAAGACACATAACCCTGATTGCCCCCAGTATTGTACACTGCTGTATTAATGTGTGTGTGTGTGTTTGTGAGTGTGAATGGGTGAATGGGTGAATGGTTCCTTGATGTAAAGTGCTTTGAGGGCCATGGAGTTAGAAAAGCGCCCTATAAATGTTACCTTTTTTTTTTTTTTTTTCCTCAACGTGACCCCAGACATACTGTGGGTAAAATAAGCATTTAACATGTTACCGCTTTTCTCAACAATTATATTTCTGGTTAGGGTACTGACATGACATTTTGATCAGACATCAGTAACAACCCAAGTAATCCATACATACAAAGGAAACACAACATATACATCAGAAACTCAATGCGGGATAATAAAATGGAATGCCACAGTGAAAAATTATTGAACACATAAAAAAAGCGAGGTGCAAAAAGGCAAGGAACCTCAAGACTATCCATCAGTGATCAGAAAGCAATCCTGCCTCGTCTGACCTATAAAAAGGTGTCTCATCTCATGATGGGTAAAAGCAAAGAGCTCTCTCAGCCCCATTTTTTTTTTTTTTTTTTTTTTTTTGCAGACAACATGTTGATGGCATTGGTTACAGAAGGATTTCTAAACATCTGAATTAGGGCTGGGAATCACAGGGTACTTCACGATATATGATGGGATACACAATATTCAATTCAATTCAGATTTATTTGTATAGCCCAGTATCACAACAAATGTCGCCTCAAAGGGCTTCACAACAGTTCCTCAAACATAAACACACAATCAGAAAACACAAACAATAACTACACTAAACAGACCCAGGACACTCCTGTCCTTAGACCCTCCTTCTCGGTAAGGAAAAACTCCTAAAAAAACCCAGCTGTGGGAAAAAAAAAAAAGAAACCTTATGGAGCCCAACTGAAGGAGAGATCCTCTCCCAGGACGGACAGGCAATGCATCTAGGACTGTTAGTTCATTAGCTCATCTATAGGATCATAGATCAGCTCTGTAAGGATTCATCCAGGGAGTGGGGTGAGATAGGCTGAGGAAGTCCAGAGGATGCAGCAGGGCCTCATCCAGACAGGTGAGTGGGGTGAGGGAGATCCGTTAGAGGTGAAGTTGAGGGCCCACAGGTCGGGACAGGAGCACAGATGGGGTCAGCTAAGATCCAATCGTCACTGGGACATCTGCCAGCAGCCAGGCATCTGAAACAGTCCCCACTCCCCCAGAGGGGAGCGGGAGAGAGGGACAACTTGTGAATAGCAATGAACTGATTGGAGATTTAGAATATTATATAATATTAATGACTGTGATAGAAGAGGAGCAGCAGATGAAACCAGAGGACAGAGGCTCAGTGCACCATACGTCCCCCAGCTTCTAGCTCCTGGAGCAGCCTATCTTCAGCTGTGGAGTTAACCCTGTTCCTAGCTGCCCTGACCATAAGCTTTCTCGAAGAGGAACGTTTTAAGCCTAACCTTAAATGTAGAGACTGTGTCTGCCTCTCTAACATGAGCTGGAAGCTGATTCCATAAAACAGAAGCTTGGTAACTAAAGTCTCTACCTCCAACTGTACTTTTAGAAACCCTGGGAACCACTAATAGCCCTGCATTTTGTGAGCGCAGTACTCTGCTTGGTTGGTATGGCTCTATAACATCATTAATGTAGGATGGCGCCATACCATTTACAGCCTTGTAAGTCAGGAGAAGGATTTTAAACCTAATTCTGAATTCAACTGGAAGCCAGTGAAGTGAAGCTAGCACAGGAGTAATATGTTCTCTCCTGTTAGTTCCTGTTAATAATCTTGCTGCTGCGTTTTGAACAAGCTGAAAACATTTTAATGAGTTTTAGGGCACACTGCCAGCAGAGTTTTACAGTAATCCAACCTAGATGTAACAAATGCATGGACAAGTTTTTCAGCATCACTTTTAGATAAAATATTTCTGATTTTGGCTATGTTACGTAAGTGAAAGTATGCTGTTTTACAGGCTTGGTTTCTATGAGCCTTAAATGATAAATCTTGGTCAAATAAAACTCCTAAGTTTCTCACAGTAGAACTTGAGGCTACACTGACACCGTCCAGGGAGACTCTGGTCAGACAGAGCATCTCTCAGCTTTTTGGGGCCTAGTATAATGACCTCTGTTTTTTCTGGGTTTAGGAGGAGATAATTAATTGTCATCCATGTCTTTATGTCTCTCACACAGGCACTAAGTTTCTCAACGCGGTCGTTCTGATCAGGTTTAATTGATAAATACAACTGTGTATCGTCTGTGTAACAGTGAAAATTAATGCCATGTTTTCTGATTATGTTTCCTAAAGGCAGCAGGTAAAGCATGAACAGAATGGGTCCAAGTACTGAGCCTTGTGGCACTCCATAGCTAACTTTACTGCACTGTGAGGAATGTTCATTTACACTGACAAATTGGTACCTATCAGATAAGTAGGATTTAAACCAGCGGAGGGCGCTCCTCTGACCTCTATGTCACAGTCTAATCTCTGGAGTAAGATGCTGTGGTCAATGGTGTCAAAGGCTGCACTGAGATCTAACAGAACCTAGGATTGAGACCAGTCCATTGTCTGAACTTAATAACAAGTCATTTGTGACTCTAACTAATGCAGTTTCTGTGCTATGGTGGGGTCTAAAACCTGACTGAAAATCTTCAAATAAGCTATTGTCCTGTAGGTGGCGACATAACTGTTTAACTACAACTCTTTCTAGGATTTTTGAAATAAAAGGGAGATTTGATATTGGTCTATAGTTGGCTAAAACGTCAGGATCTAGACTGGGTTTTTTCAGAAGCAGTTTAATAACTGCATATTTAAAAGACTGTGGCACATAACCTGTTTCTAAGGAGGCATTTATTATAGTCAATATAGGTTCATTAATTAGGGAAGAAGTTGCTTTAAAAAGTTTGGTAGGTATTGGGTCTAAAAGACAAGTTGAGGTTTTGGAGGACATAATGACTGATGTTATCTCAGTTTGATCTACACTGATGAAGCAGTCTAACGTTACAGATGGTTTCATAGTGGCCTCCCTTTTTACAGCTTTGGCTTGCTCTGAGCTGATCGTAGGGAGAATTTTATTTAATTTGTCTCTAATACTTGTGATTTTGTTGTTAAAAAAATGAAGAACGTTGCTGTGACTGGTGGTCAGCCTGGCTACAGTGCTGAACACAAACCTAGGGTTGTTCCTATTTTCTTCTATTAAAGTTGAATAGTATCTGGTTTTGGCCTCACGCAGAGATTTTTTATAATTTAAAAGACTATATTTCCAGGCATTCAGAGACTGCTCTGAGCTGGAGTGACGCCATAGCCTTTCTAATTTACGGGTTGCTTGTTTAAGGGAACGTGTTTCAGCATTGTAGCCCACCTTTACCCACTGTACTAGGTAAGGGCCTCCTAGGTTCTTCTATGTAGTATTAAAGACTAATAAAAGTCAACTACTTAATTAATTTACTGGCTCTATAATTCTTTATATACCCTTCAACTACTACATTAACTCTTAATTCACCATTTAAAACACACAATGATCAAGTCACATTCACACACACTTGAGGGTTTAAAAAATGACTAAACCGTAGATTGGGTGTGAACTAGTAATTTACTGAACATGTAACTTTGAACAGTAAGAAACATACCCATTTCATTACAAGAAACATGTCTGCTCTCAGATGTTGCACTGTAAAACATAAGCTCTATGTGAGGGGCCCACTCACCAATCACACACACACTCACACCAGCAGGCTTATTTAGTTATAAAACCTTATACACTGAACAAAAATATAAACGCAACACTTTTGCTTTTGCTCCCATTTTTCATGAGATGAACTCAAAGATCTGAAACTTTTTCTACATACACAAAATAACCATATCTCTCAAATATTGTTCACAAATCTGTCAAATCTGTGATAGTGAGCACTTCTCCTTTGCCGAGATAATCCATCCCTCCTCACAGGTGTGCCATATCCAGATGCTGATGAGACAGCATGATTATTGCACAGGTGTGCCTCAGACTGGCCACAATAAAAGGCCACTCTGAAATGTGCAGTTTAATCACACAGCACAATGCCACAGATGTCGCAAGTTTTGAGGGAGCGTGCAATTGGCTGCTGACGGCAGGAATGTCCACCAGAGCTGTTGCTCGTGAATTGAATGTTCATTTCTCTACCATAAGCCCTCTCCAAAGGCGTTTCAGAGAATTTGGCAGTACATCCAACCAGCCTCACAACCACAGACGACGTGTAACCACACCAGCTCAGGACCTCCACATCCAGCATGTTCACCTCCAAGATCGTCTGAGACCAGCCACTCGGACAGCTGCTGAAACAATCGGTTTGCATAACCAAAGAATTTCTGCGCAAACTGTCAGAAACCGTCTCAGGGAAGTTCATCTGCATGCTCGTCATCCTTATCGGGGTCTCAACCTGACTCCGCCGTAACCGACTTGAGTGGGCAAATGCTCACATGCGATGGCGCCTGGCACGTTGGAGAGGTGTTCTCTTCACGGATGAATCCCGGTTTACACTTTTCAGGGCAGATGGCAGACAGCGTGTGTGGCGTCGTGTGGGTGAGCGGTTTTCTGATGTCACTGTTGTGGATCGAGTGGCCCATGGTGGCGGCGGGGTTATGGTATGGGCAGGCGTATGTTATGGACGAAGAACACAGATGCATTTTATTGATGGCATTTTGAATGCACAGAGATATCGTGACGAGATCCTGAGGCCCATTGTTGTGCCAAACATCCAACAACATCACCTCATGTTGCAGCATGATAATGCACGACCCCATGTTGCAAGGATCTGTACACAATTCTTGGAAGCTGAAAACATCCCAGTTCTTGCATGGCCAGCATACTCACCAGACATGTCACCCATTGAGCATGTTTGGGATGCTCTGGATCGGCGTATACGACAGCGTGTTCCAGGTCCTACCAATATTCAGCAACTTCACACAGCCATTGAAGAGGAGTGGACCAACATTCCACAGGCCACAATCGACAACCTGATCAACTCTATGTGAAGGAGATGTGTTGTACTGCATGAGGCCAATGGTGGTCACACCAGATACTGACTGGAGTCCCCAGACCTCCCAGTAAACCCCCCCAGTAAAACAAAACTGTATGTTTCAGAGTGGCCTTTTATTGTGGCCAGTCTGAGGCACACCTGTGCAATAATCATGCTGTCTCATCAGCATCTGGATATGGCACACCTGTGAGGAGGGATGGATTATCTCAGCAAAGGAGAAGTGCTCACTATCACAGATTTGACAGATCTGTGAACAATATTTGAGAGATATGGTTATTTTGTGTATGTAGAAAAAGTTTCAGATCTTTGAGTTCATCTCATGAAAAATGGGAGCAAAAGCAAAAGTGTTGCGTTTATATTTTTGTTCAGTGTAGTTGCAGGCCTGAGCGATGCTTGGGAGCGGGGAGGCCCAAACTTAATGGCCGCTTCACTCTATGAGCAAACCAAAATAAAGAGGTACCTGATTTAGTAATTCAGTGCTTACAGACTCCAAGTTCACATGAAGAGGAAAAGGTAAGCCACGTCCTAAGATGGCGGTGCGATCATTCATCTGCTGGTTCAGGTTTGCGAGTGATGTCCAGGAAGAAACTGCACTCCAAAAGGCACCCTTCTAGTAGTCCAGGGGTCAACTAATCTTCACCTCCAGGCCGGAACAATGAAAAGATGGTCTCCACAGTTAGCTGAGTTAGCTGAACTAGTCCTTGAGTGAGACATCCACCTAGCCAGCGAATGCTAACGTCCTCGTGCTAGACCTCTTCAAATTGCCAAGGAAAAACACCTTACTGCAGGACGAACTCCGACGTGAAATGTCCATACATGGTCCAAAAAAAGCATCACACCAGTGTCCATTAGCGACCATTGGGTTAACGATCACGAAACCTTATTTAAAAACTTAAACAGCGGCGCGCACACTTGCTTTTTTCTCCGTCTCTCTCAGGTCAAGCTAGCACATCTCACTTCTGGTTTTGCTTACATAAAGCTAATACAACAAATGACTGGCAGCGGTTGTACATCGACACAACTTCCTTTAGCTCTTCACAATAAAACAAAATAAAAGCCATCAAAAGCATTTTATACTTTATGTGGTTTCAACTTATACTCAGGTACTTTTAGCAGTTTTAAATCTTTTAAAATATAAATGAAATACAATTTTACCCATATTTATTTAACATATTTAACTTATTTAAGTTTTTTAATCTTTTTAAACTAAAAAATATCTTATGAACTTTATCAATGAATTAACTTATTTCCCTGGGTTACAGCATTAAACCATGGTGCTACTCGATTCGCCCTAACAACCTTTTGTTTTAATGGAGCTACATTATCAAGAGCTGTCTTTAAAGATTTTACTAGGACTCAAGCTATGGGAGCTGTTCTCAACAAACTCACTCAACATTGTACTAAATATTGGCTTTATTATGTGTTTAAACTCTGACACAGATTGGTCAGATAATGTTCTTCTAATCTGGGTTTTGTTCATTGGAACAGTAAAGTCTTTGAGTATAAACTGAAAGGTAATTAGAAAGTGATCTGAGAGTATGGGGTTATGAGGAAGGACAGTGAGCTCACTAATCTCTATACCATAGGTTAAAACAAGGTCCAGGGCTGTGCTTGTGACAATGAGTGGGGTCATTTACGTTTTGAGTAAAACCTATGCTGTCTAATAAGACTGCAAATGCATTTCCTAGACAGTCGCTGCTTTCATCAACATGAATATTAAAATCCCCTACTATTACAATCTTATCTGAGTCTAACACTATACTGGATAGAAAGTCAGAGAACGCAATTTAAAATTCGAAATAGGGACCAGGAGGCCGGTAGATGATTATAAACATAACTGGTTTTTGTTTCTTACAGTTTGGGTGATTTATAGTCAGTATGAGGCTTTCAAAGAGTTATATGTGTGTTTAGATTTGGGGCTAAGAAGTAAACTAGACTGTGATATTACTGCCACTCCTCCACCTCCGCCTGTGCTCCTCGCTGTCTGAAAGTTTACATGACTTGGGGGAGTAGCTTCATTAAGTCTCACATAATCATCCTGTTGTAGCCAGGTTTCTGTTAAGGCCAGTAGGTTAAGTTTATTATCATTAATTAATTCATTAACTAACAGGGATTTAGAGGAAATGGACCTAATGTTTAGTAATCCACATTTAATTATGTCATTGTTTTGATTATTATTAATATTAATAATAGGTCTACAAGAAGTTATTTTTATTAAATTTGTGGCTCTCACTCTTATTTGTCTCTTGCTGTTGGAGTTAGTGTTTAGGTGGGGGACAGACACAGTCTCTATTTGCTCTGCTAAAATACCTTTATGCTGGGTTTGTACCAGCTCATAAGGAAGCTTAGAGAAATGTTTTAAACTTCTGCTCTGTGCCCGGGTCCCACCTCTGGTTCATCAGGTTGGACGACTAAAGCTATCAGCCATATTTCTAGACAGCAACGCGGCACCATCCAACGTGGGATGAATGCCATCTCTCCATAAGAGACCGGGCTTTCCCCAAAACGCTCGCCAATTATCAATAAAGCCTATGCCGTTTTCTGGGCACCATCTAGATAACCAGCGGTTGAATGATGAAAAGCGGCTGTACATTTCATCATTGGTCAAATTCGGCAGGGGACCAGAGAATATTACGGTGTCCGACGAGAGAGGGCGAAATCGAAAAGTGGCCGATCAGCATGCCAGTGACATGCCGGTCCGGGAGCGCCCCCTCCTGTCGACCTGTTAGTGGCCAGTGGGTGGCATGTCACTGAGCAGAACGGCTGACGACTCGCTATTAGTGACAGCTGCTGTACAATCAGCCCGCGGCTATAAACCATTGCCATGTCACTAATAGCGAGCCGTCAGCCGCTCTGCTCAGTGACATACCATCCACTGGCCACTGACAGGTCGACAGGAGGGGGCGCTCCTGGACCGCCGATCGACCACTTTTCGATTTCAGCCCTGCTGTGTCTGACATCGACTTAGCAAGTTTGCACACCGACCCCACATTCAATTTGAGCACCTCTGATTGTCTCCGCCGGGCGTCGTTACCGCCAACGTGAATCACGATTCATTGGAACCTGGTCCTACTCTGGGCTAAAATCCTAAGGTTTCCTTCAATGTCACCCACTTTGGCCCCCGGAAAAC
Source organism: Bostrychus sinensis (assembly GCA_020698575.1). Classification (NCBI taxonomy): domain Eukaryota; kingdom Metazoa; phylum Chordata; class Actinopteri; order Gobiiformes; family Eleotridae; genus Bostrychus; species Bostrychus sinensis. The sequence continues at coordinate 38,572,618 of CM036249.1, read as the reverse complement.
ATCTAACCGTAGCCGCTGGCAGCTTCACGTCTCTAACTATCGAGCTCCCAATCACCAAAGTTGATGGTTCAACGGGTGTGTCACTGAGGGGAGAAAATCTATTACAGACGGGAAGCTTTGGGTGGTCTATGTGTTTGCTTTTAGCACTATGCTTCCTTCTTACTGTTACAAAGCCATCCTGCTTGTCCCCCGGCTGCTGGGGAGGTGCTGGGGAGCTAGTCTGGCTAGTGCTCCTGCTACTGCTAGCAGTAAAGAAGTGTAAAGAAGTGGTGAAGGCAAGGTAAGGCTCAGACACATTCCAAACACCGTCATGTTTGGTAGTTCCATGCATTTTCCACAGCTGGATTTACTGATCTACTTAACCTATTACTACTAATCTATTTAAAATTATTTGACATAATGACACCACAAACCCATTGTTAGTAACATTATATGTTATCACTGCTCTAATGAAGCAATCAATTGTGTGCAGAAGGGACACCAGTGATATTAGCTTTTTTTGATGAGAGCAAATTCATAATTGTGAGTAAGACCATTTTAACCAGAGGCCCAGTGAAGGCAGGGACTAATGTTGCAGGGGAGCGATATAAGAAGAGGAGAGAGCAGGAGAGAAGATGAGAGAGGGAGGGACAGTGTGGAGGACAGGAGGGAGAGGGTGTGGCCTCACTTGTATGCAGACAAGGAGGGGCAGAGCTTGTAAATTGATCTTGATTGAGTTTTGCCATTAGTAATCTTAAAATTTGACAAACAAAATGTATGAGAATAAATGTGGAACTTCACAAATTTAATTTGGTACAATTTTAGTCTCAAGATTGAGGATTCTTTTAGTTTTAGTTTTCATTTGTTACAAATATGCATTTCAGTCATCAGACTGTCTATGGCCTTAAGATAATAACAAGAGTCAAGGGCAGGATGCTCTGAAACTGTTGGGTTGCATAACAGAGTAAGGGTTACTGACACTGGAGGCAAACGTAACTATGTCAGAGGCATTCAAATATGTGTGGACAGCACGGAGTATAGGTCAGGTATGGCACCAGAGACACAGAGCGGTTTGAGTGTTGAGTCTGAAAGACATTTTGTATGCATTCAGCACAGAAGAGAATGAGACAGCAGGTTTTGAGGTGGGGACCCAGTGCGTGACTTGTTCACAGTCATTCCCAAACCAGCCCGCCTCCTTCCACTGACAGTGAGTAGACTTTGAGAGAGAGACATGTTTGGAGCGGGGCACATCATACAGAGAAAGTTGTTCCCCAGTTAGAGGAATAGACACAGCAGAAAAGTGTGAATCCCAGTAAAGGAACACTGTGTCATCCACGCCCAGCCCTCTGCCTATGGCTGCATGGTTAGACCAGCCGTGTGTAAGTCCTTGGTGATGCTGTAATTGTTTGTCCATTTCATCACACGACGTTCTGCAACACTTTGGCTGCATCCATGATCTCGGCTGGGGTCCATGGACGATAGGCCAGTATGGGATTGGCAGGTCCGGCAACTTAGACCATAGGACATTGTGTGGAGGAGCCCAGTTCACAGAGTGCAGCTTTAAGACCCGACAGAAACTTGCTTTCTTAAGTGATGGGTGCTACAGTCAGTTCAACTCACGTTTAAACTGGTGGACTGGGCTTCCTGTTCTTCATGTTCTGAGTCTGATAGCTTGGGTGGCTGCAGGCAGGGCTGTGCCCTGGTCTTTGGTAGTGTAGGTGGATCGTTTCCGGCTTTAGGTCTCTGGGACCTGGGTCCCTCTGGGTTCTGTGATTTTTGCTCACTGTTCTTGTGATCATTTTGACCCCACAGGGTCAAATTATCAGTGCCCTTCCATTTCCTAATAATTGCTCCCACAGTTGATTTCTTCGCACCAAGCTGCTTACCTATTGCAGATTCAGTCTTCCCAGCCTGGTGCAGGTCTACAATGTTGTTTCTGGTGTCCTTTGACAGCTCTTTGGTCTTGGCCATAGTGGAGTTTGGAGTGTGACTGTTTGAGGTTGTGGACAGGTGTCTTTTATATAGAAAACCAGTTCAAACAGGTGCCATTAATACAGGTAACGAGTGGAGGACAGAGGAGCCTCTTACAGAAGAAGTTACAGCTCTGTGAGAGACACAAATCTTGCTTGTTTGTAGGTGACCAAATACTTATTTTCCACCATAATTTGCAAATAAATTCTTTAAAAATCAGACAATGTGATTTTCTGGATTTTTTTTCTAATTTTGTCTCTCATAGTTGAGGTATACCTATGATGAAAATTACAGGCCTCTCTCATTTTTTAAGTGGGAGAACTTGCACAATTGGTGGCTGACTAAATACTTTTTTGCCCCACTGTATGTGATAGTAGTGTTTAGGTCTAGTTCCCAAGATTGCTTATGGCCTGCTGCACTAATTTTGCTTAGAGAGAACAGTTCATGCTATGTATAGCTGATCTTTTTCTTCTGTAATTGGCCAATATTTTTGGAGAAAATTTTTTCTAACTTTTGTGGATGGAATGATTTCATTGTACCTCCTTCATACATATTATTTATGACCACAATACCAAGTGCTCACCAATCTTTAAAACCCTAATCAGAACAGGAAGGGCTAAAATGTGGGTTATTCACAATTAGTGCCAAATAGGAATATCTCTTATTAATGGAGAATGCCTTCTTTATCAGCTTCAAAGAATTAAACTAACTATTCACACTAAAGTTGTCATCAATACCAGGTAGATGTTTCACATTTTCACCTGATAACACTGATGGTTCATATCTCAGTGATTCCAGTTCAATAAATGTTGAACTTAAATCTTGCGTCACCCATTCTGAAATATTTCTCAACTGTATTGACCAATGAAAGAACTGGATGTTTGGTACTGAAAGGCCACCTTGTTCCACAGTTAATTGCAATTTTTCAAATCTGATTTTAGGGTGTTTTTTATTCCAAATAAATGTAGACATACTTCTATGCAAATCTCAAAATATTTGCTGGTAATGTATTAGGTATTATTTGGAGAGGATATAAAATTCTAGTAGAAGGAATATTCATTTTAATTATTGATATCCGCCCCAATAGTGATGTTTGAAGTGACATCCATCTGTGCATGTCTAATTTGAGCTTTCTGACAATTGGTGAGACATTCCTCTTTACCAAATCCTCCAGTTGGTATGGAACATAAACTCCTAAATATTTAAAACTATTATAGGACATATGAAATTGTGACACTGATTTATTATTAGGGTCTCTACTGCCACACAGTGGCATGGCTGTAGATTCACCAACATTGATTGTATCCCCAGAATAGCTGCTAAATTCTTTAATTTTATCCAGGACTGCAGACTGTTTACAGTTACATAAATCGAGCAAAATATTGTCTGTGTAGCGAGAAATAGTATGCTCTTTGCTCCCACTAATAATACCATTAATATTTGGGTGTGTTCTAATGGCTTTTGCAAGGGTTCAATTGACAATGAAAATAAAAGTGAAGACAGAGGGCAACCTTGCCTCGTGCTCCTTTGATATAATGAAATGTGTGTAAGTCTCACACTTACTCCATGTTGTTTGAACTGTGTACTTACATGGTAATTTGAAGCTTGGAGACGGAGCGGCTAGGAGTCCATCATGTTGAGCTATATGTGGACTCCTCCGCTGGTTACCTTGAGGTCCCATTCAAGTTATAGTTAACATGTTGTTTGCGATTGGCTCCTGGCATCGGTCCAACCTTGCCTTTTTAGTAACTCTCCAACTTGGTTTTGTTAGTTTTAAAGTTATCTCCTCAAAACGATTGGCTCTTGGCACTGCTCCAACATAGCTTTTTTAGTAAAGAAGATGTTCTCTTTTGTGATGATTGGTTTATAACTGTGCTATACTTAGCAATGTAAGTCATTTAAACCTTTTTGAGCCACACCTCTGCTCAATTGGCCCACCCAATCTTTTGTAAGTTTATCATGTCCTTCTTTGTTTGGGTGGGTCTCCTGAACCAGGGCTATGTCTTTTTGTTTTTTCTTTGTTTGTTTTTTCTTTTTTAAGGAACTAAGATTTTCTTCTTCTTTTCAATGGGATGATTTGTCCCTTTAACCTTCCAACATACAAATTTTAATGCATTTTGTCCCAGCATTATAAGTTATATTTAGATATTTTTATACAGAGAAATGTGCATTCCAAAAGGGGTTTAAATATTATTAGCAGTAAGTAGGCCTAATATCATCATCAGGTAGCCAAATGTACAGAAATTGTCCCTTACAAATGTACAGAATAAAGCAAGAAAGCACCAGGAAAAGTAGGGTAAGGATAAAGAGGAGAAAAACAACAAAAAACAAAACAAAAACAACGAGAAAACAACAACAATAAAACAAAAAACAGATATTTCAGACACAAATACAATGTTGCCAAATGACAACACAGAATTGTTTGGGGGGAAAAGTCCCCCTGTTGTCCATGACTCTAATGGGGACAGGGTGTGGATGTGTAATGTCACATGACCAGAGATTTGTTCAGTGGGCACTTCATTTGCGCATCAATACAAAATGTAGATCTATTTGTGTTAAATTATAAACAAAATTACATTTGTTGGCACATGTAGATGCCCAAAACCTTGTCCAACACTGTTTAATTAAATCCAAATAAAGATGGTAGACGTGCCGTCAAGTCTTCCAACGCTTCACCAGGATGCTTGTAAATGCGCTTTTCTCAATAACGATGAGCCTTGCAGGATAGAGCAAACTATAACGCGTGCCGGCTCCACATAGCTTCGCCTTTATTCCAGCGTACTCCGCACATTTTTGTTGAACTTTTGCTGGAAGATCTTGATAGTCGTAGAAGGATTTCCCTCACCAGCACAAACTGGCTGTTGTGGTGTGGCTCCTAATATGTGCTGTCGGTTGCATGATTTTAGTAGACGCACAATGTAGGGTCTCGGGAAGTCTGCTGAACCAGGTCGGGGACAGAGGCTTTGGTGTTGTCGGCCAACCTTGAGAACAGGGTCAGTATCACGGAGATTCGGGACATAGCGGAGTATCCCTGCCAGCTCTTTGCTGGGATCGCTGCAACTGCCCTCGAGTACTCCTTCATCACAGTGTTGTATGTAAGTTTAGATCACAAGTTGTTTACCTTTTTGGTTAAGTCTTTAATTGAGCTCTCGTGTGCGCCTTGCTGGTCATCCAGCGTCCCAGGGCATTTCTTGGCTGCAGACACTCTGTTTAATATTGCGCATCTATCCTTCAGTTCCTTCATTGAACTGCTCAGGTCGTCAAATTGAATTTGGAACAAGTTTTTCATACTTTTGACCTGTTCCAGAATGTCTTGTGCCCACCATGGTACGGCCTTCTCTACCATGCTGGCTTCATTTGAACACCAACTCAGTTCAGATTCTCTTTCTCTGGCTGTTTGTCGAGTTTTGTGTCTGCATTGTGATTTCGACATTGTAGCAAGAAGATGGACCAGGTTTCTATCCTTTTGCTGACCTAATTGATGAAACCCCACAAACTTTCCAGGAAGTCATTCTACAGCCAAAGTGACCTTTCTGATAATCCTGAGCCACAAGCAAAGGTCCCTATCTGTTCCATAGGCACCTCATGACAGCTCAAGGTTGACCGAAAGCCCTCATCAACACCTCCAGCTAAACATTACCAAAATGTGACAACACTACGTCCTTTTGAAACTGACCAAGTACTGAACTCTGGTTTTATGACTGGACTTCCCAAAGATGACCCAAAGCATGACCCAACACTGTCATCTTTGTAGTCGATGACACAGTGAGTCTCACGGGGAGACTCACTGTGATAAGTTTCTCTACTTATCTGCTCAACAAGGTGACTTTGTTTGCATTCACATGTGTTGCTTTCAAAGGACAATAGTACAACTGTTTTATGAAGACTTACAATCATTATATTTAACAACTGTTGGGCATTTGTTTCATCCACTGTTATTCACCAGTGATATTTGTATTATATTATCATGAAACCTTTTCTCAGTCTGAGTGTAAAATGTCTTAAACCTAGCTAATGGAAGTGGAGTATTTGAATGTTTGTAGTTGGGGATGACACTCAGTAAAGGTCATCTGATGTCCATACACCTTGCTGCGAGCAAGTGACCGCCCCTTTTGGCCCTCATTTAAATATGCCCGCTCGTCCACATACTTCTCTTCTTTTTCACTTTTTCATCCTTCTTGCTTTTTCGTTCCGTTTCGTGCTTCTGCGTTTTGTCTTCTTGTTATTTTCCCGGTGGTGGTTTATTTTAACACCTCTTGCCTTGTCGACGACTTCTATACTTTCAAACCACCTCAGTATTTGTTTTGCTTTAACTAAATTTTTATTCATTTTTATGAGTATAATTTTTGTAGTTTATTTTGGAGCCCCGCCACAGCATCCGCCAAGCGTTCGGTACAGCGACTGTCTTGACAACAGCTGTCTGATAAGTTTTCCCTTTTAAAGTTCGAGCCGCCATGAAAAGCATCCTACCAAACTTTCAATCAACCGGCACCACCCCGTGGCTCGGAGAGAAACCGACGCCGTGACTCCGCCAGCAAATTGAGCCCACTCGTCCGTCACCACCCCTCCTCCTCCTGCTCCAGATCACCGCCAAGTAAGCAGTGTGTTTATGACAACTCAGAGTTTGCGTCAAATCTTAGGAGTTTATTTTTCACCTTTTAATACCTTACAATCGCCCATAAAATTATAAACCATGCAAATGCTCCACTACAATTAGCGTCATTAATCCTGCATAGCTGTTTTATTCAAAGCCTATCCACCTGGGTTACCTGTGCCTTTCAGTACACTATTTTACCTAAATCATGTTAATAAACTTTATGCTTAATGAAAGTTAAGTGTTCTCCATCTCTATTTACGGAGTCCCTGCTGGTAACCCTCCCTAGACACTGGTTTGACTGTTTAACTGAAATCATTCAGTGTAAGACTGAACATTGAGCTAAACACCTAACCCTTGTCTCTATGTTAGCATAATAAAATAAATATATGCTACAACATTAAACGGATGTATAGTCAAACCAATACTTCGCTTTAGGTTAGTGTAGAGCTGGTGTTGGATTTAATTAAAAGGCATTCTCTGATCTGTATAACGCCACAAAGGATTCAAAAAAAGTGTGTTTGAGTGGCACTAATTATTTGAATTATTCAATCTACGTAAAAAAAACAAAAACAAATATGCCCACCAAAAAAATCCAAAGATGTGTTAATAGTGTCATGGACACCAGGCCCAGATGTCCAGTTATTAGCCAGAATGACCCGGCTGTAACACAGGACACATGGGTTCTCAACGTTGTCAGTGTCAACATTCAATTCAATTCAGTTCAAGTCATTTCAATTTAGTTTTATTTGTATAGCCCAGTATCAGAACAATAGTCGCCTCAAAGGGCTTCACAAACTTAAACATAAACACACAATCAAACTTAACACACAATCAACACAAACAATAACTACACTAAACAGACCCAGGACACTCCTTGTCTTAAGGAAAAACTCCTAAAAAAAACCCATCTGGGAAAAAAGAAGAAACCTTATGGAGACCACATTGAAGGAGAGATCCTCTCCCAGGACGTACAGCCAAAAAGGGGCTAGGACTGTTAGTCCATTAGCTCTATAGGATCATAGTTCAGGTCTGTAAGGATGCGGCAGGTGGGCCTCATCCCGAAAGGGAAGTGGGGGTGAAGTAGGGTCCTATAGGGACTCCTATAGGGAATCCTATAGGAGGTGAGTTTGAGGGTCCACAGGTTGTGACAGGAGCACAGATGGGGTCAGCTAAGGTTGAGTCTTCAGTGGAACATCTGCCAGCAGCCAGGCATCTGAAACAGTCTCCACTCCCCCAGAGGGGAGCGGGACAGAGGGACAACCTGTGAACAGCTCTGAACTGATTAAATGTATAGAATATTTGATAATAATATTGACAGTGATAGTAGAGGAGCAGCAGATGAAACCAGAGGACAGAGGCTCAGTGCACCATACTTCCCCCAGCTTCTAGCTCCTAGAGCAGCCTAGCTTCAACTGTGGAGTTAACCCTGTTCCTAGCTGGCCTGACCATAAGCTTTCTCGAAGAGGAACATTTTAAGTCTAACCTTAAATGTAGAGACTGTGTCTGCCTCTCTAACATGAGCTGGAAGCTGATTCCATAAAACGGGAGCTTGGTAACTAAAGGCTCTACCTCCAACTGTACTTTTAGAAACCCTGGGAACCACTAATAGCCCTGCATTTTGTGAGCACAGTACTCTGCTTGGTTGGTATGGCACTATAACATCATTAATGTAGGATGGCGCCATACCATTTACAGCCTTGTAAGTCAGGAGAAGGATTTTAAACCTAATTCTGATTTCAACTGGAAGCCAGTGAAGTTAAGCTAGCACAGGAGTAATATGTTCTCTCCTGTTAGTTCCTGTTAATAATCTTGCTGCTGCAGTTTAAACGAGCTGAAGACTTTTTAAAGAGGTTTTAGGGCACGCTGCCAACAGAGAGTTACAGTAATCTAACCTAGATGTAATGTTGGTGCTGTGAGTCTGAGCATCCTGTCTCTGTTTCCCAGGATACTTTGTGTACATCGAGGCATCGCTGATGCGTCCTGGACACAGAGCTCGGCTGCTGACCCCAGAGCTGCGGGGCTCCTCCAGCACTCACTGTCTGATATTTCACTACCACATGTACGGTTCTGGAACAGGTATGCTGAGGGTTCTTCTTCAGCGCAGCAACTCAGCATGGGACACTGTTCTGTGGAGGCGCAGCGGGGAGCAGAGTGTCACCTGGATGAAGGCCACTGTGGACTATCACTGTCATCAGCCTCATCAGGTAGGCCTACACACAACAAGTAAAAGAAGAAATAGAGAGCCTAGACTGCGGGAATTTACTGAAAAGCAGAATATCATGTTGTTTTGTGTGGTTTCTGTTGCAGATCGTCTTTGAAGCAACCCGGGGTGCCTCCCTCAGGAGCGACATTGCTTTAGATGACATTGAGTTTAAACGCGGACCCTGTGAAGGTAACTGCTTATCTTGTGAGATCAATCCTCAGGTGGAACATCACCCGATCTCTGTCCATCAGGTTCTGTCCAGGTACTACAGTGGGCTTTCTCCCACTGTCCAAAGACATGCATGTGTTAGCAGATTTGGTGACTCCACATTGCCCCTAGGAAGTGAAAGAGTGAGCAAGAGTGAATGTTTGTATGTGCATGTCTATTTGATGGCCCCGCAATTAACTGGGTTAGACTCCAGTACCCATGACTCCTAATGGGAATAAGCAGGAGAAGAATGAATGAATATGTCAAATAATTAAACAGAGGTTTACCTCAACACAATGTCTGCCTAATTCAAAACAAAGGAGCTCATTTTGCCACAGATTTAAATCCATTTTGTTACACAATGAGACCTAGCAGGTAGTAGCACACGGCCATGCCATTCAGGGAAAACAATTTGAACAATATCCTTGCCTGCCTAGCCCCCTTCCCCAACATTACCAGTCAACCACTCAAAGTTTATTTGTACAGCACTTTACAACATCCAATGATGATCAAAGTGCTTTACAGAAATGAAAGATACAAAACAACACTAGTAAAACAATGAGTTAAATATCAATAAGAACAATCAATAAAACAGAGAATAGATTAAGATGTAATAAAATACAAAAACAGATAAATTGTTGTCATCCGGCGTTAAAAGTTATATGTATGTGTCTCTCCACAGATCCTGCAGAGTCGTATTCTGGCTTCTCAGAGGATTTCAATGAGATCGAGAACTAACTAAACTTTATGTCCACAAAGTGAAAGACTGAAAGGATGGTCTGGGCCCACGGAAGCCCGCAGCAGCGTCACACCTGTTCTATCAGGACTCAGAGGTGGTGAGGACTTTGGCAAAACCTTTTACTTTTTCTCAAATGAACATTTCCTGTGGATGGATTAGATGTTTGGGCGTGCCGTTCAGATGTTGTAAATATGTAAGAATCTTGTCCTAATGCGTTTTAAAAAGCATGTGACAATGCATTCAGTAAAAATGCTGCATTACTAAATAAAACAATAAATCATACTAAAATGAATAATGATCTTTTTATTGTAATTTCTGTTTATGAACACAGTGATGCTCCATGCAAAAATGTAAAAATGTATTTCCACCTTTGTAGGTTCAATTCAAGTCAAAATTTTATTTGTATAGCCCAGTATCACAACAACAACAGTCACCTCAAAGTTCTTCACAAACAGCTAATCAAACATAAACATACAATCAATACAAACAATAACTACACTAAACAGACTCAGGACACTCCTGTCCTTAGACCCTCCTTTTCGGTAAGGAAAAACTCCTAAAAAACCCAGCTGTGTGTGTGTGTGTGTGTGTGTGTGTGTGTGTGTGTGTGTGTGTGTGTGTGGGGGGGGGGGGGGGGACAAGTGATGGAATTTGGCTCATTTCAGTAAGCCGGATCATTTGGCTCAGCTCACCAAAAAGAGCCGGCTCTTTTGGCTCCCAAATGGCTCTTCATTTTACCACCTATACCTTATATATTTCAGCCACATTTAGCACAGTTTTGACAGATGACTTGTCTTGTGTACTCATATAACTCACAGATGGGAGCCAGCTCTCATCGTTCACTTTAAAGTTCTCTTTGTACTCACTCATTTACGATCAACCCAGCACTAAGGGGGACTGTGTGGACTTAGGAACATGAGGTCCACAGGTCATTTCATATACCATCATTCACTCTGGGATGTTCAGTATTCAATTCAATTCAATTCAGATTTATCTGTATAGCCCAGTATCACAACAAATGTCGCCTCAAAGGGCTTCACAACAGTTCCTCAAACATAAACACACAATCAGAAAACACAAACAATAACTACACTAAACAGAACCAGGACACTCCTGTCCTTAGACCCTCCTTCTCGGTAAGGAAAAACTCCAAAAATAAAAAACAGCTGCGGGAAAAAAGAAGAAACGTTATGAAGCCCAACTGAAGGAGAGATCCTCTCCCAGGACAGACAGGCAATGCGTCTAGGACTGTTAGTTCATTAGCTCATCTATAGGATCATAGATCAGCTCTGTAAGGATTCATCCAGGGAGTGGGGTGAGATAGGTTGAGGAAGTCCATAGGATGCAGCAGCAGGGGCCTCATCCAGACAGGTGAGTGGGTGAGATAGGTCCGGGAAATCCTTAGAGGTGAGGTTGAGGGCCCACAGGTCAGGACAGGAGCACAGATGGGGTCAGCTAAGATCCAATCGTCACTGGGACATCTGCCAGCAGCCAGGCATCTGAAACAGTCCCCACTCCCCATTTAGAATATTAGATAATATTAATGACGGTGATAGAAGAGGAGCAGCAGATGAAACCAGAGGACAGAGGCTCAGTGCACCATACTTCCCCCAGCTTCTAGCTCCTAGAGCAGCCTAGCTTCAGCTGTGGAGTTAACCCTGTTCCTAGCTGGCCATAAGCTTTCTCAAAAAGGAACATTTTAAAGCCTAACCTTAAATGTAGAGACTGTGTCTGCCTCTCTAACATGAGCTGGAAGCTGATTCCATAAAACAGGAGCTTGGTAACTAAAGGCTCTACCTCCAGCTGTACTTTTAGAAACCCTGGGAACCACTAATAGCCCTGTGTTTTGTGAGTGCAGTACTCTGCTTGGTTGGTATGGCACTATAACATCATTAATGTAGGATGGGGCCATACCATTTACAGCCTTGTAAGTCAGGAGAAAGATTTTAAACCTAATTCTGAATTCAACTGGAAGCCAGTGAAGTGAAGCTAGCACAGGAGTAATATGTTCTCTCCTGTTAGTTCCTGTTAATAATCTTGCTGCTGTGTTTTGAACAAGCTGAAAACATTTTAATGAGTTTTTAGGGCACGCTGCCAACAGAGTTTTACAGTAATCCAACCTAGATGTAACAAATGCATGGACAAGTTTTTCAGCGTCACTTTTAGATAAAATATTTCTGATTTTGGCTATGTTACGTAAGTGAAAGTATGCTGTTTTACAGGCTTGGTTTATATGAGCCTTAAATGATAAATCTTGGTCAAATAAAACTCCTAAGTTTCTCACAGTAGAACTTGAGGCTACACTGACACCGTCCAGGGAGACTCTGGTCAGACAGAGCATCTCTCAGCTTTTTGGGGCCTAGTATAATGACCTCTGTTTTTTCTGGGTTTAGGAGGAGATAATTAGTTGTCATCCAGGTGTTTATGTCTCTCACACAGGCGCTAAGTTTCTCAACGCAGTCATTCTGATCAGGTTTAATTGATAAATACAACTGTGTATCGTCTGCGTAACAGTGAAAATTAATGCCATGTTTTCTGATTATAGTAGTTTTACCACCTACACGTCTCTGGGCTGTGGGGGGAGAGGAGAGAAACTGCTGTAACATGGCGGGGCAGAGACTGACCACTCAGTGAAGAGTAATGAAATTGTCAGTGCCAACAGGAGACACTTCCATTTGTAGTCATTGCTGTGAAAAACTCAAGAGGAATGGACTAATGTTAACCAGGTAGGTGCTTATTACAGTTTACAGACTGAATAATTTTAATATGTTTTTAAATCAGTGACTGTTGAACCACTAGGTGGTGCACTCACATCATGTATTTTAATGGGAAAGTGCTGCTAAATACTTCTGGTGCTGTATGTCCTATGGCCACTGTAGTGTGTTTTGTTACCACAATAAGTCACAAGCACACATCCTACTGTGTACATATAGTATTCAACACAAAATGCTGCACCATAGAAACACTGGCATTCCCTTAGAGCTACAAGGACCCCAAATGGGCCCTACTGCCACACACCAGACACAGACCCCTGCTTGGAGCTTTACAGCCACACACTTCCCACCGCTGTCTGCCTATGCGGACCTTTACCCTCCTCCAGCCTGCTCCATTGGTCTTCTGGCTTCCGATGGCTCAAAGCTGGAGCCTTCACCCAGCTTGGACTGCAGCCCAAGCACCAGACCCAGTTATGGGCTCGACACACGGGAGGTGACGTCGCTTCTCCTCTGCGTTCCCTATGGAAGCTGAGCGATGAGGCGATGCTCGCGAGTCTCCCTCCTGTGAAGTGACACGCGACACTCGTGCTCGTGAAATGTCGCGCTCGTGCATGTCTTCGTGCACACGCTGGCTTGCGACGCGATCCAAGAAAGTTGAAAAATGTTCAACTTTTCGTCGCCATCGCCTGATGAGAACCAATCAGTGGGAGTTTAATCAACCGACCAGTGAGCTGACAGGACGCTCAGTCACTGAGATCAACACAGAGGAGAAAATAATAACCCCATCAGGCTTTACGACATTTCCAGATGTGATTACAGAGATGTAACCAAAATAAACAAACAAACAAAAAACAGTAGCTTATTCACCTTTTTTTCTTGACTGCAATATGAGTTTTAGTAGATCTACCCAGGCCATAGACCCATGTAGGTTTTTTTCTTGTTATAGAACAGATTCATACTAAAGGTCTACTTCATTCAGTTTGAACAAAATCTTGATGTAAGAGCCTAGTTTATATTTGTAATTTTCTTTCCCCACTTTAAAACCTGAAATTCTCTTCAATTTGACAGCCAATTAATTCTGTGGGAGATCCGCGATTTTCTTTGGAACTGATGCTCGCCCTGTCTCCAGCTGCTGCCACTCATCGCCTCCCGTGTGTCGGGTCATCACACGGTGGCGATGAGTTTCGTCGGTCGCTGTCGTTTGTCGCCTCCCCTGTGTTGAGCCCATTATACGGTAAACAGATCAGACCCCAGCCAGCCAGTTGCCGCCCTCCTTGTGGACACCTCTGTGCCTCTGTCAAACTGCTGCATATTCACTGCCTCCCAGCCTCTTTAGAGCCCCTCATCTCAAAGTACCACAGCAGTGCCTAGTGGACTGGAGCCTGCCTTAAGCCCACACCCTCTCCCTGCACCCTCTAGCCCACCAAGTAGCAGGCACGTGCAGAGACTTCTACAGGGGCAGGTGCTCAAAGTGAAAAAGGGGCACATACGTATAACCGGATTTTAAATCACTGTTGTGTTAGAACTGTGGCAAGACTCTCACACAACTATTACATTTCTGTGTATACTATGATATATTGGAATACGGTAAGGCTGAAGTAGGGCTGCTCGATTATGGAAAAAATAATAATCACGATTAATTTAGACATAAATGAAATCACGATTATTCAAACAATTATTCATTAACTTAACAAAACAATGTAAAATATATATTTTTTGCACACAAATAAAAAGTGCAAAATATTAAATAAACCAAGTTTGTTCTCTTTTGTAACCAAATGGAGTGAACTGTTATAACCTGTTATGAACATAGAACTAAAGCAATTATTTAACAAATAAAATTATTCCTCGTTTCAAGTCTAGTAAGTAGCCTATATTATTTAAATTCCAGGTACATGCATTATTATTATTATGTGTATTATTATTGTCATTAACGTAAATAAAAAGTGCTGGTCCATCGTCATAGCATGAAAACATTAGGTTTAGGGCTGAACATAACTAGTCTAATGCTTTAAAGGTTTTTTGCCAGGAACAACAGCCTGTTAACATGATCTGGCCTGAGTGATGACCGCGAACAGTTAGTTCTCCTCTTTAATGTCCTAAATGTGATTCATAACTGCATTTGAAGCATGCGTTATCCTCTTTAACTGCAAGCATGCAAACACATACACACTGTTATCAACACATACACACTGTTATAAACACATACACACTGTTATCAACACATCCACACTGTTATAAACACATACACACTGTTATCAACACAAACACACACTGTTATAAACACATACACACTGTTATCAACACAAACACACTGTTATCAACACACACACACACACTGTTATCAACACATACACACTGTTATCAACACAAACACACACTGTTATAAACACATACACACTGTTATCAACACACACACACACACTGTTATCAACACATACACACTGTTATCAACACATACACACTGTTATCAACACATACACACTGTTATCAACACATACACACTGTTATAAACACATACACACTGTTATCAACACAAACACACACTGTTATAAACACATACACACTGTTATCAACACAAACACACACTGTTATAAACACATACACACTGTTATCAACACACACACACACACTGTTATCAACACATACACACTGTTATCAACACAAACACACACTGTTATAAACACATACACACTGTTATCAACACACACACACACACTGTTATCAACACATACACACTGTTATCAACACATACACACTGTTATCAACACACACACACTGTTATCAACACATACACACTGTTATCAACACATACACACTGTTATAAACACATACACACTGTTATCAACACAAACACACACTGTTATAAACACATACACACTGTTATCAACACATACACACACACTGTTATCAACACATACACACTGTTATCAACACATACACACTGTTATCAACACATACACGCTGTTATCAACACACACACACACACTGTTATCAACACATACACACTGTTATCAACACATACACACTGTTATCAACACAAACACACACTGTTATAAACACATACACACTGTTATCAACACATACACACACACTGTTATCAACACATACACACTGTTATCAACACATACACACTGTTATCAACACATACACACTGTTATCAACACACACACACACACTGTTATCAACACATACACACTGTTATCAACACATACACACTGTTATCAACACACACACACACACTGTTATCAACACATACACACTGTTATCAACACATACACACTGTTATCAACACACACACATTGTTATTACCACATACATGCAAGATAATTCATATTTGTATTTATCGCAATGTTGTGATTATTGGGGGGGGGGGGGGTCTCGACCTGATTTTTGGAGGGGTCATAACCCCACCCCCGAAATTACGCGCCTGGCACAGTTTACAACATGGGCATAAAAGTACCAATAATCTCTTAAAAGGCAATTATTCCAGTGTCTCCACAGATCAGAGAAATAGCGGATGGCACTGTATTTAATATTTGTTAATAATAAAATCATCATATTTGTTGATGCATTCAGATGACATAAATTTAAACATTAGATTTCTTAAAAGGGCTTGTAGCGTGTTCACTCTGTGAGTCACAAACAGTTCACTGGCACTAGTCCATCTGGGCTTTTTTAACAAAAGCCTCAGAGCATCATTATAGGCAACTTTCAGTTTTTGTAGGCCAGATTTTTTAAAGCTCACCCACAGATGAGCTGTGTGGAGCGAGGTACAGTAAGCGCTAAACACAGTTACTTTCACCCCAACAGAAAAAGAGCCAAACTCACGAGACAGAACATTGGCCTTGTGCATACAACACTGCACTGATGACACATATCCTCATCGTCTGATAAAGAATCAGTCAGAATATGTCCAAGATATTTCACTGTATTAACAACCGTGAGAGTATTTCCAGACAATTTAAATTTAGGAAACACAAGAGCTCTGTCCTCCTTTGTGCGACATATCATGATGACACTTTCATATGGGATAAGGAAACTATCAAAATAGACGTGCATGTAAAAGTGAAATGTGTATATATTTGTCCATAATTGTGCATAAAATAAATTTTGTAAATTATTGTACAAGAGAATACAAATCCAAAAATTACAACGTTATATATTTGCAAATAGGAAATACAGTTTTTGGGTTTGCGGTTCATTTGTTGTGAATACAACTTACAATTTTACGCTTGGTACTGCTCTCTTGAGAATACGAAACTCAGCCGTCAAGAAACTATCAAAATTACGTCATGGCCTCATCAATGGACTCCTCTGCCCAGATGTCACATAATAATATAGGGAAAAAAGTGAAAAAACTTTTGAAAGAAATGGGTATAAACGATGTTTGGCGAGAACTAAACCCTCACCAGAGGGATTATACTTTTTACTCGGCAACTCATCAGTCCTATTCAAGACTCGATTATTTTTTTATGTATAACAAGGATATAGAACGGGTAAAAGAGTGTAAATTTGGACCAATGGACCTCTCAGACCATAGTCCAGTGTACATGCAAATAGATATTAACAAGCTCAAAACACCCTTTTTGTGGAGACTAAATTCTAGTATTTTAAATGGTGTGGTCAAAGACGAAATACAACGAGATATTAAGGTGTATATAGAAGAAAACGATAACGGTGATGTCTCCCCTGAAATAGTATGGGATGCTTGTAAAGCGGTATTGAGGGGTAAATTGATCGCAAAGGCCACTTTATTGAAAAAAATGAGACAAGAAAAAATTAAAAATCTAGAAATGAGACTATTTGACTTAGAGGGAAAACATAAACACAGCCTGGATAGTGAGACTTTACAAGAGATACAAGAAATTAAAGCTGAATTGAATCAAGAATTACAAAATCAAATTAAGAAAAAGATTTTATATATAAAACAAAATTTTTATGAAGCAGGAAGTAGATCAGCAAAAAATTTAGCCTATAGATTAAAAAAACAACAAGCGGATAGACTAATATACAAAATAAGAATGCCATCTACTAAAAAAGTGACCTATAATGAGGATGAAATTAGACAATCGTTTGTAGAGTATTATCAAAGGCTTTATGCTTTAAAAGAACAAGAAAGGCTCAACTGTACTACACCATTGTTAGACAAATTAGACTTACCACAAATTACAAGAGAGCAAAATAAAATTCTAACTAATACAATAACTGCACAGGAATTGACAAAAACCGTGAAAAGACTGAAACTAAACAAATCTCCAGGGTCTGACGGATATAATGCTGACTGGTACAAAATATATTTAAAAGAACTCTCACCTCTTCTTTTAAAAACATTTAATTGGGTTTTAAACAGAGGTAACATACCACCAACATGGAGAGAGACAATAATTACAGTTATCCCAAAAGAAGGTAAAGACAGAATAAATTGTACTAATTATAGACCAATAAGTTTACTTAACCAAGATTATAAAATTTTCACTGCAATACTGGCCAGAAGAATGGAACAAATACTCCCAGACATTATTGACCTCGACCAGACAGGATTTATTAAAGAGAGGAAAACCAGAAATAATATTAGGCGCAAATTACACGTGATTACTCAAATACTTACAAACAAGGACCAAGCAGTCATACTAGGCCTAGACGCCCAAAAGGCCTTTGATACAGTAGACTGGACCTTTTTATACAAAGTTCTACATCGATTCAATTTCTCAGACAAATTTATAAAAATTATACAAGGACTCTATAACAAACCAACTGGAAGAATTAGAATAAATTGTGGCATATCACAACCTATTAAAATTGAACAAGGATGTAGGCAGGGCTGTCATATTTCCCCAATTTTGTTTGCCATATTCATTGAGCACTTGGCTCAGTGGATAAGACAGAATAAGAAAATACAGGGAATCAAGGTAAACAAAGAGGAACAAAAGATTGCCCTATTCGCAGACGATATTCTTGTTTATTTAGCAAAACCCGCCGAATCTCTCCCCGAACTATATAAAACTTTAACAGAATATGGCAAAGTTTCAGGTTATAAAATAAACTCTCATAAATCACAAGCACTGATATTTGAATATACACCGGATGGCAATATTAAACAGCTTTTTAAAATTAATTGGCATATGGAATCAATAACATATTTGGGAATAAAGATCCCCAAGAATATTCAAAATATAAATTCAATAAACTATGATCCATTAATGGCAAAAATTAGGGCAGACCTGGACATATGGAGCTTGATATCCTACTTGGGGCTTCTACAAAGGGTAGAAGCAATTAAGATGGTAATTTTGCCTAAGTTATATTTATTTCAAACAATACCAGCAGACCCAGAAAACACGATGTTTCTTGAAATTGATAAATTATTTTCAAGATTCATCTGGGATGGGAAAAGACCCAGAATTAGATATAGAACTCTGCAGTTGAAAAAAGTAAAGGAGGCCTCGCACTCCCTAATATGAAAAATTATTACAAAGTAGCTCAAATAAATCCACTAATAGATATTTGCAATCCATCTTATACAGCTAAATAGAAAGATATTGAATGCACTATTGAAGAAATTCCACTACAAGCAGTAATAGGGAATACAAACCTGATTAATAAATTAAACGATCTAAATCCTTGGTCAAAAACAGCTCTTGAAGTGTGGTCAAAATTAATTAAAGATCATAATAAATCTAATATAATGATAAGATGGATTGCCTACGATGAAGATTTTACTCCAAGTATAGGAGATAAAACTTTTAAGGTGTGGTCTGACAAAGGAATAGTTATTTACAATGACTTCTATTCTAAAGGGTGTATGAGGAATTTCCAAGACTTAAAACAAACTTACAAACTTGACAATAAAGAGTTCTTTAGATACCTACAGGTTCGTCATTACTTGAACAAATTTAAGAACGACAATAAGGAAAACCCTATGTTGGGTGTCATCACACTTTTCCTAAAAGCATATCAATCGGGACCAAACAACAAATTGATTTCCAAATTATACAACGAATTACAAAATATATTGGGTGATAATACAATTTATATTAAAGAGAAGTGGGAAAAGGATGGTGATTTTGTAATTGAAATTGAAGATTGGGATAAAACTTTAGAATACACCTGGAAAAGTACATCCTCTCCTATGTGGAGAGAATTTACATGGAAGAGTGTGGTGCGCTTTTTTAAGACACCCGTACAGAGAGGTTCAGAAGCAGATACCTCATGTTGGAGGTTATGTGGGATGAAAAAGGCTGGACACTTTCATGTTTTTTGGAGCTGTCCTAAAGTAAACAAATACTGGGTGAATATTAAAGAGAGTGTTGAGAAAGTAATAGGAACAAAAATTCCCTTAACCTTTGAAAATGTGTTTTTGGGTATACGACCTGACTGTATCACTGGATTTTGTAGAAAATACATGTGGAACATTTTGTTGGTTGCAAGCAAAAAAGCCATAACTAAAAAATGGATGACGGATAAACTACCGACTGTGGAGGACTGGATACATCTGGTTAACGACATTTCCAAAATGGAAAGACTCACATTCACATTAAGACTAGAACTGGACAAATATGAGGAAAGCTGGAGACCATGGACAGATTTCATCAATATTAGAATCTAAAAGGACGTTATATGACACCCTCTATGTTTAGCTGCTCACAAGTTCGACTTTTTGTTTTTTTCATTTGTTTTTACTTGCATATGTGTCTGTGCATACTTGTGTATATGTGAGTGTGCACATATAAGTGTACATGTGCTTTTCTTTTTTTTTTTTTTGGGTGAAGAGAAAAAGGAATGTGTATATGTACAGTTTATAAATGGAGAGATGTATACATACTAAATAAGATGTCCATGACACTGCTTGACAAATTGTAAAATGTATGTTGCTTCTCAATTGCAAGAAACAATAAAAATTTGAATAAAAAAAAAAATTATGTCATGGCCTCACAGGCGCTCACAGGCATTATGTATCGAGCAAGCAATCATGGATTCTCAAACTCATAATAATAAAATTATGTACTGTGTTAAAATAATTAAGCAGTATAAAGCTTTAAACTAGTTTGTATCTTAAATATTTTAATAATGCATATTACTATTATGTTATTACATTATAATACATGCTGTTTTAAATTTTATAAAAGAAATTTACTGTTGTATTTTTAACTGATTATGAATTCAAACTGTGGCAGCAATTGTAGCAATAAAAACAACATTACACATCTCGTAATTACGAGATAGTTTCTCGTAATTGTTTAACGTTAATAGCGTTCATATTTTTGATATACAACAAATATAGCCCACAACAAATACAAAAAACGAACCTAAAATGTATTTTTTTTAACCTCTAAAAAGACCGCCAGAGGCAGCGGCACATATCGAAAGGACTGGCCGGACTCGGCTGTTTTGAGCCGGGTACAGTTAGCTCTGAGTGCCGTTAGCTAGTGAGGGGGTCAACGTCTGAACAAACTTCTCAGTTAGGGACTATCTTTAAGAATAGAGTACAGATTTAAGATAAACGTCTCGCCTCAAATTGTCTTAAAAGTTAATTTCATGCCAAGACAGCAGTAATATTTCAACTTTAAACTTACCGCTGTGGACTTTCTCCTCCACCACGGCTGCCACCGCAAAGCATTCTGGGATAGCAGGCAGCCTCCAGTTTGAGAATCCATGATTGCTTGCTCGATACATAATGCCTGTGAGCGCCTGCGAGGCCATGACGTCATTTTGATAGTTTCTTGACGGCTGAGTTTCGTATTCTCAAGAGAGCAGTACCAAGCGTAAAGTTGTAAGTTGTATTCACAACAAATGAACCGCAAACCCAAAAACTGTATTTCATATATGCAAATATATAACGTTGTAATTTTTGGATTTGTATTCTCTTGTACAATAATTTACAAAATTTATTTTATGCACAATTATGGACAAATATATACGCATTTCACTTTTACATGCATGTCCATTTTGATAGTTTCCTTACCCCATACTTTCAGCAGAGTTATATTTTACATCATTTTGTTCACCATATGCAGAACACACATTAAGCAGTTCCTGGAGACCAGCTGAGCTGGGGCTCAAGACCACCAGGTCATCTGATATGTTTCACCTCTTTCCAGAACGCCTTTATGTCCTTACCTAAAAGATTTTTAGTCATAGAATCAGCTCTCATAGTTTGCTCATTTATACTAATAAATCTTATTGCATATTTATATTTTGCATTTGCATATACATCCAATGCTATCCTCTGCATCCGAGGCTATCCTAAACTACTAAACTTTCTAGAGTTGTCTCTGAGCAGGTTTTATTGATTTTGTTGAATTTTTAATCATAGCACATTAGCCATAATTAATTTTAAAACTATAGTTATTAATAAAGTGAATAGTTTATTAACTATTGACGTATATTAAAGACATATACATACAACTGTCCTATAAAACATCTCCTATTAAATAATATTGTATTGTAGTTTTGATCAGGGATCTTCAGGGGCTGAGCACCTCTGAAGCTGAAACTCTGCAGTTATATACTTGAATTTTGGAGAGAAGTAAAACTATATCATTCTTTACAATAATGTAGTAGAAGTTGACAATATTTTTTATCATTTTAAAATGCACCAGAATACAGGAAATTGCATCCGTTTTGTTCAAAATTTCCTGGAGGAGGACCCCCAGACCCCCCGGGTTTATATTGTCCCTACAAAAAAATTATCTGCTTTTGATAAAACAGAGGCAGAGATCAGGAAGCAACATAAATATAACTGCACTTTTAATGGTGTTCATTTGCCATTGTAGACCTGGCTCAAATGGGGTTAATTAATTTATCCTATTATATGTGAGTCAGTGTGTGTGTTATTTGGGGTTTGCGCTTGCAGTAATTTAGGGGCCACAGGCAAAATCTTGTTTAGGGCCACTAAAACCCTAGAGCCAGCCCTGACAATAAGTCATGGACTCATTCTGTGAAGTAGCCAAGATTTATTTAATATATATTTTAGTAATAATTATTGCATATATCCCGGTCTCCAACCTGCACTTGCCTTTATTTCCATGATAAACTGTGGTGACTGTATTTATCCTACACAGCTGTAGTCTGTAGACTGGAGGACATGTGCAGGTGAAGAGTTTAGTGCTGAGGAAAGCTCAGTTTGTACCTGTTTTACACTGTGTCTATAGGAACATCTCATATTTTTGCATTAAAAATTCTCAACATATAGTTTCAGAGGCCTGTAAAAAAAATATGCATAATGACAAGCATGGCGCACTAGGTCACACACACTAGATTATTGTTATATCATTATGGGCCTGGGAGGCCCATAATGATATAATATGGTTTGAGGAAGTTAGGAGATGAGCCCTGATGTGTGCAGCTCACAGAAGAGCAAGTTGTGATTCACAGAGGTTAAGTATGTAACAAATTTACAGGGGGGGTCTGGGGGTCCTCCCCCAGGGAAAAAAATCAATATAACAGACAATATTTGCTGTATCCTGGTGCATTTTAAAGTGTTTTAGCTGACTATAGAGTGAGTAAAACAATTGCTTGATTTTGCATTAATATTTGTGATCGCAACATCGCAAAATCCTGGAGGGACTGAACAATGCATGTAGTCTGTGTCTTGAAGCATGTTGTTGTTAATAGGGATGGGAATTGATAAGATTTTATCAATGTTAATGCCAGTGTCGATTCTGCTTATCAATCCGATTCTTTATCGATTGCCTTATCGATTCCTGATATATCTGTGAATAAAAATGAACTAGATCTGTAGCCATACAGTTTATTATGAAGCAGAAATAGAAGCTTATTTTCATTTTCATGTATATGAGCCTATTTTAAACTGGGCTCACTAAACAGAAGTAACATGTATTGAATGTACAGCTGTTAAATTACTGGAAATGTATGCTTTTTAAATAAACAGGATTGTGGCTTTAATATTAATTTAGGAGCAGCAGCCCCAGACCTGTCTGTCTGAAAAAACGTTCATTAAACTTATTAAACTAAACAGTAGCCTGTGTTACTGTGACAGTGCAACACAGGGAGGGGCCACATCAGTGTCAGACAGGTGACTGTCAGACAGGTGAGAGTCAGACAGGTGAGGGTCAGACAGGTGAGAGTCAGACAGGTGAGAGTCAGACAGGTGAGGGTCAGACAGGTGAGAGTCAGACAGGTGAGAGTCAGACAGGTGAGAGTCAGACAGGTGAGGGTCAGACAGGTGAGAGTCAGACAGGTGAGAGTCAGACAGGTGAGAGTCAGACAGGTGAGGGTCAGACAGGTGAGAGTCAGACAGGTGAGAGTCAGACAGGTGAGGGTCAGACAGGTGAGAGTCAGACAGGTGAGGGTCAGACAGGTGAGAATCAGACAGGTGAGGGTCAGACAGGTGAGAGTCAGACAGGTGAGAGTCAGACAGGTGAGGGTCAGACAGGTGAGGGTCAGACAGGTGAGAGTCAGACAGGTGAGGGTCAGACAAGTGAGAGTCAGACAGGTGAGAGTCAGACAGGTGAGGGTCAGACAGGTGAGAGTCAGACAGGTGAGAGTCAGACAGGTGAGGGTCAGACAGGTGAGAGTCAGACAAGTGAGAGTCAGACAGGTGAGGGTCAGACAGGTGAGGGTCAGACAGGTGAGAGTCAGACAGGTGAGGGTCAGACAGGTGAGGGTCAGACAGGTGAGAGTCAGACAGGTGAGGGTCAGACAGGTGAGAGTCAGACAGGTGAGGGTCAGACAGGTGAGAGTCAGACAGGTGAGAGTCAGACAGGTGAGAGTCGGACAGGTGAGAGTCAGACAGGTGAGGGTCAGACAGGTGAGAGTCAGACAGGTGAGAGTCAGACAGGTGAGGGTCAGACAGGTGAGAGTCAGACAGGTGAGAGTCAGACAGGTGAGGGTCAGACAGGTGAGAGTCAGACAAGTGAGAGTCAGACAGGTGAGGGTCAGACAGGTGAGGGTCAGACAGGTGAGAGTCAGACAGGTGAGGGTCAGACAGGTGAGGGTCAGACAGGTGAGAGTCAGACAGGTGAGGGTCAGACAGGTGAGGGTCAGACAGGTGAGAGTCAGACAGGTGAGAGTCAGACAAGTGAGAGTCAGACAGGTGAGAGTCAGACAGGTGAGGGTCAGACAGGTGAGAGTCAGACAGGTGAGAGTCAGACAGGTGAGGGTCAGACAGGTGAGAGTCAGACAGGTGAGAGTCAGACAGGTGAGGGTCAGACAGGTGAGAGTCAGACAAGTGAGAGTCAGACAGGTGAGAGTCAGACAGGTGAGAGTCAGACAGGTGAGGGTCAGACAGGTGAGAGTCAGACAAGTGAGAGTCAGACAGGTGAGGGTCAGACAGGTGAGAGTCAGACAGGTGAGGGTCAGACAAGTGAGAGTCAGACAGGTGAGAGTCAGACAGGTGAGGGTCAGACAGGTGAGAGTCAGACAGGTGAGAGTCAGACAGGTGAGGGTCAGACAGGTGAGAGTCAGACAAGTGAGAGTCAGACAGGTGAGGGTCAGACAGGTGAGGGTCAGACAGGTGAGAGTCAGACAGGTGAGGGTCAGACAGGTGAGGGTCAGACAGGTGAGAGTCAGACAGGTGAGGGTCAGACAGGTGAGAGTCAGACAGGTGAGGGTCAGACAGGTGAGAGTCAGACAGGTGAGAGTCAGACAGGTGAGAGTCGGACAGGTGAGAGTCGGACAGGTGAGGGTCAGACAGGTGAGAGTCGGACAGGTGAGGGTCAGACAGGTGAGGGTCAGACAGGTGAGAGTCAGACAGGTGAGGGTCAGACAGGTGAGAGTCAGACAGGTGAGAGTCAGACAGGTGAGAGTCAGACAGGTGAGGGTCAGACAGGTGAGGGTCAGACAGGTGAGAGTCAGACAGGTGAGGGTCAGACAGGTGAGAGTCAGACAGGTGAGGGTCAGACAGGTGAGGGTCAGACAGGTGAGGGTCAGACAGGTGAGAGTCAGACAGGTGAGGGTCAGACAGGTGAGGGTCAGACAGGTGAGGGTCAGACAGGTGAGAGTCAGACAGGTGAGGGTCAGACAGGTGAGGGTCAGACAGGTGAGAGTCAGACAGGTGAGGGTCAGACAGGTGAGGGTCAGACAGGTGAGAGTCAGACAGGTGAGGGTCAGACAAGTGAGAGTCAGACAGGTGAGGGTCAGACAGGTGAGAGTCAGACAGGTGAGAGTCAGACAGGTGAGGGTCAGACAGGTGAGAGTCAGACAGGTGAGAGTCAGACAGGTGAGGGTCAGACAGGTGAGGGTCAGACAGGTGAGAGTCAGACAGGTGAGGGTCAGACAGGTGAGGGTCAGACAGGTGAGAGTCAGACAGGTGAGGGTCAGACAGGTGAGGGTCAGACAGGTGAGAGTCAGACAGGTGAGAGTCAGACAGGTGAGGGTCAGACAGGTGAGGGTCAGACAGGTGAGAGTCAGACAGGTGAGGGTCAGACAGGTGAGGGTCAGACAGGTGAGGGTCAGACAGGTGAGGGTCAGACAGGTGAGAGTCAGACAGGTGAGGGTCAGACAGGTGAGGGTCAGACAGGTGAGAGTCAGACAGGTGAGAGTCAGACAGGTGAGGGTCAGACAGGTGAGGGTCAGACAGGTGAGAGTCAGACAGGTGAGGGTCAGACAGGTGAGAGTCAGACAGGTGAGGGTCAGACAGGTGAGGGTCAGACAGGTGAGACAGGATTCAACGTTTTCTTTGGAGATTTCTCTTTTTCTATCGCTCGCTCCCTTCCATACTGTATTTCTTATGCAGGGGAATGAGCTCCTGCTGTCACAGTGCGTGGACATTTAGCTCCTACCTCCGCGGCTCTCTGGCTTCACTCTGCTGTGTCCACGCAGTGGGACGTGAGCGCGCCAGGCTCCGCGCAAAACCTGCTCACACAAACACAGCTGCACAAAGCAGCATCGATAAGAAGGATCGTTAACGGCGGAGTAAAACAATTCCGATGGATTGGAAAAATTAGAAATGGTTCTCAGGTAGAACCGGGTTTCGATGCCCATCCCTAGTTGTTAATTAGTGCAATGTGTTCGATATTTTTGCTTTAACAATTTTACAATAACTTACTAACAACTTTGTCTACATCAAAACTTTTCATGACAGTCCAAGACTTTCACAGTCTGTACTATCAGCTCCTGTCAGTTCCTCGTGCAGCGCTAATGCCTTTCCTTTCAGGCTCTACCACAATAAAGTTGTTTCAGCTGATGGAAAAGGATGAAGTTTTATTTTGAAGGGTCACAAGAGGTGGTCGATTTCTCTTAACAAAAACTTTACAGTGCGTCCCCATCCAACTGCAGTTTCTCTGTTCTTCTCCATCTCTCCTCTTACTTTTGATCAAAATTAAAAACAAAGTTATTGGAAATAATTATCTCTTTTGTAATAGTTTTTGAGTAAAAGAGACACTGGACCTAAAAACAAAACAAAACAAAAAAACAAAAAAACACCGCGGCTGTTCAGAGAGGTAATAAACCGCGCGTCTTGTAATGAAGCCTAAATGCTTTTACAAATTTTAACGGTGCATATCTCTGTGATTCCTGAACCTATCAACGTGAAATAAAAACTGACACAAAGCTTGAGCTCTTCTCTGTCAGGAGGATTTAGCTGCAAGTCTCTGTGTCAAACCCTTTGTTTTACAACAGCTGCGCAAAGATGTAACGTCAATCAGTCACGCCAGCCTCATTATGGACCTGCGTTGTGCAGGACCGTTTCAGGGGGGGCCGATGGGGTGGCCACCCCAGGCCCCCAAGTGGCTATGCCTCTGCTGACGCTATAATAAGAACTTTTTCTGTTTTCCCTGGTTTTATTCAACTGACGAAGGACTGCCTGAGGTAAGGTAGATAATAAATAATCTATACACGTTAGACAAAAGTTACGCAACTACGCATGGCGTTATACTACGGAGCTTTACTGAAAAATGTGATCGATGTTTTTGCTAACTCGTTCATTTTATTTTAGTAGTCCTGTCCCAAACAGCCGCACTTTGGTCCGACAAAAAGAGGTGGTCTCGACCTGGACCAAACTGAACCAAGGTCTGGTTCGGTTGTGAATGTGTGAATTCGGTTTTTCAGATTCGTGGCCAAATGCAGCAGTAAACACGTGACGTTAGGGAATCAAGGCAAACCAAAACACAGACAGATTACATTGGTTTCTGTTTTGTATGACTCTTTGTATGACTATTTGCTGCAGAAGGGTCACGGTTATTGCATTTCTCTTTTTACTTACTTAGGTAAAGTTCTGAAGTCATTTTAAAGGTGGTTTACTGGAGGTGTCCTAACAACAGTAACCACACTCAGGAAAAGTCTGATAGTCCGCATTTATATAGTGTTGGTGAAACCAAAATCTGCCTGTCGTTACTCAGTAACCTAGTTAGGCTTCTTTTGCTTCTTGTCAATTTTAAAATTAATAATAAAGTTACTGTATAGAGCCACATAGGAAGCATTAGCAATATTTGGAGTTTACGTTTATACTAATGTTAAAAACCTGGGCCAAAGGAATTGTATGAGACCTAGAAATTGACTAAAATATTAAACAACTTTCCTTTACTAAATATTTGACCTGGGGATAAATTATGATAAGCAGGAATTATTATTTGCTCTTACCCAACATTAAATACACACACACATTGCTCACACAGACTACAGACAATTTATTTGTGTTTTCTGGCACATTTAGGAAAAATGGTAAACTAGGACATTAGGCTTTAGCTAGGCACTGGTTATTGGTTTCAAATTGTTGTGTATATCAGGTCCAAAAGGTCCAGCCTGACTCATCATGAGCTTGCACATGTTCTGCTGTCTATGAATAAGCCTACAGAGCCCATAAGATTATCTGAGTTGAGAGAGGCGTCTAGTTAGTTAGCTACAGGCTCAAATGTACAATGTTATTAACACACAGTAGCTACAACATTAACAGAGTGGTCCACTGCTTAAAGAGTAACTCACCCCTGGCCCAGGCCTGACTCCGCCCACTGCCAGAGATTGAAAACTGCTCAAAAAGTGGGCAGAGACCTGGCAGAGACAGAGGAGGAGAACTGAGGGAGGAGCAAGGCCTGGTCCTGTGACTGACAGCTGTCAGAGACCTCATGGACCTCCTCCACAGCAGGGTTGCCAAGTCCCAGAAATGGGGGAAAAAAAATGCAGGACGTCTGGACTGATGTTTTATGTTCCTTTTATAATAACACAGTTGAAATATTGTGAGAAAGGCGTCGTGCGCCGCTGCAGTAACGTGTGCATCAGATCGCGTCTTTATTTACTGGTATTATTTCAGCTGAGAGCTGTTTTTGATCGTATCTCCGCGAGTAAGAAATCGATTGTCATCACACAAAAAGTGACTTAAAGCGTGGCAAGTTTAAAACACATCTGTGGAGTCAAAACTCTCCCCAGTGTCACTAATTTGCAGTGTTGGGTTAGTTACTCAAAAAAGTAACTAGTTACAGATTACTAGTTACTCTTTTGAAAAGTAATATATTACTTTACTTGGTTACTGACTCGTGAAAGTAACTTAGTTACTTTCCTTTTGGATTACTTCCTAACAGGAAGCCCAAATGAACCCAATTCTAAATAGAAGAAGCCTATAGCCTCACCATTGCTCTGACCAGCTCTGTTATTTTATACAGGCGTTCAAGTTTTTTTTAGCTGCATTCATTTCAGCAGCAGTGCAGCCTGACACAGCAAATACTGTCCTTTAGGTTCACCTCTGCTCCTGTGCAGCGTACAAGTCCTGTGGACACAGTTTTATTTCACTACACTGAAGCTAAAACGCACTTGTTGTTAGCGCCAAAGCGGTGCAGGTCTCTTCTTTCCCCGCTGTCCCCGCTGACAGCAGCAGCTGCATGCGCCCCGACGCGCGCGGACAGGACGAGTGGCCGCTGCGCGCATAAAGAGGAGCAGAGAAGGGAACGGATGAAAATAAAGTAGAAAACGTATCAGCGCTATTCGTTTAATGCATTTTCATTCCGTGTCCTTGCGGTAAACTGCAGGTAAATGAAAGTGACTGTAGTGACTGTAACGCAAGTAACTAATTGGGTATTTTGTTAGTAACTGTAATATTACTTACTGGGGGGCTCAAAAGTAACGTGTTACCCCCTGCGTTACTGACAATTGTAATCTCGTTACTTTGTAACGCGTTACTCCCAACACTGCTAATTTGTAGGTACATACTGTCATTGATCAGGCTCATTATGCCTTATTGTGCGCTGACACACGGAGCAGTAGAAGCGCAGCCGTGAAAGGGGAGGGGGGCGGAGGAGACTGAACGGTAAATGCGGGGCTGAGTGGCGTGTTTAGGAAAAAGACCCACACCTGGCAACAGCAGGACTGGGACGAGCGCGCGGGGGAGAGAGACAGCGAGGGCGTGGAGAGCACGGGCCGTGGGAGGAGACACTCGGCACAGGTGCGGTAAAGTGGTCAAATACTACGTCACAGTTGCCTATCTGGAACTATTGAGCAGAAATCCCACTGTTTGACCCTAGGAGGGCAGCACTCTGACGGTTTTCACTACAAAATGTGAATTTAGACCTTTTTTTACAAAACAGTCAAACATAAGACTATAAATAGTGAGATGTATCACTAAAGCCCTGTTTGTACAGCTGATCAGCTCAAAAAAAATGGTGTAGGGGTGAGTTACTCTTTAAGTAGGTAATCACAGAGTGAAGGGAGTTAAGCCTGGAGGAGGAACGCCTTCAGCCCTGGAGAAAACTATGGATCTCCCCTGTATCACCTGGTGTCAGCCATGGTCAGGAGACTAAAGCAGTAAAGGTTAACACACATATTTCGCGATAGCAGGCAGTGCATACACTGCACAAACAACTTGACTGCACATGCAAACGCCGTGTACGTGTTCGGGTAGTGTTGGATTTTTGGGCCCGAGCTAAGCTCTAGTTTGCCTCTGGGGTTAACTCCCTTTGTCTTTGTTTACGACAGCAACGTGGGACACAACAGACCGCTCTGTTAATGCTGGAGATACTGCACTTAAATAACATTGTACATTTGAGCCTGTAGCCAGACTTTCATCTACAGTCGTTATGATGAAAAATAAGTAATTGTGTGTGTCTGTTTGTCTTACCGTTACAGTGACACTGGGAATGTGACACACAGATACCAGGTTTGTATGAAGACGTACCAGGACACAAGAAGCATCAATCGAAGTTGAGAAAATCATGACATGACAGAACACAGTTGCCTATACAGCTATAATAGCAGAGATTGAGCTTTCCACAGAGAATGAGAGAGGGGACAAATTCCACCTTTTAGTGGTGGTTCACTTTTAAAATATGCCAAAGAATTTTAAATTTTAAATTTTAAATTTAAAAATCCTTGAACAAGCATTGGTTCCAGAAAATAATAAATTAGAAAGACAACTGCTCCTAATAAGTCACAAGCTCAAAAAAGATTAACCCAGAGGTGAGTACTAGTGATGCAAGTAATTTTTGTGTAGAAAGATTACATTTCAGTTCAGTAAAGCAGCATCCCATAAGCCAAGTGTGTGACAGTTTGTCAACTTTGCATTCATAGTCAGTTCTTATATTGTGTAGCAACTGTTCTTAAAATCTGTTGTTAATTACTTAGTCGTTTCAGCTGTGAACTAGTTTCCTAAAGCACTTTTACATCACTATTTTTTTTTTACATGAAGAGTTTGGTTTAATTTGATGCATAGTTCTTATGCAAGGATAATGTAACATCCACTCAGCTAATGCATAAAAACCTACAAGTGAAAAATAATGACTTGGAGTGTTTTGAATGGATGAATGGATGGTGATTTTCTGTCAAAACTGTTCTCTGACATGTGAGCCTGGGCAAATGTCTGGTGTGTCAGTAAGGCGTGGAGATCATTTTAACATGGTAGGACATTTTATTTGAAAGGGCTGTATTTGCAAGTGTCAAGATTGTGTTGTTTTTTTTTTTTTTTTTTGTGACACTGTTTTTGTTTTTATAAAGCTTAAAGCACTGGCTTATTTGTACATCTTGTCTAGTTAAGTTAAATACAGCTAGAAGAGAACTTGCATTTTTATTATTATGTTTAAGTAGAAAGAGGGAGATGTGTATTTTGCAGCACTGTTTCCATGTTATTACCAAGCAACTACGACACATATTTCCAGGTCATTTTTAACTATCCTTACTGTAACTTGTATGTATATTATTATGTTTATTACTGTGTAATAAAGTAGAAAGAGGATGATTTGAATTTGGCTGCACTGTTTCCATGTTATTACCAAGCAACTACTAACCACAATTTCCAGGTAATTTTTAAGTATTCTTATGGTAACTTGTATGTCTAGTATTATGTTTATTACCTTGAAATAAAGTATAAAGAGGGAGATGTGCATTTTACAGTACTGTTTCCAGGTTATTACCAAGTAACAAATAAAATAATTAGTGTACAATTTACATGGGAATTTAAAATGGTATGTGGAGTATTATAAAGTAATTACATGGTTATTTCCACAAGTAATTACTTGGAAATGACCCATAATTACCATGCTGTTACATGTTTGTTACCATTTTATTTATTTATTTGATATGGACATCACAGATACATTGGACAAACAAGATGCACAGTTCAAGTGTTATAGCACAAGTGCTAATTCTCAACACCTGTCCATAATAGGCTTTTCTAAAAGAGAAGAAATGTAAATATCTAAACAATAAAATATCTTAATACTATGCTATTACCATGCTATTACCGAGCTGTAATGTAAAGTGCTACCAGTAAAGCTATAGTTACTTGGCCTAGTTACTATAATAATGCAGTAACTCAGTTACTAACTCAGTCACTTTTTGGGAGAAATAACTTGTAACTAATTAGGCCTACTTTTTTGAAGTAAGATGCCCAACATTGGTAATACAAAGGTAAATACTGCACAGAATGTTTTAACTGTCTGACGAATTCAAACACAGTTACTTCACCCTACCTTTGTTTCACTGAGAGAGCTGTGGAGTTACTGCAAAATGTTAAAACAAATGTTAAAATTTTGAAATGGGACACAACTCAGGCATGAAACTTTGACACTTCCTTTGTCAATACACATGCTAATATACTTTTTCATTTTGACTGTCAAAGTGCTCAATAAATTAGCTTTTTAGGACACCCCATGTAAAGTGCTTTAACTACACATTTAGGAGGTCAAAGTTCAAATCAGTAGTGATGGTTGTGATTAATAAAAAACTTATCATGAAAAGGTATATTCATACACTACCATTAAACTGTGACAAACTCAAAGGAACATAAAAACTTTAAAACCCTTTTTCTCAGTTTCACTTTAACTGTAGATACTGCGTTCTTCCTTTGTAGGCAGAATACATATCTGTAAAAACACTAATTTGTCCCAGTTTGGAACAAACCATGTCTTAGTTGTCCTTATTTTAACAAATAGAAAACTTAAAATACATTTACCTAAAGACTTGTCACTAAATTGATTTACTTACTTACTTTAGCCTAAGTAAATAAGTAAGTAAATACTTTGAATTACCGAAAACTGACAGAAAATTGTATAGATTTTAGAAGCGTTTTTATTGCTTCTAACTTAAAATCCATCAATATTTCAGAAAAAAAAAAAAAAAATAGATATCTCAGTTTTTGAGTCAAGAAATCTGGTCAGGTGGCACCAGTGAGTCACAGTGAGTCAGCCTCCAGCCACGAAGAAGAAACCCGGTAGTGTTCAAGCCATGGATGCATTGGTTCAAGCGCTATTGTTGCCATCTGCAGCTGTGGTTCATTCACTGCTAGAACTCAGAGA
Organism: Bostrychus sinensis; assembly: GCA_020698575.1. NCBI lineage: Eukaryota > Metazoa > Chordata > Actinopteri > Gobiiformes > Eleotridae > Bostrychus > Bostrychus sinensis. Next base: position 38,539,530 of record CM036249.1, on the reverse strand, counting down.
CACATGGACTCATACTGCTACTGCACCGTGAGGGACAGGAGGACCGGCTCCAAATATGTCTGCTACACTCGGAGGAAACACGGGACTTTTATTATCAGGTAAACGAAAACTTTAAAGAGGAGACACCACAGAATCAGCTAGGTTAGCATCAGGATCAGGGATGCGGCTTGGCGAAGCAACCAGGAGCAATGGCACAGCATATTTTGTGTTATGTACAGCAGTGGTTCCCAAACTTTTTGGTTTTGTGTACCCCCGGGACCTAGTTTGGATTCAGCTTAGTCCTGGTGTAGTCTAAGTTTAGTTCTAGTTTTAGATCTGGTTTAGACCTAGTCTTGTTCTGGTTTAGACCTGGTTTGTTCCTGGTTTACTTCTGGTTTGGGGCTGGCTTAGTACTGGTTTAGTATTAGTTTAGTCCTGGTTTAGACTTGGTTCAGACCTAGTTTACTTCAGGTTTTAGACTTATTTTTTTCTGGTTGAGTTCTGGTTTATACCTGGTTTAGTCTCAGTTTAGTTCTGGTTTTAGTCCTTGTTTAGTCTTGGTTTAGTTCTAGTTTTAGTTCTGGTTTTAGTCCTGATTTAGTCCCTGTTTTGTCCTTTAGTGTCCCATACTTCTCTATAGTACTGAGTTAGTCCTGATTTAGGGATTATTTTAGTCTTTGAAAGCCAAATATATAAAGGTATATAAATAGTCCCCGTACCCCTGGTTGGGTAACACTGATGTACAGAGGATGGCAGAGTAACCAAAAAGTATTTGGTGAAAAAACAACTCAAATACAGAGTAACTCTTTGGAACATATTGTTATTTTTTAATATCAGTGTAATCAGACAGACAGAAACTATAAAGATCATATGGAGAATCTGGTACTCTGCTAAAAAAAATAAATAAATAAAACTGAATTAAACAAGACCCAAGATAAGAAAACTTGTATTGGTCCCTCGATGGGAAATTGTGTTGTTGCAGAGTAAGAACAGCATTAACAGAGTTTGTAACATCACACAAGTGGTATTAAACAAGGCATATAAACATTTAAAACTAGGGTAAAATAAAACTTAAATAAACTAAAATAGACTTGGTTTCCCTGCCAGCATGTTCTCAAAAAAACTTACCAAAAACTGGCATTTTCAAATGCATTTTCTAAAGAATTTTTTTTATTTTTTTTATTCTTTATTTTTTGGTAAAATGTTGCATTCTGTCCTGTTGCCAGATGTTGCTTCTTTGCTTGATTTTCATGTAGCTGGTACTCTACCAAGTGCACAACAACCCCCTGTAGCCAGTAACAATGAAAACATACACTGTATATAACATAGTGTCATTGGTGCTGGAGTGTGATGTCACGAATGATGGAACACACCTGTCAGTGGCTGTCAGAGAGTAATAAATGCCAACGTTTACATGCTGTTCAACATTCTAAAGAGTCTTTGTTGTAAAACTGAAGTGGAGGGCAGGGTAAAATTCTGTGGTGGAATTTGTTGTTAAAGATTCAAAATGCAGATGTCTTGGCATGATTTATGGTTAATATCTCTTAACTGCAATAACTGTACTATATCACTAGATCATCAAAAAGTGATGATACTATTCAAACGCACAGGTGTGCTTGTTGTCAATAGACTGGGCATTAAGCCACAGGATTATTATGATAGTGGTTGTAGACCAAGTTGCTAACAAAAATTTATCAGGTTCAACATTTGTGGAATTTCTGTTAGGATATTTCTTTTATTATTAGTGTCTAACCTATACAGTAATACTGGCCCCTGCCATCCATCCTGAGGTTTTCACATCATCAAATTCTGGAACATGAACGCCACCTAATAGTAAAAATGTAAACTTCAGATTGTAAAAAAAAAACACACACACTTCCAAATCTTCTCACCTTTTCACAAACTTTTGAAATCAGTACACAGCTAATGTATAGACATGGGCTGTGTCACCAAAAATTGTACTCCATCCATCTTCTACTTATCCGGGACCAGGGCATTCTCAACAAAGAGTATTTTTACTTCAAAGTAATATTATTTAGGTAAAAGCCAAAGTTATTTTGTGATAACACTACTCTTAGAAGTACAATTTATTAAAAAAGTAAAGTAGAGCAGAAGTAACATGTGGCTATTCCAGCTGTGATGAAGGTGCATGTGTCTATCTGGTGTTGTGCTGCAGGTTGACAGATGCTGCAGATGTGTGGACAGGAGAGTTCACGGACGACACACTGGACAAGTTTGTAAGTTTTACTGAACCGTTCACTCCCTCTGACTGCTGCTGTGATGCTGTTTAATGCATCTCATCTGTTTCTTTAGACACAGAAGCTTTCAGCGAAATCTCTGGAGGATCTCTGCCTAAAACTTAGGTTAGTCATGAGAACAAGAAAGAACAAGATGGGATTTTTTACGCAGTTTTTAATAAAATATGGGGTGACAGTGGTGCAGGAGGTTATGCAGGTTGCCTTCTGACCATAGAAAAAAAGGGAACCAACTTGCCTAAAAAAAGTCTTTGCAGAATCATTTGTCAAATGGAGCCACTTTGTTTTCATTTTTCACTAAACCAGAACAAAAGTCTTCCATAAGCATAGAATTCTCAAAGTGTGGTACAGGGATCACTGGTGGTACGCAACTCCTTCTGGCTTTGGCAGTCCAAGTCCTGCTTCTATTAATCCTGCTTTAGTTGGGGCTAGTCCTGGTTCAGACCTGGTTTTATTCTTTTTAGAAGTGGTTAGTCCTGGTTTAGTTCTGGATTTGTTCTGATTTAGACGTTTAGTCCTGGTTTTGTCCTAGTTTAATCCTGTTTTTACTCCTGGTTTAGTACAGATTCAGGTTCATTTTAGGCCATTAAAGATTGTACAGTGAAAGCCAGATATTTTCTAAGGTCTTACTTGTCCTACTTGTCCTTTGTTAATATAGTATGATTTTTTTTCTTCTGCTGATTTATCTACAGTCATGGAGATTTGTGCTTTGTGGTGAATGACGAAGGGGCACTGCTCCGTTCGGGCTCCAGTCCAAATGGTGACGACCTCCTGCTTCTGTCCAAGATGGCTGCCGATGAAGCCAAACACGAAGTGAAGCAGCTGCTGTTCACACTGGCCGACTGCATTTCTGAGACTTCTGATGGTAAATCCTCACCATTACGCATTCATATGAGACGAGCCATGGTTTAAGAGCAAATGAACAATTCTTTTCATTTGTTTTAGGTACAGCCTTGTCAGTGAGTCCTGCGAAGAACCATCACAGACGAAACAGGTGACTGTGGTGAGAGCAGAAATGAGCTTGCTTGTTTTTGCAATTGAGCCATTTTATCTTATGTCCAGTTTGCCTATGTAAATTAAATTTTTGCCAGACCGGATCACTGTACCAAATTTCGTGAGCTTTTAGCCATGTTCAGGTTTTCAAATATTAATGTCAAACAATCATATAAATAATGAATAGACACCATATATTATCACACTCCAGTCACAGTCATAGGATTTTTTTTTTTAATTATTGCAGTTTTAGTTGATGTTAATTATAAAATAAACTTTGCTGATCCCACAGTGGGAAAATGCACTAATATACAGTGTTGATTAATGCATATTATTATAACATTTACAGGTGCATCTTCCACCACTGTCAATATTTACCAGTACATTCAATGGAGTTTTTACAGTGTAGTTTTAGGCTCAAGGGACAACAGTGCAGAGAAACAGAGATGTCTGTGCTGTCTCACTGCTTCTTATCTAACACAGCTTTTATCAGCCTCCTTAAAGTGATGAATCCTTGAAGAGCCACATTTCAAGGCGAGTGTTGACAACAGTAAATGTTAAAGCGAAGCATGTGTCAAGTAATCCAGGAAGTATTTCAGTGACGCACATATCAAGGCTTGTGTTGTTTGCAGTGAGTGACATGACTAAAGCCTCGTGAAGCCTCGCTGTGTGAAATGGTTCATGAAGTGGTTTGAACAGTGCCACGCTGTGTTTAAGGCCCAAGGACTCGCTTCATAATTCATGGGTAGTGTTGGAGGGTTGAGAGCTCATGCAGTGATGTATTTCTTAGTATTGGTGCTAGTTTTAAATGATCTTTCAAAGAAAATAAAATGCAGGTAACACTTTAGTTTAGGGTCCACCTATTAAACATTAACTAAGTACTAATTATCATGCTAGTTGGTAGTTAATCCATCCACACTTCCTCCAGCTCCTCTGGAGGAACCCCAAGGCGTTCCCAGGCCAGCTGAGAGACAGTAGTCCCTCCAGCGTGTCCTAGTTCTTCCCCGGGGCCTCCTCCCGGTGGGACATGCCCGGAAGACCTCGTCCAGGAGGCATCCAGAACAGATGCCCGAGCCACCTCTGCTGGCTCCTCTCGATGTGGAGAAGCACACCGAGCTCCTCACCCTATCTCTAAGGGAGCGCCCAGCCACCCTGCGGAGGAAACTCATTTCAACCGCTTGTATCCGGGATCTCGTCCTTTCAGTCATGACCATAGGTGAGAGTAGGAACGTAGATCGACCGGTAAATCGAGAGCTTCGCCTTTCGGCTCAGCACCTTCTTCACCACAACAGACCGATACAACGACCGCATTACTGCAGACGCTGCACTGATCCGTCTGTCAATCTCACGCTCCATCCTTCCCTCACTCGTGAACAAGACCCCGAGATACTTAGACTCCTCCACTTGAGACAGGAACTCTCCTCTGACCTGGAGAGGGCATGCCACCCTTTTCCGTCGAGAACCATGGTCCTCGGACTTGGAGGTGCTGATTCTCATCCCAGCTGCTTCACACTCGGCTGCAAACCGCCCCAGTGCACACTGAAGGTCCAGGTTTGATGAAGCCAACAGGAAAACATCATCCGCAAAAAGCAGAGATGAAATCCTGTGGCTTCCAAACCGGACTCCCTACAGCCCCTGGCTGCGCCTAGAAATTCTGTCCATAAAAGTAATGAACAGAACCGGTGACAAAGGGCAGCCCTGCCGGAGTCCAACATGCACCTGGAACAGGTCTGACTTACATAGTATAGTCTGAGAGACTTCTTTTAAACCAAAGAAATAAAACTGATATTAACTGAAAACCTTTAACGTGCAAATAAATAGACATAGGCTAATCAATGAAATATTCCACTATGTGTTACATTACCCTCAGGAAATTATGTCCAAGTTCTAAGCAGCTGGTTTATGTGGAAAAATCTGTCTAAAGTTTGTCTGACACTCGGGGCACTGGGGTTCAAATCTCACCTATAACCTCTGTCACTCCTCATTCAGGCACCAGAGGAGGATATTTTACATGGTTCATAAAGTCATGGAATACCTGTAAAAGTGCTGGAATTTTAAAATGCATTTTCCAGGCTCTGGAAAAGTTTTGAAATTTTATATTATAGTGTAATGTTTTTGAAAAGTTTGGGAAATTTATAGTGATTTTTAAGAAATTAGTGGAATAATTGTTTTTAACTGTTTTCTTTCTTCTTTAATTGACTATTTTCAATTTTAACAAATTCATTTACACCAAAAGTGTGTTTCTAATGTGCCATGTTGGACATTTTTTACTATTTATTAATGTGTAAGTCACTGATTGATTCTTGGAAATGTAGTCAAAACTTTTGGAAAAGTCATGGAAAATTCTTGGTAAAAAAGTGTATGAACCCTGATTTGACTGGACACTACTATCACAGGTGGACACAGCATAGCCTACTGAATATAAATCTTTAATTTTATTTCTTTCTCCAGCTTTTGTAAACATTCAAACATTCATCTGAATTTCATTTTTTAATACAAAGCTTCACACCAGAACCCTGGTGATCATGTTTATACAACTATCATCTCTCTGTCTGTTTTACATTTTTTTTGTCTACTGCTCTGCGCAGTGGAGCAAGTGAAGCACCTTGAAGCATCAGCTCAGGAGTGGAGCTAGTGGATGGAACACTTCATCTCACCATCACTAGTTTAGAGACTGGCTTGGAGGAACAGACAGGAGGCAGAGCTGGAGGGAGCAGAGTTTAAGATGTTTCTCTTTGTTCATGATGAGGATGGATAGGATTAGTTCAGGAGTCCATCAGAGGAACAGCTCATGAGAGAGGTTTTGGAGACAAAGTCAGAGAGGCCAGACTGAGATGGTTTGCACAATGTATGGGTACAGAGGAGGGAGAGTGAATATATGAGTACAGAGGAGGGAGAGTGAATATATGAGTACAGAGGAGGGATAGGGTACAGAGGAGGGATAGTGAATATATGGGAACAGAGGAGGGAGAGTGAATATATGGGTACAGAGGAGGGATAGTGAATATATGGGTACAGAGGAGGGAGAGTGAATATATGGGAACAGAGGAGGGAGAGTGAATATATGAGTGGAAAGATGAGGCTGATGTTAGAGCTGCCAGGCAGGAGGCCTAGAGGAAAGCCAGAGAGCAGATTTATGGACGTAGTGAAGGAGGACATCAGCAAACAAGAACCTAAAAATACCTCACATCTAATATTACGTAGGTAGTAGTTATGTGAAGTACTTGTTTCTTGTATAAAATTAAAATGTATTGAATGTAAAGTTTACTTAAGAGTCGCAAAAATGTACTCAAGAGTACTGTTACTTTGTCCATCACTAGTACTAGTAGTAGACCCTGCCAGGTCCCGCCTCCTCCATCGCAGAACTGTGACATCTCACTGTCACATTTCAGTGATGTAAAAGTCAGATGAAATGTGACTTGGCCGTTTAGATACATATCACATTTAGAAGCACGTTTAAAAGTGTCCGGAGTCATTAAAGTCATTAAATTTAAATTAGAGTCATTAAAAAAATCTGATATGGGTCACATATGTATGGGCAAATAGTCTGATGGACCTGTAGTCTCAACTAAGACACTTCTCATGAAATAATATATTGTGTTTTATAACTCATATATTTTAACATTCCTCTGTAGATTTTGAGCCTCGGCAGCAGAACAGTGCTCCTACAGTGACCGTGAAGAAAAGACTCCCAGGATCATCACTCATCAACCCCGGAACCAAAAAGTACTACTCCCCAAATCTGTTTTTAAACTATATCTACTTAAAGAAGTACTCAAAATCTGTTCTTAAGTAAATGTAGTGTTTCCTTAAAATTGTATTAATTAAGTTAAAAGCAAAATCTGTCTTTTTACTTGAGTGAAAGTAACAAAGTATTAAATGTAACGTCTACTTACATTTGCAATTAGAAATGTTCAGCTCCATCTCCTCAAAAGACATTGATGTTCCTGATTGATGATCTTTCAAAATCTTAGGGTGGTTAAATATTTCTGATTGCTACTGTAAGTAGAAAGTACTTTTAAAAATATGTATTTTTTTTTTTATCTTGCTCAGCAAAAACTACAACTAACACTTCTGCTACTGATGGTACTAGTACAACTACTCCTGCTTGATATAACTTATATTACTACTATTTGGTTTAAAACTACTTCTACTAATAAAAAGACTTAAGAAACGCTCTTGAACTCAACTAAAAGTACTACTTGCAATACTCTTCAAAACATGTACTCAGGTAAATGACTAAAGGTATTAAGTTCCACTACTGCATATAATTTAATGTGATTTTATTTATTTGTATTTGCAGAAAACGTGAGGCGACTGGAGTGGCCTTTGATGACCCAGATGATGACTGAACATTTTTTCATGATGAGGATTTTTAAATATGTCACTTTTAAAACACATAAAATAACTGTGTAAAGACTGGAATTAGATCTTTTAGCTGAACTCTGGCCACAAATCAACCATGAAGGCTTCAGAACTATTTATCTATTTTTTAGCAATTAAATGTGAAGACAATAAAGGTTGAACATATTTGTATTGTGAATTTGTACTGCATATTTTGTTCAAACCCAAACAAATGTAAGTGTGTGGTTTTCTGGCGACACCTGGTGGTGAAAATATAGGCTGGCCTTTATTTATTAGAGCATGTGAACAGCTATGGTTGCCCTGTAGGGACAAACTGTTCTCTGTGAACAATACCAGGAGAAGTTTGTCTGATGGTGATTTTGATTTTTAAAAATTAAAACATTTAGTGGGTTCATAAATGTCCTAAACCTTAATCAAAAATGTGCTTAAAAGAAACCTGACTGTGCTTCTCCTGCAGCAGTGCTCAGTTTGTCCTCTCTGGGTAACCTGTAGAAACATAAAAAGCATCACAATACACCTTTGAAATGATAGACCTTTATTTTTCCAGAAACAGATAAAGTGCCCTTCTGTTACAGCAGCAAGCAACAGAATTAAAGCCAAACCATGCAACTTTGCTCGTGTCTTTGCTGCTTTGATCACATTTTTCTCTGTGGAGCTCTCGGCCTGACTCTCGTTTTCTCCTCCTTGTTTCCGTACAAAGGTTTCCAAACAAACGACAATTTACTAAAAATATCTTTTTGCAGCATTAGCAATAATATGCCTGGGCTTTGCTTTTAAGGCTAGTTCCATTTTCTGTGTTTCTCTCTGTGTCGGACTCTGGTTCCTCCAAGTGGTAGTAACTTCATCTTTCAACTGTTCCTTCAGAGGGGTCCACAGTGAATCCTCTGCTTCCATCTAATCCTCTTCTCTGCATCCATAAATCTCCTCTTTGATCTTCCTCTAGGCCTCAAGCTCTAAACTCTGCCTCCCTTTACCCATACATTATTTTTTCCATTCTTTGTACATATCCAGACCATCTCATTCTGGAAAATCTGACTTCGACATGCATTTTCCTGCAGTTGTACTTGGTCCTTGACACTCCCAGAAGAGAACCTCAACATCTTCAGCTTTGCTACCTCCAGCTCTGTCTCATTTTATTGTTTAACATTTTATTCTTGGTGATACTCAGACATCACAGCTTGTAGCCTTTCACTGCTCATATAAATATAGAAGCTAATTATTGAGCCACTCAATGTTTTCTATCCACTCACTTTGTCAATTAAACGCCCAAATATCAAACATCTGGCTAGCAAAGCTTTTTGTAAGATGGTCAATAAGAGGATGTGCATTTTACAGGCATTTAAAAAAAATACTTTTTGGAAAACATAATTATAACATCATATCTGACTGCACTGCTAAGGTTCTAGCTGTAAAAATGTCAATTGTGAAATAATTTGCAGAATTCTGCATTGAGTGTAGACATGTAAAAACTGTATTTTAATTCAGAAGTCCAATCTGATTATGTTAGCCAATAAAAAACTGTGTCTGGTTATGTTTAGGTGTTTAATCTTGTGTATCTTGTCCAATTTAGGCAACAGAATCCCTTGTGAAATTCATAGTATTTTACCAATAAATTAAATAAAGTCACTTTTATATTGCTTCTGAGTTGCAACAAATAACAAAAAATCCTCCAACATGTTTTTTAAGAATAAAGCAGGCAGGACCTCTTTCATAAAATTCTATTCTTTCATTCATTCATTTTCTACCGCTTATTCCCGTTAGGGGTCGCAGGTGACTGGAGCCTATCCCAGTAACATTGGGCTGTAGGCGGGGTACACCCTGGACAGGGGCCAGCTTTCTCTTCTTAACACCGGTAAATACGGTGTTTTTACCTGGTATGGTTATAACATAAACCATGTAGATGACAATAGTTGTTGTGGATAAGGACCACGCCAGTCGATGTGTTGTCAGAGGGGCCCAGAAATGGTACCTCTTCTTATATTTTCTATTATAATGGTCCCATAGGAAGCCTTTTTTGTCCCGAGCCCTGGCAAACCTGTCGGCGGGCCTGATAAGGACGCACAAATTAACTTATGATTAATGCTCCAGTTTAGCGTAATGAATTAATTCATTCATTAAGTCATCCACTGAAAATAAATCACATTGCACATGTAGCCGTGTAGCTTACAAACACTAAAAAAGTCTATTCTTAGCATCCGAAGGTTTCTTCAAAATTAGCCAGCTGTTTTATCTGCTCACTTTGCATTGAGTGGCGTCTCCAGAGCATCTTCTTTGAGTTAAAATCTTTGGGGAAAATTGGAGCACAGGGAAGAAGTGGCTTGGACCCCGTTAAGCTACCTTTTCTACTTCCACCTAATGGGTACGTCGCACAGGAGCTAACCCCGATATCCGGGATGGGAGCGTGTGGGTTCAGCGGAGGGAGAAACCCTGGTCGAGTGTGGGCAATGTGGTCCAACAGCAGAGCTCCAGAACCTCTTCGCTCAAACATAGATTGCTTTTCTAATGATTCCCTCGATCCTGTGGATGATTTACTGTTTGCGAGTTTGCGCCGTTCTTGTCCTGTTACTGTGTTGTTCTTTGAGCTGACGTTTTGGCTTCCAAATTGAGGCAACTGTGAGTCTGAATTGTAGTGCTCAAAACCAATATTTCGCCGTCTAATTACATTTTTCAAACTAGAAATGTAGTCAGCAGAGTCATCACAGTCCAGTTTAGGGAGATTGGTGTCTTGGTGTAAATTTGGGTGCGATGCTGAATGTGGGGAATTTGTCACACTATCATAAGACATCTTTCTTCCCAATAACTTCTTCCCTTGAATTTCACTTGTAGACATACTTTCCAACGCTTTCAAAATCCCGCTTGTGTCTTTAACATCGATGCTATGATGCCTTGAAAATGTCGGACGTCTTCCTTGGAAAGGCTTGAACGCAAAATCCCCCTCTTCTCCGGAAATTTCCTCTGTCAATGAGCATGAATGGCTGTGGTGTAGAATTGGTGACGTTCTCATACCAACCTCGGAGTGGTATTTTTGGAGATTGAGTGGCTTATCGGTGCGAAATGTACCTTGGTTCTGGTATGGTCGACATGATTTTGGATCTTGTAGCCCCAGGAGAGGGCTCCCAGGCTGGGGTGAAGTGCTCGCCGATGCCCCTTGTGGTGGTGTACGGAACTGATTCTCAAAAGACCAAGGCGTGGGAGTGTAGTGCATTCTTTCAACTAGATCCAGAGGTGGAGGGACGTTAAGATACTGTTTGGTCGCCTGCTGTCCCGAAGGGAGCTTATTAGTGGAGATAATGATAACTTCTTTTCCCTTAGCTTTGCATGCATCCACCAGGACTCTGAGGATGTCACGGTTGCCAGAGTTGACGGCGTAAACCAGTGCGGACAAACCGGAGTGGTCATCTAGGGTGGGGTCTGCGCCGCTGCCCAGGAGAAGGGACAGGATCTCAGGTCCAGCCTGCTCCAGACAGGCGTGTATCAAGGCAGTTTTACCAGTTTTGTCTTGGATGTTCGGGTCAGCGCCATTTTCAAGAAGATACCTGTAAAAGAACAGATTAGAAAAGAGACTCTTAAGTTCCTCATTTTTCAAAAAATATAAATCACAATTTACACCAAAAGCAAAGCAGCGCGGAACGGAAGCATTGCTGCAGCCACGTCTGATCCGCTTTCTGTTCATTCAGTCTGACAGTTCACTCCGTGGCGGCACATGGACGTCCCAGGAACGGCTCGCTGTTCCACTTCGCTACAGATAGGTTTGAGTTCTATTTTTCGAGTGGCTTCACGGCGATATGCAGAGCTACAGCCAAGGAAACACAGGAAACAGGCTCTAAGTGTCAAAATAAACTTCCGCTACACTTTCAAAATAAAGGCTCACTGAAACAGCGGTAATGAAAACACAGCACATCGAGAAGTTTCTCGATTTTCTTGAGGGGGAGAAATGTAGCGTAGTTTGTGACAGGGAGCAGTCATTTTAAAAGGACAACATGCAGAAGTTGAATGCCTGGCCACAGTTTCGTGTTTAGACGGTGAGTAGTCTGTAAAACAACAGAGGGAGACCTGCACCAGCAGTGGAGCAGCAGCAGCTCTGTCACCCTCAGTGTAAATTGCCACTTTTAAACAGACACGCGCAAATCGATCTGCTTCTGCAACGCCCCCGGTGTAAATTCAGGGTGAGTTTCCAAAAGCATCCTAAAAGTAACATATGTGCTATTAAGTCAGAAAGACAGACTATTAACTCTGTCACCACAGTGACATCCTCCATCTAACTCTATCCTTTGCATCCTCTTCTCTCACACTAAGTAACTTCATGTCCTCTTCCTCTAGGCCTCCTGTCTGGCAGCTCCAACCTCAGGATCTTCCTTCTACCCATAGTAGGATGCTGTACATGTCCAAACAATCTCAGTCTGGAAAATATGTTATCTCCAAAATATCTCACATGAACTGTCCCTCTTGTCATGAACAAAGAGAACCTCAACATTCAACTACTTCCTGCTCTACTGCCTGCTGCTCTGCCTCCTGTCTCCAGGCCACAGTCTCTAAACCGTACAACAGCTTACTAAATCACTGCGCTCACCACTGTCTTGTACAACCCTCTAGCCTAAGTTACCCCGTCACTCACCGGACCATTTTGTGCTTGGGGACGCTCTGGTTGTCAGAGTGGTGCGTGCGGACAGCCACCATTAGTGGGGTCTCTCCCAGCTCATTGCTCTCGTTGATGTAGGCCCCGCCCTCAAGGAGCAACCTAGTCAGGCGTAAACGGCACAAATAAACGGCCTTGAGGAGTGAGTTCCCATCGGTTCGCAGCTCTGACGGGTCCTCCATCTTATAACAGGGTTTAAGGGTTCAAATCCACAGATAGGACAAGGGCGTGGTCAAGGATCCATACGAAATATAATCTGGAAACAAGAGACATGGTTAGTGTCTGGTACTCAGACAAAAACATGCTAACAAAGTCTGTCAAGATGAAAAAAGCACTTTTAGGAAAAGAATTTTGTTATGTAGTGGTCTTCTGGTGGTACTAAGGAGTCTTCTGATTTAGGATAGTGGTGTATAAACTGTTTGGACCTGGGTTAGACACAATTTAGGTCTATTTTATACCTGGTTTAGTCCTTGTTTCATTCTATATTAATCCTGGTTTAGCCATAGGTTATTCCTGGTTTAGTCCTTCTTTAACCTAGCAAAAGCCAGATTGAGATACTGTTAGCAGAGTTGCTAACATTAGATCAATCTAGTGGAACGCTTTCTGTTGAAACATTTGTAAAGGGACTTTCAGTAGAAACCTTGGAAGTTATTGGATAAAACACCAGCTATGCAACTAAAAATTAAAACATTGTTAGAAGATTTTTTGCTGTTTTTGTAAATGTATAGCAGGATGTTATGTTTTTCCGCGTCACCATGTTTATAACGTGCATCTCTAAAAGTGCTTGTTGTCGGCAAACCTAAAACCCTGCCCACTCACAGCAGTACTGGCATTGGCCCAGGCCACCACTTGTCTGGATCCAAATGAATCAGCGAGAGCTTGACAAGATGGATTTCGTGAGTTTCCTGAGCAAAGTCCTAGTTATGTGCTGTTTTAGACCTGATTTAGACTTGGTTCAGTCCAAGATTAGTCCTGCTATAATCCTAGATTGGTCCTGGTTTAGTCCTAGTTATGTGCTGTTTTAGTCCTGGTTTACCTCGAGATAAGTCCAGTTTCTCCTGATTTAGTAATGTTCATTTTAGTCGAAGATGGTACTTTAAAAGCCAAATATTTTCTGAGTTGGTACTTGGTGTGAACAATTTGAGAATCTTTCAATGCTGGAAAAGACATGTGAAACAGTACAACAGTACTCAAATGAAGGTACTGTTACTTCAAAACAATATAAAACTGTGGCTCTTTCAGTGGTTTCTATGTAGTAGTGGTGGGAAAAGTACAATCTAAAAATCTGTACTCATGTAAAAATACTGTTACTATAACATAGTCAGCAAAACTACTTAAAATAATAATAATATTTATAATCATAATAAAATAAAAGGTATTAAATGTAACATTTACTTGTTTTGCAACTGGACAGCAACAGCTACTGTTAAAACAGTGCTTTGCTGTTACTAAAACTGCATTTACTACTGTAACTACACCTAGTGCCTGAGGTGGGTAGTAATGAATTACATTTTCTGTTGTAGTTATTTGAGTAACTTTTTAAATCATACTTCTAAGAGTATCTTAATGGCAACATAATTTTTACTTTGACTTGAATAATATTATTTTGAAATAACTATAATAATACTTTTATTCAAGTACAATTTGGGGCTAGTCTATCCACGTTTGGTTACTACTACTTCTACTGATACTGCTACCACTACCAGGGCATGGGGTGTTAAACCTGCCAAAGTACCCATATGAATGCTTCACTGTGGAGACCTCTGAAAGAACCAGATGAGCCAAAAGTGATTTGAGTGAAAGTATGTAGTCACTTTCCACCTCTGTTCATAACGTCAGCAATGTGGACGCAGCAGAGTCCTCCACAGCCTGTTGTCATGACACCTTTCTTTCGTTGTTTTACATCTTTGTGAGTTTTCTATTGACTGTGGATCAGCCTTGAATCGTAAACACTGAGTCGGCGCATGATTCACAGCAGCAGCAGCAGCAGCAGCAGTGGCTCTAAAGATCTGAGAGTGCTTTCTTCTGCAAATACACAACTGTGCTTTTAGAAACAATGGTACATGTGCTGTTCTTGTAAATGTGGTTATGTGGATTTATGCCCTACAGTAGATAGTCGCCAGCACATCCCCAGTTTGGAGAAGTAGACAGGAGCCAAGCCACGGACACGTAAAGAGGATGTTTCTACAATATCTGCTGCTGAGAAATGTCCCATATTTTGGTTCAGAGCCACACTAAGGACCTTGTACTGGAGAGTGACTGAAGTTCTGAGGCTCTACTACTACTACTACTACTACTACTACTACTACCACGTTAAGAAGTTTGTACTGGGGAGTGCTAAGTTCTGGGACTGTACTACTACTTTGGCTAATACTACGACTAGTACTACTACAGTAGTAGTAGTAGTAGTAGTACTTACTGCCACATTGAGGAGCTTGTACTGAGGAGTGCAAAGTTCTAGAGTTGTACTACTACTACTACCACTGCCACATTATGAAGTTTATATTGGAGAGTGCTAAGTTCTGGGGCTGTAGTACAACTATAACTACTTATTGCCACCTTAGGAGCTTGTACTGGGCAGTACTAAATTCTTGGGTTGTACTACTTCTACTACTACTGCCACAGTGAGGAGCTTGTACTGGGCAGTGTTCTGTGGTTGTATAAATGAGAAACAGAATCAAAATAAGTCTAATATCAATCTAAATCAATCTAAATAAATGACTGTAAATCCCTTGCTCTGAGGGGAGTTTCTGAAGCTGAAGTTATTTGTTCTAAAATTGACTTTTCACTGGACCCATTAGGAGACTTACAGAATACAAAGTCTTTGCTCCTGTCTGCTTCTCCAAACTGGGAAAGTGCTCATAACTATCTGTTGTAGTGCACAGATTAGATCAGAAAATATCTAAATACAATCACATTTACAAAATACTGAACTATGTTGCATCATTATTTTTAAAGCGTATTCCTTCCACAGTCAGACAGTGGAGTAGTGCGTTGGTCTGGCTGTATCCTCCTCAGAGCTAATCCAATTGAGAGCACTGTCCTTGAGTTTCTCTGATGCGCACGGTGAAGCTGCAGACTGACTGAAGTGCGTAAGTGTCTGAGGTAATGTGTCAGACAGTATTTGCAAAGATGACATAGGAATAAGAAAGTGATGCTGGGAGACGTTTGAAATGAGTATCTGTGTTTTCTGTCCCACTACTGAAGCCCCTCAAGCAAACAACGCCTCTGGACCATCTTTGGAGGTGTGCTTCCAGATCTTTTCCTGACTTGTGCGTACATCAGGATTAAGTTGGTAGAATGTCAGGACGATTTGAGTACACACATGAGAGGAGCATGTCTGTGTGCTGTGGGGGTGGGCAGAGGTGCCTGGACCAGAGCCAGGCCTTCTATAGGCAGACTACACAAGCTTTGTAGGACCTCCTCTCTGTCAAATCACTGGTCACAGTTAGGTGTCTGTCTGTCAATCAGCGCATCATTTTGGCAACGGGCCACTTGTAAGTCCATCTCAGAGCACCCTGCATGCTTTCCCCACTTCTGTGAGAGAAACTAAGGTTTAACTTTGCTCTTGTTTCAGAAAAATACAGGCCAAATGTTTGAGGCACTGCTGCTCTTTTGTTTTCATCTCTCTTGCTCACCTCGTATTTCTCGAGACTCGGACTGGGGTTACCCTGAACAGAAACTGGTTTAAAATAACTCCACATGATGTCTTGCAGATGACAGTAAGATCTGGACAGGAGTTTGCTCAATAAAAGTGAGTTAAGTGGCTTTATTTGTCATGAAGGGCTGCTGATTCCTGAAGAGGGAGAGAGGTGCGTAAAGCTGAATGTGCTGACCTGCTGTTTGAAGCTAATCACCATCAAACTAAACTTAAGTGGCTAGAGTTCGGGAACCTACGTCATGAAACAACTGCTGAGCAAATGAATCTGCTTCCTGAGTGGTCACAAACAGTGAAATATCATAGAGTTGCATTAGTCAGAGCAGAATAAAGAAAGTAAACAAATTAGCCTTGAAACAACTCTTTTGACTGCTTTGTCACTCTTGGTGAATATTTATTTTATTTTATTTATTGGATCCACATTTAGCTGCAGCAATACTGCTGCTATTCTTACAGTGGTCCACACAGTACATAATTTACATCGAGATATCTTGACCAAATGCCAATGCCAATTCTTGGCAACAAAAAAGAACAGAAACATTTGAACAGCAGATCATACGTGTAGAAAAAAAATGATAACGCAAGATAAAAATTCTGTAAAATAATAATGTAAGATAAAAATTCTGTACAATATTAATTCATGTCCTATACTGTTACCTCATCCCTTGTGTATCGCTCATTAATCACATCACCATCTAAGGGATTTTACAACGTCTCACATTTCATAAAGTACTGTTTTAACAATCTTTTAAAAACAATTTTACTTTCCTTATAAATAATATCTTTAGGCATTGAATTCCACAGTTGCATGGTACAACACTGTTCTTTTCTGTATATTAGTCCTAGCTTTTGACAGCGTACATCCCCCTTTTACAGCATGTCTGGTAAAATAGAAATGTCTATTTTGGCTGAAAGACACATTCTGAAACAAAACATTTGGTTTTCCAGTATAAACAATATTTCTGATAAATACTGTTAAAGAATAATTCAATCTGTCTTTAACCAATAGCCATCCCAACATTTTGTGCATTTTTCTTACCCTCGTAGTGTAGTGACACCTCAGCACAATGCGAGCTGCTCTATTCTGAATTATTTGAAGTTTATTTATATTTTCAGTTGTTCCACTGGACCAAACCATTGGGCAATAATCCAGATTAGATAGTATTAAAGCTTGAATTATTTTCCTAACTGCATTTGGTGAGAGTAGTTCTGTATATCTTCTAATTATTGACAAACCTTTCCCCATTTTAGAAATGATATTGTTTATATGTTTATTCCATGATAATGTGTTATCTAATGTGAGAACTAACAGTTTCATCTCTTTAACCTGCTCGACAGGAGCACCACCGACTGTAAGGTTTAACACTGGATTAGCTTTTAGATGAAATTTTGATCCAAAAATTACACTCTTTGTTTTAACCACATATCTTATTTGAATTAATCCTCTGCACCACTGACTTTAACTCTTTCCCCAATTTTATGCTTAAGTCCTCTACTGTTGTTGCTGACATGTACACTGTGGAATCATCTGCGTACAAAGCAATTTTTGCTGCATTCAGCCCCATTGGTAAATCATTTGTATAAATAGTATACAGTAAAGGCCCCAGACAACTTCCCTGTGGCACCCCACAGCTCACAGCTCTGACATTGGAATATGTCCCATTAAAAATAAAAAAAATAAAAAATAAAAATTGATCAAACACTAAAGTATCTGAATACTGTTGTAAAGTATCAGAATACTTTTTTGTGTGTCCCAATCTCTATTAGCAGTCGCTTCAATGAGGTCAATCGAATTTGCAAAAAGTTGACTTCAGTTCAACTCAAATCTATGCTCAAGTTTCTTGATTTGTGTTGCTCGGCATGTTTGAGACGCTTGCTGCCTCTGAGCGCCAGAGGAATGAATAGTCATCGGTCACTTCAGTTGCTCGAGTCTACCATCACTCTGAGTTGACAGAGAAAGTTTATAACCAGCTTCAAGCAACACAGAGTTACCCACTTAAGATTAGTTTGGTTTTGTCAGCTCTGAAATTACTCCACAACTCTGAATTTGTTCAACCGGATTCCAGCTGTAGAGGGTCTGGGTAACAGTGCATGTTTGTAAAGGGCATCACTGGTTCATCTGTGTGATTAACTGAACCAATGTGTGCCAAGGCAAAACAACAGAGGTATAACTAATCACATAGAGACTGCAGACCTCTGCCAAGGCATCAGACTCCCTCCCTGGAGCCAGACAGTGTTCCAGATTCCAAGGTTTCTTCAGAGTTCAACAAGTTAAATAACGGACCATTGTAAACGCGGACCAGTCATTGCATTGCAACCATTTGCGACAGTGAGTGCTGCAAAGCATTTTGCTCTTGTTCACGAGTGAGAGAAGGATGGAGCGTGAGATTGACAGGTGGACTGGTGCAGCTATAATAAGGTTGTTGTATCGGTCTGTTGTGGTGAAGAAAGAGCTGAGTCGAAAGGCGAAGCTCTCGATTTATCGGTCGATCTACGTTCCTACTCTCACCTATGGTCATGAGCTTTGGGTCATGACCGAAAGGACAAGATCCCGGATACAAGCGGCTGAAATGAGTTTCCTCCGCAGGGCGGCTGGGCGCACCCTTAGAGATAGGGTGAGGAGCTCTGTCACCCAGGAGGAGCTTGGAGTAGAGCCGCTGCTCCTCCACATCGAGAGGAGCCAGCTGAGGTGGCTCGAGCATCTGTTCTGGATGAAGATGGATGGATGGACAAGACGTTCTGCACTGTGACAAATCTCAAAGGACATGGTCTGAAGCCAAAAGTGACACCTGTGCTGGCCAGGAGAAGAGTGAGAGAGGTAAAAAAGAATCCAGGGATCACCACCAAGGCCATCCTGATGAATCTGGGCTCTGCTGGTGGCAACATCTCAAGGCAGACAGTCCAACACACACTGCACACTGCAGAGTCCTGTATTGAATCTGTGGAGGGAGCTAAAGATCAGGGTGATGGCAAAGAGACACTCAACCTGAAAGAGTTGGAGCTCATTGCTAAAGATGGATGGGCAAAAATACCAAGGAGACATGCAAAAAGCTGGTCAGCAATTATAGCAAGCGTTTGATTCCTGAAATAGCCAATAAAGGATTTTATATTGATTATTGAGAAGGGTATGAATAATTTTGGACATGCCACTTTTTGTTCAAATGTAAAAAATATGCTAAGAAATTAAGGGTGCGCCGATCAGGATTTTTGAGGCCGATCACCGATCAGCCTCTGCTGTGATCGGCCGATACCGATCATGGCCGATACCGATCACGTGGTCTTCAATGTAGTAATGTATTGTATGCAGGCTATTATTAGTTCCATTTGAAAAATACTGTAGCCTTTGTAAATATAAAAGAACAACAAAATTCTACTTAATTTTGTTTTAGAAGAGGTTTTGTTGCATTATTGGTCTTTAATGTGTGCCCAGTGTCTGTGTGGCTTTGTTTGAATGCTCCGCTGATGTAAAAATCAGCTGTTCTTAATTGGTTCCTTTAATGCGAGTCTGCGGGTGCGGCGCCTGTGTCTGCGTAACGCGCAGCCAAACCAGGTTGAAACACAGTGGACTAAAGAGCAGACAGCTCCTGCTGCCAGGTTTGACAACGTCTGAATGAAGAAAACGTGCAAAGAGAGCAGAGAAGACAACGATGAAAGGTGCTCCTCTCAGACTCACGGACACAGTGGGCTGCCTTTTTACTTTCTCTTTCCATTAGCAGCCATTTGGTGCAGTTTAAGCCACAAAACGCACAGTTTTCTCCGCACAACAAGACACAGGCAGACTCTGAACTTTCTTAATCCTTTTAACGTAACTGTTAGCGGGTTAGCTGTAGCTCTATTTACGTTGGTGTTTGCAAATACACGCACTGCTGCGCCTCGGTTCTGTCCCGTGCGCTCCTAAAGCAGGCGGGGACACAAAGCAGCGCCTCCAGGGCAGGTTTGTGTTAGTTATAACCAGGGCTTAACTTAAAAACACTGCTAAAATAACGCTACTGCTGTTTAATCAAACCGGAGTTGCAGGACAGTAAATGTGAGAGCCTCGTGTGTTTATTGTAATTTGATCGGCCCTTCTGATCGGCCCATTTTACCGATCACCAATCACTCTAGCGGCCGATCATGATCAATCGGAGCACCCTTATAAGAAATATTTTTTTACACAATGATACCTCTTATACATCGTCTTATTATCTTTTGTCATTTCTGGTCCAAAAAAACCTTGCTGGTTGAATAAAAGTAACATTGAGTCAGAATTTGCCAGGAGTATGAATCATTTCGTGCTTCACTGTATATATAAAGACCTAATACTCTGCATCTCTAGTATGGCTGGTCAGACAAACACTTAAACACTTTTCCTATTCTATTCAAAAAAGTTAGTCTGGTATTCCTTTGGGAACAGTTTCTACAGGCAGAACAATGACTAAGTAACCAATCAGAGCAACAAAGAGCAAGATGAAAGCAGTGCACCACTGACCTGTAAGCCAAACAAATATGGTGGATTGCCAGTTTTACCATAAAACACCAGTTATGAGCAGCTCTGTTCTTATTTCTGAACTGGGACAGCAGCAGGAGCCAGTTGTACAAAGAGCTGTGGAAAAAGTGAGTTTGTATTCATAAGACGTGCAGCAGATAAACGGCTGTGATAGGCCAGTTCCAAATTTACCGCAGAGAAATGCTTCCCTCCGAGAGAGGCATCAGACTGTCCTGATTTCGAAAAGAAAGTAGGTGGGGTTGGCTCACCAGGCTACTGCATTTCAGCAATCTTACGTGTTTTTAAAACCTTAAATTCAGATTTATTTATTTTTAATTTAAGACTTTTTAAAATCATGCAAAAACTATAGAGCTATATTTGTTTCAAAAAAATTAGCTGATGCAAAACTAAAATAAATTGAGGCAACAATAAATGCATTGATGCAACTTGAACGATTTATTAAAAATGCTTAATTTGTGACTTGCATGCAGCGATTTTTGCAAATAAATTCTAATTTGCAAATATATTATTTGAAATTATTTCGCAAATCAGTCATGTTTGTCATTTATAAATCTACAGTTTTGCATGTGAACAGTCCAATCTGCATTTGTGGATCGCTCTATTTGTGCATTCATCACCTCTGCACATTTGGATCTTTTTGAGACATTCATCCCACATTTTGAGACAACAAGTTTTATTTACAAAAGAAATCCACACATCATTTTGGAATAATTACAACAGATATATTTGCAAATTACAATATACCTGCATTACCCCCAGTGGTTGTCATTGAAACAGGATTTTTTTTGTGAATAAATCTAGCTGTCTCAAAATGTGGGATGAATGTCTCAAAAAAGATCCAAATGTGCAGAGGTGATGAATGCACAAATGGAGCAATCCACCAATGCAGATTGAACTATTCACATGCAAAATTGTAGATTTATGATTGATTTGTGAAATATTTGCAAATAATATATTTTCAAATTAGAATTTATTAGCAAAAATTGCTGCATTTAAGTCACAAATTAGGCATTTTGAATAAATCATTCTAGTTGCATCCATACATTTTAGTTTTGCATCAATTAATTTTATTGAAACAAATATAGCTCCATATACATGTGTGTGTGTGTAGACGGTGGGAGGAAGAGGAGAGGACCCTCAGGGACACGGTGAGAACATGCAGACTCCACTCAGAGAGATTGTGTGTCCGCCCAAGGATCCAATACACAACCTCCACAACAGTGCTAACCACTTCGATACCGTACCCCCACGAGTATAGAATCAACCTTAATCATAAAATACATACATTTTACACCCTGTGCTATAATGTGTGTATATTGGCTCGGCCTTAACTCTTTTGTTGTTCGAGTTTGGTGGCGTTGACCTTCAGGAAACAGTCAGAGGTGGTCAGAGGCTCCCCAGCTCAGACAGAATCACTAATGACCTGAGAAATGTCACTCAATTCACCGCCTTCAGAAGAGAGGCTCTACAGCTGTGTAAAAGAGGTCTGAGATAGCTAGGATCCTGCCAAAGTAGGTAATTCAGGACACCCCCCCGTTTGGAGATGCAGACAGGAGCAGGTCTTTAAGTTCTGTATGGTTGCTCTTGACAACTAACTTCAGCATCTAACAACTTCAGAAACTCCTCTCAGTGGAAGTGTGCATTCCATAGAAGGGATTTACAGACATTTTTTCAGTTCTCATCAGCAGATATTGTAGAAATACAGTATCACGTATGGGGCACATAGTTAAATGAACACCTGACCCCTTTCTAAATGAAGCAGCCATAACTCTTTCAGCTGTCTGAGCTCCAGTAGCTCGTCTGTGGGATGGGCCAACATGGGCCTCAGCCTTCTCTCCCCATGTGCATCACCTCTCTCCAGTTTACCTCTGTTCCTTCCTTGGACCAATTTTGATAGATCCTGACCACTGCAGACCAGGAACACCCCACAAGAGCTGCAGCCGTTACAGTCTGGCCCTAGTCAAACTCACTCAAATCCTTACACTTTTTCCCATTTTTCATGCTTGTAACACATCAGCATTGAGGACAAAATGTTCACATTCACTAACAGGTGCCAATGAAGAGATGTTCTGTGTTTTTCACTCCATCTGTCAGTGGTCGAAATGTTATGCCAGGTGAGTGTATATTTACTCAGAAAGATACAGCCTGGCAAGACTGGCACAACTAAATTTGATGATAAAAAAAAACAACTTACCTTACCTCTTTATTCAAAAGCAGTATTATCCATCAGTAGCCTTGCATGAGTCTCTTGACTGAAGCAGAGTGTAGTTGAAGCAGGCAGTAGCTCCTCATATGTACAACACACAGGGAGAGATGGACCAATCAGCACGCAGCGTTTCGAGACAAGCAGACACTCGTCTCTCAGAGTATCATACACAGACAAAGACCGATTCGACGTCAAGCCCATAGTTCAAGGCCACAGACACATTCGATTTGAAATCTAGTTGAGCTCTGTGAAGAAGTATTACTCATGTATAGTTGCTAGGAGATCTTTCTGTGAAACCTAGAAAAAAATCATAAAAAGAAATATAACATAAAAATCATATACTGTAACTACGGTTGGGTACCATTAAACAATACCTTTGTGGTATCAAAAGAAAAGTTATGACACTAATGTTATCAAAAAATATATTTTTATTCAATACCAAGTTTCAATACCTAGTGGCACCTTTAATGTTCCTTTGCATGTCTGATTCAAATAAATAACACAAAATAAATCATACAAACTACTAGTTTTAATTTACAGCTAAGAATTTTGCTAAACAAAATTGGTCTTTTATTTAAGATTATTGTGTTTTATGATTGTAGAAGATAAATTAGCACATTATAGGTATCAGAAAAAGTATTGCTCAGGCACCAGTATCGAAAACTAAGTATCGTTTTAAGTACTGGGGTGTTTCTCAAAGCCCAGGTACCTACAGGTGCCTTGCCTTGCCTTAAAAGCAATTTCCTTTAAAGCCACTTCCTTCTGATCCAAGGCAAGTGGGAGGGGAGTAAGCCAAACGGAGGACACCTGCCTGGGAACACGCCTTGGGCGACAGGTGGTGACGTGGATGCCTTCCTGTGATGTAATCAAGGCAAGGTACCTGGGCTTTGAGAAACACCCCTGCTGTTGAAAAATTCGGAATGGTACCCAGCCCTAACTGTAACATGAACTACAGAGAGAATTTAGTCAGGATTTACTCATAAGGATTTGGGCCTCTGAGTGGTCAGCTGTTTCACAGAGGTGGGCAGTAATGAGTTACATTTACTCAGTTACATTTACTTGATTAACTTTTTAAAATAAATTGTACTTAGAGTACTGTAGACTCATTTCATCACAACTATCACAACTACCAAACCAAGTCCATATGACTTCTTTTTAAACCTTTGTTGTAATTCAAATAGCCTGGATGACTGAGAATCTTCACACACAACTACTACTATTTTGTTGTAACAATACTTACAATAACAATACTTATTTTTGGTCACATCTATATGTTACCTAATACCTATGTATTGGTTTCAAAACAACTGAAAAAGCAGAGGTGGAAAATGTACTAGCATTCTACATTTAAAGGGTCTAGATACTTTTTTGTGAGCCTAAATTAATTTAGGACACATCTAGATCAGCATTTTGTGTTTTGTAGGTCAGAAGACAAAATAATTATTGGAAGAAGCTTATTTAAAGAAACTCATAATTTGACTCTGAGAAACGCTCAGATTAGGTCCCTGTCACTTTAAGAGCCCTCCCTCCCTGCTGTCCCGCTGCTAGCATGCCCTTTTAGTGCTTCTCACAAAAACAGCAGTCGGTGCAGAAGCGGTGTTTGAGTGTTGTCCACTCCATTTCGGGGGTGGGTTTGTTTGGTTGTCAGCTGTAGCAGTGCAGGATAGGACAGGACCGTGAGGGGGGGAGAGGCGTGGTCAGATGGAAAAGGCAGACACTGGTTAAACAAGCCATTTTTTGGCCTCTCACAAACTCAATGTAAAAGAATAGAGGATTACTCAAACATGTGTATGAAACAAAACACAACTCCAGGTATGTTTTGATGAAGAAACATTATAACTTGGTAGAAAGCTCAGAAAAGTCGATTTTGCATAATATAAATGGTAAATGGTCACCTCCATGGGTACTCAAAGCGCTTTACATCAATGACCCATTCACACACACATTCATACACCAGTGTGCGCAGACACAAGAGGCAAGGTGGGTTAAGTGTATTGCCCAAGGGCACAACAACAGGATGCAGCAGTGGGAGCAGGGTTTGAACCGCCAACCTTCGGGTTAGTGGACAAGCTCAGCTACTTAAATATGACCCCTTTAAGTAGAGGTACAGATTAGAGGTAAGATCGGGCCTAAAAAATCCAGCCCGACCCGACCCAGGCCCACGGGCATTAAAGCCCAACCCAGCCCGAGCCCGACCAATTAACTTGATTTGCAGGCCCGAGCTCGAAGCAAACCCGAAATTTCAATTTATCCCATAGTATTTTTGGCAGAAAAAAACGCAAGATTTCTTAAGGTTAAAATAATCTACATATTTTTATGATCATGATAAATGCATTTGCACAACGAAATAACGCTGGAACACAGAATAAGAGGCCAGACAAAGAGAGTGAAAGAGAGATCTTGATGCGCACTCGCTTAATTACGCGGAGAAATACTGCAGCCTCACTCTTACCGGCGGTGCGTGTTTGCCTTTTCAGTTCCCTGTCTTAAGTTTATCCTTGACTTCTTGCTGCTCCATATCAGGGATAACTAAACAAAATAGATGCGGACTTGCGGAGGGAAGATTACATTCACGACACGTGCGCAAAGTGTGCCCTGGCTCTGCGCTTCCTGTTTAGTAGTAGTTATATAGCAATTACCTTACAGCGCCTTCTCTGTTTTAACCAAATTATTTATTTATAACAAGTATTCCTTAGTTTAGTATCCACACATCGTTTTAGTATACATTTTTATAAACATATATTTATTAAAAAAGTCAGCAAGAGAGAAGCCCGGCCCGACCCGACCTGAACGTAATGATTGTCATTTTAGTCCCGACCCGACCCGAATTTCGGGCCGGGTCGGGTTCAGACTCGGGCTTAAGATGTTACCTCTAGTACAGATATTTCTGGAAAAAAAATACTGTTAAAAGTACTGACTCAGCTGCTTAACTGAAGTAAAAGTAAGAAAGTACAGGCTCAGAAATGTACTTAGGTAAAAAAAAAAAAAGTAAAAATAATTTTTTGCAGTCAGTCATACACATCACATCTTTTGATAACTCTGCAGAACTACGAAAGCACACACTCAGCACACACAAAATATAAAGATCTGAAGTGTGGTCGTTCACTTTCCTTCGTGTCTTTGTCTTTGCCACAAGCCTTTTCTCACACTGTACACTCGCTGCACGCCTTCTCTCTGTGCTGTTCTCTCTTTAGCTGGGATGGTTGGTATCAATGGTAGGTGGAGTTAGCATGTTCTCAAAGTGTCTGGGTAGGTTTCCTCTGGGTGCTCTGGCTTCTCCTACCACTAAAAACATGTGAGTCGGGTGGGCCATAGTGGCAGCGCTCTCAGGACTAACCCTCCATCTGACCATCTACACTATTTCAGTAACAACATGCAAATATTTTTTACTTTCCACCTTTGTGAAAACATTGCCTGGAAAATCCAGACTGATATGTCTCTGTGTTATTCTACAGAGAAACATCAGTCTGGTCACCACGTCGTCCGCAGTGGTTTACTCAAATCCCAACCGTACCGTGCATTTTGATTGGTTTATTTAAGTCACGTGTTCTTCGCGAGCAGCGTCACTCGTACGCGTCTCCTCACCGACAACAATCAAGATGGCGCACCGAGGAGCCGAGAGTTTGTTTCATTCAGCGGTATGGTACGGTAATGTTGAAATAACTCCCTCGTTCCTCCCTCGTGGCTTCACTACTCCGTTTGTTTACTTTCTCACTTTCTTGTCGTTTTGTTAACGTCACGTCCGCCATTTTCTGATTGGCCAACTCCGCTGTCCGTTAATTCGGGTTTGCTCCGCCCTAGAAATCGAATTGATTCTAAGGTGACCAGACTCATCCACTGGTACAGCGGTGAGTCTGAAATCTCCAGGCAAGTTGAAAAACGCCGTGAATCCGAGAAAAAACAGCAGATTTGTGTAAAAACAAAAAATATATACAAAATATTTACAAAAGCAATACGCTATAGATAAGTTAAAATCCTAGCAAAGAAGGAAACAGGTAAGAGCTGTTGCAACCAGCAGCCAGCTCTGACCAGCGCCGGAAGACTAAAATCATGGGTCTAAAACGAAAACAACTTCTTTAGGAGTGGAAAGTAATCGAACAGCAGACAAACGTGTGTTTGTAGAGTTCACCCATGTCTCTACATTTGCTGTGATTAAAAAAAAAAGATCTTACAAGAATACTTTGGAAAGATGTCATATTTAACAAAATCATCTATCAGCAGGTCTAATTTGTCCCTATAACCAGCATAAAATTAATGTACATATAAATAATGATATAATCATAGCAAAATAAATGAATCAGAAATGACTTTCCTCCATGCAGAGCCTACAATGTGTTTTATGTCATTTCCTGGAGTGTGGGTCACAGTAGTAATATATTTTATTTTTAGTGTAGGGAATTTGCCCTGTGACAAGCTGGCCTCTGTCCAGGGTGTACCCCGCCTACAGCCCAAAGTTGCTGGGGATAGGCTCCAGTCACCCGTGACCTCTAATGGGAATAAGTGGTAGAAAATGAATGAATGAATGTAGAGAATTTAATATCTTATTTAAGTTTGTCTTCATTGTTAAATAAAGCTTGCAATAAATGGGAGAGGTTGCAGTGCATTGTGGGCAATCTGTAGTGAGGTGAAACCGCAGGGGATCCACAGGTGCATCCTTCATGAATTAGCCAAACAGAGGAGACGAGCTCTGGAGGACGTGGGGGACTGAACTTTCTGCAACAGCTCTTGGTGAGGCACTGATGATGTGGCAACTGAGAAACACCCTCAGAGTTGACAACCAGCTTCAAACAACACATAAACCCAAAGTTACTCCATTTGAATGTTTTGGTTTTGTCAACTCAGTTTGTTCAACCAGTTTCCAGCAACAGGCCACAGATGGCCTTCAGAAGTCCAGAATGCTGACTGTAGAAAACCAGAGTTTCCAAAAGATTTAGAAAATAAAAAAGCCACCACAAAAATGATAGGTTTTTAACAGAATTTAATGAAAAACATGTTGCTATTGAGATTGATAATGTACAAAGTACCAGTTAAAACTGCAGTCCTGTACATAGTCTTGAGTTATTCTGTATTAGCTGTTGTTGATGCTCTCGTAACACTTCATATTTGTACTGGACGCCGTTCTCCTCCTGCACATCTTTAGAAACTCCAGGAAATCTGCAAAGGTATAAACAAAACCTTTTTAAAGCAAACATGAATCTCTAAGGCAGGATCCATCCAACACATTTGTGATGTAAAGCAGTTATTCTACATAAACAGTACTAGAGCTGGGCGATTTTGCCTAAAAAAAAAAAATCTGATTTTTTCACAAAAATTGATTTACGATTTAAAAACAATTTTTTTTCCCCACTTAAAATCAAACTGAAGACAACAGAGAAATTGTCCAAAACAAGTTTAGCTTTATTGCTTTGATTTCCTCTTGAGGTTAAAGTGCAATCAGACAAGTCAAATAGAAGAGAAGGCCCTGTGATTTTGTGGGGGATTTTCTTAAAAGTTGCACTAAATCTTGCTATTTTTTTTGTCTATAATTCTTCTTAAAAATATAAGCTAGAACTGCTAAAGCTAAAACTAACAAAATCTGTTTTTAAACATATGTGAGGTGGTAATTAATCTAATTAAAATACCTGTATTTGGACAGGCCAAGTGTACTTACTTTTTTTTTAAATGATATTGCTGTGTTATTAGGCCGCTTTTTTGGGGGGGCTATTATACTGCCTATGATTCTGTTCCTCTCAGATCTTCTCTGGTGATTCCTGTTGTGTGCTGTAGAACATCCAGTCATTAAAAAACAAGTTGTTTGCTGTGCTATAGGTTTTCAGGAAGGTTATTAGGCTGCAACATTAACGTTTAAAGAACAATGACCTCAAACTTGATTGTTGTCTAAATACGCTGCCCATTCAACTTTTTAGGCAACTATATCACCATGGCAACGCAGACAGTGCTTTTCAGAGTGACACCAGACAAAACTAGAAAGCACCGCGTTCGTCTCCTCCTTCAGTTCCATCCACACCGCTGCTGCTGCTGAGCTCCTGCGACCTCATGTGCGCTGGAACTCCGCGCGGCTGCTCCACCATGCCGTACTGTTTATGTGTGTGCACAACTTCGGCACCGCACCTCCGTCCTCCGCGCCGCTTTGTCTGTGGCAGCCCGACCTCCGGCGCGCATTACCAGAGCGCTGCTCTGCTCAGAACAGGGTACGGCCCACAGATGCCGGTAAGTGCAGCAAAATGCAATTTTAAAGGAAAATCTCAGCGATAACTGACCAAAGTTGCGGAAAAGTTGCGGAGTTTGGACACAGTTGCAGGGTTGCCCTGAATTCGCTGGGTTTGCGTTAATAGTTGCGATCACAACATCGTGAAATCCTGTAGGGACTGACTTTGCATCGGGGCGCTGTTTGTGCTCCGTCTGATGCCGCAAACCCGAACCAATTCCACACAACTGACGACACTGTGCCTTTCTTAGGAACGAGTTCTTCCCTGCTCACTGCCATGTTGTTTGTGTTCCTCTAGCGCGGAGGGAGGGCAGGCCTACCCACTATGAACTACCGGAGCCCAGAGCGCCGGTGGTGGACTTTTTTTTTTTAAATCGATTTTTATTAAAACAAGTCGACCTGCACTACAAATTCGAATCAATCGAAAAAAATCGATTTATCGCCCAGCCCTATACAGTACTGTGTAAAAGTTTTAGGGAGGTGTGGAAATTGCTGTTCACTAAGAGTGCTTTAAATACAGAATTTATTTTTGTTCTGAAAACTTCAGCAAAGGTCAGTAATGAGCCGAAAACAAAAAGAATTAATGCTTGGTCTGGATCCAGATCACAGTGTAAATTCAGGAGTGTTTTAAGGGATTCTGTCTCATTTTGGGATACAGAGAAGACACTAACTTCACTCACTAAAAGAACACATTTGTTTTTGTAGATTCTTTACCATTGTGAGATATAAGGGCTTTGTGGCTCAATGGAAAGAGCAACCCTGAACTACAAGATCTTCAAGTCTGAGTCCAAATCTGTGCACTATATCTTTACCATTACGAGATAGGAGGTAATTTCTGTACTTTAATATACCTTTCTTTGTTCATAGTGCTTTTAAAAACCTGTCTAACTCTTGCACAGTTCTGTATATACTGTCAGTAAATAGGAAATAATTTATTGAGACTGACTCTGGCAGTAATGTATATTTGTCTGGGCTGATTTCAGGGAGGAACGTGTCACAGTCGAACTGCTTCAGAATCCGGGTTACAAACAGTCTCTTGGTCCCGGGACTCTCCATCAGCTCCTGAAACACATTAACCACATTGTGATGTTCAATATTTGGTTCAGTTTGAATTTTTTTATTTCTATATAGCCCAGTATCGGGGGCACAGTGGCAGAGTGGTTAGTGCTCGTGGGTTTGATCCTCGGTGAATTAGTGACTCTAAATTGCCCCTAATGAATGAATGAGAGAGTGAATGGTTGTCTGTGTGTGTCTCTGTGTCAGTCCTGCAACTAACTGGCCCCTGTCCAATGTGTACCCCACCTAAGGCTCAAGGTTACTAAGAGAGTCTTCAGTACGCTCCACCACTAATGGGAGAAACGGAAAAAGATGAATAAACTAGAAGCACTTGGAGAGCGCAGACCTCCGCCAAGCCATAGGGTCACTCACCTGAGAAAAACCCCTAAAGGCCTGGATCTAGCTCAGTAAGTATTAGAAATACATGAAATCTGTGACCATACTACTGACAGAGAAATCCTCACCTTTCATTTGGCGTTATTTGCAAGTGTGTAGCTACATTTGTTGCTGTGCAGTATCCAATTTCATATGTACCCCCTATATTTAGAACCTTCTGGATCACGAGAACCAGAATATCAACATAATCCTGGTCAAATTATGTCAGATTATTACATCCACCATGATGTCATTTTGTTATTATTTGCCAATGATTCTGGGCATTATTTGTTGAGTTAGAAGCTCTAATGGCAAAATTAGCCTCATCTCCCAATAGTAAAGAATCCTTTAAAAATTTCCTGGATCCAGATGGTGATCTGGATCACTCCAAAATGTAACCACTTGTTACTCATTCCATTTCTGACATTTCCTGAAAATTTCATCCAAATCCATCCATAACTTTTTGAGTTATGTTGCTAACAATGAGTCAAACAGACAAACTGTTACGTGGCCCATACAACGTCAGCAAGAAATAGACGCAATGTAAGTCAGTGAGTTCACACTGGCTGCATTGCAGTACGTCTCCATGTCCAGCGCTCTGACAGAAATAGGAATCAAGTCTATTTTTGTCGGATGCCGATAGGGCTGCCAGGGTGACTGCATTATTGTCATAACACGCTGTTAACAATCCAACCGCATGGGGGCACAAGCAACCGCGGTAACCACAATTTTGCATTTTAGTTAAGAAATAATGAGATAACCAGTATAATTTAACTGTAAACTATGAAACATTTAATGTTTAAGCATGTATACGCACGCAGAGACACTGGGAGTGGAGAACGGGGGGTTAACGGTGAGAAGGGAAAAGGCTCTGGCACGAGCTGCGCTGCCTCCAACAGATAACACCTAGAGTTGTAGCTAGTGAAGCTAACCGCTTCTCAACCGGAGAGAGCCCAAGCAGACACAGGGCTTACACGTTTCTTAGAGGAGGCCGTAGATTCGAATGACGATCCACTCACCTGGTAACGCCAGAACTGCGTGAGGTTTTTCTGTGCTCTCTCAACTCGCCTGCCACAGCTACATGTGTGTGACCCCAGAGCTCCATTAGAGAGAGTCAGTGGTGAGAGGAACACAGCTAACCTCCTTAGCTCATCTCTAAAGCCACAAAGTAAGCATGTGGGTTTTACTAACGCACTACAAGGACATTGTCACTTGTGCCTAACTATTTGTTTTTGTTAGAAAATAGGCCTAACTATATTTCAATATATTTTTCATAAGTTTGGACATGTCTTTTTTTAATCTGGTGTTTTTATAGGCTTATACCACACACATAATTACCACAGGGGAAATTCTCTTATCGCGACAGCCCTAATGGCGGAGCAGTCATGCATAAAGTTGAACAGAGCAGATCAAGCCAGACAGGAAGTCAGACCTGGGACCAGTGAAGAGGATCCAGTAAATTTCAAAATAAAAAGGCATGTGTAGCCTCTCGCTCACATCCCAATGTAAGAATTACATCTTAACTGGGGACAGGGGTCATGAGACAGGACACCATTATATGTGAGTAAAAGGAAAGTATTTATATATGAACCCTTACTCAGGGCTGAAGTATATATTTCTGTGAATTTTGTGCTTCAACTTTGGTTAAATCTCAGAATAATCTCCAAATAAACAGGAGATCGTGGTTGGACAGGCAAACGTGGCTTTTTATATGCAGTTCTCTATATACATGCTTATTATTGCATGAACTGATAACTTCCAGCATAAACTCATGGTCTCCCAGCTGGCTCTGGTCAGAGAAGTGTCGCACATGCAACACACTCTGTGTGAATTGGAGTCAATCAGAAAACTGTACCAGAGAGGTACTGAACACACAACGCATTCAGTGTGAATCTGGCGTTACCTTGACACACTGTACCAGACAGCTGTCCACATGTCTTTAAGGCAGGGACCCACCGGGGCGATCATCGGCCTTTGGGTGCGGTCGGATGCACAATTTGTTAAACAGCTCGAGTTTAACATCAAAATAAGGAACTTTCTGTTCTACAACTACTTCATTATGTTTCCCACATCTGTGACAGTAATGTGCTGCAGTTAGCTTACTTTAGATTGTAGCCTCGTGCAGATAAAAATATAATCCTCCTCTGAGGCAAACAGCTGCAATAATCCAGTCCCTTTTATTCATTACTGTGATCAGACCAGTTTAATCTAGTGTGTATAATTATTATTGACTGATAAATACTTGAGTTGAACACGTGTGTGTTGTGGAGTTTTATTTACTAGAGTTTAAATAACTGCGGAGTTTAGTGACTAGCGCTGCCTACTGTTGTAAATAGTTATTACATTTTGCACATGCACACTGCTCGGTTGTGGGTCTGAATCGCTCCGGTGTGTCTGCAGCTACTTTCAGTGGTGACAAGGGGAGACGTGAGGAGACAGGCAGTTGCCCCGCCTCTACAGTGGTCGGGCGTTGAGTCAGTGTGACCCAGGTTTTTGACGGTGGGACAAAGACGAAAGAAGCCACACTAACATAGAGAGGACATGCACACTCCACTCTCAGATTTTGTGCCGACCTGAGGATCTAACCAATCACCTCTTGCTGAGAGACAGGAGCACTAACCACTCTGCCACTGAGCAGCTCAGGATGTCATAATGAATTTAGAAATATTTATACAGCGTTACCCTGTACAAGGAGCTGCCTCCGATGACCCAGACCTGGTCAGCCTGGCCCGACAGTTCAGTCTCCACCAGTTTCAAGGCACAGCTGAAGTCTGACGCTATGTGGTGGGCTCCTGCAGGGGGCACTCTACAAGACAACACAACCATGAGAGTTACTGATCCATAATATTTATATGTCTGAATGTAATAAGCATCATTTGCATGTGAGGTTTTACTTTAGTTCTCGGCTGAGGACGATGTTGATCCTGTTGTTCAGAGGCCTGTTTTTCTCTGGGATGGAGAACCACGTCTTTCTGCCCATTATCACCACATTCTGCTTCCCTAAAACACACTCATTTATTAAGATGCATCCATAAAGAAAACATTATTTATAAATAACCTAAATATCCATCCATAACTACCTGTACAGATCTGGACATTCAGGATCAGGATTTAAATAATAAATCATAATAATAATTTTTACACTTGCACCGTTGAGTGGCAATACAAAGTTTGTCTTTAACATACAGTACCAGTCAAAAGTTTTACACCCATATTTGTCCAGTCTTTTTACTGAAACTGAAGCTGTTCAAGTCCAATTTACCCTAAACTGAAAAATAATGTACTTCAACTTTTATGAGTGAGAGGCACTCTGAACCAAAACGGTTGCCACAGCATTCCGCAGCACCATGCAGTACCCTCTGGTAAGCACTAGGGGTGTAATACATGGATATGCATCGATATAATTACCCACGATTGCATTCTATCAATGCAAAAGGTAAACATCAATCAATATTGTGTGTTCTTACTGTAATATACAAGGTAAGCTGGCAAGGCAAGCTTATTTGTATTGCACAATTCATACACAGAGTAATTTATAGAGCTTTACAGAAAAAAAGACAAGTTTAAAAGTACAAAGACAAGAAATTACAATTAAAACAATAAAATCTAATTTTAAAAAAATAATTAAGAATCCATTTAAAATCAAATTAAAAGAGAAGAGTGCAGATAAAAACACTTAAAGTTAACATATGCACAGCTAAAAAGAACAATTTTAAGACTGGACTTGAATATTGCCAGACTGGTCAGGAACAGTCAGGGAGACTGTTCCAGAGTTTAGCTGCATAAAACTGAAACGCTGCTTCACCGAGTTTAGTCCTGACTCTGGGCACCAGCAGAAGACCTGTCCCTGAGGTTCTCAGAGTCCCAGCAGGAGACCTGTCCCTGAGGTTCTCAGAGTCCAGGATGGTTCATATGGGACCAACAGGTCAGAGATGTACTTTGGTGCCAAGCCATGGAGAGACTTGTACACAAGCAGAGCTGTTTTAAAGTCTATTCTCTAAGCAACAGGAAGCCAGTGCAGAGACCTGAGGACAGGACTAATATGGTCATATTTCCTGGCTTTGGTCAGGACCCGAGCAGCAGTGTTCTGGATGTACTGCAGCTGTCTTACAGCTCGCTTAGTGAGTCCAGTGAGCAGACCGTTACAGTAGTCTAACCTGCTATGGAGGACCGTGAGCACCATGCGAAAAGGAATAATGCTTTTATTAAAAGAGTTTTTAAAAGAGCCTTTAATAAATGGATTACTAAATGCTTTTATTAAAAGAGTTTTTAAAAGTTTATTTAATAAAGAGATTACTAAATGGTTTTAATAAAAGAAGGATTAATAGCATTATTCATTAATCCATTTAGGAAACTGATTTCTAAATGTATTTATTTTGCAAAATGTATTAGCTTCTCCAATTAGCTTCTCCTTTTAGCTTTTCCCTGGTCCTCCTGGCTAAGGTTAAATAAAATAAAAAGCAAAGCGATGTAACAAGCTCTGTGATTGGTCAGAGCTACTCGCACTCTGATTGGCCAGAAAATTCGAACGTTCTATCAAATATGTTGGTAATATGAGCACATATTTTAATTTCAGATTAAATATAACCATATAATTATTCATAAAACCGGTTAAAATGAGCTACGTGCCCGTAGCAGAGTAAAGTTGTGACTTAGAATCACGTCATCGTCCGCCATAGGGGTTATGCGCTAACTACTTCCGCATTCGGCTAAACCACATGTGTCAAACTCGTGGCCTGCAGGATAAATTATTTTGGCCCACGAGATCATTTCCATTTTATATTAATAATGGCCCAGCGATATATTGTGTTCGATCTGTTGGAACTACATCTCCCATAATGCACTGCAGAAGCGGCGCCGCGCCGGCACTGCCTGTCCTCCGCTGTTTTAGTGAGCGGCATTTCACGAACAGCAGGAGCAGAGAGAGAGTGAAGGATTCTCCGACAGCAAATTTTAACTTTCCACAAAATAAATGAACAAAGAGGGGTCAGTGAGAGCAGGAGCTTCTTAAACAGGTGGGACTCTCTGTAAACCCTCTACACTTTGTTTGTTGAGCTAATGTGGCAGTAATAAAAACAGGCTCCAACCGCACAGCAGTGTAAGAACATCTCCTGTACAAACCCCGTCTCTAAACACAGAAGCTACAGACAGCAGCAGTTTAAACAGAGCCTGTGTCACACTGTGTCAGTAAAACCAAGTTATCAGCAGAGAGTTGTTTAAGTTCATTCACAGCACTGCCCTCCGTCGCTCTTTTTCCTTTCTCTCTGTCGCTACTTGTGCTCTAATGCACTCATTAACACACAGCGAGCTAAACCTGCCCAGAAAGAGGTATAATCCTGCTCCACACTGTGTCCTGCAGAGGACAGAGAGGTGGACAGTAATTTGCTCAATAAATGTTAAAGTAGGCCTATAATACGTGTTTCTGTGCAGGTGCTGACTCAGCTTAAAGTTGTGCTGGGCTTACATAAGGGGCATGGCATGCACCTAAATATTTATCTGCTGGTAGTACCCACTGTCACAGTAAAACAGAGTGGACCTGATGAAAACATCTGTCTTATATGAGGAGTTAGGTATCTGTGGCAGTAAATAATACTTAATAAATAAATAATTGGCCAGTGTTAGTCAGTAGTCTGTGGCCTATTTGTTGTTATTTGTTGAGTTCTAAGTTCTGATTTAAAACAAAACTACAAAGCCCCTTAAAACCACAAATCTACACCTGTAGTTCTGTGGGGAAGTATTATTCTATGTTAAAAAGCCTATTGTAGCCTAACTGAGAACAAAAATACAGTAGGCTGGCTTTATTATTTATACAATACTCTTATTCGGCCCACGACCAAGACTGGTTTTCTAATTTTGGCCCCAGCTCCGATTGAGTTTGACACCCCTGGGCTAAACGGAATGATCCACTTCCGGTCACAGCTTGTAAGCAAGCAGCTGGACAAGGGCGACTTCAAAAAACATATTTATGTCTTACACATCTCAAAATAAAATCACCAAACTAACGCTCCTATGGACTAACGCAGTTTTATCCTTCAAATAAGGGTTTTAGCATTTGTGTGTTAAATATTTCACTAATCGCTGAGCGGAGGCGGGATATTGTTGTGTTAATTAACTAAAGCCGTCACCCGGCGCACTTTATTTCAGTGGATATAAAGCACACAGCAAGTTAAATTACGTGATACTCAATCACAAACAACACAACTGCCCATTTTAGCACAGTCTTAATTTATTATACACCTATTAAGGCACTTTGACGTATTAATTTCTACACTCCAAGGCTACAACCGTTGTTTTGAAGCTGCTTTCACAGCTCTTCTGTGGCAATTTCAGATGTTTTTTTGCATACTGCGGCTGTTTTTGGTTGCATACATTCGTAACATGTTCCTGTGTGCTTATATCCGCTGAAATTAAGTGCGCCAGTTAACAGCTTTAGTTAATTGACGTAACAATATCCCGCATCCGTGCTCAGCGATTAGTTAAATATTTAACACACAAATGCTAAAACCCTTGTTTGAAGGATAAAACTGCATTAGTCCATTGCAACATTAGTTTGGTGATTTTATTTTGCGATGTGTACGATATAAATGTTTTTTGAAGTCGCCCTTGTCCGGCAGCTCGCTTACAAGCTGTGACCGGAAGTGGATCATTCCGTTTAGCCAAATCCAGAAGTAGTTAGCGAGTAGCTCTGACCAATCGCAGTGCTCGTTACATCGCTTTGCTTTTTATTTTATTTAACTTTAGCCAGGAGGACCAGCCACGAAAAAGCTAAAAGGAGAAGTTAATCAGAAAAGCTAATACATTTTTGCAAACACTTTTCCGAAAAGGTTTTGTAAATACATTTAGAAATCGGTTTCCTAAATGGATTAATGAACAACAATATTAATCCTTTTATTAAAACCATTTAATAAGCCATTTATTAAAGGCTCTTTTAAAAACTCTTAATAAAAGTATTTAGTAATCTCTTTATCAAATAAACTTTTAAAAACTCTTAATAAAAGCATTATTCCTTTTCGCGTGGTGCTCACGGTCCTCCATAACCTGCTGGAGATAAACGCATAAAGAAGTCTCTCTAGGTCTGGTTTAGACAGTATACCTTTGATTCTGGAAATGTTTTTGAGATGGTAAAATGCTGATGATGTTATAGATTTAATGTGACTGCTGAAGTTCAAGTCAGGGTCCATGATTACCCCTAGATTTCTAACCTGACTTGTAGATTTTAGTGAAAGAGACTCGAGGTGACTACAGACACTTTCTCCTTGTTTCTGTGGGCCAAAGATGATTATTTCAGTCTTATCTGTGTTTAGCTGGAGAAAGTTGTTTCTCATCCCACTCATTGATCTGTTGGATGCAGTGACAGAGTGAATCCACAGGTCCATATTCACCTGCTGTCAGTGAGATGTAAATCTGGTAAACTATTTACTGTTGCAAACAGGACACGTGAGCTGTTAATGCAGTTTGTAATAGGGTTGTCCAAAAAACTGACACCAAGATATTTATCGATACTAAAACGAGTATTTGAATTAGATATTCATTTGGAAAAGTATCAATAATGTGACGTTTTTACCTGCGCCACAGAAACACAAGGCGCAGCCCCTCCCCTCCAGTGAATGAGTACAGTACTTTCCTCCATCAAAACAGCTCTTTAAATACAATTTACTAAAAGCTGTTCACTTGCTTGCCTTTATCACCGCTACGCAAAGACCTTGAGTGCCGCTGCACGAGCGGAGCGGGCTTTCCGTGGGACTTCCCAAGCAGACCGAGTATGCTCTGTTCTGGGGAGTCACTGCTCAGAGGCATCATTCCAAAGAGACATAAAACAGCCTAAATGTAACTGCAAATGTCTCATCACCAGCGGAGCAAGTAGAGAGTGAGCTGTTAGTGTTAGCAAAGCGGCCATATTTAAAGGACCACTACTGTGGTCCTGACTCTGTCGTGTCTGACCCATCACTGTCAATGACTGCAGCCGCAGACAGTGGATCACGTTTTAAACCTGAAGTCCAGGGGCCAAATTCAGTCCAGGAAAACCAATCACAATCTAAATAAGAATAAGAATAATAAGAATAAGAAAACCTTTATTAGTCCCTCAGTGGGGAAATTGCATTGTTGCAACAGCATAAGTACAGTTAGCAGTAGCACACAGTGGTATCACACAAGAGAACAAAGTGTATCCGAGACCAGTCTGGCCAAAGATAATTAACTAAAAAAACTAAACTACAAGCAGAGCTAAATAAACTAAATTAGAATATATGTAATTAAATACACTATAATAAATATGTACAGTATACAGTCTGACAGAGTATGGATATTCAAAGTACCATAAGTAAAGAGTGCATTGTGAATAGGTGCTTCAAGTAAAATAAAATAATTGTGGCACATAATATAAATATTGCACAGGTTTCCACAAGGTGCTGACAGTTAAAACAATATTGCACAGGTGTATGAATTACAGTCAGGAGTGTTCATTGTAGAGTCTGACAGCTGCAGGAAGGAAAGACCTGCGGTATCTCTCCTTCAGACAGCGAGGGTGGAGCAGTCTGTCACTGAAGCTGCTCTCCAGTGCAGACAAGACGTCCTGCAGGGGGTGTGACTCATGGTCCAGCATGGATGTCAGTTTTGCCAGGACCCTTCTGTCACCCACCTCCCGCACTGAGTCCAGAGGACAGCCCAGGACAGAGCTGGACTTCCTGATGACTTTGTCCAGCTTCCTCCTCTCTCTTTCTCTGTGATGCCGCTGCTCCAGCAGACCACACCGTACAGAATGGCTGATGCCACCACAGAGTCATAGAAGGTCCTCAGGAGTGTCCCCTTCACTCTAAAAGACCGCAGTCTCCTCAGGAGGTAGAGCCTGCTCTGACCCTTCCTGTACAGTGCGTCTGTGTTGTGAGTCCAGTCCAGTTTATTGTTCAGGTGAACACCCAGGTACTTCTAAGAGTCCACTCTCTCAATGTCCGTTCCCTGGATGTTCACCGGTGTGGGGACGGCAGACGGGCATCTGCAAATATCCACCACCATCTCCTTGGTTTTCCTCGCGTTGATCAGGAGGTGGTTTTGCTGACACCAGTCCACAAAGTTCTGTGTCAGTCCTCTGTACTCAACGTCATCGTCCTCAGTGATCAGGCCGACAATCGCTGAGTCATCTGAGAACTTCTGCAGAACACAGCTGACCGTGTTGTGTCTGAAGTCTGCAGTGTAGAGGGTGAAGAGGAAGGGGGCCAGGACAGTCCCCTGGGGGGCCCCCCACACTGCAGGTCAGCAGGTCAGACACACAGTCCTGGGCTCTTACAAACTGTGGCCGGTTTGTGAGATAGTGCAGAATCCACTCTGCCAGATGAAGGTCCACCCCAGCCCTCTCCACTTTGTC
This sequence comes from Bostrychus sinensis, assembly GCA_020698575.1. NCBI lineage: Eukaryota > Metazoa > Chordata > Actinopteri > Gobiiformes > Eleotridae > Bostrychus > Bostrychus sinensis. Next base: position 38,499,952 of record CM036249.1, on the reverse strand, counting down.
TTTCAGAAGCACCGGCTGAATGGTGTTGAAGGCACTGGAGAAATCAAAAAACATGATTCTCACAGTGCTGCCGGGCTTCTCCAGGTGAGCCAGAGCGCGATGTAACAGGAAGATGACCGCATCTTCCACTCCGATGCCAGGTCGGTAGGCGAATTGCAGCGGATCCATCGAGGGTCCCACCGTGGAGCGGAGGTGTCCCAGGATCAGTCTCTCCAGTTTCTTCATCAGGTGGGATGTGAGAGCCACCGACCTGTAGCTGCTGAGGTCTCTAGCGTGCGATGTCTTTGGCACTGGTACCACACAGGAGGTCTTCCAGAGCTGTGGTACCACCCTCAGCTTGAGGCTCAGGTTGAAGACATGCTCCATAACTCCACACAGTTCATCTGTGCAGGACTTAAGGAACCTGGAGCTGATGCCGTCTGGTCCAGCTGCTTTCTTCGCCTTGATCTTCCTCAGCTCTTTTCCCACCTGGGCTGCTGTAAAGGAGAGGGGTGGGCAGGGGGGCTCTGTGCTGGGGGGGTGGCTGAGTCCAGTGAGGTGTGAAGTGGTCTGGTGGTAAGAAGAGCCAGAGGTGTGAAGGGCTGTGGCTGTGGGGGGCAGTCCAGGTGTCAAGGTTTTGGAATGCAGCTGCATGAGGGGAGGAGTGGGTGTTTGATCAAACCTATTGAAATGCAGGTTTAGATCGTTGACCCACTTCAGGTCCCCCTCTGCCTGTGAGTGGGGCGTTTTGAAGCCAGAGATGGTTTTCAGGCTTCTCCACACCCCACTGATGTTCTGCTGCTGCAGCTGCTCCTCCATCTTCCTCTTGTAGCCGGCCTTTCCCTCACTGATCTTTCTCCTCAGCTCCTTCTGTACAGACTTCAGCTCCTCCTTGTCCCCTGATTTGAAGGCTCTCTTCTTCTCCTTCAGGAGAGCCTTAATATCAGGGGTAATCCACAGCTTGTTGTTAGCAAAACACCGTACCATCCTGGAGGGAACAGTGTTCTCAAAACAGAAGTTTACGTAGTCCGTGATAGCATTGATGTCCTCCCCATGTGGGCCACAGAGTTCCATCCACACAGTGGTGTTGAAGCAGTCCCTGAGAGCCTCCTCGCTCTCAACAGTCCACCTCCTCACTGTACGTGGGACCACGGCCTGCCTGTGTACAACAGGTTTGTACATAGGCTGGAGATGTATAATGTTGTGGTCAGCTCTCCCCAGGGGAGGAAGGGGGGATACAGAATATGCCTCCTTGGTGTTGGCATAAAACAAGTCCAGTATTTTATTGTCTCTGGTGGGGCAGGTGACATACTGTGTGTATGTGGGCAGAACAGATGAGGGAGAAGCACAGTTGAAGTCTCCAGAGATGAGGAAGAGGGCCTGTGGGTGCTGTGTCTGCAGCCTGCTGGTGACCGAGAGCAGAGCGTCAGAGGCTGTGTCCGCGTTAGCAGAAGGGGGCACGTACACCGCTATCACAATAACATGTGTGAACTCCCATGGCAGATAATATGGCCTCATGCTAACCACTAACAGTTCAATGTCTCTGTTGCACAGTTGCACTTTAACTGTGCAGTGTCCTGGTTTACACCACCTCACATTCACAAACACAGCCAGTCCCCCTCCTTTCCTCTTACCGCTGTCCCCCGTCCTGTCCGCCCGCAGCAGATGAAAGTTGTCCAAAAAGACAGTAGAGTCCGGGATAAGCGGTGTGAGCCAGGTCTCCGTAAACAGAGGGACGCTACTCTCTCTGTACTCCCGCTGATGTCTTGTGAGCGTCGCCAGCTCATCCGTCTTGTTGGGAACAGATCTTACGTTTCCCATTATGACAGAGTGGAGGACAGGTCTGAAGCGTCTCTTCTTGCGCAGCGCGAGCAGCTGTTCCTGACTGTAAACAGCGCACGCAGGGGCCCCCACGCTCATCGTTAAACTGGGTATAGTGGTTGAAAAACGCCGTGAATCCGAGAAAAAACAGCAGATTTGTGTAAAAACAAAAAATATATACAAAATATTTAGAAAAGCAATACACTATAGATAAGTTAAAATACTAGCAAAGAAGGAAACAGTTAAGAGCTGTTGCAACCAGCAGCCAGCTCTGACCAGCGCCGGAAGTAAAAATAAATAAATAAATAAAAAATTATGACCTATGGCTTCTGCTGCGTAATAACCTACTACCAGAAAATGGAAACAGGTATACTGTAATTAAACTTTCCCTTTGAGGAATCATTTATCATAATCTGAAGTAATTTTCGATCACATATACAAAGTACTGTATTATTTATTTAGCATTGTGTTTAATAAAATATCATCATGTAGCTACATGGATGTGGACTACAGAGGTATCAGAGTGTTCTGTTGGAGGATAAATTTATAACCACTGCTTGCATAGAAAATATAAGTTTGAAAATATGTACAAGTATGCTAGATATATAATAATAGCCTAAGATTATTATTCTATACAAAATATTGTTTGAATAATATGGTGATGCTAAAGGGGGCGGTTATAGCCTATGTACTACCTCAAACATTCAATGAAAAGTGGTCATTTTTGTCACCATGGTATCGAAATTAGTATCGAGGGTTTTTGTTAGTATCGAAATAGCATTGAAATTTTAGTATCGTGACAACACACGTTTGTAATGATTTCAGAAAAATACCTTCCCCTTGTTCTATGCAGAATTTGATTGAAAACATTCAACATTTATCTGTATATGTCATAATGAACCTGGAACTTTGATTTGCGCCATTTCGTTTGGCACTCCCTTTTCTGTGCCCTGACTGAGTCCTCATTTCTCCATGGGGACTTCTGCATTTTTCTAACCATTTTAACCTTAATAGGAGCAATGGTGTCCAGAATATTAAGAACACTAGAATTATAGGAGTTCAACAACTAATACAACTAATCAACTTTAGAACATGAGTTTCTTTTCAAACCTAATCACCTCCATAAACAGTGATATCATTTATGTCTCCTCTGGACAACTGCAGGTCCAGCAGCTGGTTTGGGAAGAACAGACAGGTCAAAAAAAGACAAAGTTCTTTAGCATTTCTATCACAAACATTATCCACATGTACATTAAAATCACCTGTAATGACTATACAGTCAAAGTCTGTGCAGATAACTGAAAGCATCTGAGTAAAATCATCAGTAAAACTTTGACAGTGTTGGGGTGGCTTGTATATGATTATAAAGATTATGGATGGAGATACTTTTAGCTCCATTTTGAAAGATACATACTCAAATGATGGAAACACCCCAAATGACAGCCTGTAGCGCGCCTTGGTCTGCCACTGTTCTCAGCTTGTTTGAACATTTGAGAAGCGTGATAATGGCCAGTTTGGACATTGTTTTGTGTGGATTAGGTGCCGCTGCTCTGTTACTTGAAGAAGATAACTTTCCGCACGGAATTGCGAAAAATGCAAAAATGGTGACAGTACGCTGCCACAGCGTTTGTCGCCTCTCGTCACTCCGTCACTTCCGCTAAAATTCCCGTGAGCTGATTGGCGCGGCAGCTGTAGTGCTAGGCCTATCAGAGCGCTTCGTGCCAAAGACCAAAGATGCCGATTCAACAAGGCCAATCGGCAGAAAACTAGTCAGACAGCCTCCGTCCTGGAGCGATGGGGGGCGACGGTGCATACATATCAAAAGGACGGAAATGAGCGACGTGGAAGAACCGTTCAGACGGCTTCAGATGGGCAATCGTCGCCTTAGGTGTATACCCCCCTTTAAATAAGGCACAGACACCACCTCCCTTTTTATTTTCCCGTGTTTCTGATATAAAAGTGACATTAGATGGAGTGGATTCAATAAGAACTGCTTTACCCGTCTTGCTGTCTAACCATGTCTCTGTTAAAAACATAAAATCCAGGTTATAAGAGAAGATAAAATTATTCATTAAATATGATTTGTTGCATAAAGATTTCAGATCTGTCTGAGTAGAACCTGACATTATCTGCTTACAAGGAACTTGAATTAGATTTCTCTGATTGGACAGTCTAACTGTCCCTCTCTTATGTAATCAACAACATCTGACAGTAGATATAGGACTGTGGGAGAAAGCCCTCTCCCAGCCCTCTTCCCAAGTCCTGGAACAGCAGAGGCCCTGGGTGTCCTAGTCGCTGATAGCATTTATATTAGTCAGGATATTTGGTCTGGGAGCAGGTCTGGGGGGGGTCTGACAGGGGTGCATTGAGGGGTAACATCTCTAGATGTTGGTCGTGGGGGTGGAGCTGGTGGTGTTTTGGTGGATGGAGCAGGAGAGGTGGAACTCCTGGGGGGCACAGGGGGTAGTGTTTGGTGGGGGGAAGAATGGAACATGGTTCATAGTTATTTCATCTGCTGTGACAGAGATCTGGACTATTTCAGGATAAAATATTCTAACTAAATGACAAGCCTGGCACAACACAGAGCTGCAGCAGTGAGTGAATTAGGCCTAATCCCATTTCTCATTTTTACCCCTACCCCTACCCCTTCCTCACCCTTCGCCTTCCCCTTTGACCTTAAAACAGAGGGGTAAGAGGTAGGGTTGACAATACACTCCTAAGAAATGGGACACCCCTACACCGCTATATTAGGCTAAACATCATTGAACAAACCATTTGCTCAGTTTATACTTTAAATACTTTTTTTAAAACAAGCCAACATTAGCCTGAAGGGGGCGCATGTGAACAACAGGAGAACTGTAGGTGAATGAGCTTCAGCTCAAACACAAATGTAACACCAGGAGAAAGCAACAAACTGCTGTAAACTAGAACTGTCATGGGATTAATCTTCACCTTACACCGCGTGGGGCAGGAGGAGCTCACTGTGCTCAGGTAAAGATCACCTGTCTCTGTAAATACAGCCGCATGAGCGTCACGTGACTCGTGCGCTGCTACTTCTCCCTGCATCAAATTAGTGGCATTAAAATGAGGTTATGGGACATATATAGCTTTTTGTGTTTGTTTTTTGACTGAAACAATTATATTATTTAAAAACACCACGGGTCCCGCTAATAAACTGCTAAATCCTCACCTAAAGCCTGTATTTCAAAGTGATGTTTTCCACAAACTTTAATGGTGATATCTCTGTGATTACTGGGGCTATCGTCATAAAACAAACACTGGCATAAAGTTTAGGGTCCTCTGTCAGCACAAAATGGTGAGACTATTTAGTTACAACATAAATACAAAAGAAATAGCAACAAAATAACAGATACAAGGCGTAAGGCACTGCCATTAGGCGAGCAAATTTTATCAATCATACTTTATTTATAAAGCACTTTTCATACAGTAATGCAGCACAAAGTGCTTCACAAGGTTAAAAGCAAAACACCCCCTCCCCACATCCCCTCACCCACTCCTTTATGTAGCCTACATTATTTTAAATGAGCTCAAGGTGAACGAAACACAAAAGAACTCTGTCGTAACTCTTAAAATGGTCATAAATGCAGAATATACGTCTTTTTTGCTGCCATGTTACTGATAAACATGACGTATCATGGTAAACTCCTCCTACCCCTTGGTTTTAAGTGTGCATCGCATCAAGTCGTGATCATATTATGGCAGTGTATGAGGTATTACCAGATTTCATATCGGCAGTGCACTGTATTACTAGATCTTCATATCGTGATGAAAGCTGTGATTTACACCCCTAGTATGCATACATTGGTCAGGGTTTTAAAACATAAGTTCAAGCTCTGCCACAACAAGCTTAAAAACCTAAAGTGGCAGCACAGTCTCCAGAGTTAAACCCATGGGGCTGCTTTGAATGAATTGAAGAGAACAGTGAGAGCAAAGCAACCTACAAGAGCCACACATTTATAGACACTTCTGCAACAGAGCTGGAAGAACTGTTATGGCCCTTGTCCCCTTAGTAATTTGTTTTGTCTTCTCTTTCTCTCCCTTTCTAACTGTCCTCACCAGGTGACTGCCAGCTGATCCACCCAGCTGTCTGTAGTCTACCATCAGCTGTGCATAAAAAACCACCACCACCACAACTGTGTAGGTTGTTGCCACGTCCAGGCAGACTTTCGTTCTTTAGTTACTATGTTTTTGTTAGATTAGATCTTACATTACAACACTTTGTTATTCTTTAACATTTATATTTTTCTTTGTATAATAAATATTATATTTTTTGCTTATATTCAGTTTTCTAGTTAGTTTCCTCTTCACCACATTGTTCGTGCCTAAACAACCCCTAGCTCGACTATGGATGGTACACAACAAGAATATTTGGTTTCCATTGTACAAAGAATGTCATGCGTGGGTTTACCTGTTATATCTGCCAAAGGTGTTTTCATGAGTTTAGAATACGTTCGGTTTATAAACTGTTTCCATCATTTATTTTTTAACTTCAATTGTGTATTTGTAGATGCTCTCATTTCAGAGAACGTACACAGTCTATCTACAGTCTATCTATACAGTTAAATAAAAAACTTGGGGTGTTCTAAAAAAAAAGTCAGTGTCTTTCAGAGTTTCAAGTTTTTAAAAAAGAACACTTATAAATGTGTGTACACTGTGTGACAAATAAAAGTTGACCTCTGAACACAGCATAGCTTTACAATGCATTTAAGAAGCAAATAAAAGTAGAACTTGAAAGGGGTAAATCTTCTGTCAGCAAAAGTGTTGGAAAGTCACTATTTTAGCAATGACAGTTATCACATGCAGAAAATAAAGGACTGTACCTTCCACAGCTGAAGTCGATGTCATCTTGCGAAAATGTTTGAATTCATTGCTGCAAAAGAAAATGATATTTACAAATAATTACATAGGTGCAATTAAGCAAAATAAGCTTAAAAATGTGAATTCAATTGAAGAAAGAAAACTAAGTGGCATGTACTTCAAATACTCCAGCTACTACTATGAGTACTGGAAGTATTACTATGATTATGAGTATTATGAGTACTATATAGCACTCATTGTACTATATATTAATAGTATAGTACAAATATAGTTGCAATAACGTATACTTAGTATTACAACTAAGTATTACAAAGTGCTACGCCAAAACCTTCTGTACCCAATAACGTGGCCAGTGCTCATACGCAGGCTCAAGTTAGTTCTCCAGATGCAATTCAATTCAATTCAATTCAGGTTTATTTGTATAGCCCAGTATCACAACAAAAGTCGCCTCAAAGGGCTTCACAAACAGTTAATCAAACATAAACACACAATCAGCTAGGGATGCACCGATACCACTTTTTTTCAAACCGATACGAGTACGAGTACTTCCATTTGAGTACTCGCCGATACCGAGTACCGATACGAGTACTTATATAGGGGTTACTTTATAGTTTATACAGTCACACTACTGTATCTCATTCATCCCATACCGTGTCGTCTTTTGGCCGTCTATCCCCGCTCTGCCATGCTAAGTTATTTTTACAACAGAGTGGTTTGAACACAGCTAACCATGGCGAAAATTTGCTCAACATGGACATGTTATACCTTATTTTAAAGCTTAGATTCTCCTCTGTTCAGTCGCTAAAGACAGAATGAGCATCTGCGCATAACCAGCGGAGATTCGCCAAGACATACAGCAGCTAACACAGCAGCTAACACAATTAGCAACGGTACTTCTTATGTTTTATCAGACAACAACTGCTTCATACTCCGCGCTTATATCATTTTCGGGACAACTAGGACAACAAAGGGACAACTGCCTAAGTTTCAGGACTCACATATGATTTGGGATGTCTGGTTGAGCAGAATGTAGAGTCAGCTTTGCTTTTATCTCCATACAGTTCACTTTGAAATCCTTCCACTCGGTTATCACTGCTCAGCTGAGAGGGGAATGTCACGTGACAGCGCTGTAAAGTGGTATCGGTTGTTGGTATCGGCCCACTTTTATGAATACGAGTACGAGTACTTGGACATGGTATCGGTACCGATACCCGATACTGGTATCTAACCTAGACCTGGTTTAGACTTTGGCCTACACTCGCATAGACCTGGTTAGGTCCCAGTACAGTCCTAGTTCAGACTAGCCTCTGCTAGCTGCTTATATTTACACTACAGTAGTGATGTTACGAGATGTGCCGAGGCTTCGAACCGTGTGTCGAGTAATGAAGTGGGTGTTCCGCGAAGCGCGTATCGAGGCTTGCTTCATTTGGGGGAGGAGCCAAAAATGATGACGTCCGAAGCCTCGCTGCCCGGCTGTACCGCCTGACTGCTTTGGAAATGGTTCATATTTTACCGCGAGCCATTAGGCTCATTCGAGATGAACTGCGCCTTGCCTGGATTGTGAACAAGAGTGTACGGCCGCAATGAGAGGAGGGGAAATACACCTGTACTGAAGTCGGACAGTTTGTGGCTCAGATCACGCACCATCACGCCCAAAATCCACTTCTCGCGTGTGTTGAATATGATTTTGATAATAAATGCCTTAAACTGATCTGTAAGAACTTTTCTATGGAGGACCATGAGCGCCATGCGAAAAGGAATAATGCTTTTATTAAAAGAGTTTTTAAAAGAGCCTTTAATAAATGGATTACTAAATGCTTTTATTAAAAGAGTTTTTAAAAGTTTATTTAATAAAGCGATTGCTAAATGCTTTTATTAAAAAAGAGTTTAAAAGAGCACTTCATAAACAGATTAATAAATGGTTTTATTAAATGAGTTTTTAAAAGAGGATTTAATAAATGGATTACTAAATGCTTTTATTAAAAGTTTTTAAAAGAGCCTTTAATAAATGGATTACTAAATGCTTTTAATAAAAGAAGGATTAATAGCGTTATTCATTAATCCATTTAGGAAGCCGATTTCTAAATGTATTTACAAAACCTTTTCGAAAAAGCATTTGCAAAACATATTAGCTTCTCTGATTAGCTTCTCCTTTTAGCTTTTCCGTGGTGTTCCTGGTCCTTCTGGCTAAAGTTAAATAAAATAAAAAGAAAAGCGATGTAACGAGCTCTGCGATTGGTCAGAGCTACTCGAGCTCTGATTGGCCAGACAAGAGGGGTTATGCGCTAACTACTTCCGCATTCAGCGATTAGTTAATTAATACACAAATGCTAAAACCCTTGATTGAATGATAAAACTGCGTTAGACCACAGCAGCGTTAGTTTTGGTGAGTTTATTTTGCGATGTGTAAGACATGAATGTTTTTTTAAGCTGCCTTTGTCCTGCTGCTCGCTTACAAGCTGTGACCGAAAGTGGATCATTCAGTTTAGCCGAATGCGGAAGTAATTAGCGCATTTTTTATTTTTTTTATTATAGAACATAACATCAAAATACAAACTCTCATAGAGGATAATAACAAATAACATACACACTAGGGGGCATACAAATGTAGAATAACATATGCAATGGGCCAGCAGTTAGCGCATAACCCCTATTGTCACCGGGCCGGCTAAGGATGACGAGCAAATTGTCTGGCCAATCAGAGCGCGAGTAGCTCTGACCAAATGCTAAAAGCTAATCGGAGAAGCTAATCAGAGAAGCTAATACGTTTTGCAAATGCTTTTCCAAAAAGGTTTTGTAAATACATTTAGAAATCGGTTTCCTAAATGGATTAATGAATAACGCTATTAATCCTTCTTTTATTAAAAGCATTTAGTAATCCAGTTATTAAATGCTCTTTTAAACACTCTTTTAATAAAAGCATTATTAATCCGTTTATTAAAGGCTCTTTTAAAAACTCTTAATAAAAGCATTATTCCTTTTCGCGTGGCGCTCACGGTCCTCCATACTTTTAACAGCAGATATTATGCACAATCTTTTTAATAATATTCTACTTCACACTGAGCAGCAGGGTACAAAGTTTATCCAGGTCAAAACTGTAACTTTAGTCTGTATTTAAAAAAAAAAAAAAAAAAAAAAAAAAAAAAAAAAAAAAGAGGCAGGGGAGGAGGGGAGGAGGGCAGTGAAGTGTCGTGCATTACGTTTCTGATCAGCACGACACTAAATTCAGATCCAATCCCCTATCCGTTCACCGCTGACAGGTGGGCGTTTTCCCATCATGCACTGAGCCAAGCAGCCTTCACAGCTGCTCCTGATGAACTGCGGTGGCTGGCTCAGACGGTCTCATTTGGATCTCACGAGCTTTCGGTGACCGTCGCACATGTGACCTGTCCTGTACATCATTGTCCAAGTTACACAAGCATAATGCCCTTTTCCAAGTTTCACAAATACTTTCACTGTCCTCTGCCTGATTACGCCCTTGCATTCATTCATTTTCTACCGCTTATTCCCGTTAGGGGTCGCGGGTGACTGGAGCCTATCCCAGTAACTTTGGGCCATAGGCGGGGTACACCCTGGACAGGGGCCAGCTTGTCACAGGGCGGACACAGAGACGAACACAGACAGACAACCATTCACTCTCACATTCATTCACTAGGGTCAATTTAGAGTCACCAATTCACCTAACACACAGGTGTCAAACTCTGGCCCGCAGGCCAAATGTGGCCCGCAGGATAATTTCTTTTGGCCCGCGAGATCATTTCCATTTTATATTAATAATGGCCCGCCGATATATTGTGCTCGATCTGTTTGAACTACATCTCCCATAATGCACTGCAGAAGCGGCGCCGCTGCGCGCCGGCACTGCCCCTCCCCCGCTGTTTTAGCGAGCGGCATTTAACGAGCCGCAGGAGCAGAGAGAGAGTGAAGGATTCTCCGACAGGAAATTTAACTTTCCACAAAAGAAATGGACAAAGAGGGGTCAGTGAGAGCAGGAGCTTCTTAAACAGGTGGGACTCTCTGTAAACACTCTACACTTTGTTTGTTGAGCTAATGTAGCAGTAATAAAACCACGCTCCAACCGCACAGCATTGTAAGAACATCTCCTTTACAAACCGTACGTCTTTAAAAACAGAAAACCAAGTTGTGTCAGTAAAACCAAGTTATCAGCAGAGAGTTGTCTAAGTTCATTCACAGCACTGCCCTCCGTTGCTCTTTTTCCTTTCTCTCTGTCACTACTTGTGCTGTAATGCACTCATTAACACACAGCGAACTAAACCTGCCCAGAAAGAGGTATAATCCTGCTCACACTGTGTCCTGCAGAGGACAGAGAGGTGGACAGTAGTTTGCTCAATAAAAGTAAAGTAGGCCTATAATGTTTGTGTGTTTGTGTGTAGGTGACGACTCAGCTTAAAGTTGTGCTGGGCTTACATAAGGGGCATGACATGCACCTAAATATTTATCTGCTGGTAGTACCCACTGTCACAGTAAAACAGAGTGGGCCTGATGAAAACATCTGTCTTATATGAGGAGTTAGGTAACTGTGGCAGTAAATAATACTTAATAAATAAATAATTGGCCATTGTTAGTCAGTAGTCTGTGGCCTATTTGTTGTTATTTGTTGAGTTCTAAGTTCTGATTTAAAACAAAACTACAAAGCCCCTTAAAACCACAAATCTACACCTGTAGTTCTGTGGGGAAGTATTATTCTATGTTAAAAAGCCTATTGTAGCCTAACTGAGAACAAAAATACAGTAGGCTGGCTTTATTATTTATACAATTCTCTTATTCAGCCCACGACCAAGACTGGTTTTCTAATTTTGGCCCCAGCTCCGATTGAGTTTGACACACCTGACCTAACACATGCATGTCTTTGGACAGTGGGAGGAAGCCGGAGAACCCGGAGAGAACCCACGGTAACACGGGGAGGACATGCAGACTCCACCCAGAGAGTTCGTGTGATGGTGTGTAATGGTCCGCCTGGGGCTCGAACCCACGATCGCCTTGCTGGGAGGCGAGAACACTAACCACTCTGCCACCATGCACCCTACGCCCTTGCATTTTCAGAAAAACAGCTTGACCTGCCATATTATGATATTACCATTTTGGGAAAATTTTCACACACAGAATACATACAAAATGTATTATACACATATGTGATAATATGTACAGAAATTATTTGGTCATACATTTTTTGTAATTCATAGTCATTCCCAACAGACATAACAGACACAAAAATTCAATGCATCACACATTATGTGGTTCAGATACAGCTGCCTGTGATTATACAATTGGCCCCTAGGTGGTTTCGTGCGCACATGAAGCTTCGAGAAATTAACCCTTTCTCGAACCACTTGGCTCAAGTGGTTGAATGCCTCATGGGGCTTCATCTCACCATCACTACACTACAGCTCTAAAACAAGACATTTTAGATTTAGATTTTTTTTTTTTTTTTAGGGGTTCTTACTTGAGACGTGGCCAGGGCAGGTCCCCGTTCTTCCCGATGCCCAGGTCCGGACACACGGCCACGATTCCGTTCAGAACCCGGGACATGGCGGAGACACGGCTCGGTAATTCTGCCAGCTCACGAGCTCAGCTGTGTTTATGACAATGTTCCCGCCACCGCCGACCGGAAACGACTCTTCCTCACGCGCACATTGTACCGGATGTCACCTAGTCACAGTGTGAGCGCCCTCTGCTGGACGTGCTTAGAAAACGTGCTCATAACCTAGTAAATTCTGTAAATGAATTATAATAAAGTCAAACTAATGAATATAAGAAGTATGACTACTATTTGCAGAAGTAGCATGTACTATTACTACTACAAATAAAACTTCACTTTCACTTTACTCACAATGCATTGCTCCTGTCTGCTTTTCCAAACTAGAAGTGTGCTGACCTACTGGTTTAGTCCACCTTACTAGGTCTCGGGACCTGTTTTTTTTTTTTATCTTGGTTTAGTTCTCCTCACCTAGACTTGGTTTAGTCCTGGTTTAGTCTAGAAAAAATGCACACAAACGTCTGTAAATTCTGTAAATTAATTATAATAAAGGCATACATTTTAATCTCTACCAAAAGAGGCCAATCATTCAGCATTACACCACATATGTATAAAGTGTGATTTAGCAAACTGACCCTTCTATTTACTTGTATATCCTTTTTAGAATTTAATGCAAAAAAAAGTGTCTTAACATTAAACTCCAGATTTCTTTTTGTTTTTATATCTATATATCTATATATATATCTATATATATATATATATATCTATATCTATATCTATATATATATATATATATATATATATATATATATATATATATATATATATATATATATATATATATATATATATATATATATATATATATATATAGTTTTACAACACTATATACTTTCAGATTTTTTTTTTAAGATCTACCCATTACTGACCTGTCCAGAAAATTTCAACACATATTTAACCATTATATCTGCAGTAGAAGGAATACCAGGAGCTTTCTGAGATTACTGCTTGAAATCAGAGCGGCACAATATTAGAAAAAAACTAAACCAGGACTAAACCATGTCCATAACTAAGCCAAACCAGGTTAAACTAGAACTAAAACAGAACTAAACCAAGAACTTGTTGGGTTATTTTTGCTAATGGAAAGGTTAAAGGTCAACTCCATTTAGTCAGTTCATATATTCTGCTTTACCTTAGGCCATTTCATAATCTATCAATAAAGTTTGCTTAGTTTATGCCATATTCTTATGTTAAACATTAGTTTATGCTAGCTCTTGCATTTTAATAAACTTTCTTTAGTTATGCCATTGTGTGTTAGACATCTGGTGTTGGGTTATTTTTCAAGTTCAAGTTACAATACAGTGTTTTGCTCAAGTCAATTGGTATCTATAGACATGTTTTCCATCTTGTGCTGACACAGAAAACAAGGAGGTATGCATGAGATGGAATAATGTCACTATGATGTCACTCCTGGTATAAAATGCAATACTTCCACATACTGTAAATAAATTGTTTATAAAAAGTTGAACACTTTCAGACTGCCTGTAAAAAAACTAATTGATGAGCAGCCAGTGCCCATCAGGTGTCGTTTTGTCGGTGGATGCAGCAGGGACAGCAGTGAAGAGTGTCATGGATGAAGAGGTCACACTCTGCACAGAAGACTCCCAGACAGGATGGACACACAAACACCTAAAAACACAACACATATATAATTAAGTATTAAAGAAGTTAATTAGACAAACTAATTAGTCTATTGTTATAAACACAGAGTATAAGAGAGGTGCAATTAATGGGTCACTGCCTTTAAAGGATATTAAATTGCAGTACATTTTTCTGCATTTCTTATATTTTTGTAGCCTGGCCTGCCAGACAAACTCTTTTCCTATTCCATACAAAGAAGTTAGTCTGGTAACTCTTTGCTTAAGTTCGTTTCTGTGGCAGAACAATTACAGGTGGAGTAACCAATCAGAGAAACGGAGGGCGGGACATAAGCAGGGCACCACTGACCCAAACAAACGTGGATTCTTGCCATTTTTTGATAAAATACCAGAATACAGTGTATTATGAGCAGCTCTGTACTTATTTGTGAACGGGGACAGCAGCAGAAGAAGGAGGTTAACAGTTGTACAAAGAATTGTGGAAAAACTCGGGGGGGGGGGTTAATGTGTTTGTTACATCAGACGTCAACTGTTGTTAAAATGACAACAAAACAAAGAAAAAACTCACGCAGAGAACTGGACAATAACACAGACTCCAGCAGAACCAACAGGTGATGAGGGAAAGCACTAAACACTGGTAATCAGGTCAGAGAAGTTATTAAATTAGCTCAGTAGCTAGCACTACCTTAGCTCTTCCGTTTTTGTAAGACGCGCTGCAAATAAATGGCTGTGACAGGCCAGTTCCAAATCAAACCTGAGAAAGGCTTCGCTCCAAGAGGGGAACCAGACTGTCCTGCTTGTGAAAAGCAAGTAAAAAAGTCTGGCTCGCCAGGCTAATATTTTTGAATAACAGTCACACTTACATGTTTCCGATCATCAAACACTTTTAATATTAGAAAAACAGAACCAGAGTTGATACAAAATGCTGCTTTTAAACAATTCTTTCATTTATTAAGGGAAATTTTTCTGGGCCTATGCGCAAAAGTAAGTACACCCCATGAATTAACCGTGTTTACAGAAAGCAGAGAGAGAAAGGGTCACAAAGCCATTTCTGAGTGTTTGGGAGTCCAGCAAACCTTTGTGAGAGCCAGGAGGTCCCAAAAGAACCAGAACAACATTTAAAGAACTGCAGACCTTACTCGTGTCAGTTAATGTCAGTGTCCATGATTCTGCAATAAGTAATAGATGGGGCAAAAATGGCATCCATGGGAGAGCTTCAAAGTGAAAACCACTGCTGACCAAAAAGAACACAAGAGCTTGTCACACATTTGCCAATAAGCTGTTGATGATCCTCAAGACTTTAGTGAATATTCTGTGAACTGATGAGACACATGTTCTTTGGAAGGTGTGTGTCCCGGTACATCTGGACTAAAACTAACACAACACTTCATGAAAAGAACACCATATCTAAAATCTAACAAGGGGGTGGTAGTGAGCTGCTCTGAGACTGCTTTGCTGCGTCAGGACCTGGACTATTTCCTGGATGAGTCCTTGATGCACTCAGGCCACTACTGGGAAGTCACCACAGTTCCAAGTTTTCTCCATTTGTGGATAAAGGCCTCTCACCAGGGTTTGCTGGAGTCCCAAAGCCTTAGCAATAGCTTTGTAACCCTTTTGCTTAATCCTAAATTAACTTAATCACAGTTAATTCATGATTTTAAAAGGAATCTACTTACTTCTGCACATAGACCCAGGAAGGTTTGTATAGCTTTTCCCTTAATAAATTAAATAATCATTTAAAAAGTGCATTATGTATTTACTCTAGTTCACCTTTGTCTAATATTAAAAGTGTTTGATGATCCAAACCATTGTGTGACTAATGTATAAAAATATAAAAGATCCAGAACAGTGTAAACACGCTCGCTAAGCAGTACTCATATCAAACCAGAGTATGCAACAGAGGTGGAAGAAGTGCTGTAAAAGCCTGTACTCAAGAAAAAGTAGTTTAAAAAATAAATAAAAATAAAAAATACAACTCAAGCAGAGGTAAGAGTACTCATCAAAATAATTGCTTGAGTAAAAGTAAACGGTATTGACAGTTAAGTATATTTTAACGTTTTGTTTTTCCAATTTTGCAGCAAAATCTTGCTACTCCTCCTACTACTGCCCCCAGACCTGGCTTGAACCCAAGGTCAGGCCAAAATTATTATGCTTTTATTTAATTTGAGTAAAAGTAAATAAGTTACTCGGGTTAAAGCACCTTGTTACTTTCTCCCTCTAGTATTTAATATTTCTTTCTGTCTTATATTTCAAAGAACAACCAGCATGTAAACATGGTTGTGTGTGAAAATCCCAGTAGAGCAGCACTTTCTGACACTGCCACGTTCAAATCCTCTCTCTTCTCCACTCCGACGCTCGGTTTGAACTTCAGCAGGTTTGTCTTCAACATGTCTCAGGACTAAATGCACAGAGTTACTGCAGTGTGATTGGTTGGTAAAATATTTTCATTCAGAAGCATTAGAACTGTACCTAAAGTGGCCAGTGCGTGTATGGGCTAACAAAAGCTAAAGGACTTGTACTCACACTTCTGTCTTTGAGTTCTCCCTGACAGGCCTCACAAAACCTGCAACACAAGACAACAGCGTCAGACTGAATTAAGTACACTTATCCACACTTATAAAATGATACACAAATAAAAACCTGTCTCCCTGATGTTCCTCCAGCGGTTTCTCTGTAAAAGCTTCCAGAGGAAAAAGATGGTGGAAGGATCGGGCCAAATGTGGAGCGGACACAAGAGTTAGACCTGAGACAAAATCACAAATAGTTTACAACTATTATTAACAATACATTGGCCAAAAAATGTTAAGATTTGATAGTTCAGAGAAACCATTTCCTCGAATGTGGATACTATTTGTTGCAGCTCTACCTCTAACCACAAATCACTACACACCAGGTTTACACTTTTCTTTATTTTAATGGAACTGCTTATAGGTTTTGAAAATGTCTTAATCAAAGGTGTTGTTTACACAACAGAGCGTTTTGCTGAAAACCTTTTGGCTTTTGTCTACACAAGAATGAGGTTTTTGTTTTACAGATACGTAAGCTTTTGAAAACGATCAAAGAGATGTTTTTTATTTCACAGTGGAGAGCAGTTCAGAGTGGGACGCACTTGTGTAGACTGTGATAACAGAGTCCTCAGTGAAACTGATGACATCATATGTATTTGGATACTGACTCAAGTCTTGTTATTTTAGCTTTTTTACCAAAAGCATTCAAAATACAGTTACATAGTTATGTATATTAATATGTGCTTAAAGTGCAGACTCTCAGCTGTAATTTGAGAGTATTCACATCCAAATCGACTGAGCAGGTAAAAGGTCCAGACTTGATTCCAGGTGTTACATTTGCATTTGAAAGCCGTTTCTGTGAAATCACAACATACAGTCTCACAATGGAAGTGAACCAGACCATCCTTAGGCTGGATCAAAAATGGTGAAAAACCTCTTCACAACATCGTTAGTGAAGAACACTCTCCAGGAAGTAGGTCTATCAGTGTCTAGGTCCATCATAACAAGAAGACTTCATGAGAGAAAATACAGAGGGTTCACCTCAAGGTGCAGACCATTCATCAACAACAGAAAGATATTAGAATTGGCCAAAAAAAAAACACCTGAAGAAGCCAGCCCAGGTCTGGAACAGCATTCTGTGGACAGATGAGACTCAGACCAACCTGTACCAGAATGATGGGCAGAGAGAAGTCTGGAGAAGTGTTGCGCACTTGAAGTATGAAAAGGACTGACAGGAGGTATGATACCTCCTTATGATGATGTCTTGGATTTATTATGTGTGAATAAATGAACATTGCAGTACATGAAGGCGTGTCTGCCATCTGCATTGCTTTCACATTGACTGAGACTGGGTACTGTTTACCCCTTGCAGATGCACTCATATTTGGGTATCTCCCTCTTGTGGTGGAAGTAGGAACTACACTTCACTTGTACTGCAAATCTGGATCTGGTGCACAGTATTAATGTTTTTTAAAGTAATACAATACTATGAAATAACAACACATGAATAAATAACACTATGAAATAACAACATGAAATAAAATAACACCTAACTGGATGATGGCAAAATATGTTTACATTTTATACATTTTACGCTCCATATGTTCATATTTTGATAACTTTCTGTTAGTAACACAAGTATAAACCCTTGCTGGTCCTTCAGAGTTTATCAGTACTGCCCAGGAGGATGACAGGATGTAAAAGTTGTAGTGGAAATGTTAAGCTGTGGTGGTGACTTTGTCTGCAGGGTGAACAGTGCTGTTTTCTGGCCTCACTTGGTCCATCTACCCATAAACAATAAATAAATTATTTAATAACCTCTGAACTGTGCATACAGACACTTTGTACTTTGCACTTTCTGGAAGGCCAGAGAGAACAGTGTAATATGCTATATGCTTTTTATATATTCAGGGTACCTCCTGTTTTTTTCTCGTGAAATTTCAGACCATTTTAAGACTTTTTATTTCCACTTAGAATACATTTCAGTGTCAAAATTGCTGGCAAAAGAACAATAATCTGTAAAAATTTTACACTATTAAATATCAGTATTACTCTCTGAAACTTATTGATTTTATTTTAAGTCTAATACAGGTGAAATAACTCCAGCTCTGCACTGAAAATCTCAAAACTGAATCATACATTTCAGTGCTAACAGCATTTACTGTGGGGATGTATTTTGCAACAAATGTGCCTGCAGCATTACGCAGCCCATAGTAGAACTTTAAACTTTTTAAATAAGGCACATTCAAGTGGGTGACTTTAAGATATTTGTAAAAAATATCTTAAAGTCACCTATTGAAAGAATTTGTTGCCAAATTTACATTCAACTTGCAAAAAAGACAGACTTCTCTGTTACTTACAAATTATTAACCTAAAATATATTTTTGACAACACTGAAAAACTTAAGACTTAGAAGAACTAAAATGAATACCTGTCCATAGAATTTAGTATTTTTAAATACACTTAATATAGCTTCAAAGCATGGAGAAGTGAAAGTACAGGTAACAGTAGAGGGGAATGTCCATACACATTGCAGGAAAAGCCTTCCTGCAATTTGGCCCACAGGAAAATATGGTTCAATTTCATTTTTTTTTTTATACCTGGAACATATCTGTGTAGATGTCAATGGAAGATGGCATTACTGTTGTTGTGTTAAAAGGGTCCCTTTAATTATGCCCTGGATTTATTATTTTTTTTTCATTTCTGGGCGTTTGTGTCTTCTTAATATACTGTGGAGAACAAAATAGGTTAACAGAAAAGTAGGGAGACTTGTAGCAAACCCCAACCAGGAATTGAACCTGAGCCACCAAGACGCCCCGGTCAGTTCTCTTATTATCAAATAAACACATTGGTGTACTGTTAGGCCTCAAA
Organism: Bostrychus sinensis; assembly: GCA_020698575.1. NCBI lineage: Eukaryota > Metazoa > Chordata > Actinopteri > Gobiiformes > Eleotridae > Bostrychus > Bostrychus sinensis. The sequence goes on along the minus strand of CM036249.1, from coordinate 38,480,780 downwards.
CACACTGGATGCGTAACCTTAGTGTGGTGTATGAGTCAGGGAGCTGTTTTTACTTTGGCACCCAGTATAGAAGATTAGAGCATCCACACTGACCGTGAGCAGGTGAAACGCGCCTCTCACACATCCACATCCTAGAAAAGTTATTTATATATTGTTAGATTTTGGCAACTACCATGAGCACTAAACATACCTGATGCATTTTTTTATGTTTGAAGGATCACTGGCTCTGATGGACCGAGAATTAGGACTTTCACTTGTAAAAAGGTTTGCATTTGCAAAGACCAGCCAACAAAGATGGTAAACACACATCTGTTCAGTCAACTATAGTCACCATAGGTCTGTATATGTGGCTTATACAGTATGTGTACTCTCATATTGATTGTTGAATGGCTTTACTGTAGAGATGGCTGGTGTGAACAACCAGCCTTCTGCTGCAGCGTGTCAGAGTCACATCCACGGAGACACACACCCAGTGTGTTTGAAGCCCTGAAAGGATTACCTACCACACACTTTGCACTCGACAGGGAGCTCCGTGTATTTGGCGTGACACTGGGGACAGTAGTACCCTCCCAGAGACAGGCCCGGACCCCCAGTGCTGCTGTCCAAGTGACTAAGAAAAACAGTTCAATCATAAAACAACTCTAATGTGTAGAAACAGAAAATCTCTGCTGAATACTTACGACATGCTGAAGGATGGCTTGGCGTCCTGGTCGTTTAGATTAACTATCGTGTGCTGCGGGAAACCTGTGGACAGCAACATGCCATTAGCCAGCTACTTCTACCTTACTTTATGCTATGTATTTTAATATACCTGACTGGAATTTGTTACAACAAAGTCAAAAAGTAATAGTAAAAGAATTCATTTTCAAGAAAGGCCAGTAAGGGCTCAAGGAAGATATGATGACATGGGTGTGGTGACAACGCAGTTACTTTCCTTTCCTTTATGAATATTATTATTAAGCTTTCTTCTTCCATTAAATGTAGAACTTTTTCAACTCTTCAACCGCTTCACGTATTCACGTTACTCAACTTTTATATTGTGTTTAAATTCAGCCTCCAGTGTGCCTCCTAGTTTTTGTTCAGTTCATTAGTTTTCAGTGTCCCTTAAAGGGGTTGTATTCTGCAAAATCAACTTTTCTAGGCTTTTTCCCATGTTATAATGTTGTTCCCTCATTAAAAACAGACCTGGAGTTGTGGCCTCACAGCCATTCTGAGCCCCCAGAACGCACAGTTCCACAACCTCCCCCAAAATATTTTAGAAGTGATAAAAGTTAAAGGATGCTCTACAAAGTCCTGAAGCTAAGAGCAAATAATACTGCCCATCGGCCTGGGTTAAAAGAGTCACATTTTTCATCTGAATTTCAAAGTTCAGTCAAATTATGGAATAATAAATAGTTTTTGTTGTTTAAGGAGTTTTACATAATTTATTCTCATTATCTTTCATTCACATCATTATAATGTCTTTGGAGGTGAGTGGGCTGAACATTTGTGACTGCAACTGTAAAAAAGATTTTACACGTGTAAAAATAACTGTATAAAGTGGGTCAACATATAATGATAAGGGATAATATTAGGTCCAGCAGTAAGACCTGTTCAAAACCACTGGTCAAAACTAAACAAGGTTGATTTCTTCTCAGTACTGACCCATCCGTATGAGCGAGCACTCTGAGGATGTGGTGGATGGGGGGGGGTTGACGTGGAGCAGCAGCAGCTCTTTAAAATGGCTCTCGTCCAGAATCACGTGGTACGATCCGCCCGTTTCTCTGGTCAGCACCGTACAAACCCGGACTTCTGCCGACAAACCAATCACCGAAACACGCACCTTCAGGGACTTCAGCGTCTGACAAGGAAACACACCACAGAAAATCATAGACGCAATCATTGACAAAAATGACATAGCAGTGTACATCATTTTCACTTAAGACTTCTTTACATAATACAGCTATCACCTGAACATGTGTGAAATAATTGAGACTCTCCCTTTCTAAAATACTCCTTTTATACCTATCTCAAAGGGCAGCTCTTGCAATTTTGGACTATATAAATAAAACTGAATTAAACTGAATTTATAAAAAAAAATCACTAATCATATTGTTATTACAATATTCAACATAGGCATCACATTTCCATGGTTTTCTCATTCTGTACAGCCCTGTACTGGAATGTTGACAATTTTTATATTACAATTTATATTTCCCCGACCCAACTTTATTGAGATGTGTTGCTACCCTTGAATTGAAAATGTGCTTTTTTTTTAATGATAAGAATATCTTCTAATGTTATTTATGTTCTATTGTGAATAAAATATGGTTTTATGAGATTTACATTTTCAACATCTGTGTAGAAGAAATGTGTTTCTGTCTTCAGGAGTTAAAATACAGTATTCAAATATCTCAATATAATGTTGGGACTAAAACCACTTTAAACTTCTCTCCCCCTCTCCTCTTATTTATTCGTGTTTTACTTAGTTTAATCTCAGATTTGTGCTTTGCTTCTATTTTTTCTGTCCCTTTTTGCTTTTTTTTTCTGTGGTTTGTGGTATGAGCAGTTTGAGCCAGTGCTGGAACTGTTCTCTGTCCAGTTGTTATTGTCTCCATCATTACTCCAGTGTAAAAAGAAGTGCAAGAGCTTGGACTCAACTAATGAGAGTGTCCCTGATCCAAATAGGACCACCTCCCTTTGTTCTGAACATTCAGTCCCAGCTCTAATTTTCCATCTGTCAAAAATGCTTTATGCCCAGATGAGGTCTCAGAGTCTCATTTTTTCAGAGATGACTTCTGTTATACTGCTGTTGACAAAAAAAAATTTTTCCTCAAATATAAGGGTGAGAAATTGGGTAGTGCAAATTTAAATTAACACCTAAGGTTTACGGAACAGACAAAGCTGTTTCTTGTCATCCTAGTTTTAACAATATTAAAGAGACAACATTATTTTGGAGCAGCATCAGGAGATACAGGGAAACACAGTCATTCTGGAATATTTCATGTTAAAGGGACTTTTATTAATATTTTTAAACCAATCTTGGTCATCTCTAAAACAGCATTTCATGTTTTAAAATCTTTAAAAACATTATGTGACTAAAAGAGAATGTTTTGTTATAAAGTACAGGATTGCTCAAACAGGCATGAATGAAACAAAACACAACTCCTGGTATGTTTTTGATGAGGAAACAACATTATAACATGGGAGAAAGTTTAGAAAAGTCGATTTTGTTGAACATAGCCCCTTAACAGCTGTTTCCATTGTTTCTATATAAAAGTGGGTCTGTCCATAAAGAACAGAATGCCAATTTAACATTGAAAGTTTAACTGATTTAGTGACCTGAGACCAACCTTGATGAGTTCGTAGATGTTGGCTGGGTCACATGTGGTTAAACTGCTCATTACAATCAGGATCTCTCTGCTCGTGTGTCCTGGCATGTGTCTGTGGACAAAACC